>OW240922.1:45590415-45601867 GCA_933207985.1 Pelobates cultripes | reverse complement strand
TCCCCCCCTCCCTTCCTTAAATTTATTTCCCTCCCTCCCTCTCACAGCCGGCGGGCGCGCGAGGGAGCACTCTCTGTGTGCTTCCTCTTCAGCTCCCTCGCGCACCGTACTGATGCCGGAGCCGGAAGATGACGTCATCTTCCGGCTCCGGCATCAGTACGGTGCGCGAGGGAGCTGAAGAGGAAGCACTCAGAGGAGAGTGCTCCCTCGCGCGCCGGCCGGCTGTCAGGGCCAGCCTCTGGGGGGCCCTGAGGTGACCGGCTGCTGGGCCCCCCAGGAGAAGAGGCTGGCCCAGTGGGTACATACCGGGGTCGCAGGGCCCCCTGCTACCCGGTATGTACCAACTGAATGTGGGGCCCGGACGACCTTAGCAGTCCGGGCCCCCCAGGACCGCCGGGCCCATGACAACCGTTGCGGTTGTCATGCCCTGATGGCGGCCCTGTCACCATGTGTCGATTACCCCAGGTCTCACAGTGTCCCTATGTATCACATTGTCTCAGTGCCCCATGTCTCCCAGTGTCCCTTAGTCTCCCAGTGTCCCCATGTCCCAGTGTCCCCTATTGTCATGTCCCCAGGTCTCCCAGTCACCCTATGTATCACAGTGTCCCTATATATTACAGTATCTCAATGTCCCATGTCACCCAGTGTCCCTATGTCTCCCAGTATCCCCCAGTATTCCCATGTCTCTCAGTGTCTATGTCCCCATGTCTCCTAGTGTCCCCTAGTGTATGTGCCCCCAAGTCTCCTAGGGTCCCCATGTCACAAGGAACACAGAGACATGGTGATACTGTGAGGTATGGGCACATTTGGAGACCTGGGAACGCTGAGAGAAATGAGGACATTGAGACACTTGGGGCACTTGGAGACATGGGGACACAGACAGGTGGAAACCCTAAGAGTAGTGTGTAAAAAAATATATATGTAAAAAAAATCCAACATACAAAGTCAATGTTAATGAGGGAGAAAAAAAGTATACATATATGGAAAAAAAAAGTCTAGCATTCACAAAATCACTCAATGCTGTGTTGTGCCCCCTCATTCTCTTTTATTCTAATATATTAGCTATGTGGCTTCAAAAAAGTACCAGAGAAAATAAGATCTAGGTAGATATGGTTTAGCCTTACAGAATCCAGGTACCATCTCAAAATATCTGGATATCAATTCCCTTTAATAGTCATACAAATTGATAAACTATGACAACTGTCAAATATTTTCCTCCAGGATTCCTCTTTAGTTGTAAAAAATATGTAAAATTCAAAACATACTTTCAAGAAGAAGGTTATCTTCTCCACATAGCTTTTAAAATAATTACACTTCAACAAGAAAATGGAAAAAAAAGTAAATGAAAAGTATGAAATATACAACATACATATTTTTCCATTTCTTTATTGAATAAATTGATTTTTTTTGTGAGAAGCTGCATATTTACATACAAGTTATCAGTATATTTAAAGGTGAGGCCAGGTAGTTTAAATGGGTTTATATTCCGTTGTTTTAACAGTCTGCCCTTAGTACTTATGGAAAATTACATGGTTGAACATAAATCCCTAAAAGGTGCTGTGTTTGTTATGAAAAGTTACTCTCTCCAGATTTTCTATGGCTCCAACAAGGATACTTGCATCTGGCTCATAGGTTACCACTATGCAGATTTTGACTATTCCTTTGTGGAACTTCCTATATTAACCACACAGACCAAGGCTACTTGTTTAGTCTTCTTTCAGGTGACCCCTTTTAGGTCTTCAACAGCAGAGAGGTTGCATTTTAATTCCAGTAAGACATAGTCCTGAGTTCTGACCAACAGTCATGTGACTTTGGCTAGTACGATTCAAAGCCTCCAACCACAATTAGCAATAGCATTCATTTTACTTTCTTACAAACAAGTGAACCCTGACTATATATACGTATCAGCTCCTCTGCCTGTGTCACGCTTTGGGGTTATGAAACCTAGAATGCAGTACTTGAAAAATAAGCAACAAAAGTCCAAGGCAAACAAAGTCCGATAAGGGGCAAGGCAAGAGAAAGGTCAGGTATCCAAAGTCAAAATCCAGGCAGCAAGGTCCATAAACGGTAGTCAAAGCAAGGTCAAGTAAATGCAGGAGAACAGGTAACATACAGCAAGGTAGCAGGGTAGGTTAGCACAGAAGAAGATAGTCTCCTTAACACTCTATTGGTGTAAAGAGCTGTGCATCACACATTGCTACAGAGCTGAGAATTAACTTTAAATGAAGTCCCAGCCATCTCTACAGGTGAGTATCGACATGGTATGATAGCACACGCCCGCTAAGCATATACCATCACCTAAGAGCCGTGAGGCAATCAAAGTTTGTAGGTCGCGTCCCGCCCCGAGTATTCGCACATGCCCCATCCGTGTGGCCGTGGCGAGGAATCGCCACTGGAGCAGCAACAAGATGTAGATAAGGCGTGACAGCCTGGTGTTTGCCTGTGTCTGCCTCCACAAATACACATACGACACATTTCAACATATATAATACCATAACCCGGGGTAGGCAGCCATTGCCACTCCAGATGTTGGGGACTACATCTCATCTAATGCTTTGCCAGCATTATGACTGCAAGACCATTGTGGGAAATGTAGTCCACAACATCTGGAGTCCCAAAAGGTTGACTATCCCTGACCCAATTCCAGGCCTGCTACACTTGTATAGGTAGTAGAACCTATCTATCAAAGACTAGATCACAATTAATAGCAGGCCCAGGTTGCACCCATGTGCAGCAGTATAGGAAACAAATATATGTGGGTCTTTGTATTTGTTTGGTTATGATTTGGAGTAGCTGGGAATGTGTATTTTAGTGTGTGTGAGAGTGTGAGTGTGTGGATAAGAAGTGGAGGTGATGGTGAGTACACCACCCAGATATTCTTGTAATGAAGATGAAATGGGTCAGATTCCCTCCACAGTCATATTCTGGTTTAGATTCACTGCCACAGGCATTGCTGTATGTGTTGTTGGCTGGCCAGACTGCTGCCAGCTTTTTCACGTCATCTGTTTGTATTTTCATTCAGACAGCCATTGTGGGCAGCAGTGAGTCATGGGAAAATCTTGGAATGCAGGGACACAGAGAAAATGGCATACAGCTGTGGCTGATAACACTGTGTGAAGGCCACCAGTGCATCGGTAGGCAGGGTAAGCTGAACAAAATAAGAGGACTTAGAGAAACAAAGTAGAGGAGGGCGGATAGAAGTATGTGGGGCTGAAACCATAAAACAGGCTAAGAAATGAAAGAGTGGTAAGAAAGAGAGATATAAAGGTGTTGAGACATGCAATAATAGAATTAAGACAGTGTCGACAGTAGAACAGGGAAAATACATTGAAAGTGAGTGCAAAATTTGATAGAGAAAGATAATTAGGACTGACATGGAAAGAGATAGTACCTGAGATATTGAGGGACACAAGGAGCTTGTACACACAATAAATACTTCATTCACACAGACACAATGTATAAATACTACCGGCAAACACACACTGACTTTTCACTCATTTAGATCATTGCAGTCACAAACAAAGCAACTTTTTGCAAATAGAGACCCTGCAAGCACACAAACCCACATGCTGACCTTTCACAGAAACAGAACTCTGCACAAACACTGACACACCATACAAATATATTCTGAATTCACACACATTGGACACATGCAACCCTGTATACAAACATACTAACATGCCACTCAAATGCAACCCTGTTTGGATGCGCAGTAACACTTCACACAATTACCACCCTGCATGCACACAATTCACAAACCAGCACCTGCAATCTGTACAAATATAACAGTATTTATGCAAAACCGTAACAACATTTTAAAAGGATGTCTGAACCATTCTGTATCTAAGACCCCAAGCACCTTAAATTATACTCCTTCATGGCAAGATGGCAATTATATTAACCCCTTAAGGACCAAACTTCTGGAATAAAAGGGAATCATGACATGTCACACATGTCATGTGTCCTTAAGGGGTTAAACACATAGGTAGACCAAAAATGTAATTGGTTTTCACACTCACACCCCATGGGTTAAATGTCGATTTCGATTTATTTAATAATTTTTTTTATAAAATCTTTTTATTATGTGTATCCCTTTTATGTCCTCTTCATACAAAATATGAATGTAGTTTACTATATTGACTTTATACAATTTTCCTGTAATTTATGCAAAATATGTATATTTTATGATTTGTCATATATTTGTCTTATTTCCCATATTTTACAATGCTTTGCTTTTTGTGGATTTATTCATTTATAGTCATTTTTATAATTTGGTTCACATTTCCAATATATATTTTTTTATTATAACCCTTACATTATGCCCTCGTATATTTTCCCATAGAACTTTGAGACTATGCATATATTATTTGTATTTATGTTGGGCTCCACCACAATTTTGTTGGAGCTTAAAGCTATTTTTAGAAGCTGTGGCTCTCTCTCTAAAGCCTTGTTTCCCTATTTCTCATATAGCCCCAGGTTAGACCACCTCTGGGATATTTATTCCTGTATTGGTTTCTTTAAAGGTGCATCCATCTTGTTGCTCCGAGCTTCAAGCTGTTCTCAGCTCACAATGGCATTTTTAAAAATCTCTCTCCCTTCATTACAGCCCCATAGCCCCAGTGGTGTATTTGGCTGCCCTAGGCATGACTAAACCTAGACACCCCCCTAATCTAAATTTGCCCCACCTCTTCCTGATTAAGAACCTACCCCTTCCTCTTTAGACTCCACCTTTTCCTACTCCTTTTAAAGGGATACTATAGTGCTAGGAAAGTTTTCCTGGTACTAAAATTCCTTATAGTGCGCCCCACCCTCTATTCTATCCCCCCCCCTTCCCCACTCGGCACTGAAGGGGTTAAAACTCCTTCAGTCACTTACCTGAATCCAGCGCTGATGTCCATGAGCGTTCGGTCAGGCCCCTCCTCTGCGCTTACATGAGGACGTCCAGCATCAACTTTTAGTTGCCTAACCACCCCGAAGGAGTTAAGCCCTCAAGGTAATTATGGCAATTTCTGAGAAACTGCAATAATTAAACTTGCGGGGTTAAGGGGAGTGGGACAGGGCCGCCATCAGGGGGTGACAATCATGACTGTTGTCATGGGCCCCATGGTCCTGGGGGGCCCAGGCACCCAGACACCCAGGCCCCTATTCCCAATGTGCACACCCATATATATAGCGAGTATTGCTATATATATGTGTTTTGGCAGTGGCAGTATTACCTTAGGGGGCCCATCAGGTGGCCCATGCACTTAGGGCCACCCGATGGGCATATATCTAAAGGGGCCCAATCAGTGCTGTGGATTTCCAATAGCTTGACTGGGCCCCTTTAAGGATTCTGGCAGTTCTAGGAGGATGTGAGCTCACTTCCTCCCAGCTAACACCCGCGCGGGAGGAAGCACTGGGGAGTGAGAGGAGGAGAGAGAGCCAAACCCACATCAGTCCCAGCCAGCAGAGTTCACCCTCCTGCAGCCAAAAGGTAAAAAACAGGAGGGTGGTTTAAAAAAAAAAAAAAAGTGTGTCAGTGTGTATGTATCTATGTGTACCAGAGTGTTTGTGTGTATCTGTCAGTGTGTGTGTTTGTATATGTTATTGTTTTTTGTTTGTTTTTTAAACAGGCCTGTAGTCTTTTGTTTTATTATATTTCATTGTTTTATAGCAGTGCTGCAGCTTTTATGTTCATGCTTTCTAGTGACTGTGTATTTGATTTTTATGTACACTTTTTTTCCCACAATCCTTTTCACTACTTAGTTGATATGCCCCCTTTTTTTAGTTTTAGTTGGGCTCTATTTAACTGTTTTGATCAGATTGTTACTGTTTGTTTTGGTAATTTTGTTGCAATGTTAATCTTTTCTATTTGGTGCTGACTGCTTTTTGATCTTTACATACAGAATGCAACAATTAGGGTTATGTTGTGTACATTTCTATCTTGCACACCCCTTCTGATATTTTATTATGTGCATGACCCATTTTCTTTCTTTCTTTTTTTATTTTTATTGCTGGAGCGCTCACACTATCTTTGTTATAAGAGATTCTCAACTAAAGTTAATTTTATTTGATGTGAATCCCATAGACTTGATTATTTTATTGTTTCTCTACTTTTAAACCATATTTTATTTATATTTTGGTTTTATGTGTATCTGTGTGTGTGTGTGTGTGTGTGTAGCTGTATGTATATGTGTCAATGTGCATCTGAGTGTATGTGTGTCTGTTTGTATCAAAGTGTCAGTGTATGCATCTGAGTGTGTGTGTGTGTAGCCGTGTGTGTCTGTATCTCATATGTATGTGCGTGTATGTGCATCTGTGTGTGTGTTTCTGTCAGTGTGCACCTTAGTGTGCGTGTGTGTATGTGTCAATGTGTGTTTCTGTGTGTCTGTGTATTTGCATGTATGTCAATGTGTGTGTATACACTACACACAAATGCACGCCTCCATTCAAACACCAACATTCACATACACACATACTCCATACAAAAACATGCTTACATTTAAACACACATACACTGCTGAGTGCGAAATAAAGCCCGTCAAGAATTGGCAAATTGTAGATCCACAGCTAGGGACTTGTACAACAGATTCTGATCTACATTTTGGCCACTTTAAACACACTGCATCCACTAAACACACACTGTGCATTGACTACACACTGCATCCTTGTGGGCTGATTTAGGGGCGGACTCGTGGGTGGGCTCTGGGGGCCCAGACCATGAGCTTTGTCAGGGGCCCCAACATTTCTGATGGCAGCCCTGGAGTGGGACACTGCACCCAGACCACTTTAATGAACTGAAGTGGTCTGAGTGCCTATAGTGTCTCTTTAAGCACACACTCTGACAGTCAAACACACACACTCAGTGACAAACATACAGACATCACTGACAGACACAGACTCGCTGATCTGGCACACACATATTCCCCAACAGACACACACATGCACACTGACAGACACACACTGACAGACACACATTGAAAGACACACATTGACTCAATGACAAACAGACTCTCGCTGATTTGACAGACACTCACAAACACACACACTCATACACTCACATGCACACACACACTAATTATTAATATTATTATAATACTTTTACATTTTTCACCCAGCCTTCCTACCTGTCGTTGTGTGTCCAGTGGGGCTGCTGTGAGAGCTGTGCATGCAGCTGTGTTAGAATCAAAGGCGGCGAGGGAGCTGTGATCCCCATGCTCTGCTCCCTCGTGGCTAGCAGGCCTTCTGCTGATGCCTGGAGCCGGAATGACGTCATATTCCAGTTCACGCGGCATCAGCAAATGGCGCGTGAGGGAGCAAAGCAGGGTGATCACCGCTCCCTCGCCACCTTTGATTCTAACACAGCCGCACGCCGGGGGGTCCATAAGACAGGAAGGAAAGACAGGAGGAAACACCGGGCACGCCCGAGTGGTCGTTTGGGGCGGCATTTTTTGCCGCCCAAGGCAAATGCCTAGTTTGCCTTAGGATAAATACAGCACTGCATAGCCCCCTGAAGCTGCAGGGGCTTTTTATGTCGTATTGTGTAGCCCCAGAATTTCGACTTTTACATTTGTTTTCACATTATAAGACTAATTTTTTTTATGCTGGCACATACACTTTAGGCCAGTGATGGCGAACCTATGGCACGTGTGCCACAGGTGGCACGCCGAGCCCCCTCTGTGGGCACGCGGCCACAGGTCGTCGGAGGGAGGGTGCGCTCCGCCGGCGCATCCATAAGGCGGCACAAGTGGCCGCCTTAGGGTGCACCGGCCCCGTGGGCGCAAAACAGGAGTGACCGGCAGGAGGTGAGCCTGCCTCCTGCCAGGCACTCTGTCTAGCGTGGCTGAGCGCGCCGCGGTACAGGAACTTATGTTTCCTGTACCCGGGCGGACGGAAATGAAGTGCTCAGGTACAGGAAGCTGAGCTCCGCAGTGCGCTCGACCACGCTACAAGGTAGGAGATCAAGGACAGGTGGGGGGGGGGAATGAAAACTAAGAGAGGATGGGGGGTAGAAAGAAAATTGAAGGGGGAATAAAACTGAGGGAGAGATGGGAGGAGTAGAAAACTGAGGGAGAGATGGGGGAAACTGAGGGAGGTATGGGGAAAACTGGGAGGAGGAGTGTGGGATGGGGGAAAAACTGAGGGAGGGATGGGGAAAAACAGAAGTGGGGGAGGGCGGACGACATACACACAGCACCCCTGCCCTACACACATCACCCCACACAAACACACACACACATATCACCCCACATAAACACACACATCACCCCACACACACCACACCACCCTACATCACCCCACACACATCCATCACCCCACACACATCCATCACCCCACACACACGTACATCATCCCACACACACACACACATCACCCCACACACAAACATCACCCCACACACAAACATCACCCCACACACACGTACATCATCCCACACACAAACACATCACCCCACACACAAACACATACACTGTACCCCTCAATGCAGTGTGTGTACACTCAGCAGTCTCTGTGTGTGTACACTCAGCAGTCTGTCTGTGTGTGTACACGCAGCAGTCTGTCTGTGTGTGTACACTCAGCAGTCTGTCTGTGTGTGTACACTCAGCAGTCTGTGTGTGTGTGTGTGTGTGTGTGTACTCAGCAGTCTGTGTGCGTGTGTACTCAGCAGTCTGTGTGTGTATTTAGCATGCTGTGTGTGTACTCAGCAGTCTGTGTGTGTACTCAGCAGTCTGTGTGTGTGTGTGTGTGTACTCAGTCTGTGTGTGTTTGTGTGTACTCAGCAGTGTGTGTGTATTAAGCAGTTTGTGTGTGTGCTCGGCAGTCTGTCTGTATGTGTATTAAGCAGTCTGTCTGTATGTGTATTTAGCAGTCTGTCTGTGTGTATTTAGCAGTCTGTGTGCATGTGTGTGTGTGTGTATTTAGCAGTCTGTGTGTATTTAGCAGTCTGTACTCAGCAGTCTGTGTGTGTGTGTGTATTTAGCAGTCTGTGTGTGTGTGTGTGTGTGTGTATTTAGCAGTCTGTGTGTGTATTCAGCAGACTGTGTACTCTGCAGTCTGTGTGTGTATTCAGCAGTCTGCTAAATACAGACAGACTGCTAAGTACACAGACAGACTGCTAAATACACATACAGACAGACTGCTTAATACACATACAGACAGACTGCCGAGCACACACACAAACTGCTTAATACACACACAGAGATGTTAATTAGTTCAGACAACTGTATGAGTTGTTTTTTCTAAACTTAAACCTCAGTATTCAGGTTTAATTGCCGTTTTGGCACTTTGAGGGGAAAAAAAATGGCATGTATTACGGTTTGGGCACTCGGACTCAAAAAGGTTCGCCATCACGGCTCTAGGCCCTCAATTTCCCCGATTGCTCTGATATCTATTTTAATGTATGGTGCATTGTTTTTAACTTTAATAATGGTCACATGACTGTTATTTTCTAATAAAAGCTTATGTACTATTACTACGTCTTCACCTTCCTGTAACCGGACGTTGGGACATAATTTCCTTGATGAGGAATATACCACTTACGCTTTTGGATTGAGCAAAACATTTTTGCTCTAAATCAAGTGAGTACAGCTGTTATTTTGTTTCATCTTTTAACACAGTGTGCACTAAATGTTATTTTTTTCTTTTTATATATCACAGTGGAATTTTACCTGTATATATCCAAGAAAGGAAGATGCACGTATATCCTAGAGTGGGGATTATTCCACTCCAAGCCCCTTACAAGGAGCCAGCATAAGGCTCCACTAAATGTGATTGTGCATATATTTTATCCATTATTCTCAGCATTGGACATACTACACTATATCAGTGTTATACGCTGTCTTTCATATACCTGGTAGGCATGTGCATGGGGAAAATATTCGGCTCGGTTCGGCATTCCGAAATTCAGGATTTTGTCAATTCGGGACTTCGGCAACTTTAGCACTTGAACACTTCGGCACTTTGGAACTTCGCCACTTCGGAACTCCGGCATTTCGGGACTTTTCTTGCAGCCGCTTGGTAGATAACTCCCTAATTCCCACAGTATTAGGGAGTTATCTATCAAAAGGCTGAAAGACCTAAATTGTTCTTTCAGTCAAATTTACTAATACTAAGTAAAAATTACTTAGTATTAGTAAATTGTGCCCCTACTCACTATACTGCGAGTAGGGGCATGTCTATTAAAAAGTGAGCAAAAAAAAAGGTGTCCCCCCTCCCTGAGCGGCGGGTGGGGGCCCTAAAGTAAAAAAAGGGGGGAGGACCTATTGTCCTCCCCACCGGCCCCCACCCCTGAGTGGCGGCCCTTAACAAGAATAAGGGGGGGGACCTAATGTCCTTCCCCCTGGGCCCCAACTGTGAGCGGCGGGTGGGGGCCCTAAATACAAATTGGGGGGACCTATTGTCCTCCCCCCTGGCCCCCACCCCTGAGTGGTGGGTGGGGGCTCTAAACAAGAATAAGGGGGGGACCTAATTTCCTCCCCCCCTGGCCCCCACCCCTGAGCGGCGGGTAGGGGCCCTAAATACAAATTGGGGGGACCTATTGTCCACCCCGTCCCCCAACCCTGAGCGGTGGGGGCCCTAAATACAAATTGGCGGGACCTAATGTCCCCCCCTGGCCCCCACCCCTGAGCGGTGGGTGGGGGCCCTAAACAAGAATAAGGGGGGGCCTATTGTCCTCCCCCTGGCTCCCACCCCTGACCCAGTCAGTATAATGACAGGAATGAATAAGTAGATAACTCCCTAAATACAAATTGGACCTAAATAGAAATTGTGGGGGACCTAATGTCCTCCCCCCTGGCCCCCACCTCTGAGCGGTGGGTGGGGGCCCTAAACAAGAATAAGGAGGGGGACCTAATGTCCTCCCCCCTGGCCCCCACCCCTGAGCGGTGGGTGGGGGTCCTAAATGCAAATTTAACCCACCTCCCCCCCAGGTGACTAGGGATCCCCAAACCTCTAGTCATCCCCTCCCCCAAAAAATAAACCACTACCTACCCCCTCACCCTTTAACTAAGTACCTATAAAAATAAACTTATCATTTGATGTTTTCTTTCTTCTAAAATCTTCTTTTTTCAGCCCCCCAAAAGGCCAAATAAAAATCCATAATAACCGACACAATTAAAAAAAAAAAAAGAAAGAAAAAGGAGCGCAAAAAAATAATAATCCATCTTCACCCATGGAGGGCTCCGCGCAGACTGAGCTCTGTAGGATGGGGGAAGGCTTATAAAGCCTTGCCCCGCTCTGCAATTAGGCTCAGAGCACTCTGATTGGTGGGTTTAAGCCATCCAATCAGAGTGCTCTGGCAGGTAAATGAAGAGACTGACAGGTAAGTCTCTACATTTACCTGTAACACTGATTGGTTGAGCTGAAATCCACCAATCAGAGTGCTTTGTGTCATTTTACACAGCATGGGAGAATTCCAAAGAACTTTCCCACGCTGTGTAAAATGACACAGAGCACTTTTTTTTTTTTTAAATTA
>OW240922.1:45565949-45590315 GCA_933207985.1 Pelobates cultripes | reverse complement strand
CTTCCCCCCCTCCTCACCTCTCCCTTGCCCTCCCCTGTAGCGTGGCCGAGCTGCTTGCTGGTCCGCGGTGCCGGCCGGACTGATAGGAAAGTGCACACTGAGTGTGCACTTCCTGTCAGTCCGGCCAGTTACAGGAAACAGAAACTCCGTGCGGAACTGGAGTTTCTGTTTCCTGTAACCGGCTGGACTGACAGGAAGTGCACACTCAGCGTGCGCCTTCCTATCAGTCCGGCCGGGCACCGCGGACCAGCAAGCAGTTCGGCCACGCTACAGGGGAGGGCAAGTGAGGAGCAGCCGCAGCCGCCTGAGGCTCTTAACAGAGCGCTCAGGCGGCTGCAGCATTTAAAGGGCCGGCCCTGCAGCGGCCGGTCCCAACAGATTTTAGGGCGGCCTGGGGGGCAATTGCCTCCCTGCCCCCCGGCCCAGCCCGCCCCTGGAAATGTAGTCCACAACATCTGGAGTCCCAAAAGGTTGACTATCCCTGACCCAATTCCAGGCCTGCTACACTTGTATAGGTAGTAGAACCTATCTATCAAAGACTAGATCACAATTAATAGCAGGCCCAGGTTGCACCCATGTGCAGCAGTATAGGAAACAAATATATGTGGGTATTTGTATTTGTTTGGTTATGATTTGGAGTAGCTGGGAATGTGTATTTTAGTGTGTGTGAGAGTGTGAGTGTGTGGATAAGAAGTGGAGGTGATGGTGAGTACACCACCCAGATATTCTTGTAATGAAGATGAAATGGGTCAGATTCCCTCCACAGTCATATTCTGGTTTAGATTCACTGCCACAGGCATTGCTGTATGTGTTGTTGGCTGGCCAGACTGCTGCCAGCTTTTTCACGTCATCTGTTTGTATTTTCATTCAGACAGCCATTGTGGGCAGCAGTGAGTCATGGGAAAATCTTGGAATGCAGAGACACAGAGAAAATGGCATACAGCTGTGGCTGATAACACTGTGTGAAGGCCACCAGTGCATCGGTAGGCAGGGTAAGCTGAACAAAATAAGAGGACTTAGAGAAACAAAGTAGAGGAGGGCGAATAGAAGTATGTGGGGCTGAAACCATAAAACAGGCTAAGAAATGAAAGAGTGGTAAGAAAGAGAGATATAAAGGTGTTGAGACATGCAATAATAGAATTAAGACAGTGTCGACAGTAGAACAGGGAAAATACATTGAAAGTGAGTGCAGAATTTGATAGAGAAAGATAATTAGGACTGACATGGAAAGAGATAGTACCTGAGATATTGAGGGACACAAGGAGCTTGTACACACAATAAATACTTCATTCACACAGACACAATGTATAAATACTACCGGCAAACACACACTGACTTTTCACTCATTTAGATCACTGCAGTCACAAACAAAGCAACTTTTTGCAAATAGAGACCCTGCAAGCACACAAACCCACATGCTGACCTTTCACAGAAACAGAACTCTGCACAAACACTGACACACCATACAAATATATTCTGAATTCCCACACATTGGACACATGCAACCCTGTATACAAACATACTAACATGCCACTCAAATGCAACCCTGTTTGGATGCGCAGTAACACTTCACACAATTACCACCCTGCATGCACACAATTCACAAACCAGCACCTGCAATCTGTACAAATATAACAGTATTTACGCAAAACCGTAACAACATTTTAAAAGGATGTCTGAACCATTCTGTATCTAAGACCCCAAGCACCTTCAATTATACTCCTTCATGGCAAGATGGCAATTATATTAAAAACATAGGTAGACCAAAAATGTAATTGGTTTTCACACTCACACCCCATGGGCTAAATGTCGATTTCGATTTATTTAATAATTTTTTTATAAAATCTTTTTATTATGTGTATCCCTTTTATGTCCTCTTCATACAAAATATGAATGTAGTTTACTATATTGACCTTATACAATTTTCCTGTAATTTATGCAAAATATGTATATTTTATGATTTGCCATATATTTGTCTTATTGCCCATATTTTACAATGCTTTGCTTTTTGTGGATTTATTGATTTATAGTCATTTTTATAATTTGGTTCGCATTTCCCCCTTACATTATGCCCTCATATATTTTCCCATAGAACTTTGAGACTATGCATATATTATTTGTATTTATGTTGGGCTCCACCACAATTTTGTTGGAGCTTAAAGCTATTTTTAGAAGCTCTGGCTCTCTCTCTCTAAACCTTGTTTCCCTATTTCTCATATAGCCCCAGGTTAGACCACCTCTGGGATATTTATTCCTGTATTTGTATTCATATTTGATTACTTGCCATCTTGGTTTCTTTAACCCCTTAAAGACACATGACATGTGTGACATGTCATGATTCCCTTTTATTCCAGATGTTTGGTCCTTAAGGGGTTAAAGGTGCATCCATCTTGTTGCTCCCAGCTTCGAGCTGTTCTCAGCTCACAATGTCATTTTTAAAAATCTCTCTCCCTTCATTACAGCCCCATAGCCCCAGTGGTGTATTTGGCTTTGTGCTGCCCTAGGCATGACTAAACCTGGGCACCCCCCTAATCTAAATTTGCCCCACCTCTTCCTGATTAAGAACCTACCCCTTCCTCTTTAGACTCCACCTTTTCCTACTCCTTTTAAAGGGATACTATAGTGCTTGGAAAGTTTTCCTGGCACTAAAATTCCTTATAGTGCCTCCCACCCTCTATTCTATCCCCCCTTCCCCACTCGGCACTGAAGGGGTTAAAACTCCTTCAGTCACTTACCTGAATCCAGCGCTGATGTCCATGAGCGTTCGGTCAGGCACCTCCTCTGCGTTTACATGAGGACGTCTAGCATCAACTTTTAGTTGCCTAACCACCCCGAAGGAGTTAAGCCCTCAAGGTAATTATGGCAATTTCTGAGAAACTGCAATAATTAAACTTGCGGGGTTAAGGGGAGTGGGACAGGGCCGCCATCAGGGGGTGACAATCATGACTGTTGTCATGGGCCCCATGGTCCTGGGGGGCCCAGGCACCCAGACACCCAGGCCCCTATTCCCAATGTGCACACCCATATATATAGCGAGTATTGCTATATATATGTGTTTTGGCAGTGGCAGTATTACCTTAGGGGGCCCATCAGGTGGCCCATGCACTTAGGGCCACCCGATGGGCATATATCTAAAGGGGCCCAATCAGTGCTGTGGATTTCCAATAGCTTGACTGGGCCCCTTTAAGGATTCTGGCAGTTCTAGGAGGATGTGAGCTCACTTCCTCCCAGCTAACACCCGCGCGGGAGGAAGCACTGGGGAGTGAGAGGAGGAGAGAGAGCCAAACCCACATCAGTCCCAGCCAGCAGAGTTCACCCTCCTGCAGCCAAAAGGTAAAAAACAGGAGGGTGGTTTAAAAAAAAAAAAAAAGTGTGTCAGTGTGTATGTATCTATGTGTACCAGAGTGTTTGTGTGTATCTGTCAGTGTGTGTGTGTTTGTATATGTTATTGTTTTTTTTTGTTTTTTTAAACAGGCCTGTAGTCTTTTGTTTTATTATATTTCATTATTTTATAGCAGTGCTGCAGCTTTTATGTTCATGCTTTCTAGTGACTGACTTTTTGTCCACAGTCCTTTTCACTACTTAGTTGATATGCCCCATTTTTTTAGTTTTAGTTGGGCTCTATTTAACTGTTTTGATCAGATTCTTACTGTTTGTTTTGGTAATTTTGTTGCAATGTTAATCTTTTCTATTTGGTGCTGACTGCTTTTTGATCTTTACATACAGAATGCAACAATTAGGGTCATGTTGTGTACATTTCTATCTTGCACACCCCTTCTGATATTTTATTATGTGCATGACCCATTTTCTTTCTTTCTTTCTTTTTTTTTTTTTTATTGCTGGAGCGCTCACACTATCTTTGTTTTAAGAGATTCTCAACTAAAGTTAATTTTATTTGATGTGAATCCCATAGACTTGATTATTTTATTGTTTCTCTACTTTTAAACCATATTTTATTTATATTTTGGTTTTATGTGTATCTGTGTGTGTGTGTGTGTAGCTGTATGTATATGTGTCAATGTGCATCTGTGTGTATGTGTGTCTGTTTGTATCAGAGTGTCAGTGTATGCATCTGAGTGTATGTGTGTAGCCGTGTGTGTCTGTATGTACCTGTGTCTGTCTGTATCTCATATGTATGTGCGTGTATGTGTATCTGTGTGTGTGTTTCTGTCAGTGTGCACCTTAGTGTGCATGTGTGTATGTGTCAATGTGTGTTTCTGTGTGTCTGTGTATTTGCATGTATGTCAATGTGTGTATCTGTATGTGTGTGTATACACTACACACAAATGCACGCCTGCATTCAAACACCAACATTCACATACACACATACTCCATACAAAAACATGCTTACATTTAAACACACATACACTGCTGAGTGCGAAATAAAGCCCAGCAAGAATTGGCAAATTGTAGATCCACAGCTAGCAAAGCATTCTGGGACTTGTACAACAGATTCTGATCTACATTTTGGCCACTTTAAACACACTGCATCCACTAAACACACACTGTGCATTGCCTACACACTGCATCCTTGTGGGCTGATTTAGGGGTGGACTCGTGGGTGGGCTCTGGGGGCCCAGACCATGAGCTTTGTCAGGGGCCCCAACATTTCTGATGGCAGCCCTGGAGTGGGACACTGCACCCAGACCACTTTAATGAACTGAAGTGGTCTGGGTGCCTATAGTGTCTCTTTAAGCACACACTCGATGACAAACATACAGACATCACTGACAGACACAGACTCGCTGATCTGACACACACATATTCCCCAAGAGACACACACATGCACACTGACAGACACACACTGACAGACACACATTGAAAGACACACACTGACTCAATGACAAACAGACTCTCGCTGATTTGACAGACACTCACAAACACACACACTCATACACACATTCACACACACTAATTATTAATATTATTATAATACTTTTAAATTTTTCACCCAGCCTTCCTACCTGTCGTTGCGTGTCCAGTGGGGCTGCTGTGAGAGCTGTGCATGCAGCTGTGTTAGAATCAAAGGCGGCGAGGGAGCTGTGATCCCCATGCTCTGCTCCCTCGTGGCTAGCAGGCCTTCTGCTGATGCCTGGAGCCGGAATGACGTCATATTCCAGTTCACGCGGCATCAGCAAATGGCGCGTGAGGGAGCAAAGCAGGGTGATCACCGCTCCCTCGCCACCTTTGATTCTAACACAGCCGCAGGCCGGGGGGTCCATAAGACAGGAAGGAAAGACAGGAGGAAACACCGGGCACGCCCGAGTGGTCGTTTGGGGCGGCATTTTTTGCCGCCCAAGGCAAATGCCTAGTTTGCCTTAGGATAAATACAGCACTGCATAGCCCTCTGAATCTGCAGGGGCTTTTTATGTTGTATTGTGTAGCCCCAGAATTTCGACTTTTACATTTGATTTCACATTATAAGACTCATTTTTTTATGCTGGCACATACACTTTAGGCCAGTGATGGCGAACCTATGTCATGGTAGGGTGCGCTCCGCCGGCGCATCCATAAGGCGGCACAAGTGGCCACCTTAGGGTGCACCGGCCCGGTGGGCTCAAAACAGGAGTAACCGGCAGGAGGTGAGCGCATAGCGCTCCCTCCTGCCAGGCACTCTGTCTAGCGTGGCCGAGCGCGCTGCGGTACAGGAACTTATGTTTCCTGTACCCGGGCGGACGGAAATGAAGTGCTCAGGTACAGGAAACTGAGCTCCGCAGTGCGCTCGGCCACGCTACAAGGTAGGAGATCAAGGACAAGTGGGGGTGGGGGAATGAAAACTAAGAGAGGGATGGGGGTAGAAAGAAAATTGAAGGGGGAATAAAACTGAGGGAGAGATGGGAGGGGGGAAGAAAACTGAGGGAGAGATGGGGGAAACTGAGGGAGGTATGGGGGGAGAAAACTGAGTGTGGGATGGGGGAAAAAACTGAGGGAGGGATGGGGGAAAGAAAACAGTGGGGGGGGGAGGGCGGACGACATACACACAGCACCCCTACCCTACACACATCACCCCACATCACCCCACACACATCACCCCACACACATCACCCCACACACACCACACCACCCCACATCACCCCACACACATCACCCCCCACACAAACACATCACCCCCCACACAAACAAATCACCCCACACACAAACACATACATTGTACCCCTCAATGCAGTGTGTGTACACTCAGCAGTCTGTGTGTGTGTACACTCAGCAGTCTGTCTGTGTGTGTACACTCAGCAGTCTGTGTGTGTACACTCAGCAGTCTGTCTGTGTGTGTACACTCAGCAGTCTGTCTGTGTGTGTGTGTGTGTGTGTGTACTCAGCAGTCTGTGTGTGTGTGTACTCAGCAGCCTGTGTGTGTATTTAGCATGCTGTGTGTGCACTCAGCAGTTTGTGTGTGTGTACTCAGCAGTCTGTGTGTGTGTACTCAGCAGTCTGTGTGTGTGTGTGTACTCAGCAGTCTGTGTGTGTCTGTGTACTCACCAGTCTGTGTGTGTTTGTGTGTACTCAGCAGAGTGTGTGTACTCAGCAGTCTGTGGGTGTGTGTATTTAGCAGTCTGTGTGTGTGTATTTAGAAATCTGTGTGTGTGTGTACTCATCAGTCTGTGTGTGTTTGTGTGTACTCAGCAGAGTGTGTGTACTCAGCAGTCTGTGTGTGTATTTAGCAGTCTGTGTGTGTGTGTATTTAGCAGTCTGTGTGTGTGTGTATTTAGGAGTCTGTGTGTGTGTGTGTGTGTGTGTGTGTACTCAGCAGTCTGTGTGTGTGTACTCAGCAGTCTGTGTGTGTATTTAGCAGTCTGTGTGCGTGTGTGTATTTAGCAGTCTGTGTGTGTGTGTGTGTGTGTGTGTGTATTCGCAGTCTGTGTGTGTGTGTATTTAGCAGTCTGTGTGTGTATTCAGCAGACTGTGTACTCAGCAGTCTGTGTGTGTATTCAGCAGTCTGCTAAATACAGACAGACTGCTAAGTACACAGACAGACTGCTAAATACACATACAGACAGACTGCCGAGCACACACACAAACTGCTTAATACACACACAGAGATGTTAATTAGTTCAGACAACTGTATGAGTTGTTTTTTCTAGACTTAAACCTCAGTATTCAGGTTTAATTGCCGTTTTGGCACTTTGAGGGGAAAAAAATTGGCATGTATTACGGTTTGGGCACTCGGGCTTAAAAAGGTTCGCCATCAGTGCTTTAGGCCCTCAATTTCCCCGATTACTCTGATATCTATGTTAATGTATGGTGCATTGTTTTTAACTTTAATAATGGTCACATGACCTCTGACATCACATGACTGTTATTTTCTAATAAAAGCTTATGTACTATTACTACGTCTTCACCTTCCTGTAACCGGACGTTGGGACATAATTTCCTTGATGGGGAATATACCACTTACACTTTTGGATTGAGCAAAACATTTTTGCTCTAAATCAAGCGAGTACAGCTGTTATTTTGTTTAATCTTTTAACACAGTGTGCACTATATGTTATTTTTTTTTTTTTATATATCACAGTGGAATTTTACCTGTATATATCCAAGAAAGGAAGATGCATGTATATCCTAGAGTGGGGATTATTCCACTCAGAGCCCCTTACAAGGAGCCAGCATGAGGCTCCACTAAATGTGATTGTGCATATATTTTATCCATTATTCTGAACATTGGACATACTACACTATATCAGTGTTATACGCTGTCTTTCAAATACCTGGTAGGCATGTGCATGGGGAAAATATTCGGCTCGGTTCGGCATTCCGAAATTCGGAATTTCGCCACTTCGGAACTCCGGCATTTCGGGACTTTTCTTGCAGCCGCTTGGTAGATAACTCCATAATTCCCACGGTATTAGGGAGTTATCTACCAAAAGGCTGAAAGACCTAAATTAGTAATTGTGCCCCTACTCACTATACTGCGAGTAGGGGCATGTCTATTAAAAAGTGAGCAAAAAAAGGGGGTTCCCCCCTCCCTGTGCAGCGAGTGGGGGCCCTAAAGTAAAAAAGGGGGAGAGGACCTCTTGTCTTCCCCACCGGCCCCCACCCCTGAGTGGCGGCCCTTAACAAGAATAAGGGGGGGGACCTAATGTCCTTCCCCCTGGGCCCCAACCGTGAGCGGCGGGTGGGGGCCTTAAATACAAATTGGGGGGGACCTATTGTGCTCCCCCCTGGCCCCCACCCCTGAGTGGTGGGTGGGGGCTCTAAACAAGAATAAGGGGGGGACCTAATGTCCTCCCCCCGTACCCCCACCCCTGAGCGGCGGGTAGGGGCCCTAAATACAAATTGGGGGGACCTATTGTCCATCCCCGTCCCCCACCCCTGAGCGGTGGGTGGGGGCCCTAAACAAGAATAAGGGGGGACCTAAAGTCCTCCCCCCTGGCCCCCACCCCTGAGCGGTGGGTGGGGGCCCTAAAAAAGAATAAGGGGGGGCCTATTGTCCTCCCCCTGGCTCCCACCCCTGAGCCAGTCAGTGTAATGACAGGAATGAATAAGTAGATAACTCCCTAAATACAAATTGGACCTAAATACAAATTGGGGGGGAAGTAATGTCCTCCCCCCTGGCCCCCACCCCTGAGCGGTGGGTGGGGGCCCTAAACAAGAATAAGGTGGGGGACATAATGTCCTTCCCCCTGGCCCCCACCCCTGAGCGGTGGGTGGGGGCCCTAAATGCAAATTTAACCCACCTCCCCCCCAGGTGACTAGGGATCCCCAAACCTGTAACAGCACTCTGATTGGTTGGCTTGAATTCCACCAATCAGAGTGCTTTGTGTCATTTTACACAGCATGGGAGAGTTCTTTGGAATTTTATGAGTCAAATTACACAGCTTGGGAAAATTCCAAAGAACTTTCCCACGCTGTGTAAAATGACACAGAGCACTTTTTTTTTTTTTTTTAATTGGGGGCCAGGGGGAGGACATTAGGTCCCCCCCCCCAATTTGTATTTAGGGCCCCCACCCACCGCTCAGTTGTGGGGGGCAGGAGGGAGGACATTAGGTCCCCACAATTTGTATTTAGGGTCCCCACCCACCGCTCAGGGGTGGGGGACAGGGGGGAGGACATTAGGTCCCCCCCCCAATTTGTATTTAGGGCCCCCACCCACCGCTCAGGGGTGGGGGTCAGGGGGGAGGACATTAGGCCCCCCCTTATTCTTGTTTAGGGCCCCCACCCACCGCTCAGGGGTGGGGGCCAAAGGGGAGGACATTAGGTGCACCCCAATTTGTATTTAGGGCCCCCACCCACTGATCAGGGGTGGGGGCCGGAGGGGAGGACCATAGGTGTCCCCCCCCTTTTTTACTTTAGGGCTCCCACCCGCCACTCAGGGGTGGGGCCTGGGGAGGGGCAATAGGCCACAGGCTGCTCACTGTTTAATAGACATGCCCCTACTCACGGTATAGCGAGTAGGGGCATAATTTACTAATACTAAGTAATCTTTACTTAGTATTAGTAAATTTGGCTGAAAGACCAATTCAGGTCTTTCAGCCTTTTAGTAGATAGCTCCCTAATACCGTGGGAATCAGGGAGTTATCTACTTATTCATTCCTGTCATTACACTGACAGGCTAAGTAACTTACATTTTATATGAATGTATGTTACTTGATTGTTGTAAGTGTTGCAAATGCTTACAGCTGAATCCTGGCTATGTTTGTATACTTTTTATTTGAAATTGTATACAGTGTAACATTCTTCTTCTTTCACTGAGTAAGTATATTAGTACTTAGGCAATACTGTACTTCAGAACTTTGGCACTTTGACACCTCGGAACTTCGGCACTTCGGAAATTCAGTAATTTCGGCACTTCAGCTATTCGGAAGCACCCGAATGTCCGAATTACCCAAAATTCGGCCGAATTTTAATTCAGACCGAAACGAATTGCACATGTCTAATACCTGGACTATACCTTATCGGACCAAGACTCCAAGCTTACATTCACAGGCAGGAATTTACCATTCAGGTGTGGCAATTGGAGCCTGTGCATACCTCCATACACTAAGTGCATTTCTTTTCTTTTTCACATCATAAACATTGAACTACTACACTATATTCCCTTCCTTTTTGTCTAATTTCCATATTAGCTTGGATCTGAAGACTCTATCAAGGTGCTGCTCTCTAGTTTCTTTCTACATTGAATATCCATTGTGTTTCGTGCATTTGTATCCATTTATTCTACAATATTTTTACAACCATTCATATATCTATTGTACCTACTTCTTACATTTGTATATACATTTCTTATTTTTAGGGAGATAGAATTGGTTTGTCAAAATGTTATAACTTTAAAGGGACACTACAGTCACCCACACCACCTCAGCTCAATGAAGTGGTCTGGGTGCCAGGTCCCTCAGGTTTTAACCCTTCAGATGCAAACATAGCAGTTTCAGAGAAACTGCTATGTTTACATTTGGGGTTAATCCAGCCTCTAGTGGCTGTCTTCCGGACAGCCACTAGAGGCGCATCTGCGACGCTGGAGGCATATTATGCCTCCAACGCGCAGAGCGTCCATAGGAAAGAATTGAGAAAACATGCGCATTCGGGTCCAGTGACATCGAACGGGGGGAGCTGACGTCGGAGTGGGTGGAGAGGTCACCAGCACTGAGGGAGCCTGACGCTGGAATAAGGTAAGTGGCTGAAGGGGTTTTAACCCCTTCAGCACCACGGGAGGGCACTATAGTGTCAGGAACACTATAGTGTCAGGAAAACTGCTTTGTTTTCCTGACACTATAGTGATCCTTAAACCAAATGCTAAATAAGCTCATTCCCCTCTCCACGCCAACCCCCACCGACTGCTCCTCCCTACCTCTTCACAGAAAAGCCTATAGCTTGCTTCTGAAAATTCATTTTATTTTCTTCTATCTACAGATCATCCTGCACCCTGACTTTCCTCTGCTAGTAAGACTAAGTTTTTTACTCTCAAAAGGGGACCTGTCATACTCCAAACAACTTATGCTCACTAGGTTGAGCATAAGAGTCTTTCTATACTGTCACAATACCTGTCACTCACAGAACCATGTGATCATGGAAGTGATGTATCTTCTGTGCTCTGATGCACACCCATTCATCGCTAGCTTCCTGGTGCCTCATTATGACATCATATATGACAACAGGGCAAGGAATCAGAGACAACCAGGAAGTATATATACCCTACACTGGGTTGTGATTGGTTACAGAGGGCCATGATGTCACAAGTGTGCACACATCATCAAAAAGCCCCACAAAGACTGACGTTATAAAAGGAGACCATTTATAAATTGTCGAGGCATAGACTGACCATTTATAACGTGCCGAGGCATAGGCATAGACTGCGTACCGAGAGATAGACTGACAAGGCAGAGCAGAAATAAGTAATATATAACGCACTCTCAAGTAAACAGAAACCACAACAGGGCAAGGAAACAAGGACAACCAGGAAGTATATATACCCTACACTGGGTTGTGATTGGTTACAGAGGGCCATGATGTCAGTCAGTCTTTGTGGTGCTTTTTGATGATGTGTGCACACGTGTCATCATGGCCCTCTGTAACCAATCACAACCCAGTGTAGGGTATATATACTTCCTGGTTGTCCTTCTTTCCTTACCCTGTTGTGGTTTCTGTTTACTTGAGAGTGTGTTATATATTACTTATTCCTTTTTATGACCTTGGCTTGTCTAACTATTCTTGATCTCTGTAACCCTGATCTTAGCTTGTTTCTCGTTTCTGTGTACCTCTGTTATCCCTAGGCTTGTTAACGTTTATTGTGTATCTGCTTGAAGACTTTCTGACTATAATCTCAGTGCTAGCCTGGTCACTCTAACGACCTGTACACATACCTTCCTTGCATACACTTAGGTTTGTGTGTTAGGGTCAGGATATGATTACACATACATTGTTCTAGCAAATGTATAGTTTAGGACGAAAACCCTTTTAAAAATAGTGTTTTCTCTCAGTCAATGTCTCTGTGTGCCAAGACATAGACTGACAAGGCAGAGCAGAAAAGACCTCCCACAGCAGGTCCTTCTGATCTCCACCCATAGCACCAACAGAGCATGTGCTGTGGTTGCTATAGAAACCACAGCCCATTCTGACGCCTGCACGCTGGCAATTAAGCTAGGGATGCAACCCAAGCAGGCTAAATCCCCTTAAAAAACACGTGTGCGCAGTTTAATCCTGTTATGCTACTGTTTGCATTACTATGCCTGTTACTGCTATTGTGGCACTACAGACCTGTTTGTAAATCACTATGACACAGTAAAAATAAAGAATTTAAAAAAAAAATTCTCGATTACCTTTAGAGTGTAAGTTCACAATTTATCTTGCTAAGCACTATAAAAGTCCTTTATTTGCTTGATTGTATCAGTATGTGTTTATTATTTGTGTGTAGTCACTCTATTGTACAGCAATGTGGAATATGTTGGCGCTATATTAATACCAAATAATAATATTCACACATGCACTACACTTGCACCCTTGCTTTCACAAGAATTTTCTATGTCCACTGCATATATTCACTGCATATAAATAAGCTCACACAACTGACAGAACATATGAATGCACACTTTAGCTCACTAAACAATAAATTGTGGCAAATTGAAAACCATATTTCAAAAACTTGGCTAAAAAAGATAAAGACAAAAAAACTGTTATAGGAGTGAATTTGTTTTGCAATTAACCACTATTCTTGGTTTAGAGAAAATCCTGCTGGTTCTGTCCCGTCCCCCTTTGAACCGGCAGGGGTCATCAAGGCCCCCACTGGAGGGATCAGAAGATGCTCAGTGAGCGATAATCAGCTGACCCTGCTCAGAGTGCTTTTGCGACTTGATTCTAAGATTCTCACCCTTCTTAATAAGGACACTAGGGAGGTATCGACTTGTACGAATATATAATGGAAACTTCACAAAAGTAAGAATTTAAAGTGAATTTCAAATTTAAGGTCAAAATATACAAAATGGGAAATTTCTCTGAGTCAGCTTAAATTTAAACTCCAGTTTGAATTCTATTAACAATGAGATCCTGTGTATTAGCTGTTCACATCAATTCATCCTGAGACTATCTTTACTGAAGCCCCAGACTCGTGGATAATAAGGTGAATTATAGGTGAACCAATAACAGACAATAAAAACACTAACATATACCAGATAGGGCTTGAAAATATAGGTCTTGCTGGGCAAGAAACTAAGAACTGACACACTGGTCTCGGGGTTCTTCATTTATCACTGCTGAAGGTGGGGAAAAACTTGGGGAAAATCACACAGAACTAAAGGACAACTTCACCATAAGTCTCACGGGGGCTACAGAAAGAACTGCCTATGTTTGTGTTTTGATTACCCAAATTTTTGTAGCCACTCCACCACACATGGGAGCATAAGAGAGAAGCCTCTTGTAGCGAGAGAAGGCGGTTGGGAGGTTGTCATAAAGGTAACCAGCCGCCTTCCATATTAATAGTCAGGGTTTAAGTCTGACATAATGCTGAAAGCTAACACAGCTGCAGTGAGATCAGAAGCAGTCAGCGGGAGACCAGCTCACACAAGGAGAAAATCCACACTGCAAAGAAAAGAAACCACATTAAAACCACAATGAAAGGCTTCTATCATGTTCCTTTCTAAAGCCACACTTCATTTTCGGAGATAGAAAGACAGGCTCATTTATTCCATTCTCTGTTCCTTAGCCTGATGTTCCAAGAATTGCTATTATGTAATATTTAACTGAATCACGAAGAGAACGCATTTGTCTTCATACCTTTGGGCTGCGCTAATTGCCTCTACTCACAGCACACTTGAAAAAAAAGAAAAAAATAATATTTCAATTGAGATTAAATTCTCACATCAAAATGTCTCTGCCACCTAAACAGTATTAACAGCGTGGATGCAATGATAAAAACATTAGACATTGTGCTTGAGTAATTGCAATTAAGTGTTTAAATCATGATGAATTCACTAAACAGTGATGTAGAGAGTAATAAAAAAAAGAATTGCAGTATTTTGGCCAAAACACATGAGCTTTTTCCTCTCTCTCCAGACATCTACTCATCATTGCCGTAGGTGATGGTGATGGTGACAATAATTATATATGGGTATATCCTGAGAGAGAAAACAGATTGGTTGCACTCACCCGAGCATCCATACTTTATAATGACTCAGAACAGCCCCACTTTATAATGACTCAGAACAGCCCCACCTCTGGCCACACTACTAATCATACCCCTAAAATAAAAGTGTCCTTTGTTCATTTGGAATGTTGGGATATATGCTACTGGGTAAAGTTGGGGGTATATGTGTGGCTCTGTGTGTGTTTGTCAATGCACCTCTGTACATATGGCATGTGTGTATCCATTTGTCTTTGTACATGCATAGTTCTGTATGTTTTTCTAGGTCAGCGATTCCCAAACTGTGTGCCGCGACGCCCCAGGTCACACAGGGGCGCCGCAAGATATTTTCCCAGTGCTATGATCAAGTGATCATAGCACCAGGAATTGTGCCTCCCTCTCCCCTGACAGCTCTGCAGGAACGGAGGGGAGAACAGAGATCTCCCTCTCCAGCCCTCTAGCAGTGTAATGCTCGCAGGGGAGGGAGAGAGAGGACCTGTGGAGCTCTAACCAGCAGCTCCTACAGGTTCTCCTCTTGCGAACTCGGAGCGTTGCCGCGGTTATCGTGGCAACACTCCGAATCTCGCAAGAGTCAACTCTAACCTGAGCTAGAGTTCACTCTCACCACTTGGACCACCAGGAATTGTCTTGCAATGTCCCCCCTCCCAGGCAAAGGTAAGCAGGGAGGGGGGATATGAAAAAAATTATCTTTAATTAAAAAAATATATATATATATATTTTTATTTACCTTCCCTCCTATCCCTACAGAGACACAATAACTCCCCCATACACACACTCACACATACACACTGCCCCCCATACATACACACTTCCCCCCTTACATACACACACTGCCCCCGTACAGACACACTGCCGTCATGCACACACACTGCCCCTCCATACACACAAACTGTACCCCTCACACACACTACACCCCGACCCCACACACACACACTGTATCCCTCATACAACCTTCCCCTCCACACACATACACACACTGTACCTCTCATGCACAAACTTCCCACATACACACACTGTATCTCTCATACAACCCGCCCCCCACACACACACACTGCACCTCTCACGCACACACACTACATCCTTCACAAACACAATGCACCCTGTACACTCACTGCACCCCTCACACACACACACTGCAACCACACACATACACTGCATCCCTCACACACACACACACACACACACACTACATCCTTCACAAACATAATGCACCCCCATACACTCACTGCATCCTCACACGCACACACTGCAACCCACACAAACAAACTGCACCCCTCACACACACACATATTGCGACTAGAGATTTTGCCCTTGCATCTGGGATTTAAAGCCCTTTAGCTAAAGGCAGGATGGGTGAACAATGGAGCCGTCTGGGGGAGCATCGCTGTGGTTGGCTGGGGCAGTGTGCGAGGGAGCAGTGATCTTCAAGCGGTTCACCTCTGCTCCCTTGTGCTGTTTAATGATCCCGGGAACCGGAATATGATGTCATTCTGGCCCCAGCATCACTACAGGCTGTAGTGAGGAGCCGCTTGGGGATCACTGCTCCCTCACGCGCAGCATGAGCGAGCAGCCCCACTGGACCCCAGGGAAAGTCCACTCCGTTCTCCCAAATATAGGGAGGCTGGGTGGATTCAAATTAAATGGAAAGTGTGTGTGTCTCTGTCAGTCTGTGTGTGTGTGTGTGTGTGTCTCTCTCTCTGTCAGAGTGTGTGTGTCCTGAGCTAGAGTTCACTCTCACCACTTGGACCACCAGGAATTGTCTTGCACTGTCCCCCCTCCCAGGCAAAGGTAAGCAGGGAGGGGGGATATGAAAAAAATTATCTTTAATTAAAAAAAAATATATATATATTTTTATTTACCTTCCCTCCTATCCCTACAGAGACACAATAACTCCCCCATACACACACTCACACATACACACTGCCCCCCATACATACACACTTCCCCCCTTACATACACACACTCTCTCTCTGTCAGAGTGTGTGTGTCTCTCTCTCTGTCAGAGTGTGTGTGTCTCTCTCTCTGTCAGTGTGTGTGTGTCTCTCTCTCTGTCAGTGTGTGTCTCTCTCTCTGTCCGAGTGTGTGTGTCTCTCTCTCCGTCAGAGTGTGTGTGTCTCTCTCTCCGTCAGAGTGTGTGTGTCTCTCTCCGTCAGAGTGTGTGTGTCTCTCTCTCTGTCAGAGTGTGTGTGTCTCTCTCTCCGTCAGAGTGTGTGTGTCTCTCTCTCCGTCAGAGTGTGTGTGTCTCTCTCCGTCAGAGTGTGTGTGTCTCTCTCCGTCAGAGTGTGTGTCTCTCTCCGTCAGAGTGTGTCTCTCTCTCTCTCTGTCAGAGTGTGTGTCTCTCTCTCTCTGTCAGAGTGTGTCTCTCTCTCTCTGTCAGAGTGTGTCTCTCTCTCTCTGTCAGAGTGTGTCTCTCTCTCTCTGTCAGAGTGTGTGTCTCTCTCTCTGTCAGAGTGTGTGTCTCTCTCTCTGTCAGAGTGTGTGTCTCTCTCTCTGTCAGAGTGTGTGTCTCTCTCTCTGTCAGAGTGTGTGTCTCTCTCTCTGTCAGAGTGTGTGTCTCTCTCTCTGTCAGAGTGTGTGTCTCTCTCTCTGTCAGAGTGTGTGTCTCTCTCTCTGTCAGAGTGTGTGTCTCTCTCTCTGTCAGAGTGTGTGTCTCTCTCTCTGTCAGAGTGTGTGTCTCTCTCTCTGTCAGAGTGTGTGTCTCTCTCTCTGTCAGAGTGTGTGTCTCTCTCTCTGTCAGAGTGTGTGTCTCTCTCTCTGTCAGAGTGTGTGTCTCTCTCTCTGTCAGAGTGTGTCTCTCTCTCTGTCAGAGTGTGTCTCTCTCTCTGTCAGAGTGTGTGTGTGTGTGTCTCTCTCTCTGTCAGTGTGTGTGTGTCTCTCTCTGTCAGTGTGTGTGTCTCTCTGTCAGTCTCTGTCAGAGTGTGTGTGTTCTCTCTCTTGTCAGTGTGTGTGTGTGTGTGTGTGTGTCTCTCTCTCTGTCAGTGTGTGTGTGTGTCTCTCTCTCTGTCAGTGTGTGTGTGTGTGTCTTCTCTGTCAGTGTGTGTGCTTCAGTGTGTCTCTGTGTCAGTGTCTCTGTGCCAGTGTCTCTGTGCCAGTGTCTCTGTGTCAGAGTGTCTCTGTGTCAGTGTGTCTCTGTGTCAGAGTGTTCTCCCCTTCTTCCCCCTCTTCCCCCTCTTTCCCCCCTCTTCCCTCTCCCTCTTTCCCCTCTCCCCCCTTATATTTCTCATAAATTAAACATCGCTAATTAAAAAAAAAGACTACTATATTGAGCTCCTCGGAAAGGGCAGCCCCCAATGTAGCGAGGAGGGAACCTCCCACGGGAGAAGGGTGGATGACTTCTTGAGCGAGCTCACGCTCCCTGAGCATAGCGACCTCTCTTTTGACGAGTTGGTCAGCGAGATCACCATAGAAGAGGTCACAGAGAGTATCCAACAGCAGAACAAGTGTAAGTCGCCAGGTCCTGATGGTCTGACGGCCGAGTTTTACCAACAGTTCTGCGACCTCTTGGCCCCTCATCTGACCGAGGTGTTTAATGAGAGCTTGGCTCAAGGATTATTGCCACCCTCGATGAGGACTTCTGCCCTGATCTTGCTGTCCAAGCCGAACGTGCTCGACACAGCGGATGTGGGGAACTGGCGCCCCATATCCCTGTTAAATGTCGACAGGAAGGTCCTGGCAAAGATTTTGATGAAACGAGTACAGGGCCTAGCGAGGCGTGTCCTATCCACCTCCCAGTACTGTTCAATCGAGGGCAGAACTGTCTTTGATGCCGTTTTCGAAGTCAGGGAAGCCCTCGAGAAGTGCAGGGACGGAGAAAGGGGGATATACCTTCTGGCACTTGATCAGTCCAAAGCTTTTGATCGAGTAGATCACCGTTATCTGTGGTCAGTCTTGCGGAAGTATGGCTTGCCGGGAAAATTCGTCAATTGGATAATCACCTTGTACAGAGGGGCCGAAAGCTTCGCTCTTGTGAACGGGTGGAGGGGCAGGACGTTTAGGATCCGATCCGGGGTCAGGCAAGGCTGTCCTCTCAGCCCACTCTTGTATGTGTTTGCAGTCGATCCCTTCATCCGAAGGGTCGAGGCAGGCACGTTACAGGGAGTGGCCAGGGCTCCGGAGAGGCCTTTACGGGTTGTTGCCTACGCTGATGACATCTCCATAGTGGTCTCCAATACTCGGGAGGCCACGGAGGTGGATGATTTAATCCTAGCGTATTCTGCCGCTTCAGCCTCTCGTGTCAACAGGGACAAGAGCGTAGTTTTCTGGTGCGGGAAGGAGGGGGACCAGTTCCCTCTTCCAGACGGTTTCCCGAGGGCCCAGCCTGAAATTAAGATCTTGGGGGTGGTGTTCGGACCAGGGGATCTGGCTCTCAGGAACTGGACCGAACGGCTTGCCATAGCTTCTAGCAAGGTGGAGGAGAGCCACAGGTGGAAACTGACGTTCAGAGAACGGGTGAACCTAATCAAAACCTATGTTCTGACCGTATTCGGCTACGTCAGTAACATCTTCCTTTTGCCCAGGTCCCTCCACGCTCGGATGTTTGCGCTGTTCTTCTAAAAATATTGAAATATTAAGGGCGCCTTGAACCTAAAAATTTTGGGAGCCAATGGTCTAGGTCTTTAAGTCCATGTACATTGAAAAAATCTCTTCAAAACTTTACCCAAAACTAGGTACCCTGTCCAGAAACAAATCCTGCCTAAGCCATACAGTAAGGAAACAGATGCAACAAATGCTAATGCCGGTCATTGATTATGGGGATGTCGTGTATGCACCTGCATCGCAAACCCATCTTAATAAACTTAATACATTAAATAATTTGTTCTGCCACTTTGTACTAGAACAGGGGTTCTCAACCCAGTCCTCAAGGACCCCCTACCAGTCCTGGATTTAGGGATCACCTGGGTGTGTCTAAGGTGTTTAGAAAAAAAAACAAAAAAAAAACACCTTAGACACACCCAGGTAATCCCTAAATTCTGGACTGGTAGGGGATCCTTGAGGACTAGATTGAGAACCCCTGTACTAGAATGTAATTACTTTACCCACCATTGTGACATGTTAAAAGAGCTAAACTGGCTATCGCTGGAATCCCGACGCACTCTTCATCTTTCTAGCCTTGTGCATAAGAGCTTTTATGGGAAGCTCCCACCCTACCTGAGTAGAATGCTCTCCCCAGCTGTTCCTACCTCCTATAACATACCATCCAGTACTAGCACGATATTTAGCATGCTGCAATACAAAAAATAAAGTGGTTTGATCCTCATTTTCCTGTAGAGTACCGCAATTATGGAATAACCTCAGGGACACAGTAAAATCTTCATTCAATCTAAAATCTTTTAAGAGATCTATGGCAATATACCTCAGCACAGAATGCACCTGTTATGGTTGAATATATGAATATATTTATTACCTGTTATGTGTTAAATTTATATATGTGTGTGTGTGTATATATACACAGAAAGATATCCACTATTAATATTATTTTTTTAAGCAAAAACAAAACAAGATACAGCAGATCTGAGATCTTTTTATTGTTTGATATAATACATATAATAATACATAATTGGCATAATGTTTATAACACAAACAATTGCATACTGGAAACATTTACTCATTGTATTTCCCAGTTATATATATATATTTTTTTTTTAAAGTTAATTTGTAATTCATACAGTCTTATTGTCATTATTGTTATTTAATAACTTTTTATAATAAAAACATTTGAAAGAATATTTGATACCCTACTAACCTCAACACATGTATGTATGTATGTATGTATGTATATACATATATATATATATATATATATACATATACATACATACATACATACACATACACACACACATATATAGTCTGCCTTATTTTCTAAATACTTTTAATTAGTCCATGGCCTTATCTTAAGTCTCTTATGCCTATCCCACGCATGCTTAAACTCCATCACTGTGTTAACCTCTACCACTTCACCTGGCGGGCTATTCCATGCATCCACTACCCTCTCTGTAAAGTAATACTTCCTGAAATTAGTTTTAAATCTTTGCCCCTCTACCTTTTCCTTTTAAGTTTTATCCTACAATACATGAACCAGTTCAGTAGCCCTTCTCTGAAGTTTCTCCAAAAGTATCAATATCTTTCTGGAGATACGGTCTCCAGTACTGAGTACAATACTCCAAGTGAGGTCTCACCAGTGTTCTGTACAATGGCATGAGCACTTCCCTCTTTCTACTGCTAATACCTCTCCCTATACAACCAAGCATTCTGCTAGCATTTCCTGCTGCTCTATTACATTGTCTACCTACCTTTAAGTCGTCACAAATAATTACCCCTAAATCCCTTTCCTCAGATGTTGAGGTTAGTAGGGTATCAAATATTCTTTCAAATGTTTTTTATTATAAAAAGTTATTAAATAACAATAATGACAATAACACTGTATGAATTACAAATTAACTTAACAAAAATTTTAAAAATATATATACAACTGGGGAATACAATGAGTAAATGTTTCCAGTATTAATTGCAAAAGTAGATGAAATTGTTTGTGTTATAAACATTATGCCAATTATGTATTATATCAAACAATAAAAAGATCTCAGATCGGCTGTATCTTGTTTTGTTTTTGTTTAAAAAAATAAAAAAATAATATTAATAGTGGATATCTTTCTGTGTTGGTGTTTGGTCAAATGAGGTAAGTATTAAAGTGAATACCTTTTTCTGACGTCCTGCTCCCAGAGTCCCCATTCATACCTTAGGGTTTCCAGAGTCTATGAAGGTGCTCTGAAGGCCAATTCACACCTCTTGATCTCTACTATATTGTTTAACACCTCAGCCATAGAAGGAATAGTGTCCAATTTCCAGTATCGAGGTATGGCCGAGGTTGCTGAGATCAGGCTATGACGTATTATAATTTAGTGGGTTGAGATTCTGTTCCTCCCAGTCCGAGCTAACAGATAAATCCCAGGGTGGGAGTGTGCGTTTAGTGCTGCAAAACCGGCCAAACAAGGGCTCGTTATCCTAAACTATGTACAACAGGGGAATCCAAGTGTGGATAACAATGCCATCACTGCGGTCCGTGGGCAGACGTGGAGCTGGTGGAAGGCTCAGGAGAAGCTCTGTCGCAATCCGGCAGGGAATCTCGTAGAAATTCAGAGGCTTCAGTCACTGAAATTGTGTTGAGTTTTCTATCACCAACTTGGAGACGTAGTGTTGCAGGGTAGAAAAGAGCAAAGCGAATGCCCTTCTTGTGCAGGGCTGAACAGATGGGCATGAATGCCTTGCGTCGTTGAGTAACCTGTGAGGAATAATCTTTGAAAATCAGGATTCTGTTTCCTTGATATGTAGGTGGGTCTAGGTTTTTGTAAGCAGCGAGAATTCATATTGTATCATGGAAATTTAAAAATTTAGCTATGATAGGCCTTGGTCATGCTCTGTTGCTTGAGTTTTCTGGGCCCAGTCTGTGAGCACGTTCGATGATGGGGAGAGCATCAGAGGTGGTTGCAAGGTGTCCAAAAGCCAGGACTAGAGAGTGGGAATGATAGACTTTACGGATTCTGGGAAGCCAACAAATCTGAGATTGTTCCGTCTGATGTGATTTTCTAGGTCATCCAGCTTGTCTTGTAGAGAGGTCAGAGTATTATGCTGTTGACGAATCGTTGTTTGTAACTGGTGCACCTCATCCTCCGTGGCACCCTGTCTTGTTTCCAGCAAGGCGAGTTGAGAAGAGTGTGCTTGGAGAAGATGCACTGCACCATCTATTGATTCTTTAATGTCCCTAAATTGGGATTCAAATATTGGTTTAAGGAGGTTGGAAACCTCCCAAGCTGTTTCTGAGGCTTGTTGTGAAATTTGGTTAATAGTGGGGCTCATGTGATTGGGTCCCTCGTCTGCGTCCGACCCAGTCGGTTAGTGATAACGAGTAGAGGTTGGTGTACGATCTTTGAGGTGTATCTTTTTGGTTGGTCTTTGAGATTTTCTTTGCAGTCTCTTGGATGGAGTTTGTCAACGAACTTATCCATGGTGGTGGAGTACGGATAAGGAGGGAAAGAGCAAGGTGGTAGGAGAGAGGGACTTGACGTTAAGAGCAAATGTGTTATTTGGGAAGCTAACGTTAGTGAGTAGAGAGAAGAAGAGACGGTGTCAAGCCTACCTTGTTGTGGTGTTGTCAATGGTGGACGACTATGGTGATTATACGTGTTGTGTGATAAGGTAAGAATGGCCTAATGAGGATAGGAGCATGGGGAAAGCCAAGAGTGAGAGAGGGGGTGAGAGAGAACCACCAGGCAAAGTCCCTGAAGTTGTGGTGGGTAGGTGGACCGCTGTCAGCCAGTCAGGATTTGATAGAAACTTTAGACAACATGTTGGATATTCCGATGTAAGCAATTAAATCAGTCTGTGTTAGGGCAAGAGTATGGTGCAGACAGAACGAAAGCTCAGTAAGAACTGTCTAAGTAATTACAGACAGGTTGTCTGGCAAGCGTAGGGCTCATGCGTGCCGCTACAGAGGGATGGAATCCAAAAGGTGAGCTGCAGTACGTCAGGAGCTTTGCCACCATAGGGTTAGGAAGCTGGTTGAGTGGGAGGGTGAGAGCGATAGATGCATAAGCAGTGGCAGACAGTCCCTTGAGGTGGCACAGGGTGATGTGAACAGAGAGACAGTCTAGTAGCAAGATCACCAATTTAGAGTGGCAGTAGTAACCCCAACCAGTAGTAAGGGGCTATGGAAAGCAGTAGATATGGGTATATAAAACAAAGCAAGGTAAGCACAGTGAGTCCCATAGACAGTGCTAGCTTCTGTGTGACAGCCTGGCCTCAGAATTGAGGTATCTGAGTAAGTGCCGTCTGGTTAAATTCCTGAGCTGTGAGTTCACAGGCAGCCCCAGCTTGTCAGTGTGTTTCCCTTCAGAGGCAATGTTTGTGGCTGTGTCCCAGCTAGCTGTGTGTTGTCTAGAGAAGCTGCACAGAGGTAAGTGCAAACAGGAGGTGCAGCGGTATCTACCGCGAGTTATCTGCATCCCGTGGCTTCCAGGATCTCTGGTAAGTATTACCCTCACCAGTCTCTGAGCTGCAGGATCCCCTGCTGTTGCTGTCATGTGGCCTATCCCAAAGGCCTTGACTTGCGGCCCTCGCTGTCGACGGGTGGAGCAGCGAGCAGACCTCCAAAGGGGTCCGGTCGGTCGGGGAGGATATGAGGAGGCAAGCTTGGAGCTGCTCTACCCAGCAACCCGGCGTCAGATGGAGTCGGATGGTTTTTTTTCCGCGAGGAGGTAGGTAAAAACGCGGCCAGCTAAGATGGCGGCAGAACCGGAAGCCTGCCCTTGGGTTTTTACACACCAGATGCATTATCTTGCGCTTATCCACATTAAATGTCAGTTGCCACAGCTCTGACCATTTTTCTAATTTACCTAAATCATTTGCCATTTGGCTTATCCCTCCTGGAACATCAACCCTGTTACAAATATATATTGTTTGTATATTGTATTTTTTTTTTTATATTGTACTGTAACAATGCAATGTTTTGAGGACCCAGGACATACTTGAAAACGAGAGAAATCTCAATGTATCCTGTATCCTTCCTGGTAAAATATTTTATAAATAAAGATGTCGCTGTGTGTGATTATGTCTGTATGCATGGGTGCATGAGTGTTTATGTTTTGCTTAAGTTTTGTGTGACAGATGATTAACCCCTTAAGGACTGGACTGTTTTTGCGATGTTGTACATTTGCGACCAGGCATATTTTTACACTTTTGTGGTGTTTGTGTTTGGCTGTAATTTTCCGCTTTCTCATTTACTGTTCCCATACAAATTATATATTGTTTTTTTCAGGACAAAAGGGGCTTTCTTTACATACCATTATTTATATAATCTCATGTATTTTAATTTAAAAAAAATACAAAAATCTGATGAAAAATTGAAAAAAATACATGTTTTTTGACTTTTACTTGAAAAATCTTTTACTCATCTACAAAAGCGAATGAAAAAAACTGCTAAATAGATTCAAAATTTTGTCCTGAGTTTAAAAATACCTAGTGTTTACGTGCTTTTTTGCTTTTTTTGCATGTTATAGGGCTATAGGTACAAGTAGGATATTGCGGTTTCAAAACATACATTTTTTAAAATTTATCAATAGTGACATTGTAACACTATTATCTGTCATAAATCTCTGAATAACACACCACATGTACATATTTTTTTTAAAGTAGACAACCCAGGGTATTCAATATGGGGTATGTCCAGTCTTTTTTAGTAGCCACTTAGTCGAAAACACTGGCCAAAGTAAGCATTCATATTTGTTTGTGTGTGAAAAAAA
>OW240922.1:45485073-45565563 GCA_933207985.1 Pelobates cultripes | reverse complement strand
ACTAACAGGAAGTGAACACAGAGTGTGCACTTCCTGTTAGTCCGGCCGGGTACAGGAGATAGCTGCTCTCTGTACCCGTCGGACCATGCTGCAGTGAGGGAGCTGACAGGAGGGATCGCTGAGCGCTGAGCGCTTCCCTCCTGTCAGCCTCTCCTCAGGCTGCGCCCGGGCGGTGCGGTCCGCCCTCATGGACGCACCGCCCGGGCAAAGCTGCAGCCGCCTGAGGCTCTTTACAGAGCGGCTGCAGCATGGGGGGGGCGGCGGGGCTGGTCATGGCACCCCCCACCCTGGAGGCACCCGGGGCGGACCGCCCCCCCCCCGCCCCCCCCTTAGTACGCCACTGTTTGTGGCTGTGTCCCAGCTAGCTGTGTGTTGTCTAGAGAAGCTGCACAGAGAGGTAAGTGCAAACAGGAGGTGCAGCGGTATCTACCGCGAGTTATCTGCATCCCGTGGCTTCCAGGATCTCTGGTAAGTATTACCCTCACCAGTCTCCGAGCTGCAGGATCCCCTGCTGTTGCTGTCATGTGGCCTATCCCAAAGGCCTTGACTTGCGGCCCTCGCTGTCAACGGGTGGAGCAGCGAGCAGACCTCCAAAGGGGTCCGGTCGGTCGGGGAGGATATGATTAGGCAAGCTTGGAGCTGCTCTACCCAGCAACCCGGCGTCAGATGGAGTCGGATGGGTTTTTTTCCGCGAGGAGGTAGGTAAAAACGCGGCCAGCTAAGATGGCGGCAGAACCGGAAGCCTGCCCTTGGGTTTTTACACACCAGATGCATTATCTTGCGCTTATCCACATTAAATGTCAGTTGCCACAGCTCTGACCATTTTTCTAATTTACCTAAATCATTTGCCATTTGGCTTATCCCTCCTGGAACATCAACCCTGTTACAAATATATATTGTTTGTATATTGTATTTTTTTTTTATATTGTACTGTAACAATGCAATGTTTTGAGGACCCAGGACATACTTGAAAACAAGAGAAATCTCAATGTATCCTGTATCCTTCCTGGTAAAATATTTTATAAATAAATATGTCGCTGTGTGTGATTATGTCTGTATGCATGGGTGCATGAGTGTTTATGTTTTGCTTAAGTTTTGTGTGACAAATGATTAATGTGTTTGAATGACCATCTTTGTGTGTGTTTCTTATACACTAATCAGCCAGAACAATAAAACCACTTATCTAATATTGTGTAGGCCCCCCTTGTGGTGCCAGAATAGCTCTGATGTGTGATTAATCAGACCAGGCAACCTTCTTCTTGGGTTTGCTGGGCGTATGTTGCCTTTGAGATCGTATTGAAGCTCAGGAATTAAAATTACCCCAATCAAAGGACACAGTTTGCAAAAGTCGACAACCCAGAGTATTCAGAATTAGGTACGTCTAGTCTTTTTTAGTAGCCATTTAGTCACAAACCCTGGCCAAAGTTAGTGTTCATATTTGTTTTTTGCATTTTTCACACAAAATTACCCTTTCCAAGATAATTTCATCACTCAGTCCTTCATCATTCCAAGCTGGATAAAATGAGTACCATTAAATTGGGTAATAGTAACAACCCCTGGACTTGAAAACCAGAGTAATCTGAATGTGCCTTTCCTGGTTAAATACTTTGTTATTATTATTATCATTATTATCAAGTTGTACTGCTCTAAAACACTCATATTTGTGTTCATCGATGTCTCATGGGGTTTTAGAAAGTTTCAGGTTCAAATAGAGGGCTTGCAAACTAAACTTGTTGGACTTTCTGCCTGGGATGTTAGGCAGATCCCCCAATATATAGTAAATATACATATAGAATTACATTATAACGCACTCACTCATTCACTAAAGAACAATTTCTAAGCTCAAAGAATGTAGCAGATCTTTTCAAAAAACAAACAAAAAAAAAACCTACCCTAGGCAAAAATAAAAAAACAGTATATGACTGCCTGCCACAGCTCCAATGTACCACATTTTTTGTGTATATATATATATATATATATATATATATATATATATATATATATTCATTCAAGTGTATATTTATGTATTATGTGATTTTATGAATTATATGTTGGGGGATCTGCCAATCTTTCAATCACACTAGTCAGAGTCATGAGATCATGGTGTCATCGCGATAACTCAGATCTGTGAATTTGGATGCCTCAGTTGTCAGGCAGTCCCCCCGATCAGATCGGGCGAGGAGGGTTAGTATACAGCCTGAAGGAAGAGCCCAAACGACGTAGCATGCCCTAATGTAGTTAAGCCCTCCTTTTGTATGAAGGCATAGCAAGCCCTAGTGTCAGGAAATGGTTAATGTTGTGGCTGATCATATACACTCAGTAAAGTATATATTAACACATGTTACTATATATGCATATATAATATGTAATATAGGATCTCCCAAAAGCTTGTCATTTCAAAGTTCTGTTAGTCCAATAAAATTGGTATCATGAGATACTAATTCCATCTTTTGTTTTACATCTGCATTATTGGACTAATACGTCTACAGTCTCTACCCCAAAACAATAGAGATAGAAAAAGGTTTATTATTATTATTTTATTATTTATATAGCACCATCAGATTCTGTAGCGCTGTACAATGGGGTTTATGCAATCTTTAATCAATACACTAGCACTTGCTTTTGAAATATGTTTATTTTTTATTCTCTGCATATCAAGGTCATTGTTGTGGACATGCTCGTTCCTCTTGTGAGTCAGTGAGTTATTTTGGGAGCTATCAAAGGAGATAACTCTGAGCATAGATTACAATGGGATGTTTCACATTCTGACCCTGGAGCATCATTTTTCTCCCTATTTTCCAATGTCAGGTGGGGAGGGGTGCAATAATCCTGGTGAACATTCTGCTATTCATGTGTGAGAGACTAGATTACCAGACATCTATGGTGTGACGCAGATGCTTGCACAATTAGATTTGTTTTGTGGTTTGATGTATTACGTTGTCACACCTCTTCCTTTCCCCTTAGGTTTTTGTCTCTCTCTGTTTCTGTACACTGTTCACGTCTATATCTCTTGGCATTCCATTCAGTTATCTATGGGTTCTTTTTATGCCTACTCTTTATTTTGTACTTCTAATTAGCTTGTCTTTTTCTCTATAATACTACCTATCTTCGGAATGTATTTTATTCTGTTCCTCATTCATGCACTCTCACTGTTACTCCGTTCTATTTTCACTCCTGTCCTTTTTTTAATTTTACCATGCCTTTTCTTTCCTTTGCACTCCTTGTTGCTCCGTTTTTCATTCCTTTCCTTTCCTGCGCTTTCATTAATTCTCCCTCCCACGCATCTTTTCTTAAAGGGTTATTCATAAACCTGAATCGGTTAGAAATTTAGCAAGTTGTTACAAGCTTCCAGCCAAAATTACAAAATTACAATCCAGCTTTGGTGACAGTCAATAATGTTTCGGGCATTAAAAGAGATCACAATCCAAAATTCATGAATCATTTTACTGAAGGTAAAGTCAGAAAATGTTATCAACCTCAAAACAGCCCCGGTTTGGGATTTACTTGTTCATTTTTTTATGTCAAGCTCTATATGCCAATATCACAAGATTAAAAATAAAAGATAAAAAGGCACAGTGGCAAACTTTTCTACAACATCACAATTTAAAGGTTACAGACAACAAAGTGCTACTCTTATACAGGTGATGATGATAATAAAAAGGTGACAGGTGTGTCATTGACCAATTATTTGCTGTATGTGTTTTTACTTCTTCAATAATACCTCTAAATTGACTTTTCAGGAATTGTGCATACATGTAATGCAGACAATGTTATAGAGCAGCAGGAAAGGTTTAAAAATAATATCAGGAAGTATTACTTTATAGAGAGGGTAGTGGATGCATGGAATAGCCTTCCAGCTGAAGTGGGAGGGGTTAACACAGTAAGGGAGTTTAACACAGTGGGATAGGCATAAGGCTATCCTAACTATAAGATAAGTCCAGGGACTAATGAAAGTATTTAGAAAATTGGGAAGATTAGATGGGCCGAATGGTTCTTATCTGACGTCACATTCTATGTTTCTGCGCATGCACTCTATTTTGGAGTATTGGTTAATTGTTTACAAACTTTTTCAGTAACTTTCAAAGTCATTTCAGCTGCTGGATTGTTTGATGTAAGGTATAAAGCCATTTTTTTCATAGAGCTAATGGTTTTAGGAAGTTTCTGAATGTTGAGACTGAGATTGCGTCAACATCGTCTTATTTTTTTCTAATTCATCTTTTTGGCCTAAAACATGAAATCAACCATTCACTTCCTGACAATTCACACTATGGTAAATAACTACCTCCAAGATCCCATATTGTTTTCATCACCATATTGCGTCTCTACAAATCCTTCTTTTCCATTGCTCACTTTCTCATTTCCTAATTGATGATGTCTTATTTTCTCATTCTGTCTTTTTCTACAATTACCATTCTTGACTTTCTCATCCTTCTATATTTTATTTCCAGTGCTCTCTGTGATTCTTTAATTACTAGTCCTGATCTCCCACATTTCTCTAGTCAATGTGACTTTATTAATCCTGCCGACATCACTAAATACCAATGTTTACTTCTGGTTTTCGTTGCACATACATTTTATTAAATCATTGTTCCTTCCCTTGTCATTGTCTGCTTACCTTTCTTCCTTCATTCCATCTTTATTCCTACCTCCCCTTTTTACTAATACTTTCCCTGTTCTCCTTTTCTGCCTCCCCACACTATGGTTCCCATTTTCTCTCCCTATATGTTATTCTCCCTCCCTCCCTCGTTTTATCGTTGCTTGTCTCATATCCAGCCTTCCTCTCACAATATTTACTGAGGCTGTCAGTTCTGGCTCAGCAGGGAGTGCTTTACATCTCCTAACTGCCTTTAGGGTAAAGAAATCTTTTCCTAAGAGAAAGAGATGAAACCTATTATCTGTAGTCTGGATGCAGCTGCCGATTATAGTATTATCAGCTCCTTACTGTAGATTTTATGAGGTTGCAGAGGCCAGCACAATAGCATAGGTTATTGATGAATGACCTTGGTACAGCAGTTGTTGGCTGACCAAGTATCATTGCAAATATAGTTCACACACACATCTGTGGTCCAAGGTTTGCCATTGTTGGCTTTGGCGATGAGTAAAAATCTCATGTTTATCTCACAAAACCCATTGATGAGAATTTAACAATGGACTATGCTGGAATTCTGTTCTAATAAAAGAATGAAAACGTTTACAGAATCTTAATTCCGAGCTGCTCAGTGGTATTTGTTTGTGCAACCTGGGACTGTTCATCATTTTCTCTTAAAATTTGCCATATATATATATGTGGAAGGCTTGGCCTGTAATTGTGGGAGGCACAATCATCCCTATTTAAACCCAGTGAGCCCCTGCTTACCTGTCATCGACGATCTTGGAAGTGACCCTCCCACCGCACCCTCTATTTATTCTCATATCACCTAGGTGGGCCCTCTTTTACAGGTCTAACCTCACGTCAGTTTCGGCACACCTCAACTGACTTTGCTCTTACTAGTATTGCTTCTTCATTATTATTGTTTCATACGTCCTCGGAATGTGCCGTACACAAATATATATGTATTTATATATATTAAAACAACAATAAACTGTGATATGATACGCCCCTGTGTATACGACACACAGAGATATGAAGAAATGCAAACTTGCTCTCTGGGACTATTGTTTACAGAATAATTCTACTTATATATGTGGATACATATATATGATTGGCAATATAAAAACTGTAGATTAAAGATGCTGTCACTTAGAACTAAAGCTATAGAGATGCTAAGTACAGGGCTGGCCATAGGTTCACATTGCAACGATGTGCCACCAAAACTCAATAGAAGAAGGCAATAGAACAGTCACAAAGGGATTTCTGAGAAGCAGGAGAGGTGACCTCTTAGTTTTCCTAAATATTCACCTCAATGTTACATAGCACAGAGTAATATGTAGGCAAACACTGACAAAAGAAAGGGGACTGGCAGCTGCATTCCACTTGCTTTTCCAGCCACTAGAACACCAGGGACCCAGGAAGCTGCCTCTAAAGGAAATGTAAAGCGACCACTATTTGAATGTATAAGAATAACTATAAATGGGTAGAAAGGGCTACAAATCAGAAACGTTTATACTGAAATTACTCACAATAGCCACTGGCTATACATACACTAACATTACATAACTGGATACAGAAAACAATCACACATATAATGACAGCGCACACACAAATGTTGTAACACACACATAATTACATTGAACACACAGAACCCATCACAAGCATACTGACGTACTGACATTAACAAACACATATACTGAAATTACACATACATAGACACATATGTTGATATTGCACACATATAAATTATCTCAAACACACATACTGACATTGCACACACAGTAAAATATTGTTAAATGTGCATGCTGATATTGGATACATGGAAACATTGACAAACACACGTGCGGATATATCACACATAGAAACACTCACAAAAATGCATATTGACAAAAATACACTGATTTTGTGAACACACAAGCACGTACTCCAGAATATACACAAACAGACATTGTACAAATGAATAAACACTGACATTCACGGACAGTGCATACAAACTATTATACACATTGTCACTGCACACATAAACACAAGAGGTTTTACAAGGGGTGCCTAAAGGCCAGCCCCGACTAAGTATCATTGAGAGAGCATGACATTCATCATTATAATAAAGGTTATATAGTAGAACTTATTTTCTGAGCTAAGAATATCTTCCATAAATATCCTAGATTTCAAAGACATTTCGCATTATATGGGGCTTTAATAACCTCTATGAATACAAAGTACATTGAAGGCTGTGAGCTCACTACTGCATCAGTGTGAATCCAAAGTTCACCCATCTTGATGAACCACTGACAGTCCAGCATTGCAGAGAATGTAGGAGCCACACATTCAGCCTTTTGCCCAAGTGATTAGCATAGTTCAGTATGTATTAGATTTTAGGCTGGCTTTTATAGTGCATGCATGTATGGAAGGCTGGCTCCATTAACCTATTGCTTTTTGCTATTACACCTTTTCCTCAAGGTATTGACCCCTGTAGGAAAATGCAAAGATTAAATTTTTCTCTGCGGTCTTTTCGCCATTGTTTGGTATCTCATCATTTATCTATTCCACGGTGTCATGGAAAGGGTTACTTAACATCAATATATTTTTTTTCAAAGCCTTGCAGAAGAGCATGACATCACTCCTGTATAGAACATCAGGTTCTAGTGCTGCTGAGATGCACCCAGCTCTGTGCTTTCACATTTCCTCCTCTCTATTAACCAGACTTTATAATATGCTAATCTGTGCATATTTTGTTTGTTAAATCACTGCCTCTCCTGGACGTGTGTGCGGTGCCTCTCTAAACACTACCAGATGTGTTGAACACAGCCTTTTCAAGCCTGCAATACCAACTCACTATCTAAATACACTAGACAATTTTGGGAGCCAGCATTAAACCATATACATTGCGGCAAACAGCAGGGACTGTGAAAAAAAGAAATGATGAGTAGCTTGCAAAGCCTGGGAAGAACCCGTCCTATACAGCTTTTGATATTCTGTTTGAATAGCAAGGGACAATTATGAGTAAAACCGCAAGATTGTTTTCCTGCATGACAAATTGAGCATGTAAACTAAGTGTAACAATGTATATAGTACACTGGATTGTACAATAACTACTTGTATGTCCCCATGGAAACTTTTCTCTTTCGCTGTCCCACTATGCTGTTTCTTTGCAGTCCATGCTACTGTTAAACGGACTATCAGCATGGATTGAAGTGGAATATCACATCATATGCCGTTTTGTTTTGTTTTTTAAATCGATAGAACCCTTTCCACCAAACAATATGCACGTTTATATATTCATGCATTTTTCTTTTTTTGCATTCTTTTACAATGCAAAATTAAATTTAGCCCATAAAGCCATACTTTCCAACCCCTTTTATCTTTACTGGTCTTTTACAATCTCAATGTCTCTGCAGAGTAATTATAAGTGTTTGCTTTTCTATTGTCCAACACATTGCAGCAACCTTTATAGGTTACACTTTGTGGTGGTATTGTAACAGCCCAAAAAAAGTGAAAAATGAAAAAAAGTGGAACACAGAGTACACTGCACTTATTATTTGAAGAGTTAGACCTGTACAGTACAGTTCATGGTCTGGACACAGGAAATACATGGATTCCACCTACCATACTGGAGTGCTTTTCTCCCCATAACATGTGAAATATCTTTTTTCATTATTTAATCTTCATGTTTGATAACGCATCTTATGATTCACCTGTTGGCCAACATACACCTGGGTCTGAGCAGGATAGGGACATAGTAATCTACAACAGATGTAGATATAACAGATAGCAAAACCCTTTCAGTGCTGCAGAACTAAAGTGTAAAAAATAAAAAGCTTAACAATCCATAAATCTCTTGAGAAGAAATAGAAGGGCCGATTTGAATTCAGTGGCCATTGAGTTACACCTGTATCTTAACACAAATATGTAATCAGCCAATTATGTGGAAGCATCTCAAGACCCAACGCATGCAGACATGGTTAACAGCAGAGCTGGTCAGGGACAAAAATTCAGCCCAGCTAGTATAATCAGAGAAGCCCAAAAGGAGTGACAGCGCCAGAGAGCAGGTGTTCTATGTCATTACCAATGACACTAACCAAAAGTTTTTTCAATGCTCTTCCAGAGAGGCAGTGAGCAGAATGGCTCTCACTATGAGAAATTGACATGTGTTTGTTAAGCACAGTGCAAGCAAATTTAATGACACGCTTGCTCTGCAATTGCTGGTGACCTGCTCCTGGGGTCTTAATAAGTGAGACACCCGAGAACATCATGGGAGAGGGTGTTACATATGTGGATGCTGCCTGTAGTGTTGTTTATGTGGGCAAAAGTGGGGGGTATAGATTATATAGATTGTGTATTAGGAATAATGTGGGTTGTAGTGAAGAAGACAGAGAATGTAGTGTGCGGGGTATACAGGCTGTAGTATATGTGCGTGTGTGAGGAGCATAGGTTCTGTAGCATGTGAGGGGGTATGAGTTGTAGTGACTGTAGTGGTTGATTGGGGCTGAAGTGTGTGTGTGGCAGGGTAGTGGCTGAAATATGTTCAGGATGGGTTAGGGTTTGCAGAGTGTGGTGAGTAATAGGGTCTGGGCTAAAGTGTGTGGGCTGTAAGTGTTGGTTTAAAGGGGAGTTATAAAAATGACAAAACATTATTAATTATGAAGTTCCTTGATATGGATGGAAAGCATATTTTGCAATATAAGTGTCACCGTGTATGCAGATCACTGAGGTAGGAGAAAAACCACTAAATCATTGCATTTCCTTAGCTGCTTGGTCGGTGGTAATATGTAGACCTGTCAGCAGATGGCGCTGGAGGATAGATATGGGGCAAGTCAGGTGACTCCACTGTGACATCATGAAGGCATCTCTGACCAACCTACCTAGCCTTGCAGCCCATACATGACTAAAATTGATGACTACCAAAGAAGGTAGCTCTTTGAGAAAGTATCAGAGCGCAGCTGCTGTAACCAGGGGCAATGAGGTGATGCACTTGCCCCCACGCAGACCATATGCTCCTCGGGCTCCAACGTCTTAGGGTGCGTAGGCCATCAGGGGATTCCTTTGATCTTCTCTGTCGGCATCAGCCTTTGACCATTGCGGCCCACAAAATTTTATCCTAGCGATTTTACAGTATTAGCCCATCAATCATATGGTGTCGAAATTAAAGGGACACAATAGTCACCAGAACCACTACAGCTTAAGTGTCTGTAGCATATCCCTGCAGGCTTTTCAATGTAAACACTGCCTTTTTAGACAAAAGGCAGTGTTTCCTTTGTTGACTAGTAACATCTCTAGTGGCTGTCACTGAGACGGACACTAGAGGTGCTTACTAGTCCAGTGCTGCAAAGTGTATGCAAGCTCTGGCATTCAGTGTCTCCATACTTTGCATGGTGAAACTGAACATTGCCCATAGAGAAGCATTGAATTGATTCATCTCTATGAGGAGATGCTGATTGGCACAGCACAGTGTTTCCTAAGGGAAAGCATTGGATTGGCTGAGACAATCTAAGCCATGGAGGCAGAGCCAGGTGAGTCTAGCCATGGTGTGGGAGAAAAGGTGAGTACAATCACCTTTTCAGCACAATCGGAGCGGGACTGGTGACCTAAAATGTCACATCAGGACTATAGTGATCTCCCTACATTGTTTGCCACCTCCATATCATATATTTTTGAGGGCTGTAGTGATTAAACAAACAAATAAAAGTGATTAAACTCCTAAGTAGTAGAGAATTGAGAAATGAAACAGCAGGAGCATGTTCTATACACCAAAACTGATTCATTAACCTAAAGTTTTTAGTGGTTAGAAGATCCTTAAAATATTTAACTAATGTTCACCTGTTACTGCTCCTGTCCTTGACCTGTACCTGGCCAGCCTGGTCCCCACTGGAACCCAGGGAAACCACCCACACTGCTAGATATACACAGAAATGCAGAATACCCTCCCCTCATACAAATAATAAGAACAGCCCCCACACAAACATACACACAATCCGCACAAACATAACCCGCTAACAATCCACATACATGCACACAACCCCACATACAGCCTCTCACATGCAATACTCAAAACAGCCCACACACATACACACACTACCAAACACACAATGTGACATATCCACACACAAGTCCACAAGCTGCCCTCATACACAGCCCACATTCATATTTATCATACACGATACCATAAACTACTAATGAACATATTCAATCTAATAGCTCATATACACACACAAATACAACGATACAAAGCAATTACAGTAAAAATAACAGAAGCAAAATACGGCAACATACACACGTCAATTAAAAAAAAAATAGGATCGGCACGCCATGGGACATCACAATCCTATATCGGCAGAGTGCTGCTAAAAGGTTGCCTACCCCTGCCTTAGAGTATAAATGGGAGTGTAAAGTTATGTTGTTACACATGTTGGATTTTTACTCCGCTGTAAATGCCTCATTAGCATGTATATGATCTCTGTATGTTCTCCCCTGTATAATAGTCACTCCTTCCTTATCGTGTTATTCCTTACATTATTTCAAGTTTATTTTTCTTGAAATATGAGATTGGGCCTATATTTTGGAGAGTAATTCAGAACATATAAATATTTTTCATATAAAGTACATTAAATATATTGATATAGTGTTCCTGATAATAAATAGACTGAGGTCTGAAATCAGAGAGAATCTCCTAACATTTTAGATGTTCTTCTGTTTTTGGAGTTTTATTCATCTTCCTCAAGAAATAAATCTAAAATAACTACAGTAACGGTATTTTTCTGCTTATAATATTTTGATATTTTGTGCTGGAATGTCTTTGGAGGGTTAGCTTTTCTAATGAGCTTTGGAACGTCTACAAAAGTAGAAAATTTGCTTGAAGCCTTAGGGTGAACAAACTTAAAGCTTTTTCATAGAGCCAATTCTCCTTCTGTACTGTCACAGGGGTGTACCCCGACAGGAAATGGCAAATCACACAAATTGAGGTTCGAAATAGACGTGGGACTGAGGCCTAAGAGTGGTCAGACTTAACTTAATAAAGATAAAGACAAAGTCAGGAATAGCCAAGATCAGGATAATAGAAATATGGAAAGAGAAAAAAACTAGCTGGGTCAGGATAACAGAAATACAAGCCAAGGTCAATATCAGAATATTAAGCAAGACTTACTAAAATCACTAAATGTGTATCTAGGCAGAAACCACGATAGAGCAATGAATATAGAAACATAGAAACATAGAATGTGACGGCAGATCAAAACCATTCGGCCCATCTAGTCTGCCCAATTTTCTAAGTACTAAGTATTCCTCCAGTGGCATTGATTCTTACGATTTAGTCCTTCCTTGGTACATACAGGTAAAACAAAAGCAAGAAAAGAGAGGAATTAATAGTGTGGTATATCTTACAGTGGGTGGATATCAGATGATAAAAGTACATAAGTGCCCACTCACATGATTTGAAGATTTCATACAAGTTTCAGTAATCAAAGCGTGCAGTGCTATGATACCCACTATTGGATATGGATATGATTTGTGATCTGGTGATTTGGGAGATTTATATGAAACAAAAAATAAATAAATGCAGTAGTACAAAAATGCACATTGTAAAGTGGATAGGTGTTTACAAAATAGGAAATACAGTTACAGAAAGATTTAATTAAAGGGACACTATAATCACTTGAACAACTTCAGCTTAATGAGGTTGTTCAGGTGAGAACTAAAGCTCTCTGCAGCCTCTCTCATGTAAAGTACAGTGTACATTGAAAGCTAGGAACACCTCCAGTTGCAGTCACTCACAGTGAACCAGAGGGACTTCAGAGTTGATGGAGGCATAATATGCCTCAATCCACTCAGATCTGCTGTGCACGAGAATCCTGTGATTCAGTATCTCCTCCCTCTGCATGCAGACACTGAACTTTCCTCATAGAGATTCATTGATTCAATTCATCTCTATGAGGAGATGCTGATTGGCCAGGGCTGTGTTTGAATCATGCTGGCTCTGCCCCTGATCTGCCTCTTTGTCAGTCTCAGCCAATCCTATGGGGAAGCACTGTGATTGGATCAGGCTACCACCTCTGATGATGTCAGCAGACTGCTTGTTTTTTTTCTTTTTTTAGGCAAACAGCATGCAGAGTTACAGCTTCTGGCTTGAATACAGTAAGCTTTTTACTATATTTGTGGAGGCATGAGGGTCCAGGGGGGCTAGATGGTGGTGTTAACACTATAGGGTCAGGAATACATGTAGTTGCACTGGTGGCTATAGTGTCCCTTTAAAACTTATTTTCAGGCTTAGGTTGGTAGAATCCTTATCTAAGGATTAGGGATTGACCAATATCAGAGCCGATTACGATACTGATTATCATTCGCCTTTCTTGGTCGATTGCCAATAACTGGTGCCGATGTTGTGTACATTTATAGTTTTGAAAAAGTAACACAATTTCTACACAAATCTGGAATTAACTGAACATGCTCACAACGATCACACTCCGATCACTGCGATCAGTAAGCGGTTAATGATAGGACTGTTATTGCTGTCATTACATTTCAATCACTCCCAGAGAGCTAGTACAAGCTGGGATCATTGAGATGCCAACATGTACAGTGCTGTTACAGATAGCAGTCTGCTTACTGACAGTAATAAATACATGTCAAGGAGCTTACACTTTAATGGCCATTGGAGTGATACAAAAAATGTCCAGTTATTTAAAAGTGCTTAGGGAATTGGGATAGTGCGCAAGATACTCTTCTTTGGTTTTTATTGTATGTATTGGGGCTGATGTGCACTAGAGTCACTGCTGCCGCCCATAAGTAGTGGGAGTTTGAGTGAAGGACTTGTTTTTGTATGTTTGCATTTGCTTTTGTATTACGCATGCTGACGTCCACCCCATGTGTTCCCTATTAAGGGTTATTAAATATGTAGGGGTTTAAAAAAATACTCCTCTCTGTTTCATTAGAGATTTTTTACCTGAAGCTGAAAAAAGCAAGGTGAATTGTTAGCGTAGGACTCAAATCAGATGTTTGCCCTGACGTGGCAGCAGAGCTTACACTTAAATGGCTTTTAAAGTGATACCAAAAAACCTCCATTTATTTAAATGTGCATAGGGATTTGGGATAGTGCGCAAATAACTTTTTGGGGTGAGGGGGTTTTCAAAAGTTCCATATCTGTGATTGTACTTCTTACTTTTAGTTTGCACAATATTCAATTTATACTTATAATGTTTGCACTATTGGAGTTTTAGTGTACCGTTTCATATACTACACTGGCAGAAGTCACCAGATCACCGCTCATATTCAATAAGGGGGAATCATACCACTACAAGATTTCATTACTGGAACTTGTATAAAAGCTTCATATCATGTGATATGTATTTTTATTATCTGATATCCGTTCACTGTAAGATATACTACACTATCAATTCCTCTATTTTCTATCTTCTTGTTTTCTTATAGTAATCAAGGTCACTGGAGGAATACTTTAGACTTTATATTGGTTTTATTCATTTTATATATTATTTTTGTATTTCACGCAACCTGTTTTCTAATCAACTAAAACAACGTTAGCTTAATGAAGCAATTTTGTTGTATAGATCATGCCCCTGCAGTCTCATTGCTCCATTCTCTGCATTTAGGAGTTTAATCACGTTGTTTGTACAGTCCTAGTCACACCCCCTAGCACTCAACTTGCACAGTCTTCCTAAACACTTCCTGAAAAGGACCCTAGATAGTCTAGCTTTCTTTATTGCTCAGTCGTTTTAATCTAGAATTTTGTATCTCCTGCTCTGTTAATAGTTTGCTAGATCTTACAGGAGCCCCTGCGTGTGATTAAAGTTCAATTTACTGAGCAGGAGTTAAAAACGTTTAAAGTAAGTTAACTGATTGAAAACTAAACCATTTTTTTCATACAGGCTATGTGGGTCACAGTCAAGGGTTGTGTGGCTAGGACTGCATAAACAGAAACAAAAGTGACTTAATTCTTAAATGTGAGAAGTGATACTTCAGGGGCATGATCTTAACACTAAAACTGCTTTATTCATTTTGATGCCTATAGTATTCATTTAAGGTAAAGTAGTTACATATTTAGGTTAAAAAAAAGACTTGCACCTATCAAGTTCTGCCTTTCTCACACCTGTTTTTGCTGGTGAACCAATTTAAAGTGCTTTCCAAATTTGAAACAAACTAGGAAAAAAATCCTTCTTGACTCCAGAATAGCAGTCAGATCTCTCGTTGGATCAAGAAGCTGTTACCCCACATATTAAAAATTATATCCCTGGGGCGGAGCCTGGCATCCATGCAGGATAGACATGTGGGGCTCGAGCTCCCTGGCTTTCCGCACTCTTTAGGGTGATAACCTCGATTTATCGTACGTACCCTGACACTGGGAAACATCACCGGGAAGCCGAACTCGTGTGATACGCACAGATACCTGAATCTAGCCTGTAACCCCTTGGAGACCTGAGCCATGCTGCTGCGGCCTACTGGGTGAAGGCTGGGGAGAGGCGGCCGATCTCCTCGCCTTGAAAACGCCCCATCTGGCTCAGCAGCGATCCAACCCCCCCACCCTGGACCGGTCGGGGATATCCCGGTCAATACCGAACACACTGGGGCAACAAGCACGGCTCCAGTCTCCTGCCACAGACTGGCTCCCAGAGGAATGTCTGATACACCAAGCCACAAAATGGCGGCTGACCACGCAGCACTTACACCCCTCCATAGAGAATCAACGCAGCCTGGAAGACATTTTTCAGAGATTCTGGCGGAGGATGCTGGAGCGGGAGCAGACCGTCATGGCTGAGAGTGAAATCCCTACTAAGAGCATAGAGCAGCCGAGAGGAAACAGGCCCCCCCCGGGCAAAGCACACAAGCCTGCGCCCACTCACGCATCTGCTCGTCCACTCGGCCTGAGAACCCCTTGGAGCACAATCCCCAAGCATCAGACGCCAAAGCAGAGGATCACCCACTGGTGTGGCGGAACCAGCCTCACCACTGGGCATTGGAGAAGACTGATTGCCAGGCCATGTGACTATGGCCCCTAGGATGTATTGCCTGCTCTCCTGTACTGCTGAGGTTTGCTACCAACTAGGTGGATTTGGCTATGGAGCTTGTCTAGTGCCCTCTTTTGGTAGCAACAGCAATATGCACTACCTGAATAGCAAGACTGGTTCATTTGCATATTTGGGTAGATTTGCATATTGCTAATTCTGCAGGCACGTGAGATATTTTCTGTTCATTATTGTCCCCCCCACCTCTTTAAAGATATGCCATTGTGTTATAATAAGTCACTGTATGTTGCCTGCCATGATTTGACTGTTTGTAATTTTATTACATTTTCACAGCAATGTTAATGTAATGTCCATATGGGCTAGTCCCAAGGAAAATAAAGTTTTAGACAATTCTTCACCCTCAATCTAGAGTTCTGTCTCTTATTGGGGGAATTGCTATATCACTACAAGGGATTGCTATGCTTTGCATGCTCCCTTGGATAATCACTTCTAAGTTCTTTTAAAAGCTTGTTCCTGTCTTGCTCTCGGAAGGAGTCTACGGTGGTTATGATGTCGGCTGGAGTGCTTGGAGCCCTCAGGAAGCGCTAGGAGCATCCAATAAAGGAGGTACCCAGTCGGGGTGCCCGTCGATCCGTTACAACCGGCACAGGCGCATAAAATCTAAACCCACTACTTACCCAGAGAGAAGGAAGAGCCTGGCTCCAGCGAACACCAGAGTCAGCATAAAAATGAAGCAGGCACTTGTCCAAGCCTGGGATGGAAACGAAGCCCTGCATCGCTATGCCAACACCGATCACTGGAATGCTCAAGCACAGGCCCCACATATGACACAAGCGGGGATCGGATGAACCAGACGCAGCACAAGCTCCGCTCCCAGGGTGGTGACCAGAGAGTCATCTCATCTTGTACTGGCGCTCACTCACTAACAATACCACACTGCCTGCCATTGTGTAATTATATCATTATTGCTTCGTTTTTTTTTTCTTTCTCCCTCTTTCCCTTATACTTTCCCTCTCCTGCCAGTAACACAAGGGGGATGCTAACTATTTACTCTTTACTGCTCTAATTTTGAGGCACCCCGGAGGACAGTGGCCCAATACCATCTGACAACCTAGAGCCCACGCCAGAACCCATCCTTAGCCTGGTATAACCTTGCTGTCTCACTGCTTTAATCCAGTACCAATAGCATGTCTCACAATCTACATTACAAACTTTATATACCTACATGTCTATGAACTTGCATTCTAGATCTTGCTTAGAATCTCCTCTAGACATGCTCTGCCTAGCCTGTACTCCCTATCACCATATAAAAATGTGTAGTACAATCAAATGCCTTATAACTGTTAAGCATTGTTCAGCTCATTATCTTGACATTGCTGTTGGGGCACTGCAAGAATGTCTATCACTCTCATGCACACAAAAATAAAGAATAAAAAAAAAAAAAATTATATCCCTAACAGTGCCAGGTCCCTCAAACGACGAAACTCAAGATCCCAAGATACAGAACAGGACCCGACCAGCCTATCACTCAGCGGTCCCAGCAACCAGCAAAGCACGACCCCGCATACATGCTCTCACAAAGCCCGCTGCGCCGCTGATCGAGAGGCAGCAAGGCTGGACGCCGGCGGACGAAACTGGCGGAGAGCTCTCCCATGGGCCACCGGGGAGGGAACCCGGATGGGGCACCTACCCCGCCACGCAAGCAAAACCACCAGAACGGGCATCGGGTGACGCAACCCGGTCTCATGCACTCAAAGGTCCATGGCCAACGACCCTGCCCATGGTGCAGAGACTGTTGTTCCTGTTGGCGAGAGACACAAAGAATTACAGTCTATAATGCATGCCACCCACCATGATAATCATAACCAACCGTAAGCAATGTATAGTCTCACCCTGCCCAGGAAGCATAATCACCCTGCACAGCTAGCTGCACACAGGCACTATACACATAAGATCATCACTATCCATATCTCCTGCTTGGTGGTCATAAAAGCATACCACTAGCAAGCACATACTGACACATAAGCTTGGCCCTGTGTACAACCGCTACACCAGGCATGGATAGTACAGCTCCATCCCCACAAACCACTATTGTGCCATAGCATGTTCCCATACCATACCACATACCTGTGCTGTCTTCTTTGTCACGCAAAGTTTTGCTATGTTACTGCATGCAACCGCAACCCTTATCTCTAAAAATTGTATACCCGCTGCTAGCCTATACCAACCATTCGTAATCCACTCTTGTATAAAAGCTAGACTAAGCCTGTATTACACAAATTGAATGTTACTCTATGATGCTCAAAATTAGCTGAATAGATATACCAGCGATGTTACCTTCAGTTATGAGACAGAATCAGCTGTTAGATACTCTACAGTTTATTACTCAAAATATCTCTAAATATAAAAATTGTGCTAGATTTCTCATGTACCTATATGCTCAAATATTTATAATGCGTTGGAGGAATGCCTTTGGGATACCTCACGACCATCTGTTTTAAGCTTATGCACTACAAAAATAAAGAATTAAAAAAATAATAATAATTATATCCCTTAATATTGTGAGTTCATCCAGTTGATGTTTAAACAATCAAATCTAATGAAACCACATCTTCAGGCAGATAATTCCACATTCTTATTGTTCTTACTGTAAAGAACCCTTTCCTTTGCTATAGACAAAATCTAATTTCTTCCATTCTAAATAGGTAACATTGTGTCCTTTGAATAGTGCTGTTTATAAATAGATTTCCAAACATTGGTTTGCATTGGCCCTGAATATATTTAATGTTATAATATAACCTTTGAGGTGCCATTTTTCTAAACTAAACAGAAATAAATTTGTAACTTTTCTTTATAACTAAAATCTTCCATTGCTCTTATTCATTTTTGTAGCCCTTGTTAATTGTTAAAGGTTGAATTTATACCCACAATACCTCCATAAAATTACCAGCCTTGAAATACGATACACATCTTTTAGCTCTGGGTCAGCCAAACTGTGTCATCCCATGTGTTTCAACATTTGTTGTTTGTCAGAGGCACCTATTTATGGTGTCAAATCAGCCACACGCCAATGACACTCAGCATGCCATCACACCATTTAGTGACGAAAATTCTAATAACAGCATCATACAAAGACACCTTTCAAGATCCAATATCACGGTTTGCCCATTTTCAGCAGTTTCAAATTGAGCTAGCTAATTCTGGCTCTTTCAGGGAGATCATCTCACCTTTACATGGTTTAATGTATCCATGGTTATTCATCTTGTTAGTAACGATAAGTCTATTTTGTGATATGTTGCTCTAATCTGCCTATTCAATATTCTGCTGCATATATTAATCAAATGCTTGTTTAAAGTGTGATTCTGGGCACCCAAACAAGTTGCATGCAATGTGTAGGCTAGTTTACAGTTAGTTAGGCTGTTTGGGTTTTTCTTAATCCATTTTACTTTTTTAATGTTATTGCTCCATAAACTTCAGCTGCAAGTCGCAGAGTTAGACTTTAAAATGCACATTTCTGTTCCTATGCCTGATGTAGAATAAAGGAATGATGGAACAAAATAAGAGAAACGTTACACGTTTTGGCATTGAGATGGAAAGTTCTTCCTTACCAGGTGAGTCTGACCTCACTCCCTCTTAGTTACATATCTCTGCATATTTGCTCTGGTGAAGTCCAAGCAGTACCATGGCAATGCTTTCATTTTATGAGACCAGAGCTCGTAAGACCTTTTACATGAGGTCTGCAGCTTGGAGGAGGTGAGAACACCCATAGTACCACCAGGGATAGGAATGATGTTTCCCCTCCCTACCCCAAGAGAAGCAGGGGGAATCAACAGTAATTAATTTTAATAAAAATAAAAAAAACAAATGTAAGAATACTTTTATATACATATAATTTAATCCACCATTCACACACGACAGCTCCTATCTCACATTGCATTCCCAGCAACCTCACGCAGACTGCATTCCTTGAACACACAGTGTACCCCAGCACATGCAACACCCCCAGCGCACACACACACACACACCTTGGATCCCCAGCACACACACAAACATTGCATCTCCAGTACCACACTGTACCCCAGCACACATGCACACACTGCATCTCCAGTACAAACATTATGAATCCCCAGCACAGACATAATACATGCTTTACACACACACTATATCCCCAACAAAACACTACATCTCCTACACACACTGTATTCCCTGTGCACACACCACAGCCCTTAGACAACCATACTACACCACAACGACAAAACAAACATATTTACACACACTGCATAACAAAAAGCCCCCTTAACACACACACACACAAACCCACAAACAGCTTACAAATGCATACACAATACCGTTTACTGCCCCGTCCCACTTTAACCACTTATGGACCAGTAATTGTGAGGTTTATTACAGTGTAACTCTGTGGTACTGACAACAACAAAGAACCTCACTATGTTCAAAGCCAATAGTGACCATGTTACATTAAAAGGAACACTAAGTTTTTGGCACGAAGCATTTATAGCTCACAAAGGCAGGTCGAGTTGTTCCTCTCACCTAGAACTCATGAGAAAAATACAGTATAGATGGTACATGGTGCCGGATAGTCTCGCAAACATGTACCCAAACACCTCCAACATGTGCTGGAGAAGCACCCAAGGGACAGGCACGATGCACCATATGTGGTGGACATGTGTAGAAATTAAAAAATTCTGGCGAACGGTGGGGAAAATCGTGACCAATGCCATTGGAACGCAGGTTAAACCCACCCCTGAACTTTGTCTCCTGTTCGCGTTGCTAGATAGCCTCCCCGGCCCAGAATCTTGCTTGTTATTTCATATACTAATCGCAGCAAACCTATTAATAGCCAAAGCATGGAAAACCACAGATCTCCCAGCAACACCAGCCCTACTGAGCCAAATCTCACTGAATCTAGACTATGAAATGATGGCACACATATACCTCTGACCCAAGAAGCATTTACATGAGGCATATGACAAATGGGGGACCTACATCACCAATACTGGAGATGAGATGACTGGTGTCAGCGGATGGGAGGAGGGGGGTAACGGAGCGGGAAATGGACTGATACAAGAAATGGGGGGGAAATAAAGAAAAATTTTAAAGGGAAGGGGGAGAAGGGGACGACATAGTTGGTGGGACGTGCAGTGGGGGTTTCTGGACAGGGGAGGTCAGCAACTGTACTGCAGAACCAAGCTCCAAATGGTACAACTCTCCACAAGATGCACCAACTATTCCGCAAAAGCCTCATCACTTGTAGCAGGGACGTATTAGCCGCGAGGCAAACAAGGCATTTGCCTTGGGCGGCATTTTTCAGGGGGCCGCCCCCAAATGCCCAGGGCAAATGCCTAGTGAGCCTCGCGGCTAACTGACATCCCAAGCGGGCGGGCGGCTCTGGCTGCTGTGCGGGCGGCTCTGGCTGCTGTGCGGGCGGCTGACTGTGTGTGTGTTTGTGTCTGACTGTGTGTGTGTGTGTGTTTGTGTCTGACTGTGTGTGTGTGTGTGTGTGTGTGTCTGACTGTGTGTGTGTTTGTGTCTGACTGTGTGTGTTTGTGTGTTTGTGAGTGTGTGTGTTTGTGTCTGACTGTCTTTGTGTCTGACTGTGTGTGTATGTGTTTGTGTCTGACTGTGTGTGTGTGTGTGTGTGTTTGTGTCTGACTGTGTGTGTCTGACTGTGTGTTTGTGTGTGTGTGTCTGACTGTGTGTGTATTTAGAAGGTGGGGCGGGGGGAAGGGTTGGGTGGGGGTGGCGCGGGGGGATGGGAGCGCCTGAGTTTTGTCCTGCCTAGGGCAGCACAAAACCAGGATACACCACTGACTTGTAGCACATAGCAACAACCACAAACACAATATGACAGGGTGTAACGGAACTTCCCGTACTCCGACCGAGTACCTTCCGTTGATGGATGCTTCCTAGCCTGCGCCGAGGACCACAAGCACCACACCGGACACCACAAGCACCGCGGACTCCACAACCGCCGAAGCTTAACTGGAGTCTCGCTGTCTTCTGTCCACCCTGGATCAGCTTCTGTCCTCCAGGACCGTGTGGGGAAGACCTCTCCTCCAGGAGAGCATAACAGGAACAAGCTCTTAAAAGAGCTAAGTGATTAAAGCTCAGGGGAGTATGCAGAGCATAGCAATCCCCAGTGTGAGTATAGCTGTCCCCTCCAATCACGAAACAAGACTACGTGTTGAAGGTCAAGAAGAACTGTATTTAATTAGCACCAAAGGGCTTTCTTTTATGGAGGTCTTACACATACAGGACCGCCCACAGGGTTTTGCAGAACAACCAACACGTAGTATCCAGTACAAACACTCCCATCAATTACACACAAACTCTCCCCTCTGCCTGTGATATAATTACTGAACACAATGGGTTAAAGTAATTATCACAGGCAGGAAAAATATATTTTTACACATACACTGTAACTTTTAAAATATACATTCAATCTTCATATTCGAATTCAGCACACTTTAATTACAAACATATCCAAAATTCAGCCAATTCCATCCAGGGGTTAAAAAGTTAGATGGAAGTCTTTTATGACCGACCGCAAGCACATTTTCATGCCCAAAACAGTTCCATAGATTTGGGCTGTGCGGTCGGTCTATTTTACACAGAAAAATGACTAAGTCCCATTTGAATGCATGAACGGGGCCGTTTGTGCATTTAGCTTAGTATAGCAGCGAGTTCAAACTGCCGAATGGGACTTATCTCTGTTGCTGAAAACTGAGTGTAGGAGAAGGTAAGGGTCGGCGGTGTTCATTGAAATGTGTTGCCGATTTCAGTTCCATGGATTTGGCTACACATACCGCTGACTTCGTTCGAATGAACAAAGATGGCTGCCGCCACGTGTTCGTTTGTCGAATGGCAGCCACTTCGGCTACTTCGGCACTTCGGCTGCATCCGAAGTGCCAATTTAAAGCTGCAGAACTGCTCCAATATAATTTAAAGGGGCAGCAAGGGTCTTTTAAAATCCAATCTGCTAAAATAGTCTTTAACAGGCAATATCTTCCAGGGGCCATAGTCTTAAATGGGCATTGTTCACCAAAGTCACAATGTGCCCACAGACGGTTCTTAAAGGACCATACACAGTCCCATAAAAGTCCATAAGCCCAAATGCTGGTTTAAAAGGGTACAATCTCCCAGGGGCCATAGTCGCAGGGGAGGAGGCAGGCAAGCAGGCCTCTCCAGGACAAAGTTACGAAGGGCACTTCGTCACACAGGGTTTCCCGCAAAAGACGCCTGCGCAGGCTCAACTCACTCTGTAAATAGTTAGAATCCTTTCTTCTGAAGTTTTTCCAGGTTTCACCACTCACCTTTTATTTCCTTTTCCAATAAAAAAAAAAAAAAAGAGTCAAGAACGAACGAGAGGGAAGCTTAGAACTGGGTATAGACCAGATACGATATGGGAATCGCATGGGAGAATACAAGGGGACAGACGGTAGAAATCTAGACCAGCAACACCCAGAAGACGGTGCCACTCTGTTAGGGTCTCGAGACAGGGGGAAAGGAAAGGTGGGCCGTGAAGGCCTTGGGGTAACGGCTATGACCAAGAGGTATCTCGAGTACAACCCTAGGAAAAATAAACATCAAAGTTAAATGTTGTATGTATATATATATGCATACTGCTGGCTGGAATGTGATCACGCTGAGTTCCCTACTGTGTTAGGGTCGAAAAATCATACCCTTACCCCTTTTTTTCTCTTCTGTATCCAACTGCAATGATCTTGACTCAATAAAAATTGGCAATTTGAGAAAAGGAACACTATAGTTTTCAACAACGTATTAGGGCCCCTGGTCCCACTCAGAATGGAAAAATAAGATTGTTTACTTACATTTTCTTCCTGACCATGCCGTTCTCGCTTTGACTGGCCCCACCTCCATTGCTGTGATCAAGAGTCAATCTTCCTCTTAGCATATAAACATCTTCTCCTAGAGATGCATTGAATCAATGCATCCCTATAGGGAGCATTCAGCATCTTCATGCAGAGCATGGAGTAGCTGAAAGTAGATGCTGCACACAGAGATTGGAAGCACCTCTAGTGGCCATCTGAGTGACTGCATCTAGCGGTTGTTACTGGCAGCAACCTAAACACTGCATTTTCCCTGAAAAGGTGGTGTTTAGATTGCTGAGCTTACAGGGACATGCTGTAGACACCAGAACCACTACTTTAAGCTGCAGTGGTTCAGGTAAATATATGTATCTCACAGAGAGGAGCTGGCCATTTTCTATGGACATAGAATCGATACGTCCAGAAGAGTTACTTTGTCCACAAAGCGTATAGCAAACCTGTAGGGTAAACATTATACTAGAAATTCCTGTTATCAAAATGTATGTAGTTAGTGCAAGCAAATTCTACAGCTTGTTCAAATGTTAGTGTGGAGCTAAAGTACAACACTACAGCACACATTTAGATATAGTTTTATATAAACACATTTGTTATGTAAAATATTATTTACTGTGTTTCTGATCTATGAAGCTTGTACTTTCCTAAATTGAACAGCCAGGGTGGATAAAACACTTAAGCACGTTTTATATTGTGGCACATCATACTGGAGTAGAGTGTTCTCTGTTTAAAAATAGATCCCTTGCTTCTGCTCTATTGCTTATTTTCTCTGGGCTGCACTAAATGCAGCCGGCTCACACGCATCCTCCTCCTGCTCTCTTCTTCAGCATGGGCTAGGGGCATCTTTCCCAGCAGGGGAGCTAATTAGCAACAAAATTGAGCAACGTGTCCAAACTCATCAGTCTCAAAACTGAGGAATCACAAGCAGCCTCCGGAGAGTGCTCAGATTTGGATGTAATTCCTGCATTTGTTTCATTTGGAGCTGACAGCAAACTCAGGACCACAGGAATTTTTACTCTACAAAGCCTACAATCTAATTAACCATTTGCATATATTTTATCAGTGTGTGGGAACAAATCCGTTGCTCTGTACCACTTCCCACCACCAATAGCAATTAACATGTTAAGAAATTATCACAATTATATCTAAGAAAAACTAAAACGAACTGCACTGAATCCAAATGAGCCAAAATCAGGTGCATCTAGACCCAGGGCCAGCACAGTTAAGATATCAAAAGTAGAAAGAAGGTCCAGGCACTTCAATGCTCTTGAAAGCACATTTATTGGAACATGGTGAACAACGCAACTTTTTAACCTTGACAAAGGTCCATTTGTTGGTCAAAATGTTGCAGTGTTCACCATGTTCCCATAAATGTGCCTTCAATAGCATTGGAGTGCCTGGACCTTCTTTCTACTATTGGTATCATAATTATATCCAAGTCACAAATACAGTTGCAAGAAAAAGTATGTGAACCCTTTGGAATGATATGGATTTCTGCACAAATTTATCATAAAATGTGATCTGATCATCATCTAAGTCACAACAATAGACAATCACAGTCTGCTTAAACTAATAACACACAAAGAATGAAACTTTGCCATGTTTTTATTGAACACACCATGTAAACATTCACAGTGCAGGTGGAAATAGTATGTGAACCCCTAGACTAATGACATCTCCAAGAGCTAATTGGAATAAGATGTCAGCCAACTGGAGTCCAATCAATGAGATGAGATTGGAGGTGTTGGTTACAGCTGCCCTGCCCTATAAAAAACACACACCAGTTCTGGGTTTGCTTTTCACAAGAAGCATTGCCTGATGTGAATGATGCCTCGCACAAATGAGCTCTCAGAAGACCTACGATTAAGAATTGTTGACTTGCATAAAGCTGGAAAGGGTTATAAAAGTATCTCCTTGCTGTTCATCAGTTCACGGTAAGACAAATTGTCTATAAATGGAGAAAGTTCAGCACTGTAAAGATGATTGCAAGAGCACAGCGCAGACTGCTCAATGAGGTGAAGAAGAATCCTAGAGTGTCAGCTAAAGACTTACAAAAGTCACTGGCAAATGCTAACATCCCTGTTAGCGAATCTGCAATATGTAAAACACTAAACAAGAATGGATTTCATGGGAGGATACCACAGAGGAAGCCACTGCTGTCCAAACAAAACATTGCTGCACGTTTACAGTTTGCACAAGAGCACCTGGATGTTCCACAGCAGTAGTGGCAAAATATTCTGTGGAGAGATGAAACCAAAGTTGAGTTGTTTGGAAGAAACACACAACACTATGTGTGGCAAAAAAAAAGGCACAGCACACCAACATCAAAATCTCATCCCAACTGTGAAGTATGGTGGTGGGGGCATCATGGTTTGGGGCTGCTTTGCTGCGTCAGGGCCTGGACGGATTGCTATCATCGAAGGAAAAATGAATTCCCAAGTTTATCAAGACATTTTGCAGGAGAACTTAAGGTCATCTGTCTACCAGCTGAAGCTCAACAGAAGATGGGTGTTGCAACAGGACAATGACCCAAAGCTTAGAAGTAAATCAACAACAGAATAGCTTAAACAGAAGAAAATACACCTTCTGAAGTGGCCCAGTCAGAGTCCTGATCTCAACCCGATTGAGATGCTGTGGCATGACCTCAAGAAAGCGATTCACACCAGACATCCCAAGAATATTGCTGAACTGAAACAGTTCTGTAAAGAGGAATGGTCAAGAATTACTCCTGACCGTTGTGCACGTCTGATCTGCAACTACAGGAAACGTTTGGTTGAAGTTATTGCTGCCAAAGGAGGTTCAACCAGTTATTAAATCCAAGGGTTCACATACTTTTTCCACCTGCACTGTGAATGTTTACATGGTGTGTTCAATAAAAACATGGCAACATTTCATTCTTTGTGTGTTATTAGTTTAAGCAGACTGTGATTGTCTATTGTTGTGACTTAGATGATGATCAGATCACATTTTATGACCAATTTGTGCAGAAATCCATATCATTCCAAAGGGTTCACATACTTTTTCTTGCAACTGTATATTACTTGTTAAACAACAAAGGTGGTGGTATAAGTACTCACAGTTCAAAATTCACAGACTACTTAGCTGCCCCCAAAGTCAGTAAAATTTTCAAAATAAAGTTGCTTCGCACTCGGGATTCAGTGATATATTTTATGAAACCAAGTCTCAACGGGTGGACCTGGCAATGTTTTGGTGTAGTAGTATCTTTGTCAAACCTTGGCACATATCCGTTCCTGGGCTTTAGTGGCTGAAATGCTGTAATTAGAGGTAACTACTTTTCTCACCTGAGAACTGTAAAAAAGCATCCAATAAAATTCCATTTTACGTGCAACTCAATGTATGTCGTTTACACCTTAAAATGCCCTTGAGGCTTATTGTATGTTGGTAAAACAATATTATGGACCATTTGCACAAATTGCTTTGAACGACCAGTTCATTTTCATTTTAGAGAACCAAAATATAACATCTCATAGCTCAAACTTCAAATTATTAATGAGGCACAACCCTTGAAAAGAAGTGGTAAAAGACAAAATGTATTGAATAAAAATGAATTACAATAGATTAGGCAATTAGAAAGTAGGCAGCTGTGGGGGACCGCAGCCGGTCCGTGAATTGCCTGTCTGATATTATGTGTATTTTCCCATCTTTTCGTATCTTCTGCCCGCTTCCCGTTCGGGAGTGCTTCCTCAAAGGGAATTAATTCGCCTCCTGAACAGGGACCACCCCGATAACCCATTTAAAATGTTGGCTTAGAACCTTCACACCTCGAAACAGTGTCAAACCGCAAGGAAAGCAATTAATGAGCACTCCTCCGGCTGGCTGCCATTCGTGCAGATGAACGTCAGTCAGGGGGAGTGTTCATGGATTGTTTCCCAACTCAGTTTCCCGAACGAGGACCTTCCCAGTGCCCCATTAGAACGTTCACACCAATTAATCAGAACGTTCGCACTTGCAACATAAGTGTGAATTTGCAAGGGAGGCAATTAATGAGTGCTCCCCTGAGTGGCCGCCATTTCATACAGACGAATGCCGTCCAGGGGGAGCATTTGCGTCCCAAAAGGAAACGCTTCCCTTGCAGAGTTTCACACAGAGACCTTGCGAGCGGAGTCTGGTCGAGGAAGGTACCACTGCGAGGGTCCCTGAGATTGGTGTGGGCACTAATGGGGCACTGGCTTGGTTGGCGGGCTTTGCGGTGCCCAATGGGACAAAGCGACCAGCTCTTTTGCCACGGGTGGGCTCTCTGTGCCTGGGAGACAAAGGGACGGTTCCTTTTTCCCACGCTTCGTCTCTGAGGTACAGAGTCTCATGGGATGAAGAACCCCCTGTCCCCGGATGTGGGAAACCCTGTGTTTGGGTAGTGGGCTTTTGGAGACAAAGGGACAAAGCCCTTTACCACGTTAGGTTCCCGAGGAGGGGGAAGATCCTGGGAGGGGACATTGTATGCGGTGTGTTACACCCCTTGCATGGGGTTATGCTTAAAAACCATGTGTGGCAAATAAAGTTGTTGTTGTACCTCCAGAACTGTGTGTCATCCAGTTACTGGGGGGGGGGAGAGGGTCTCTTTATATTCCAAATCGTTCCTATTCAGCTGATGAAGGGGAATTAGCGGAGGTCCCTACAACAGAGCTACAACAGCCCTTGGGAATGAATGAGGAAATAATTTAACACTGTATCCCTTATCTTGAACAATTTTCTAATTTTGCTATTTTCTATATTTAGATGGTTCTTCAATGGACAGTGGCTGGAAAGAATGTTAAGAATATAGCGTAATTGCTCCAACTTTATAATTTTTGTTAATATTTGTTTTTTGTTGATATTATATGGTTGGGTTTGATTTTTCTGTAATTCTTTTTTGAAATTCTGCGGTTTGTAAGAATAAATGTGTACTTTTTATAATTATAATATTGCTGCAACAATTCAAGTAGTCTTACAGCAGATAATAAGAAATATGTGGAATTGAAGATTACAATATTATATCATAAATATACTAAAGATAAGTGGACAATCAACAATGTATATGGACAATGAACTTTCAGAAAGCTTTCACGAATAAATATATATATATATATATATATATATATATTTAAAGGAACACTATAGTCACCAGAACAACTACAGCTTGTTGTATTTGTTCTGGTGAGTATAATCATTCCCTTCAGGCTTTTTGCAGTAAACATGTTTGTTTTTTTCAGAGAAAAAGCAGTGTTTACATTACAACCTAGGGATTCCTCCACTGGCCACTCCTCAGTTGCCTCTAGAAGTGCTTCCTGGGGCAGTGCTACACAGTATGACTGACATTCAGTGTCTCCACCCTCTGCATGGAGACATTGAACTTTCCTCATAGAGATGCATTGATTCAATATCTATATCATAAATTCATAATCAATACATGTCAAAAGGCATAAGCTGAACAATTGAAAAATATTGACAAATTTACAGTAATAACTTTTCTACAGTATGGTGGATCCACCTAATGGTTGTATGCATGTAGCTGTAATATCGCTGAAATCCCATAGTCAAAGAAAGTGGTAGAGGTCTCCCTTAAAAATCCATGGGTGGACCAAAAATAAAATATTTAAAAAAAAAATTTTTACAAATAAAAAATAGGAAAAAAATAAGGATAACAAGTCCAGCATACAAAAAGCAAAAACAGTGTACAGTTCACTCAATGTTCGGTGAAAAGGAGACAAAATATTCCCCAAAGTAATAATGGTTGAATCTCTTCATGTCAAATGTAGTTTGTCCTGGCAAAAAGTCCTTATTAGTTTGTGTGGCAGTACGTCAAGTAGGGTTCCATGTATTACTTGAGCATAGGAGATGTCCTGGACTAGGCAAGTATTTGGAAATATCCTAGGCTGCACGCTCGGGACCCAACTGTCCCTTCAAAGGAACCAAGGCCTAAGTGCTTGTGTCACCCGATGGGCCTCTTTGTTGACCATGACAGGGCCCAAGGGGCAGCTATCTTGGGCCTCCCTGGGATAACTGGGTCTAGGACAGCTGCCCTGTTTACCCTGCGCTAAAGATGACCCTGTACACACACAATGCAACCCCTTTGCATCCCCTTGATATACACACACAATACAGCCCTTATATGCACACACACACACACAACACCCCTTAGGCCCACACATTCTACAGGCCCTATAAACACACACACACACACTTTACATCCTTTATAGTGGGCTGCTCTGCCGTTAACTGCCCGATGCAGAATTTTGCTCCAGCCCAGCCCTGATCATAATTATAACTATTACATAATATATATCTATTTTTAATATTATTTTTATGTAACTATACAGTATTACTGGAGTACGGAATACTTACACATACTTAGAAAGAAGGCATAGGCTTGGAATTCGAGCTCAGGAAATATTAAATTAAGAAAGTGTTAATGGAAGCAGAATTTATTCCTTTCAAAGCATACTGAAAATTACTGGTCAAAGAAAAAATTGTATAAAAATTTGAAGACTTTATTAGCCCAAATTAAAAACAGGACAGATGGTCAGGAGAAGAGTAGCACATGTACCTTATGCACCTCAAGATAGAGGGGCTTAATCATTTGCCGTGATTACTCCTTCATCTACATCCTAGTTCTTAATTATCCTCCCCTTTTTCATTGGCTCAGTGACAAGAAAAGGTGTGAATACTGTGTAGAATACTTTTTCAGATCCCGACTTTATCAGTTCCTTAACATCACACTGCTCGCAGCATCCTGCATTTACCCGATAAGGCTATAATTACAGAAGCTGGCTTTGGTTTTCACTGGAGTGGATCCAGATATCAATATTCTTGATATAGAAAGGGAAAATGTGTCACATCCAACATCCTTCATTTATATAGTGATTGTCACTGTACATAAATTCATTGCTGTGGTCAGGCTGTATTTCCCCAAAGGCCAAGAAAAAAGGAAAGGCTTTGAGTGTTCGCTAATTAATATGCGATTGACTAACCATTTCAATAATTTATTACTAAGTGAACATCTTACTTGAAGGTGGTCTTTTAAGAACCATTCATTTGTTAACTTTTATTGGAGATGGTTAATGCAAGGCCCAGGGAAGATTTTCATATATCTATATATTGTCTTTTCATCATGAATGCAAATAATGGTTTGCAGTCTTTGACTTTCTAGAGTAACCCCAATAGAACCGTTTGTTTTACCTATATTTCCCTACATACAGAGCAATCTTAAAATAACAGTACCATTTGGTAGAATGTCTAAAAATAAGCACTGTGACAGCTCGGAATTCCCACTAGACAATCATGTTTCCAAATCTTCTCATCAAGCTGTCAAAAGCTTTACAAGGCATAATTTATACTCATCTGCAAGACTCCAAAGCGCTCCTGCCTGGCACGAATATCCGTCACCCAACTGCACAGGGAAGTAGATTCACAGCAAAAGGGGCAATTCCATTTCACACACTAAATAAACCAGAATTACAATGACAGCTGTCTCATTCTACCCCCCACTTCCAACACTTTCCTTGCTACAAACAGAGCATCAAAACAGCCAAAACATTCACTTGGCAAGGATTTCATATTATTGTCTATTTTTTCTTTTTTAAATTTAAATTTTTTTTTCTACTGTCATGTAATGATGGCATTTGCATTACTGGAGGAGAAATTCAGTAACATAATTCACTGATAATCACTATGCAAACTAAAATGGTAATAAACCCCTTCTATGCCAGTTAAAATAACAGAGTAGCGTTTAGATAGGGTTTTAGTTGAGATAAAAAGTACATTTCAGTGTAGAGATGCCTGCAGGAAAACAGCAAGCAGGACACAAATGTAAGCTGCCTGGTAATCTATTACAAAATATTTTGGGGGAGATGGTAATTTATTTTAGTGATTATACAGTATATCTTGTCTTGAAATATTCAAAATTGAGCAGATATTTAAAGGGACCCTATAAGTAATAAAATAATTTAGCTTAATGAAGCGGTTTAATGTAGAAATCATATCTATAGTCTCACTGTGCAGTTCACTGCCATTTAGGAGTTAAATGAATCTATAGTATTAGGAACACAAAGTTGTATTCCTAACACTATAGTGCCCACTGGTCCACCCCTGCCTTGCGGACCTCCCTTCTGACACATAAAGGGTTAAAAAAAAAACCTTGGTCCAGGGGGGGCGTGGCTAAGCTGCAAATGGAGTAGGAAGCAGACGACGAGAGCTCCTAGGCCCCAACCCGCCAAAGCCCTATAAATGCAGCATACCCGCAGATTTTATGGGGAAAACGAAGGGGCTACCCCCAGGCCGCCACATACCCCTGTGAGCCAAATTCCGGGGCCAATGGATGATTACCTGTCCACTCCGCACACCCTCAGGGAAACGCGGGACCCAAACAAAATGGCGCCCGCGTCCCAAGGATCGAGCAGCAGGACGGGCTCCACGAGAGGCTCCCCGAGAGGCGATCTCCGCGAATATGCTGACCAGGAGTGACAAGACGGCATTGGTAGCCGAGCTCAGATCGGTTATCCGTGAAGAGATCACAGCGGTGCGGAGAGACCTCGCGGTTTTGGAACAAAGGGTCGATGACCTGGAAGAACACCGCATGCAAACCACGCAACACCTGCAGGCAGTAGATCTGGCGGCCTCGCGACAGGGCAACATACTTCTTGACCTCCAACGTCAGATGGAGGACCTCGATAATCGAGGCCGCCGCAACAACATCCGCATGAGGGGCATGCTGGAGTCTGAAGGGGAATCACCCAGGGAGCTTCTCACGGGTCTCTTTACCCACATTCTGGGAGAAGCAGCCCCAATGGACTTCGGCCTGGAGAGAGCCCACAGAGCCCCACGGAGGGACGGTCTACAAAGAGACCTCATATGCTGCCTGCAGTCATTCCAGCTTAAGGACGCCATTATGAGGGCGGCCAGAATGCAGAGCATCATTAGATATGGAGACTCCCATATTTCATTATACCAAGACCTCTCCACGCTGACCCTCGACACCCGCAGAGCCCTGAAACCACTCACAAGCCTCATGCAAGAGAAACGGATACCCTACAAGTGGGGGTTCCCGTTCAGTCTACAGGCCAAGGTAGACAACCAATGGCATGTGCTGCGCTGGCCTAACGAAATCCCACGATTCCTGCAAGCTGTGGGCCTCCCGACCATACCCATCCAGAATTGGATTCTGGACTGCCCTCCGGCCCGACCTACCGGTCCCACCATCCCAGCCGAAAATCTTTCAGCTGACATATCATCAGGACCTCGCCAACCTCGCCAACGCCGGGGCGGCCCGGGAGGCCCTGAAGAGTAAGTGGACACCCAGCGCGCACCGACCCCTGACAGCCGGGCACTGGACCCTGGACCCCTACGGGGGAGCTAACGACCAGCGGCCCCCACCCTCCGGTGGGATGACCTAGCAGCCTCACGGAAACGCGGCAGTTCCATGGCGGTATGTACTGTGACCTTGCTCCATACGGGATGCCCGTCAAGAAACCCGGTGACTACACCCCCAGGGGATTCCCATGTAAGAAGGGACGGCACTAAGACGGGGGTAATGCATACAAGGCATACGAATGCTGACTATCCCCCTCCTCGTCACTGATATCAGCTGGGGCTCTGGGAGGTCGGGTAGCCACTGGGGGTGGGGGTGCCATGAGGGGGATGCAGGAAATGAACATGTTGCGCAAGTTACACACGCCATGACAAGGGGCATTGTGGGCCAGGCGTGACTAGAGCATTCAATGGGCACTATAGCGCTCCGGATAAATAACATACAGCTCATACCCACGCCCCATTCTGTTGCCCTAGGGACGCTAACAAGGGGCAGCACCACAGCAAGGGACCAGGCAGGGGACGATTGCACCTTGGAGGGCTCCATAGTGGTGCACTCTGCAGTTGGGACTGTCCCGGTGGACTCTCGAGGGCCCCCTGTGAGGCACTGATTAGGCACACCAGACTGGCTGAGATCTGTGCAGTTATGCTGCGGCGGGCCACTGGGCTCCAAGAGGGCGTTGCTCACATCCCCACTGTGTCTAGGAGGTCCCGGGCAGTTGGTTATGGGGGGGGGAGGGGGGAGAGGGGGGTTGGAAAGGGAAAGGGAAAAAAAAAAGAAAAAAAAAACTACAGGGCACACTCTGTATCCCGGGAGTCTTTGAGGGCCCCAGCTGCTGACCTAGTGGTGAGCGGACAGGAGGACCGCACCCGGGGTCCAGAGGCCACGAGCCAGGGGCGGTCAGGGATGGGACGCTTGAGACATAGAGGCTGTATAGGCTATGTTATTGTATATGTTGTTAATACTCAGTGGCAAGCTTTAGGGTGAGCGACAGCCGGACAGACCAGGCCTATGGACGGTCCCGGGGGGGCTGGGTGGGAATGGACGCTCGGGATGACACATCCACGAACTATCACAGGAGATGAACGACTGAGACCACTGACGCCCCACCTGGGCACCATGGGACGGCAAACCCGGAATTGGCCAGACGGAAATAGGGTGTAGGAAGGCTCACCCAGCTTCAACCCCAGACAACCCCAATTTGATAGCGAGCCTGAGACAAGGGACCACCTGATCCGTTCAGGTACTTCCCCACTCCTGGGACCTAACGCACTAGACCCCACCACCAGCGGGTTGGGTGACCTGGGAGACGGTCACTGACAGACATTACACGAACGAGCGACAGATGCCATAGGTGGCTTTCATCACACCCCACGCAACAGACCTACTTTATACATATAGGTCGGAGCTCGGAGTGACCGCTGCTTAGCGACCGCCGGACACCACCCCCGACCGAGGTTAGACGTTGCATTTATTTGCCCCTTCCCCATAGGGGCCCTGTTCCCAACCCTCTTCGATCCCTCTGACCCTGGCTTAAGCTGTGGTCAAACAATGTTAGGGGCCTCAACGTCCCGGAGAAACGTTCCCTGCTACTCCCCCAACTCTGGGCAGAGAGGGTGTCCGTGGCGTTCTTGCAGGAGACGCACTTCATGGGCCGAGCCCATCCAAAACTCGAAAACAACCGTTTCACCCAGGGGTATTACGCCACTCACCCGGATGCCAAGAAAACGGGTGTCGCAATCCTCTTTGCGCACTCGATACCATATCAACACAAAGAGATGCTCACAGACCTGGATGGGAGATACTTATTCCTCAAGGGCACCATAGCAGACCATGCCTACACATTCGCCTGTATATGTAGCCTGAACCGTACGCAACACACTTTCCTGGCCAAAATACTATCCAAACTTGATCCTGGCAGGAGACCTAAACATGCCACTGGACCCCCGCCTAGACTCCTCGAGGGGCACCAGTGCCATACCCCCACACTGCCTACACAAGGCCCGGAGAGCCCTGAACTCGGTGGGGCTGGTCGACTGCTGTAGAGCAACCCACCCTGATGATAGGGATTATACCTATTATTCGCCCACACACAGGCAGTACAGCCACATAGATTATATCTGTATGCCACAGGAATACCTGACACAGCTACACGACGCTAACATAGGGAATATGCGCCATTCGGATCATGCCCCTGTTTCGATGCAAATGCGTTCCCCTTTATTTAAACCCGCGGAACGCCAATGGAAACTAAATGAAACACTGCTGACCGACTTAGACGCACGCACCACGGCTCAACAACTTATCACCCAATACTTTGACACAAATGACACCCCAGATATGCCTTCCCTGACGGTATGGGAGGCCCATAAATGCGTACTCCGGGGACACTTTATTTCCATCAGTACAAGACGCAAGAAAAAAAAGGCGCGCTGCATCACAGATCTAACGAAGACGATCACAACCCTGGAGAGCACCCACAAGCAGACCCTGGATGACGACACCTACCTCCAACGGACAGAAGCTCGCAGGGAGCTCAGGGACCACCTCTCCCAAGGACATCTACACACCCTGCGGAAATCGGCCAGGTTCTTCTATGAATACTCTAACAAGAGCGGCAGGCTCCTGGCCAGGATGCTCCGGGCGCAGAGAAGGACCCACAATATCCACAAGATCCACACACGAGATGGCCGGACCACCAGTCTGCCTACCGGAATCATGGAAGCCTTCAGGACCTATTATACGGACCTCTACACCTCAACTAGGCCACACGAGGTGCCTCGGACCAGACCCGGCGCCGGAAAATCACTGACTACCTGGCGCACAACGTTACCCGCAAGCTAACGCCGGAACTCGCGGAGGACCTGGAGAGCCCCCTGATGCTGGAGGAGCTTGCCACAGCACTGAAAAAATCAAAACCGCACCAGGCCCCAGGACCCGATGGCCTACCACTTGCGTACCTACGGACGTTCGGAGACACGCTCCTGCCGCGTCTCCTGGCGGGCCTGAACTCCATACGGGACACTTGGGGAACTTCCCCACAGACTCCCTTGCGGCTATAGTCACGGTAATCCCCAAAGAGGGCAAAGACCCAACCAATTGCGCGAGCTATAGGCCCATCTCATTACTGAATGCCGACTTGAAGCTCTTCACCAAGGCCCTATCCCTAAGGCTAGCCCGAATCATGCCAGACCTGGTCCACCCAGACCAGGTGGGTTTCATCCCGGGCAGAGAGGCTAGGGAAGACACTATACGGGCACTCAACGTTATTCACGCCGCCAGAACGTCGCACCGAGACACCGTACTCCTATCGACGGACGCCGAAAAGGCGTTCGATCGAGTCGAAAGGGTATTCATGACTGAAACGTTGTGGCACATGGGCTTCGGGCCCTACGTGCGCTCATGGGTTTCTGCACTATACACCACACCAACAGTGAGGATGCGAATGAACGGGGCCCTGACAAAAACCTTCCCCATATGTAATGGGACCCGACAGGGCTGCCCCCTGTCTCCCCTCCTGTTTGCCCTCACCCTGGAACCATTCCTGGAGGCGGTCAGATGGGACGGGGGCATGACAGGGGTCGAGGTGGGCGGGGAGGAACACCGGGTGGCGGCGGTACCCAACCTGCTACGTGCATTCAACGCCTATGGCCAAGTATCAAATCTGAAACTAAACCTGGACAAGTCCAAAGCCATGACGATTACACAGAATGAAGGACTCGCCAGCCGCCTCCGCTCCCAATTCTCCTTCGCCTGGCGGGCGACAAAAATCCGCTACCTGGGCACCTGGCTGCCGAAGGACCTCTCCCAACTGTACCAGCTAAACTTCCTTCCCATCCTCTCGACCCTACAACAAGATTTAGCAAGGTGGTCAGGGCTGGATGGTTCGGTCGCATCAGTGCAATCAAGATAAATATCCTACCGAGACTACTCTATCTGTTCGCGACCCTACCCACGAGGATCCCACAAGCATTCTTTAGATCGGCAGCAACGGCTATCCGTAAATTCGTGTGGAACCAGCGACCAACACGGATCCGCAGGGCGACCCTGGAGCGCCTTAAGGCAGTGGGTGGAGTGGGGCTGCCATCTCTACTCGCTTACTATCAAGCTGCCCACCTGCACAGAATCGTAGACTGGCATGCCCATCCGAGCCCCAAACGTTGGGTGGCAATGGAGACAAAGCAAACCCAGGGCACTATCCCGTCCAGACTCTGGCTCGGAAGAGCCACCTACACGGATCTACAAACAAATAACCCCATAATAGACGCCACACTGAGAGTCTGGTGCCAGTTGCGCTACGCTCAACAACTGACAACGTCCCCGAACCCACTAACACCCATCACATACAACCCGGACCTGGCAGGGGGACTATACCCGGCGGCCCTTAAACGTTTCCACACAACAGACTGGAACTATATGCACCAGTGGAGCATAGAAGGCGAGCTCCGACGCCTACCGGACCTACTGAAGGACCAACCCCCCCACACCTCTGGACACTTTCCAATATCACCAGGTAAAGTCATACTACGCCCACCTACCAGGAAAGACCCATCTACACAGGCAGCTTACGGACTTTGAACAACTGTGTACAAACAGGACGCACATAGAACATGGCATTTCGCACATGTACGTAACCCTCCTAACGACGACGGATAGCAGCCCGCTAGGCTTCACATATAAATGGGAACAGGAGACCGGAACCCAGCTGACAGAACAAGATTGGGATAAAATATTCCTTCTAACCCATAAATGTTCCATAAGCTCCAAGTTCCAAGAAACTAGCTACAAACTCCTGACACGTTGGTACCAAACACCAGACACTCTTAGGCACATGCAACATGCGGTCACGGACGAATGCTGGAGATGTGGGGCGGAACCTGGTTCTTACCTACACATCTGGTGGTCTTGCCCATATATAGCACCATTGTGGCAGATGATTAATACAAAGATCAGGGAGATCACAGGAACGGACCTCCCCCTCCAGCCTTTGCCTATGCTTCTGCACCACACACACCCATACCCATGCGAACATACAAAAACTCCCTTACCATACATCTGCTCACCGCAGCCAAAACCCTTATACCCGTACACTGGAAACGTCCAACGATCCCCACATATAGGCAATGGGTAGACAAAGTTGAAACCATCTATGACATGGAAATCATGACTGCCTCCCTGCAAGAATGCTCGGACAGGTGCGCTCTCAAATGGTACCCCTGGAAATCAAAAATTTCAAAGGGGATAGCATAGAACACACTCCGGATACTGGTGGACCCGAGAGAGCTGGGCGGTGGCGGATGGGCGCGAGACCACTACCTGCAGCCCAGAGAGGCGGTGGCGTGGCTGCGGGACCGGGGGGAGACCCCACCAGGGCCTCCCAAAATCGCCCCTCCCTCCCCTTTTTTTTTCCCTCTCGTCTTCTCCTCTACTATCCCGACCCCGACCCTTGAGACCTGGGAGACCGGGGGGCCAGGGGATTCCTCCCTAGGACCCACAACAAGGAACACACGGACGACAAACAATATGGCAGGGGACCCAAGGACCCCATCGACTGGACATACTTCCCTAGCTGTTGTCCCATGCTTTTCTTAACCCCACCCGACCGGCTGGACACACCTCAACCCTTGAACTAACCTTCCCCCATCCCCTACCTACAGGGCATGAACAATCGATACCAATGCAGAATAACAACCAAAAACGAAAAAAGGAAACAAGACACATCTTGGAAACGCTAGCCCACCAAATCACACCCTCGGGTTTGATCAGCACCCATGAGACACAGAACAGACACCACCAAAGACATATACAGGCAGCCTTAACCACATACGAACCATCGCTTGACGTAGAGTCTAGGCCCTACGAAACTACACAGCACCCTTTCCGACATGCACTCTAACCCGCGCTAGGCCTTGTACCGAAGTGTCTTAACCACGTAGGACAAAAGACCGATGACACAACCTACATCACACGGCTGGCTAGAGCCGAGACCAGGATACATAGGGAACCATAGCCACCCAGTTGAATGTTGATCTTACTCTACTGTTGTTATGTATAACATTGCTACTCTAACACGGTTGACATCTGTTGGAACTGTTACACATGTACGTTTCATGATGGAAAAATACAAAATAAAGAATGTCAAAAAACAAAACAAAAAACCTTTATTCACTTACTCAATTTCATCACCGATGTACCTCGGTGCTAGGTTGCAGTCTGCCTCCTCCAACGTCATTGACGGGGGGCCTCATGTGCATGAGTGGCGTGCACCTCAAGCACAATAGGCCTTCCCCACAGGAAGGCATTGCTATTGCTATTGCTATTGGGATTTTGGATGTCCTTATGCAGAAAATGAGGATGTCCAGCATCGTTTAACCCCTTAAGGGCCGATGACGGTTCAGGACCGTTATCAGAAACATCCACATCAGAAACATGACCATTATCAGAAACATGACGGTCCAGAACCATCAGAACGTAAAACGAGCAGCGGGAGCGATCAGAGATCGCTTCTGCCGAAATACCACTGTTACTATCTGCCAGGCAGATAGTAACAGCCAACTATGTTTGAGCGACACGTGATCACTCATAACTGGCTGCTGTCAAAGTGGGTGTTACTTTGACAGTGATCTCGGCCCCTCTCTCCTCTGTAGGGTTTTGAGAGGGAGAGAGACAGAGATTGTGATAGTTTGTTGCCAGAACCTGTGAAAAAGAGTAAATAAGTTATACAATTCCCTTTTAACCCCTTCCCTGCCAAATCCTGTTACAGTAGTGCATTTGTACTGTCTGTATTTTATTTTATTTTTTGCCCTTAAGGGTTATTTTTTGTTAAAAAGCTGTGTATTAGGAAGTTTTAGTTTGTTTTAGTCATTTTAGCATAGGGTTAGGTAGATTGTAAAAAAATAAAAAAATTCAGAAAAAAAATGTGCCTGCTCGGTGTTCCTGAAGTCATTTTAATACAAGCTGGGGGAAACGATCTTGGCACTGTTCCGGTGTGGGATATGGGGGATAAGATCCAGAAGGATTTGAGGGAAGTTCTGGCTCTGATTTCCGAGGGTGTTTTTAATATTGTCCAAGGTGCTCTCTCGGAATTTCTGGCAGGGGGCTAGGGACGCCAGGGCTTTGAACGGGGCAGAATTAAGCTCATCAAGAGGGTCTCACGTTTTGTGAAGGGAATGGGGGGGCTAATGGTGCGTCATTGCATCTTTGAGCATAATGCTTCTATTTGTTTTCATAGTGATGTTGTCCACCTGAACGATGTTGGGCTGGATTTACTTAATTTAGCTTTTCAGGAGCCTTCGGAGGAGGCCATGGTGATGGATAACGAACGTGCCCACTGACAAAAACTAACTGGCTGGTGGTTAGCATTACGTAATGGTATGCCCCAAAAAAGGCCTTGTGCTGGTTGGAACAAAGGGGGAGGGGGCAGCTGCCCTTAAGTTATGGTTGGTGGGCAAGGTGGTACTCAGTGATGTATCTAAACCCTGTTCCAAATTATTATGCAAATTCCATTTAAGTGTCACAAAGATAAATATTTTGTTTTTTAGTTTAACTCATGGATGGCATTGTGTCTCAGGGCTCTTTTGATCACTGAAAACAATCTCGGACACCTGTGATAATTAGATTGCCAGGTGAGCCCAATTTAAGGAAAAACTACTAAAGGAGGGTGTTCCGCATTATTAAGCAGAGCCCATTTTCATGCAATATAGGGAAGAAAAAGGATCTCTCTGCTGCCGAAAAGAGTGAAATAGTTCAATGCCTTGGACGAGGTATGAAAACATTAGATATTTCACAAAAACTTAAGCGTGATCATAGCACTATTAAGAGATTTGTGGCTGATTCAGAGCACAGAAGGGTTCGGGCAGATAAAGGCACATTGAGGAAGATTTCTGCCAGATCCATGCATCGGATCAAGAGAGCAGCTGCTAAAATACCATTATATAGCAGCAAACAGATATTTGAAGCTGCTGGTGCCTCTGGAGTCCCACGGACACCAAGGTGTAGAGTCCTCCAGAATCTTGCAACTGTGCATAAATCTTCTATTCAGCCACCACTAACCAATGCTCACAAGCAGAAACGGCTGCATTGGGCAGAAAAATACATGAAGACTAATTTTCAAACAGTCCTGTTCACTGATGAGTGCCATGCAACCCTGGATGGTCCAGATGGATGGAGTAGTGGATGGTTGGTGGACGGCCACCCTTTTCCAACAAGGCTGCGACGTCAGCAAGGCGGTGGTGGAGTCATATTTTGGGCCGGAATCATGGGAAGAGAGCTGGTCGGCCCCTTTAGGGTCCCCGAAGGTGTAAAGATGACCTCTGCAAAGTATGTGGAGTTTCTGACTGACCTCTTTCTTCCCTGGTACAGAAGGAAGAACTATGCTTTCCGTAATAAAATAATCTTCATGCATGACAATGCACCATCTCATGCTCCAAAGAATACCTCAGCATCAATGGCTGCTATGGGAATAAAAGGAGAGAAAGTCATGGTGTGGCCTCCATCCTCCTCTGACCTCAATCCTATTGAGAACCTTTGGAGCATCCTCAAGCAAAAGATCTATGAGGGTGGGAGGCAGTTTACATCCAAACAGCAGCTCTGGGAGGCTATTCTGACATCTTGCAAACAAATTCAAGCAGAAAATGTCCAAAAACTCACAAGTTCAATGGATGCAAGACTTGTGACGCTGCTATCAAATAAGGGGTCCCATGTTAAAATTGGGGTTTATCAAGGGTCAGGTGTATGCCCACACACAGTTACCCTCTACTTACGCACATGCTTTTTCATGGTGACATAACTGAAGCAGGTTTCCTGCCTGTACAAACTCAGCCCTCATACAAGTCAAAATTCTTCAGTGACTCTTGGTAGCCCTACAGAGTGATGTCATGATGTGTTCTTGATTTTCCAGTATTGAACTTGTGTAGAGTTTTCTTCATGTAAATTTCTGGAAACTCTTGACCTGACTTTAAAGTTTTTCTGGAATTGTCACCTCAGCTGGCATTAGCCTGTTTCACCTACACAGAGGATTATCATGAATCTTGGCCATCTTAATGAATTTAAAGGTGAACGTGTGTGAGACTTGAAAATCTAGCAAGTAAAAGCACCTCTAATATTATGCAGATTGCCCTGTGCGTCTGACTTGCCATCATAAAGAATAATGAATCTCCTGGTAAGTGTGTCCTGGTCAAGGGGGTCTCCAATGAAATGTAGATCTATTTTTGAACAGACCTCAGGGAAAAGGAGGTCCTCTTACTAGTCGGAGTGTTAATCTACATTTTTCCCATATTTTTTTTCCTTGTGGCTTACCTTTCTTCTATGGGGCAGCCATCTTTAAAGGGATACTATAGTCATCATGACAACTTTTGCTTAATGAAGCAGTTTTGGTGTATAGATAATGCCCCTGCAGTCTCACTGCTCAATTATTTGCCATTTAGGAATTAAATCACTTTGTTTATGCAGCCATAGGCACACCTCCCTTGGCTGTAACTTACACAGCCTTCCTAAACACTTCCTGTAAAGAATTATCTAATGTTTATACTTCCTTTATTGCAAATTCAGTTTAATAAAAAAGAAAATTATCTCCTGCTCTGTTAATAGCTTGCTAGACCTTGCAGGAGCCCCCTGTATGTAATTGAAGTTCATTTTACAGAGATAAGGAGATAAACTTTAAAAAAGTAAGTTACATCAGATTGAAAATAAAACCATTTTTTTTTCATACAGGCTGTGTAAGTCACAGCCAAGGGAGGTGTGGCTAGGGCTGCATAAAACAGAAACAAAAAAGTGTTTTAACTCCTAAATTGCAGAGAATTGAGCAGCAAGACTGCAGGTGCATGATCTATACAACAAAACTGCTTCATTAACCAAAAGTTGTTTTGTTGACTATAGTGTTCCTTTAAGTCTCCTTTGATCAGAGGAACAGCTTATAATAAAATTACAAGATAAAAAATATGTGGTACCAGGCGCAAATATCCATGGAGATAAAAGGTCAGACTCAGGGTCACGGTTTAGAGAGATATACATGTATAAAACAAAAAACTTTTGAAACACTCTAGAAAAACTATACTTAGAGCACAGAATTACTGAGCAATTTGCTTACCCTGTGCTGGGCTTTGAAACGTTGGTTCTTTACAGGCAACACCCCCCACCAGCCCTCCTGCAGTGCCCATCATTTGGACAGTGTTTCTGGTTGGCTGCAGGGCCGGACTGGGGATACAAAGCAGCCCTGGAAAAAAAAGATCTATGCCAGCCCCATAAGTCATTGCGCCATATATTGTCGCGTGTAATATGTCTTGCCATCCCAGATGATTGAGTTATATATATATATATATATATAGCCTTTTCTAATATAAAATATTGGTCCTCTCAGAGTAAAACGTTTAATTATACAGTTAGCATACTCACATGCAGACACAGACAATCTCACTGACACACACAAGCTCATTGATACACAGGCTCATAGACAAACAAACAATCTCACTGATATACATAAGTTCATTGACATACAAACACAAGCTCACTCACTAGCAGGCACACACACACACACAAACATGCAAGCAAGTGCATTCACTAGCAGGCGCACACACACACAGCTTAATGTAGTGGTTCTGGTGTCTATAGCCTGTCCCTGCAGGCTTTTCAATGTAAACACTGACTTTTCATATAAAAGGCAGTGTTTACATTGGTTCCTAGTGACAGACACTCAGACAGTGTTTGAGCGGATTGGCTGCGATCATCAAGCTTGATGATCTCAGCCACAGAGGCAGGGCCAGTTGAGGGGAGACCAGCATGATGTGAGGGGAAAAAAGGTGAGTACAAACACTATTTTTAAAAACACACAGACACACACACATACCATGACAGACACACACACACCTTGACACACACACACCATGACAGACACAGAAACACACACATCGACCATGACAGACAGACACACACACACCATGACACAGACAGACACATACCATGACAGACACACACAATGACACAGACAGACACACACACCATGACACAGACACACACACACACACACACCATGACACAGACACACACACCATGACACAGACACACACACACCATGACAGACAGACACACACACCATGACACAGACACACACACCATGACAAACAGACACACAACATGACACAGACAGCCACACATACACTCATACATAATTGCTACCTGTGTGCAGACAGCTGTCTGGTCTGGCGGCCGCAGGGTGAGCTCTTCTTCTGGCAGCCGCAGGGTGAATGCTGAGGGCGGCCGCAGTGTGAGCTGGCTGTTCTGGCTCTGCTCTCATGCCCTCGCGCGCTGCTGAATGAGACCGCGGCCGGAATAGACGTCATATTCCGGCCGTGGTTTCGTTCAGCAGTGCGAGAGGGCGGGAGAGCAGAGCCAGAACAGTCAGATCTCTCTGCGGCCTCCCTCAGAGTTCACCCTGCGGCCGCCAGAAGAAGAGCTCACCCTGCAACCGCAGGTCATCCAGCTGTCTGCCCGGCCCCAGGTGCCGACGGCCCACTGGGAAATTTCCCGGTATCCCGGTGGGCCAGTCTGGCCCTGGTTGGCTGTCATAGCAAACTATCACCAGGCAGACCTGGGGAAATGTATTTTCCAGTCAAGGGAAGGCCATGGAGGACTAAGGATTTCGAGATTCACCAGTTATCATGCAGCCAGATTTTTAACAAAATGTCACAGGTTCCGCAATTTGATGGGTGGCGTGGAAGACAGGACAAGGTAAGTGAAGGCTTTACAGCTTTCAGGAGTCAGATCATTGGTGTTCAACAAAAGATCCACAAGATATTGACATCCTTCACACATGATTGCACATATGTACAATGAGATGTTACAGGTATCTAACACACATCACTTAAGAAACATATTCCTAGCACCTGTGGCAATAGTTGATGGAAATGGCAAGATGCAGAAGCTGCTTGAAGCCCTACCCTTTGCCAGTTTTTTAAAAAAGCAGGTCATATAAAAGACGGTCATTGTCTTATGATATCTTTTGCATTGGAATGTGAAAAAAAAAATGTTTTCGTTACAAAAATTGTAATGAGTTGATGTTGTTACATGTAGAACAGAGCCTCATTTGCTAAGAAAGAAATATATCTTAAATATCCCCAACACTCGCCCTCCAAACTCGAAATTAGATGGTTTTATTTTGTTACATTCAAAAGTCACACTTCCACCAAAATGTGAAATGTAGCAATAAACACTGAACAGTTTCAGGTACCAAATATAACTAAGGGAAGATGTGAGCACAATTTAAAACCAAAAACCAAGAGACAATATTCTGTTTATTGATAGCACTGTTCCCAACAACTTTTCTGCACATCTAAAATTCGGGTCAGCTGTCTGGCAGACTGACCAGCACGATAATGTTTTCTATCTTGGCAGAACCTTGTGCCATGCAGCATCTAGTAACATTCACTAAACACATCCATTTACTTGATTGAGAGTATTAGTCACTAGAATTAATTAAAATAAAAAATAAAAAAACATATGTTCAATGCTGATCTCAAATGCAAAACCACACTTCATTCAGTTCATGCACAGTGTATGTGCACATGTGCGTGCTCACATCAGTGCATACAGTATAGGATATCTTCAAACTGACAAGTGAACTAGTGACCTCAGTTAATATGAGAAGCATTTCTATGTAAAACTTGGTTCTAAACTCAACATCTCCAAATCCCAACATGCTTCAGTGATCCCTGCAATAACAGAAGAATGCTTTGTTTACAGACACTTTAGCGAACAGTCAGCAATGGGATTTCTAATTCATTGTATCTTGAGCTCATGTTTATTAAAGGGACACTATAGTCACCAAAACAACTTTAGCTTAATTAAGCAGTTTTGGTGTATAAATCATGCCTCTGAAGATTCACTGCTCAATTCACTGTCATTTAGGGGTTAAATCACTTTTGTTTTTGTTTATGCAGACCTAGTCACAGCTCCCCTGGCTATGAATGACTCAGTCTACATGAAAACAAAAGGTTTTCATTTTTTTATTATTATTATTATTATTATTTATAAAGTGCCAACAAATTCTGCAGTGCTGTACAATGGGTGGACTAACAGACATGTATTTGTAGAAGTTGTAACAAGACTAGCTGGACACACAGGAACAGAGGGAAGGAAGGCCCTGCAATGAGGTTACATCAGATGTTAAGTTATTTTAAAGTTTTTATCTCATGCTCTGATAATGGAACTTTAATCACATACAGGAGGCTCCTGCAAGGTCTAGCAAGCTATTAACAGAGCAGGAGATACGAAATTGTAAATTAAACAGAATTGGCACTAAATGAAGCATAAACATTAGATGACTCTTTACAAGAAGTGTTTAGGAAGGCTGTGTAAGTCACATGGAGTGAGGTGTGACTAGGGCTGCATAAAAAAAGTGATTTGACTCCGAAATGGCAGAGAATTTAGCAGTGAGACTGCAGGGGCATGATTTATACACCACAATTACTTGAAGGGACACTATGGTCAGCAGAACAACTACAGCTTATTGAATTTGTTCTGGTGAGTAGAATCATTACCTTCAGGCTTTTTGCTGTAAGCACTGTCTTTTCAGAGAAAATGCAGTGTTTACATTACAGCCTAGTGATAACTTCACTGGCCACTCCTCAGATGGCTGTTAGAGATCCTTCCTTGTTCATGGCTGCCTAAAATGCATCCAAACATTCAGTATCTCCTCCCTCTGCATGCAGACACTGAACTTTCCTCAGAGATTCATTGATTCAATTCATCTCTATGATGAGATGCTGATTGGCCAGGGCTGTGTTTGAATCATGCTGGCTCTGCCCCTGATCTGCCTCTTTGTCAGTCTCAGCCAATCCTATGGGGAAGCATTGTGATTGGATCAGGCTACCACGTCTGATGATGTCATCAGACTGCTTGTTTATTTTTTTTGAGGCAAACAGCATGCAGATCTACATCTTCAGGCTTGAATACAGTAAGATTTTGATATATTTTTGGAGGCATGAAGGGCCCAGGTGGGCTATATGGTGGTTTTAACACTATAGGGTCAGGAATACATGTTTGTGTTTCTGACCCTATAGTGACCCATTAATTAAGCCAAAGTTGTTCTGCCAATAATTAAAACTATACAGTCAGGTCCATAAATATTGGGACATCAACACAATTCTAATATTTTTGGCTCTATACACGACCACAATGGATTTGAAATGAAACGAACAAGATGTGCTTTAACTGCAGACATTCAGCTTTAATTTGAGGGTATTTACATTCAAATCAGGTGAACTGTGTAGGAATTACAACAGTTTGTATATGTGCCTCCCACTTTTCAATGACCAAAAGTAATGGGACAATTGGCTGCTCAGCTATTCCATGGCCAGGTGTGTGTTATTCCCTCATTATCCCATTTACAGGGAGCCGATAAAAGGTCCAGAGTTCATTTCAAGTGTGCTATTTGCATTTGGTATCTGTTGCTGTCAACTCTCAATATGAGATCCAAAGAGCTGTCACTATCAGTGAAGCAAGCCATCATTAGGCTGAAAAAACAAAACAAACCCATCAGAGAGATAGCAAAAACATTAGGTGTGGCCAAGTCAACTGTTTGGAACATCCTTAAAAAGAAAGAACGCACCGGTGAGCTCAGCAACACCAAAAGACCCGGAAGACCATGGAAAACAACTGTGGTGAATGACCAAAGAATTATTTCCCTGGGGAAGAAAACACCCTTCACAACAGTTGGCCAGATCAAGAACACTCTCCAGGAGGTAGGTGTATGTGTGGCAAAGTCAACAATCAAGAGAAGACTTCACCAGAGTGAATACAGAGCTTGACAAAGACCTGAGGGTCAAAACATTGTGCTTTGATGCGTGCATCCAATAAAATCACCTATTTTTGGAAGACTTTTGGAGTGTCTGGATTACTTTCTACATTTAAAAGTTGCTGGAACCATAGTCAATTTAGCTAGCCAGTAAGAACTATCAGTGGTTCTGCTCTTGGTTTGGTCCGAGGGCAGGACAATAGACAGAAGGCTTTGGAAGAAATTAGTTTGTACAATATCAAAAGTGGATTTGACTATGCCCTATATTTTAAGGTTGTTGCATTGCTGTTCATCACTCCGAGCATCCATTCTAGCCTTCTTCTGTTGCAGTCACCCTAGCTGTGATTGGAGTAAGCTCTTCACATAGAACTACCAGGTCTGTGTTGAAAAATACACATATATTTTTCGTTACACCCAGAATATCTTCCTTAGTAACTGGAGATGCAAGGTCTTCCACCTCTAGTTGAATATGTCGGTCTTTGGCTCCAGAGATGTCATCTGGTGCATCAAACATGTACTCCTCTGAGAATAAGCAGAGCGAAGCCAGCAACTCCGCCATTTTAGGCCTAGGCTGCATCTACAACAAGTCGCCAATGTTCCGGGTTTTACGTTTCTTGGCTTTCTTGACCATTGTGTCCCAGTTATCAGAGACTGAAGTCGGGCGTAATTTTCGGTGGATAAGGATGAAGCAACAGTATAGTTTTCTCTGTATGAAAGTTAAGACAATAGCATAGCCATACTATACTGTTAGAGCTCCACAGACATGCAGCCGCTCTCAATGAGGGCAAAGTGACACTTCTCCATGTTAACATGTTTTCAAACAAAAAATGCTTGGTAGTGAATGTGTTAACATGGATAGTCTCCTAATTATAATCCTGGAAGTTACAGTATATTAAAACTGCAGCATGTGCTACACAGCACAAAGAGAGCTTTGTAATAAATGCAACATCTATTTCACTTTTGCTCAAATGATGCTCGACACTAACAATTTGCTGCTTTGATGGCAACATTTAAATGGATTCTCTGATTTCCCAAAAGTAAAAGGAAATTGCAATATTGTAACTTGAATCAAAGGGTGTCATGTTCTGTTTAACCAGCAAACAACTCCCTCCTATTACTTTAGAGCTTTAATATGTAATTTATCTTTAACTCTTCATGTGAAAAATAAACACCAGTACACCCCAGGTGTTTTACATCCACAGCTGAAAAAGTAACTCCATTTATTCTGTGCAGTGACTCTTTGGTGAACTAACCCTCAGCTACACTTTCTATCGCTAACACTTACAGTGACCTTATCCTGACAATATATGACAAACATTTTGCACATTTCACCAATGGAGTCCCCGGAAGGGATTCGCAGACTCACATGAACTTTTATAGAGTACAGTTGCTTCTCTCTTGTTGTAGTAAAGCAAGATTGCTGTAGTACCACTACCTAGTTGCCACCTTTCTCGACTGCCATAAATACTAAATATTTTTGGCTCTGGGCATATTCACAAACTGGAGTCTCTCTATTAAATGCATTTAGGAAAATGTTGAGCTAAGGATTCAAAGTGTATAGAACTCAACAATTGTAAAATAGACATATAGGATAGTAGATGTATTACCAGTCTTTAGTCTGTAGTTTGGCTTAACACAAAAACAAAGATATAACGGCGATCAAGGATAGGATGGGTACATGTAATGTTAGAAAGAGACAAGTCAGAGGATACCAGAGAGCAGGAAAGACAAGACAAAGGGGTCAAAATACCAAGAAATCACAATATAACCAAAAACACGCTATTGTGTACTACAGAGCTCACAAGAGGGCACTGCTACTTTCAAAATGGGCTTTTATAGGTATTAAAGAAATGACACCACTTGTGTCATTACTGCGCACCGAAACACACAAGTGACATCATAAATTAACACTGTAACACAGCATCCAGTGTCAAAATTGTTGACAGAATGGCATGGGATTGAAGGACTCAAACCAATGCTGAAAATGGCAGATGAGGCAGGAGTGGGCAGGTACTGTGACATTGACACACTTATTCTGTGTTTTCTGTTGACCTGTGTCTGGTATGTGTGAGGATAGTGACTGAAGTGTAGCGATGTCGCGAACTGTCCGCCGAACTGTTCGCGAACTGTCCGCCGGCGAACAATAGCGTGTTCGCGTTGGGCGAACATATCCGATTTCCGGTCCGCCCCCTATACGTCATCATTGAGTAAACTTTGACCCGGAACCTCACAGCCAGCAGACACATTCCACCCAATCAGCAGCAGACCCTCCCTCCCAGGAAGTGTCTGCTGACTGTGAGGTTCCGGGTCAAAGTTTACTCAATGATGACGTATAGGGGGCGGACCGGAAATCGGATATGTTCGCCCAACGCAAACACGCTATTGTTCACCAGCGGACAGTTCGCGAACAGTTCGGCGGACAGTTCGCGACATCTCTACTGAAGTGTGGGTGTGGCTGGGGCATGCGTGTGAGTGGATAGGCGCTAAATTGTATGGGGGATCTAGCAGCTGTATTGTGTGTGCATGTGGAATAGGGGCTGTAGTACGCATGTGTGAACAAGGACTGGAGTGTATGTGCATTGAGGATAAGGGCTGTAGTATGTGTGCATGGGATATAGGGGCTGGAGTGCGTGTGTGTGTGTGTGTGTGTGTGTGTATGTTAGGGAAAATTGGGGCTATTTGTATGAGGGATAGGGTATTGGGATGAAGTCTATGAAGGTACTTCAAAAATAAATTTTTGATTTGATTTTTAACTCAAAGAGCACCGTGCTCACCAGCCAGTGTACATAGTAACCATGGTAACAGCAACAATATGGTAACAGCAACAATATGGTAACAGCAACAATATGGTAACAGCAACAATTCTCTGAAACAGTTCTGGGAGCAATTCATGCAGTCTGCACCTGCTAGAGGTGCAGACTGCAAGAACCCCAGGCTACTCTGTATTACATTGGCTGGCCAGTGAGGGAGATCTTTTCAGTTTTTTCAGATATAATTAATGGTGCTGTCCATGTATAAAACTGTATAAATTCTGTGTACATTTTTTTTTACCAACATTTTATTAATTTTGACTGAGTATTGCATAATCAGAAATAGATTGTATAATTTTACAATGACATGTCTGTTAGTCCACCCATTGTACAGCGCTACGGAATCTGATGGCGCTATATACATAATAAAATAATAATAATGGTTTTACACATTAGGAAACTGGCATGGTAGAAAAATGGTGAAGCAAACAAACAAAAAAAAAAATAACCTCCATCATTATATGTAGAAAGAACACAGAAGCCAGACCATCTACTTACAGGTGTGCAAGCTAGGACACCAGGCAATTACGAGATTATCTTAAGAACAAGTGAGAGTAAGTAGATAAGCCAGGAATTTAACTGACAAACTCCAGATTTAAAAGGATCATGATTTAAATGTGAGCCCAGCTGCGATTTCACTACATTTCATCCACACTTTTAATAATACAGTTCCAGAGCACATTATTGCTGCATGTCCAAGATTAATGAAAACGGTGCTGAGGGCAGATGGGTACACAGTGATTTGGTTTAGATCATACAATTCTTTCAATGTTTGAGACACAAACTGGCCTAAAACCCATTTATCCCCTACCGAAATGGTTTAGAACAGCATGGCTCAATAAACGGGTGCTGCTTTGTAATGTCTCTTCTATGTGAAACAATAATCCTTAATTCTATAGCAGTTGCTAACATGTATTTTTTAAGCAACAGTTTAATACATATCATATTAGCAGATGATTGTGAATCTTCTAATATAACACAAAAAAAAACAACCACAAACTAACAAAACAAACAGGAAGTTGATCTTCGCAGTGCAGAGGTCTCAGATTCCCTGCTCTGCAAATGCCTAGCAAACCAGCTGCTGCCAGGAGAGGAGAAGATTCACATCTGAGCCCATTAATTACCAGATGTCACCTACTGGAGATGCTTCCAAATGCCACATAATGGCCTAGTAATGTATAAAAATGGAATAGGACAACATCACTGCTATAGCGACATCTACAGTACTGTTTGCAGAAACCTGCAGCCTGGCCACTTGACCCATTACAGCAAACAAGTGTTCCTCACTTCATACACCATTAAAAAGCATAGCTGTCTGCCTACGTCTTATATTTGACTAAGAATGTTTTTGAATCCAGCGAAAACAGCTGGTTATTTACTTTTCCATTTTCTAGAATTAGAGGCTGGTGTGGTTAATGACCTGATCAGTCTTTCCGTTAATTCAGTAACAAAGTGATTTTTCAGTGAATACTTGCTTTCAAACTTGTCGGTAAATAGCAGCTGCATAGTCCCTAACTCCGGCGTCATGATAATCGGGACACCGGTTGGAGAGAGGTAAAGGGGGTGGGCCAGTGACACAATTGCGTCACTAGAGCCGCCTGGAAAGTGGACGGACCACTCAAGTTAATGGGAGTCCATTATGCAGGTCTGCCCACTGAGGGAGCACAGTTTTAGTGCTTCCTGCAGGCTCCTAGTGCCCTAAATATAATGTTAGCGCGTCTTATGATGTGCTCGTGCTATGAATGTTGCGGACAGTTCCCTGGTGTCCCCAAAAGCAGAAATAAGGTAGGACAGGAATCGAAAATCTGGGCTGCCCCACCAAAATATGGACAGTTGTGATTAACAAGAGAAAGTATTTAGTAGCAGGTGTTATTTACTGACAGGCTGACCATCAAGGACTGGTTGCAAAGATTCCTACCAGTTTTAAATTTTATAACATGACAGGAGGCTTCATATTTGCTTAAGTCTCTCTTTACTAGAACTCCACAGCAGCACATTAACATTAACAAATCCATAAAAGGTTCCACCCAACCAACTATTTCCTCTTTCTTTGCTGCTCCGCAGTCAGTACAGGTCAGAGTACCACTGCCTCCTGTTTTATATGGGTGGCTGTATGTTTTTATTGCTGTATTATTGTGGTTATTTATAACTTTTTTTCATATGTCTTTACATGTCTTTTGTAACAGTTCTGCTTTCTGTCCTGGTTCATTTCTACTGCGGAAAGCGGTCATCCGACTGCCTCCCGTGCCGACCGTCGGGACCGCGGGGTAAGACTCCAGCGGTCCCCACGTGTTCCTTGCTGGCTTCCCGCTCGCCGGCTTTGTCCGTCGAGCGGGAGCACCCAGTCCCACTCCTTCCGCCCCACGCCTCCGCTCGCCTCTCGGCTCAGCCCGAGCGGGGTGGGTAGGGAGCAGAGAACTTCTCTGTTAGTGGGAGCATCTGCTTCTGAGCGCCCATTCCCCCCCCCCCCTCCTCCCGCGACTGTGTGTTCGGACCGGGGGGGAGTTTAACTCTGTGCCAGGTTGCCGCGAAAGTCATTATGGCCTTAATGACGTAGTGCATATTTGTATATATTTTTTTCTTTGGGCTGCTCAGCGTTCCTGCTCTACTCCCTTGTTGGGAGGTCACTTATGCATGTTCATTTGTGTTTTCTCTCTGCATGCTTTATACTATTAAAGTTCACTGTGCAAGTCATCTGCATGGGACCCTAACTGGATCACTGCCTCTCTCACTGACCTAAGTCTGGTCTGGGGACCCTCTGCATCTTGGTCTCTGCATGCCCTTTCAGCCCACCTGCATATGAAACTGTGAAGGATTTCCGTTACTGCCTGCATATATCACTGGGCATGTGCCCTTATACTGGCCTGCTTTGTCTGTGCCCCTTTGATTGGCCTGCTTTTTCTATGCCCCACGATTTGACCTGCGCTGTCTGTGCCATATTACGCATGTTACTGGCCTGGTGGCTCCATACCCTGGACCCCCTCGGAGGAGGAGATTGGGACGAGGACCGTGGGGATGGCCCCAATTGGCGCTGGGAGGATGAAGACGCACCGGTGACAGAGGCCCTCACAGCGGTGGTGGGGGATGACACCTTCCTGGATGCTACAGGAGAGCCTCTGTTTGACCCTCAGTCTATCCAGCACCCCAGATCCTCTGAATGGTCACTGCCCGACCACTTGGCACAATTCGTGCACTACTGGGTCCGCAGACCTCTTGAAGGGGAGGACCGCAAGAAGCTGCGGGCGGAATGCCCCAGACCCGTCCTGCCTGACAAGGTGGCCACAAAACCGGAATTTGACCCCCCCACGTCGAGACCCCAAGAAAGGGGTAGAGCGCAGCCTCCGATCAGCGCAGGATAAACAGCTGGATATGCTGGGTCGCCTATGCAGGATGTTGGCCCTGGCAGACGAGGCCTATTCAGAGGGTGTGGCCCTGGACCCGGCCACCATGCGGGGCTGGGCACTCCGCTCCATTTGCCTGCTGGGCAATGCCAATGTGGCCCTCTGCATGGAGCGCAGGAAGACAGCCCTACTCCGTATGAACAACAAACTGTCGGAGCTGGGGTCCAAAGAATTGGGCCCCCTGGCTAAGGGCCTGCTGTTCCAGGAGCCTTTCATTAAGGAGCTGCATAAGCACGTTAACCTGTTTACCTCCCTGGATAAAGCATAGTCCTCCATAAATAAGGAATTCCTTCCACAGACATCCCGGGTTTTTGGAATGGCTGGACGACAGCGGGGTCGTGTCTCCAGCCGCAGCTGGTCTTCGGGCCGCCAAAGATCCCGTGGACCATCTTTCTTTCCATCATATCAACCCAGACCCCCCTACGCTCAGAAGGTGGATAGAGGTCAGGGGTACCGTGCAAGAGGACGGGCAAGATTTTCTGCAGGTGAGTACAACTCCTACCACTTTCCCTTTTCCACTATTGCATGCGGGCAGACTGTTTCACTGCAGGGACAGGTGGCGGGAGGTGTCTTCAAATGTATGGGTCCTTCGGACGGTACGGGGTTACGTCATAGACTTCCACTCCCCTCCAACACAGGTTGGACCCCCAAGGGTCACCATCATCTCAAGGGAACAACAGTCCCTGATAGATGCGGAAATTCGGACACTGTTCAACAAAGGCGCAGTCCAACGGGCCCCGGACACAGGGGGTTTCTTCAGCTCAATCTTTCTAGTGAAGAAAAAGTCTGGAGAATTCCGCCCGGTAATCTATTTGCGGGAATTGAATGCCTTCATGGTCTATCACCACTTCAAGATGGAGGGCATCCATCTTTTACGGGACCTTCTCCGGCCGGGAGACTGGTTCACAAGGCTGGACCTGGAGGACGCTTACCTCTCCGTCCCGGTGGACGAAGACTGTTGCAGATTCCTCCGCTTCATCTAGAAAGGCGATCCATGCCATTTCACGTGCCTCCCCTTCGGCCTCAGCTCGGGCCCGTGGTGCTTCACCAAGCTCCTGAAGCCGGTGGTCACTCGACTCAGGTCGGAGGGCATCCATTGTATAATTATCTGGATGACTTGCAGATCTTCTGTGAGGACCCCTCCAGACTCAGGTGTCAGACACACTCTGCGATTTCCTTATTGGAACACCTGGGGTTTGTAGTCAATCCGGAGAAATCGGCCTTAGAGCCTTCTCAGACGATGGAGTTCTTGGGTTTCGAAGTGGATGCGAAAGAGTGAGGTCGTCGTCTGCCTCTGGCCAAGATAACGACCATTCGGAAGGAGATAAGAAGGACCTTACGGCAAGACCTTACGGCACTTCGTTACAAATTCAACGTCAGCGTGTGTCCTTGATGTTACTGACTCCGCTATGGAGCTCTTGGATCTCTCCTATCGGGATCCTCTGCTCTTACCATCCCCTCCTATGCTCCTCTCGGACTCCCAGGGAAACCCCCACCCCCTGGTGAGGGACGGCCACCTGCTCTTGGTGGCCTGGACTCTTTCAGGGGTTCCTGGAATGTCGAGGTGCTATTGCAGTCAGCTAAAGACCTTCTCTGGGATTCCTGGACTCCCGGGACGAGAAGATGCTATCTCTCAGCATGGGGTTCATGGTGTCATTGGTGCCTGGAGCGGGATACCGATCCCTTTACAGGCCCTGTAACTAGTGTGCTGAAATTTTAGTCTCACCTCTTCGCCCTGGGTCGGTCTTATCGGTCGGTTAACGTGGCGAGGTCAGCTATCTCAGCGGCGCATGTCCCACTTAGAGGTCTTCGCATCGGCCAGGATCCGTTAGTCTGCAGACTTCTTTGTGGGATGAGGTTGGCACGACCACCTGTGCCCAAGTACTCCATCCTCTGGGACGTACGCGCGGTTTTAGCTTTCCTTCGGGATCGGCCGGATAATCAGGACCTTTCCCTAAGACAGCTTTCGGCCAAATTCGCTCTCTTATTGTGTCTGGTCTCGTTCAGACGTGTTTCGGATATCCGGGCCTTCGATGTTGACGCCTTTTCCTTTTCACCGGAGGGGGTCACCTTCAAAGTGGTTAGACGTACCAAGTCAGACGCGACTGCTGTCTCTTACCCTTACTTCCGGGATTCGCCAAAACTCTGTGTGGCAAAGACTCTGGCTCATTATGTAGCGATTACCGCTCCTCTGCACTCTGCTCATTCTGGCCAGTTGTTGATCTCGTATGTCAGACCTCACAGACCGGTCTCGTCTCCTACCCTGGCTCGATGGATAAGATGGTTATTGTCACTGGCGGGAGTAAAGACATCCTTCAGAGCGCATTCAGTTAGAGGCGCAGCGGCTTCTGGGGCCTTCATGGCGGGCGCCTCCCTTCAGGACATTTTGCATTCAGCAGACTGGTCCCGTGAAGATACATTCCGCCAATTCTATTTTAGACCGTCGGACCATGCTTCTTTTGCTTTGCTGTCGGAGCGTTAAAACAGCAAATATGAAGCCTCCTGTCATGTTATAAAATTATAGATTTGACTAGCTTTAGTGTAACTATAATCTTAATTTTATTAATGACAGGAGGCGAATATTTCCCTCCCAGTTTTTTTCTCCCTTCCCCTGTTGGTTGTTTGGTTGGCTTGACTGATCTTCTGTTGTTCACATGGTCTCCTGGGCTAGGGTTGCTAGTTTGGTTAGATACGTAGGGGGTTTAGAGTGTATCGGGGAGATGTTACTGTCAGTAATTTTGATGGGATTCATGTTATTGTACTGTCAGTACTTGATGATGGTTTTCCTGTTTTTATCAATACATGCTGTTTACTAATCAGTGTTTTTCGACTCTGTTTATCTCGTTTCAGTCTAATGATTCGGCTACAGATCATAGCACCTACTATCCTGCAGCATAAAGGTCAAGATTCCAGCCTCTGTTCCGCGCCTTTTTTCAGGAGGCATTCATCGTTATGTCATATTTTGTGTTTTCTGTTATTGTATATTTGGTTTGTTATGTACCTTATTTGTCGCAGCATGAAAGAGGAAATAGTTGGTTGGGAGGAGCCTTTTATGGATTTATATGGTTTTGTCTCTGGTGTTTTTCTCTCTATGTTAATGTGCTGCTGTGGAGTTCTAGTAAAGAGAGACTTAAGCAAATATTTGCCTCCTGTCATTAATAAAATTAAGATTATAGTTACACTAAAGCTAGTATAATCTACAATTAACCACTCACTGGTAAAGATCATAAACACAAACTATGTAAAATGCCACCAAAGAAACAACCACCTTCTGCAAAAAAAAAAAAAAGCTCACACTGTGCATGTATACATAACCCTACAAGTACAAGTGTATATGTGTTTTATGCCAGATACATTTCTATGTAACTACTGATGTTGCTTTTGATTTCCAAACATTATCAGATCAATTGTCCATATGGTACCAATGCTAAAATATTGCTTTACAAATTAAATTAATTTAACATCTTCTGGACTGAACCTTGGGTGATTTTATTACCACAGCTCCTTTATTTAATCCAATACATCTCTTTCCGAGTCCATAAAAGAAAATATCCAAACTGCAAATAATTTTTTTTTATATACAATAAAAAAGGCCAGACTCTCCAGAGAATTATTTTTAAATTCTTGACTACAAAGTGGACATGGGAATAGAGCAGCTCAATTCCCAATACAACATCCCAATTTAATTAAAGGACAACTGTTCACATCTGGTTACATTTAATGAAGCTTAATGATGGTTTTTGTTTGTTTGTTTTTTTTATTCTGTATATTGATTATATTTGAGAAATTTTCACTTTTTTGCCTCGCTGAGCTGCCATGTTGGGTCAGATTCTACTGTTGTCGAACCAACTGCTGCACAACCGAACTTGCCTTCTGCTGTAGTTTCACATTGAGCAATCACAGCAGCAAGGAAGTCAGGTTAACCAACAGTTGGTGAGATAACAGTTCTTTCTTTACAAAACAAAATCAATAAACATCAGCAAGCCAGTTTACAATCTATAAGTATTACAGGGAGGGTTATATATATTGTTAGGTGTCTTGTCCAGGAACACTTACTGGTAAGGTCGTCTGACCAGAATTCACACCAGAGTTTCTGAGTATTAAAGCAGTGATATTTTCACTGCTACAACTAGCTGACTTTTAGATAGATCATCACTGTGACTAACCCACTATTACTCTACTGCCATCAACTTAAATTAAATTGTTGCTGGTTGACTTGTGTGTCTGTCTCCCAATGATCTACATCCAAGCTTTTATTGGTGGGTCAAGTAGGCCTTATTAGAATTTGGGATTTCAATCTCAGGGACACCCTTATGACTTTAAGGACAACTATGATTTCCACATCCTGATCCTTTTCGATATTATCATATATTTCCCTTAGTAAATCATATCTAATAAAATATCCTTCTGCCCCATTTCATACAGTTCACAATGCCACATAAATAATCCTCTAAATGTAATGGGGACAGGTCAATTATATACTTGTATATTATAATTTTTTTTATTTTTAAACTATTTTACCGGGAAGGATACATTGAGGGTTTCTCTAATTTTTAAATACATACGCACAATAATCCTCTTAATTTGAAGTTGGAATGTTGTTGAATACTGTAGCTTTACACTAAAGTATAGTTACCTTCACTGATGATATAACTATTACACCCCATGTAGTAGTCATAAGAATTGGATATAAAGTGGTTTACAGATGGCATATGTAGCATGTTCACATACAGCAAATGTCACCTCCTATGCTACCGTGATTACAGCCAATGGGTCATTTGCATCCATATTGTGTTGGATATTCTCAGCTATGCTATTTAATCTAAAGGCAGCCCATCATTACCTGAGGTCACACCTTGCTAGCTTATTTTAATGCACTCACTGTAAATACAGCTCAGCCCACAAATAGAACTGGTGTGGTCGAGAGAGTTTTGATCAAAAGTATCAGAGATGCTACAATGCAGAACAGGCCACAAAAGAAAGTAAGAAGCATCATAGCACCTACATACAGTCATTTTGTTATGAAATGCTATGTTCCATTACCATTAGGTAATGGGACATCCCAGCTCTCTGAAGAGCATTAAGGGTTAACAAAAGGTACCCCTTGACCCAATTCATAAATATGGAAAAGTGGCTCTTTCAATAGAAATCAACACTTTGATGATTTGATTTAGGATACAAACACACACACACACACAGATACACTCTAATTGTCAAGTTAACAGCCAGGAGCATTTCCTGATTCACTCCACTTGAAAGATTATTTAAGTGGACAACACGAGAATGTCCATGGGAATACATTAGTATATATAGTATTCAATTGGGTGATTGCTGCATTTGATTGACTCATTTGTGGCAATTGTGGTGCATGCATCATAGACGAACAATAAAGGAAACTGACATTACTGGCAGTCTCCCAGGGGTGGAGCATCAATGAGAGAGAACTCATCCCTGTAGAGAAAGATTAGTAAATTTTACTTTTATGTTTGGGGGAAGGGTGCATCTGACATTTACAGAGTTATTTACTAAAGGAATTATTGGGAATTCAAAGTGATTTTCAAATTTAGACCAAAATACTTAAACTGATGTATAGCTTGTGGGGATATTTATGGGATGATAATATTAAACAGTCAAGAATTGCCCACTATTTCAATTATCTTAGATCTTAGAGATCGTTATCATGTAAGTGAAATGTATTCCATACAAATAAAATCTCAATTTGTTATAAAAATAGATATAATTTATTGTGACAAATAAAATAATAATAATATTAGGCAGCATGCATGATAATAATCAGTGAATATTTAGTATAACATAAGTATGCAATACAATGGAGTGGCTATACACGTTCCAATGGCTAACAGCATCAACTGCTAGCTAGATCCTCCTAGGCATATAATATCCTATTCTCATGTAATTTTCATTAAAAAAAACATTTGAACCAGCTCATTAATCATTTCCTGGAACCATCCAATAAGAATAATCTACCAGATTCTATAAACCGAATTTTAAATTTGCCTAAAAAGATATCTTATCTTAGAGCAAATCAATACACCTGGATAAAAACAACGGTATGCCAACACATGATAATATCACATTAATATATAATTATTCTTAATTCCACCTGCAGAATGGAATGTTTATAACTATATATTCTTTAGTTAACAAAGATTTCTAAATATTGAAATCTGACCGTGATTTATCCAGTCATATATCATGCTATTAGTAAATTTTAATTAATTTAAATTAATTAAATAAAACCAGCATAATTACCAGTTATGTAGATAATCTCATCAGATGAGTAGGTAGTCCCAGGAAAATGCGAGTATGATTGGTTGTATGGAGGTGCGTGAGTAATAGAGAAAAGTGATGTTGGTTAGAAAGTATCAGTAAAATTCTAAGTGTCAAGGAGTGTTTCTTAAGTTGTGTCCAAGAGAGTTTGAGAGTTGAGTGTTAGTCCCAGAGAGTGTCCTGGATCTCTCTGCATGTCCGAATCTGATTGCCCAAACAACTCCACCAACTATCCCACTCTTCCCTTTGTCCTAACTTTTAAAGGGCCAGACTCTCTGTACGTCATTAGTTGATAAGGCCAATAGGAAACTGAAGGTGTGTTCAACCTTCAGATCGCAATTTAGGTATTTGATCCATAGAGGGCAGTCTCGCCTCACTAAACCTTCCTATCCATGAAAGAGTTAACTTTTCCTGATGACGATTTTAACGTCAGTTGGCTTATCTAAAATGACTACCATAACTTAAATTTGCTGTCAGTTCAAAGCGTTTGTCTCAGTTTTTGTGGCAACTACTTTGATCGTAATTTCTAAAATTGACAGTTCTAAACTCAATTTCACCCCTTATGGGACCTTGTAAAATTTAGAGAGTAAAATTAATTATTTAGTCTTCTCTGTCACTAGTGTCTGTGTTTAGAATTATTTCTATTCTATTAACATTGAAACAGAGCATTCCATCCCCCTGCTTCATTGCTTATCACTTGGCTTGTTTATATAATGCATTTCTTAGCTCAGGCTAGTGGCTAGTTACAGAAAGCAAGAAGAAATTATGTTCACTCACACTTTAACATCCCAAAAAATGCCTTCAAAAGTGTGCTTGGTGTGTCTTCTTGCTTCAATATTTGATGAATATATATATCTCTAAAAACCAAAAAAATTAAAAAAATTAAAAAAAATGAAATGACTGTATGAATAAAGAGTAAAAAAAGCATTTATTACTTACATCAAAGTAAATAATAGCAGGTATATCAGTCCAACGACAATCTTTAACATTGCTGTTAAAGATTGTCCCTGAGGAAGTCCCTAACAGGAAAGAAATGCGTTGGACTGATATACTTGCTATTATTTACTTTGATGTAAGTAATAAATGCTTTTTTTACTCTTTATTCATACAGTCATTTCATTTTATTTTTTTCTTTTATGAGATATATATTCATCAAATATTGAAGCAAGAAGACACACCAAGCACACATTTGAAGGCATTTCTTGGGATGTTAAAGTGTGAGTGAACATTTGGCATTTACTCATATACTCATTTTACCACAGACAATATTGCACTATGCCATGTATTTCTTATTTCCATAGCTTGGAATATCCCTATACCATATATTTATTGAGGGCTACCTGCCTGGTATTTATGCAGGTCTCCCACCTGGTGGACACTCCCCTAGGGGACCAAATGGGAGACTGTGACAAGGACATTACAACAACCAATCACACAGTGTTACACCTGTAGCCATGCCCCTTTAATTACTCAAGACCCTCTGCTCTGACCGGGAGATAATTGTAAAGTAATTCAATTATCTCCCGGGACAAAGACCAAACGCCATTTTAAGTGTCTATAACAAAATGCGTAAAAATATATAACTTTACAATAACTGGACATAATACAGGCATTCAACGTGTCCCCAGATAGCTGGGATCTGAGCGCACAACAGTATTGAATAGCACTCAGATCCTATGCACACAGTCCAATCGCCGTGGAGTCAAAGTGTTTACAAAGTCTGTTCTCCATGCGAATAGACTCCACAGGATGGCTATCTGGGGTATGGCTTATTCGTGGACAAAATACAGAATACAGGGACCTTTGTGAGTTTTCTACCGAAGGAGAAGGGAGGTCGATGGCTTCAGCGGTGTTCGTGCCAAAAAAGTGTCCATTTTGAGTTCCATGAGTTTACCGTTGAACACCGCTGAGCGTTTGTGGATTTAAAATGGCCGCGACCTCGTGTTCGGGATAAAGGCATCAATTAAGAGGTGTCTGCGGTAAACCTCAACGTTCTAATGAGGCCAAGAGGTTAACCAGCAGCACACTTCTCTACTGGGTGTCCGGCCGTTCGGGAGTTTTATTCGGTAGTTAAAAAGGGAAAGGTATAGAGTCCACATGAACGGGGACAACACGAATTAAACGAACAAATGAAGAATAAGTCTCTGTAAGTTCAAGACAGAGAGATCTGTCACACGGCTCCCCCTTTGTGGTACACTCCGGCAGACCCGGCTTGATCCTTCAACGGGTCAACTTGGGGATGTCCGGACTGAGAAGCTGGAGTAAGGTCAGTCTGCCGTGACAACCCACCGGCATTACCATTGTGCTTACTGGGTCTGTAGGTGATAGTAAAGTTGTAAGGTTGCAGGGCCAGGCTCCACCGCAGCAACCGGCCGTTTTCCCCTGCGACCCGGTTAAGCCATACCAATGGGTTGTGGTCTGCAATCAGGGAGAATTCTTGTCCATATAGGTAGGGGGTTAGCTTTTTAAGGGCCCAGACAAGGGCCAAACACTCTTTTTCCACTGCCACATAACTCACTTCCCGTGGTAATAGTTTCCTGCTCAGGTATACGACAGGGTATTCTCCTCCATCCTCCCCGACCTGGCTTAGCACAGCCCGCAGTCCAAACATGGAAGCATCTGTATGGACGAGAAAACGTGTATTAGGTACTTGGGCAGCCAAGACTGGAGCATTCACAAGGGCTTGCTCTAAGGCATTAAACGCGGCTTCACAAGCTGAAGACCACAGGACCTGCTTAGGGAGATTCTTCTTGGTCAGGTCCATCAGGGGCTTGGCTATCATGCTATAGTCGGGTGCAAACCGTCGGTAATACCCTGCCGTCCCTAAGAAGGCCAGTACCTGGGTCTTGGTGCGGGGTGTGGGCCAGTTAGCTACTGCCTCCACCTTGGTTTGCTCTTGTCTCTGGTTTCCACACCCCACCCTGTGTCCCAAGTAATGCACCTCAGCCATGCCTAGATGGCACTTATCTGGCTTCAGAGTCAGGCCCGCGGCCCGAATCTTATCCAGAACCACCCCTACATGAGTTAAGTGCTCCTCCCAAGACCAACTGTAGACCGCAATGTCATCCAGGTATGCACACGCAAAGTCCTGGAATCCATCAAGTAGTCTATCTACCATACGCTGGAAAGTAGCCGGGGCATTCTTCACCCCGAAAGGCATGACCTTGAACTGGTACAGGCCAAACGGGTGACGAATGCCGACTTGGTGATAGCATCCTCGGCCAGGGGAATCTGCCAATATCCCTTACATAGGTCTATGGTAGTCAGATAGCGCCCCCTGGATATGTGGACTAATAGCTCATCTACCCGGGGCATTGGGTAGGCGTCAGTGGTGGTCTTCTCGTTGAGGCGCCTGTAGTCCACACAGAACCGGATGGTCGCATCTTTCTTAGGCACCAGGACTACAGATGAAGCCCAAGGGCTGTCAGAGGGTTCAATGACTCCTAACTGAGTCATCTCCTGTATCTCCTTCCGCATTCCTTCTCGGACTGCTTCAGGGATACGGTAGAGGGGTTGTCTAAGGGGTGCCTGTCCAGGGGTCTCTACCTTATGCACAGCTAGGGTGGTATAAACTGGTTCATGAGAAAAGGTCGCCCTTTTCTCCCATAGCAGCCATTTACCTTGTTCCTTTTCCGAAGGGCTCAACTATTCTCCTAGCTGTACAAGGATCGTCAAGCCCGTCTGGGGGTCCTTCTCTAGTAAGTCAGTGAGAGGTAGGTTCTCGGGATCATCGGTAGCGGGGGCACATACAGCAGCAACATCCTCCTGTCTTTGCTGATATTCCTTCAGCATGTTCACATGAAAGGACCGCTGGATCCTTTCATCTGTACAGCTGGCAATAATATACGTGGTGTCACACACCTGGGCCACAACTTTATACGGCCCCTGCCAAGATGCTTGCATCTTGTTGTGCTTCACAGGTTTGAGCACTTAGATTTTTTTCCCTACTTGGAAGACGCGTTGTCGGGCACCCCGATCATACCATCTCTTCTGTCTCCCCTGGGCTGCCTGGAGGTTCTCTCTTACCATCAGAGACAGCTGCTCCATGCGGTCCAGAAGTTCCAGGACATATGGTACTATGGGGGTCCCCTCCTGCTCTGTCTCTTCCTCCCAGTGTCCTCTGATGAGTTCGAGGGGTCCGCGGACCCTCCTCCCATAGAGCAACTCGAAAGGAGAGAACCCAGTAGATTCCTGGGGTACCTCTCTGTACGCAAATAGCAGATGAGGCAGGAATCACTCCCAGTCTCTGCAAGCGTCAGTAAAGGTCCTCAGCATTTGCTTGAGGGTACCATTAAAACGCTCACAGAACCCATTAGTTTGTGGATGATAGGGTGAGCTAAGCAAGGGCTTAATATTGCACACCTTCCACAACTGCTGGGTGAGCACAGCGGTGAATTGGGTTCCTTGATCAGAGAGGATCTCCTTAGGGAACCCCACTCTAGAAAAGACCTTAACCAGAGCATCAGCCACTGTCTCTACCTCAATGTTAGACAGGGCTACTGCTTCTGGGTAACGAGTGGCGTAGTCCACCATGGTGAGAATGTATTTCTTCCCGGATGAACTAGCCCTGGCCAGTGGACCCACAATGTCAATGGCTACATGAGAGAAGGGTTCCCCAATAATAGGCATGGACATAAGTCTAGCCTTAGGGTGGTCTCTTCTCTTTCCTACCCGTTGACATGTGTCACACGTGCTACAATATTGTCGCACAGCCTGGTTGAAATTGGGCCAAAAGAAATTCTGGGTGATTCTTTAGGCTGTGCAACGTGACCCTAGATGTCCCGCTAGCGGCACATCACTCCCAATTCGCAGAATCTCCTGCCGGTACTTGGCAGGCACCACCAGCTGTCACCTCTGCGAAGGGGCTTTATTCCCTGGGAACGGTTTAGGGATTCTATATAGTCTATCCCCCACCCACTCAAAGCGTTCCCTGTCTATCCCTTCCTCCTGGGCGTCTGCCTTAGCCCTGTATTTCTGTAGGGTCGGGTCCTCCCGGGTCTCCCTTCCAAATGCCTCAGGGGTATCCCAGTCTAGAGGGACCTGGTCAGTCTTACCTGGGTCTCAGCAGCAGGTGGGCCGGTTTCAGCAGCACGAGCCTGGGCACGGGTGGTCACGGGGTTGGCTTCCGCAGGACCCATCGGAGCATAGGCAGAAACTAGGGGGGCCAAATCATTTCCCAATAGTACGTCGGCTGGCAGGTCTTTCATCACCCCCACATTAACGTGTCCCGAACCAACTCCCCAACCCAAGTGAACCCGGGCTACAGGTAGTCGAAATACAGTGCCTCCAGCTACCCGCACAGCAACGGTGTCCCCGGTGTGTTGACTTTCAGAGATCAAATTTTTCTGTAACAAAGTCATAGTGGCACCAGTGTCCTTTAATCCGCTGGCAATCTTCCCGTTGATTTTGACGGTCTGGCGGTATTGCTGCCTGTTGTCCCGGTTAGCAGCCTGTACAGGATACGCCTCATGCAGAATACCCCAAAATTCCTCTTCTTTCACACAGTGGGCAGCCGGCATCACTGTGCGGTGGTTGCGCTCTGCTGGCCTCCTCCAAGACTGGGACTGCCTGGATGAATTCAATGGGCAATCCTGCCTCCGATGCCCCACCTGGTTGCAGCCAAAACACCTCAGGGCTTGAGAATAGCTCTGGGCGTTGAACCTGTGTGGCTGGGAATAAGGGCAGCCTGAGGTGATGGTGCAGACCGGTATGCCGGTGGTGGTGGTGCCATTGCTGAGGTGGATGTCATTGGTCAGTGATCCATGCGGGTCAGTACTTTCATGGTCTGGTTGTCTAGCTTGCGGGCATTGGTGTACTCGTCCGCAAGCGAGCTGCTTCTGCCATGGTAAAGGGTTTCCTATCCCGTACCCATTCTCTGACCCCTGTGGCCATTTTCTCATAAAAATGCTCCAACAAGAATAGCTGTAACACTTCCTCTCCAGACACCGCTATACATCCAGCTAGCCAGTGAGTCGCCTTGCGGTGGAGTCAGAAAGCCCACTCGATGTGAGAGTCGCCTGCTTGCTTCTGGGTTTCCCAGAATCTCCTGCGATACGCCTTGGGTGTGACCGCGTATCTGGCTAGTAGAGCTTCCTTTACCAGTCCAAAATTTACAATGTCCTCGTCTGGTATGGCCCGAAATGCTTCACTGGCCCGACCCAATAACTTCCCAGACAAGATAGCTACCTATTCATCTGTGGGTACCCGGTGCAGGGCACACTGCCTTTCAAAATCGGCCAGGTACCCATCAATCTCCCCTTCAGCTTCACTGAAATTCTTAAAAGCAGCAAAAGGTACTTTTCTCTTTTCTGGTGCAGTGGGTATTTCAGCTGCTGCAGTACCTCTTTGCTGAAGGTGTTCCTGATTCGCCTCCACAGCTGCTATGACACGTTCAATTATATCTGCTGAGGGGTTGGGGCCAAAATGTGCCAGCCTTATGTGGATTGCCCGGTCAAAGCTTGCCTCCTCGGGTATCCTGTCTGTGATGCTGGGTCTTTCGCTGTTATCCATTTCCAGCAGTTCTGCAATAATGTCCCTTTTCTTTCTGTTACTTGCTGAGCGGCCATGGCTCTCCAGTAAATCTTTAAGTGTCGAGCGTTTCAGTTGCTCATACTGTAATTCCATCCGTCTGTGGCTCTGTAGCTGACCTCCTTGGCTGTAGGAACATCCCGCCGCTTGCCACCAATTGTTACGGCTCCCCCAGTAGGAGAGGGGTTACAGCCGTATTGGACATTCCCTTCCCGAATACAGAGGTAGCCACTGAGCGCTCCAAACTGCCGAACAGCAATCACACGAACCAATAAGTCTCCCAAACAGCCGAACAGCAATCACACGAACCAGCGAGTCTCCAAAAGAGCCGAACAAGCGTAATCCATACGAATAATTCCCCCAATGACGAGACAAAGCTCCGTATTGAGGGTCAGCAGGAATCTGGTTTATTGAGGGCTACCTGCCCGGTATTTATGCAGGTCTCCCACCTGGTGGACACTCCCCTAGGGGACCAAATAGGAGACTGTGACAAGGACATTACAACAACCAATTACAGTGTTACACCTCTAGCCATGCCCCTTTAATTACCCAAGACCCTCTGCTCTGCCCGGGAGATAATTGTGAAGTAATTCAATTATCTCCCGGGACAAAGTCCAAACGCCATTTTAAGTGTCTATAACAAAATGCATAAAAATATATAACTTTACACTAACTGGGCATAATACGGGCATTCAACGTATCCCCAGATAGCTGGGATCTGAGCGCACAAAAGTACTGAATAGCGCTCAGATCCTATACACACAGTCCAATCGCCGTGGAGTCAAAGTGTTCACAAAGTCTGTTCTCCATACGAATAGATTCCACAGGATGACTACCTGGGGTATGGCTTACTCGTGGACAAAATACCGAATACAGGGACCTTTGTGAGTTTTCTACCGAAGGAGAAGGGAGGTCGATGGCTTCAGCGGTGTTCGTGCCAAAAAAGTGTCCATTTTGAGTTCAATGAGTTTACAGCCGAACACCGCTGAGCGTTTGTGGATTTAAAATGGCCGCGACCTCGTGTTCGGGATATGAATGGCGGCCACCAAGCTACAGGCATCAATTAAGAGGTGTCTGCGGTTAACCTCAACATTCTAATGGGGCCAAGAGTTTAACCAGCAGCACACTTCTCTAATGGGTGGCCGGCCGTTCGGGAGTTTTATTCGGTAGTTAAAAAGGGAAAGGTATAGAGTCCACATGAACGGGAAAACACGAATTAAACTAACGAATGAAGAATAAGTCTCTGTAAGTTCAAGACAGAGAGATCTGTCACAGACACATTTCCTTTTTCCTGGCACTGCAGGTTCCTGCAGTGCCTCCCGCCCCCCATCCCATGTTGCTGAAGGGGTTAAAACCCCTCCAGTGACTTACCTGAATCCAGCGCCCATGTCATTGGGCAGCACAAAACCAGGATACACCACTGGTCATAGACTGAGGTGGTGCCTGGGGAAAGCCAGGAAGAATGATTCAAAGCTAGCAAATAATGTCTATTTTTACTTGCTGATTAACAAATTGATTGTCTGCAATTCCTCTGTGCTTAAATAAAGGCCTGAAGATCTTGTAACCTAGCCAGTTTACTTTTGTTTTTCTATCCTGTGGAATAATAACTAACCTTACATAGCTGCTTGCTGTTATAGTCTAAATAATTTAATTGACGAAAGAACTCTGCATTACTAAATAGTACATTTTAGAATATTTTTCTTTTATAAAAAAAAAAAACCCTTTAAAATTCTATAACAGTTTAAATGAATCAACTTATGAAATTAATATTTTATGTGCAAACAGGAATGTATGAACAGGTAGGAAGTGAGGGCAGTCTGCCCAGACTACCAGATGGTAAACGCACCCGTGTTTTGCTAGAGCAGGCACTTGCAAGCAAGGGTGCAGCAAGAAAGATGCTCTTTGACACTATTATGTAACTGCATGCGGACAACATGCACCCTGCCTAGACCTGCAGGTAGCTGGCAATCTGTACAGAGATATCCCAGCAGAACTTATAGTAAAATATATATACATCAAGTTTGTATGCTCGACTAGTGCAGAGCGAAAAAAAATGTTTGATTGAATTCAAATGAACCAAAATGGCACAAGAATTGGCCAAGATTATCTACACATTTTGCAGTACACTGAGAGGAGTATTTTTGTGCAATTTGGTTAACAGATCAAGTGAGAAGAAGTAACCGGTAGAATGAAAAAGAGGAGAAGCAGAAAAAAAAAAAGAGAATTATTATTATTGCTCCTCCTTTCTTTTTATCCAATTTTAGTGGCTGTCACCTAATCATCTCAATCAGCCTATTTCATGATTCATCCACATAGCATTTCAGAGATTTTGAGATTTCAGACAAGCCACCGATTGCCCACAATTTGGACAAATCGCAATTTGTTTATAACCAAAGGTACAAGCCCAGTGTGCATGAATGTGTGTGTTACCTTTAGGGGTCAAACCATACAAGAACAGACTAGCCCCAAAGTCTGTGCTCCAGTACTGTTCCCCTCTGCCCACCTGTCCTACACTTCCTGAAGTTCATCATAATGAAAGGATTCGGCAATCACCACTGACTGGCTTAGATTGGTCAGCTTAACACTCTAAGCCAATCAGTGGTACCCCTGTTCTGTGCTGCCCGAGCCTTGTTATGAATACTTTCAGAAAATGGAGGGACAGGGAGCAGAGTAGAACGGCACTGAGCACACACTTTTGGGTTAAACGGTTTTTGAAGGTAAACCAGAGCCAGGGACCTCCAGGCACCATAGCAGCTTCTTTTTGATTAGGTTGTTATGGTGCCCAGACTATTCATTTCATTATCGTTTTTAAAAATCCCAACAAAATGACATGGTCCTTAGGAGGGCAGGCAACTTGGTCAGTGTTGCAATTGCCCGCCAGGTCACTAACATACAGAGATTGTGGGCTATAGCCACACACCATTCTTCTGCTGATTAAAATGGCAAAAGGTGTATTAGCAGGTATTGATTAGGGTCTTTCACTATCTATGAGCTTTATAAATATGTGCGTTGGCTGGTGGCCCATATATCTCAGTGTTCTCCAGGTCTGAACTGACCCACTTGGGTATTTCCCAGTGGACTGTGCTATCTGAAGTGGAACACACTGTCAAACGATGAGCATTCATGATGTCCTCCAAGTTGTTTATCAATTGTAATTGATTGCAATGGAGAGTGGGTACCCATAGATCCCTGCGAGTACTTCATCATGTTGTGCATATTATTTTGTGAGCAAAGAAGTCCACTCATGTGTTCTTATTTCCCAGCCCAAAAGTTGCAAGCCCCATACTGCAGCAGTACCACACTTGCCAACTGTCCCAAGTTTCACGGGGCAGTCCAAGTTTTTGCCTTGATGTCCTACACTGTAAAAAAATGTTATACACTATAAAAAAAAGTAATTGGACAACTCATTAAAATTTTTATTAATGCAACATAATCTTGAGGCTCCTTTTCAATGTTGTTGCTTCTTTTTACTGGGTAGCAGCTACTTGGCAGAGTGCCTGTCACTACTGTTTGAGTGTAGCAACTGCCTAATGACTACAAAATATCTAGAGTAGAGGCTGGTATTTACCAGTTGCTCTTATTTAAAACCATTCGCAAAGTGGTATTCCTTACACTATAGTTCCCTCTGGCATCCCTTTGCCATGCAGCCCCCACCCCCAGCAATTCTGGCCCTGCTTTAAACTGTTTTTTTTTGTTTTGTTTTTTAAAAGGGACACTTCTGTGCCCAAATAGAAAATAGAAAAATCACGATTTAGTAAATATACCCTAAAGGGGGGCTAGTGTGCATGTGTCATCCTATGGGGGGCTAGTGTGCATGTGCAGCGAGCACATTAGGTCATCCCCGTAGGAAAGCATGGCTTCAATGCTTTTCTATAGAAATTTTATTGACGCTGTATGTCCTCATGCAGAGCATTTGGACGTCCAGCGTCAGATAGGTGACCAAAAGTTGCTTAACCACCAAGAAGTGCTTCTAGTAAGTGTCTGATTGACAGCCACTAGAGACAGTTTTAGTTACGCAATGTAATCATAACAGTTTTTCAAAAACTGCAATGATTTACATTGCAGAACTAAGGGGGACAGGGACACTGCACCCAGACCACTTCAAGAAGCTAAAAGTGGTCTGGGTGCCTATAGTGTTCCTTTAACGACTCCCATTATTTTCTATAGTTAATACTCTTGTAAACAGCTTACTTTTCAAATAATGACAAATATGCCTCCCAGATTGCTTGTACTAACCAAACAACAAGTTAGAAGGAAAGAAAAAGTAGCCTATAAACAGGCATTAAATATTCCAACTATCCAGCCAAGGTCAAACAACTAGAGGTCAATATAGTGAAGATACTACCCAGATCTGGGGGGAAAGGAAACACAAAGCATAATAAACTAGCCAATGTCAAAACAAGGATCACACAATAAATAGCAGGTAACAAACTACACTACCATCTTATCTGTGTGGCCATCAGTCATCTTATCTCCAAGACAAAGAAAGTGGTTTCACTCTTCCTAAGAAATTAGTGCTAAAATTTGTTATTACAGTAAGCAAAGAAGTTATTATAACACAGGTACATTCCTCCCTTGCTGAAAATACGGTCTTCCTGGTTGAACTATCACCCTGCTTCTTCATGCACCATAAAAATCTTGACTTTTAAAGCATATTTTCCTCTGAACTCCCAAATAATTGAAATTACAAGGATTACACAGATTCATAAATTAAACCAGTGGTTCCTAACCATTTTTGTACAACAGCACAATTCAACAAGTGAAACTTCTAAAGTATATATATTTTTTTCTTTTTACCTTTATCAGCATCTAAGGGGCACATTTACTTGAAGCTTTACTAGAGAGATGTGCACACTTCTAAACATGTTTACTTAGTAGTTTTAATTAATTGCCAGATGAATCCAAGTCTTAATACAGATACTTCTTAAAGGGACACTCTGGACCCCTAAAGCACTTTAGCTTGCTAAAAATGTTTCATATATGAGAATGTGCCCTCTTTTTTTAATTTTACAAATAATGCAGCTTTCAATAGAAACTGTGACTTTTTTTTAAATTAACCTTGTTAGACCTAACTGGCTGTTACTTCCTGGTTGTTTAGCTCTGTAGAGCTAAATTCAAGAGGCAGCAATTGCCAAGAACACCTGCCTTGCAATAGACTTCTCATAGAGCGGTATTGGGAAAGTCTGTGATTGGACAGCCATAGAAAGTCAGGGTGTGGTTAGACAAGGAGGGCTTGCAAAGGCAGAAGACAAGAAAACAACAGGTTATTTTAACTGTGTTTAAAATTACCCCAATGAAAAAATGCATAATTAAATGCATGTTTTCCTTTAGGGTATATTTACTAAATCGTGATTTTTCTATTTTCTATTTGGGCACAGAAGTGTCCCTTTTAAAAAACAAAACAAAAAAAAACAGTTTAAAGCATACAGACCTGGGGTTAATGCATTTGTGGCACACTTTGAGGTGGCTTGCCTCTGCACACTGGTTGAAAACCATGGAATTAAACCTTCCCTTGGGTGACAAATGCTTCTGATTTGTCTTGTATCTTATATTCTGGTGTCTCCCCCGCCTCCCCCCAGTTTAGTTTCTGTGTTTCCCACTCTAGATAGCAAACGGTATTATCATCCCATAAAGTTATGCTGTGTAATTACTCACAATTACCCCTACATGCAGTTCATTATAAAATGTGTGTAATGTTGATTAAATGTACTGTATTACTTTCCACTTAACTGAAAGCATAAGAACTTCCAGACTAATTTACAAACACCCATTACTGCAGCACTGTGACTGTAAACATGCAAGGCAGTAGTAATTAATTCATTAATTAACCGGTTTTATTGGTCCTCTATGAATGGAGCTATTGATAAACTGATGGGGTTCCTTAGAAGCCGCAACATATAAAGTGGGGTTCCCATGGAGAAAGCCTTGCATAAATTTAATTTAACTAGTCCTCTTAGACAGTATGGCAAAGCTCTTGTGGTTTTATTGCCCTCAAACATAAACATTTCTTTGTGGCAGATGTTCTCAGAGACAATGACAGTATGTCTGTCAGGTGTGTGTGTGTATATATATATATATATATATATAAATATGTACACATACATACCTGTATTCGACTCTCAGGTTGCAACAAGGGTCTGTTACAAGGCACAAAAATCAAAACAATTGTTTTTCAGCTATATGACACATATATGAATCCTAACTGGATGAGCTCATAGATGCATTATATTGACTTAGAGGCATATTATACTTCATTCTTGGTTATTATTATTATTGGAATTTATATAGCCCAGCTTATTCCGCAGCGCTTTACAATAAAAGGGGAATTTACCAAATGAGACAATAACAAAGTGTAACAGGAACAATAGGTAGTTGAGGACCTTGCTCAAACGAGCTTAGGTAATCCTTTTAATTAATTTAATATACTCTTGAAGAGTAGCATTATGCAATCTTTTGATAAAACCCTGAATAGGAGCGAAAGGCTTCTGCAGTGATTAAATATAGAATTAAATGCACAACTCGTCTTTTTTGATTGAAAACACTGAAAACAATCAATATCCATTGCCTGGACATTGAGGTTGCATGTCAAAGCATACTGCAAAAAAAGTTTCCCGCACATGTCTACTGATACTATGTCCCTTTAAATCTGTAAAACGAAATAGAATGTTTACACTGATCAGAATGACCTTGAGGTTCACAGTCATCATTCACTTAATACAATCATTTTTATTTTCAACAGGACTTAGAAGCCTGAGGGCAGTCTTGTTCACGCTCACATTGCATTGCAGGTGTTAGTAACTCTCAATACCAGCCTATTCAAAAAATGCAACAAAACCCCACTATTTAGCTAAACTACATATAAACTGTAATTTCTGAAAACCAGCTACAAACCAGACACTCACAGCACACAATGGGTTAATAAATATATCACTGTTTACCAAGGGGATTTACTGCGGTACTATAGCCTAGAGAAGCTGTAGATTCTCCTTTAAAATCTATTTATTGTTTTCCTCATATCTATTTAAATGCTTTCGTTTTTTATCATTTGCAAAGTACTTTGTGTTCCTTTGGGAGGAGGGCATTTCAGAAATAAATTAACATTGTTAAGATAGACCACAGATTGTTTATGCAATAGCACCCCTCTCTGGGCAACTCACAGACATATTCTAAAGAGAGTAATGCACTTAGGATACCAACATCTGATTTATTTAAGGGAAAAATCCATTTGTCTTCAACCAAGCCAAAATACATTGCATGTAAACAAGTATGAAGAAAAACAAATACAAAATGAGATGCAATACATTCACACAATTATAAAATGGGTTATTCACTATACTCCAACATTAGAGAGAGAGAGAGAGAGAGAGAGAGAGAGAGAGAGAGAGAGAGAGAGAGAGAGAGAGAGAGAGAGAGAGAGAGAGACTTTTTGTTTTTTAATCGGAGGAGTGTCCCTGCTGGAAAATGAGGAGGTCTTTCTCTAGCTGCAGGCATCCACTAAACAATGTATCTGCAGAAATTTTTTAAGGAAATTAACTTTTGTATTTAAATTTTTAAATATATTATCGATTTAATTCAGCAAATGTAATGTAATTTGCCTTTAAATTACATTGATATGCTTGTCTATGCCACTGCTGAATTCACTTCAACATTTATGTTGAATTGTGTAATAATGAGGCAAACACATTTAAAAGGCAAAATCTTGCCATTATTCCGAAGTACTCTCTTCAAGGTAGTTTAACAAAATTTAATATTTAAATGAATAAAATCTAAATATGAATAAAATCTAAAAAAAAAGAAGTGTGAGGAACTAAGAAATATTGGTATGCTGTGATGTCCCATGAGTACAACAATGCCCCCCCATGTACAGGTTTCATGGTGTTTTGGAAAGTTACAAGGTTAAATAAAGAGCTTGCCCATTTTAGTTTTTACACAATGAAATTTGCCAGATTGGTTTGCTGGGCCATGGTTGCCTGTGAGACCGTATAGCAGCCCAGGAATAAGAGCTCTGCTGTATAGCACCTGGACGGTATAATCCCCGTCTAAGGATATAGGAGTGGTGGTGATATCTGGTTTCCAAGGCTCCACAGGCGTGTATAAAATAGAAACACAAATAAAATCCAATAGTGTAATATGTATTAAAAGTGTTAAAAAAGCAAAGGGTAAATACCCTACTTACAGTTTCCAGAGCACTAAACTTGCTCTGGTGGTGAAAGCTTGTGGTGGTATAATCCCCACCAAGGGATATAAGCAGGATCCAAGGTGCACAGGAATAAGAGGTAGATCAAGGCTGGAGGTGGAAACAAACTACAACTTTATTATTAAAACAAAAAATCTTGAATAAAAATCTGTAATAGAAGTCCAAAAGTCCAAAATCCAAACTTCCTGATCCACTTTACGCGTTTCGCCCAAATAAGGGCTTCTTCAGAAGTGTAGATAATGAGGAGTATCAGTTCAAATCCTTATATAGGGTGTTGATTACTTCCATTATTCCGGTGTGTGCACTCTTCCTGCTTCTGGCAGGTTGCGTGCGTCGACCGGAAGTGACGCAACGCAATCTGCAGGGGCTGACGGGACATGTAGTCCTGAAGTTACTAATAGTTCGAGTAGTCACGTACGTCGCCGGGATATGACGTCACGTGACTAGCGGTGCATTCTGGGGGGAGTAGTTTGTAAAGCAAGCTTGCGGTCTTTCGGCATCCTCAATTAAAAAGGAGGAAATTAAACACAATTATACATGCACGCTAAATGTGAGGAGCTAACAGTTATTAATACACTTTGGTGCCAACCTATATGGCACAACTTATTAATACATATTGGAAAAAAATAATTTAATTATATAATAACAAGATTTATTAATACATAATAAGAATCTTAACTTGTGCATCTATAGTGCAATTAAAGGGCCGATATATCTATATATCTAGACATAAAAATATACATTAAGCTCTATACAGAGTAAAAGAACACCAATATTTGTTAAGAAATATGTGTGCAAGGTAAATCTTTACATAATAGAAACATAAGAAAGGTGTATGGTATCAATAGAAATTGAAAATTAAAAATTCACTTAATCAACAATAAAAATGTAAAATAGAATGGATTATAAAAAATATTCCTGTGTATTGTGGTCAAGCCACGGACCAGTGGAGAGGAGCTTCAGTAACTTCTACCCTAGTCTGACAGGACGTCGGTGCAGGAAGCACTGAATTGCTTCCTGCCATACTGGGTAGAGTTTCCTGAGGGTTCCCCACCCCGGTCTGGAGCTTAGCCATGCTACATAGGAGGGAGGTGAGTAGACACATGGGGGGAACGGGAAAGGGAGTAAGACAAAGGGGGAGAGTAAATGAGGCACATTGGGGGAGGACTGTTGGAATGGAACACATGGGGTGCATGGGGGAATGAGACACATGGGGAATGAGACACATGAGGGACTAGGGGAATGAGACAGGTGGGGCTGAGGGAATGAGAAACATGAGGGCTGGAGGGATGAGACAGATGGGGGCACAGGCAATGAGACACGGGGGGAAGGGTTATGAGACACATGGTGGAGAGGGAATGAGACACATGGGGGGGGGCTGGGGGAATGAGCCACATAAATAGAGGGGCTGGGTTTGGGAATTAGACACATGGAGGGTCTGAAGGAAAGAGACACGTGGTAGGGCTGGGGGCAGTAATGAGACAAGTGGTATGGATGTGCTGAGGGGGGCACATGGAGGGTATGGGGATACAAAGAGACAGAGAGGCTGGGGAGAAAGAGACAAAGTGCTGGGGGAAGAGACACATGGGGTGTAAGAGACACACAAAGGGTAAAAATGGGGTGTAACATGTACTAAAGGGGAGTGTAAGGCAAAAGGGGGATAAGATTAAGGGACACACAGGTGAAGTTGCATTTTTTTGGGGGGGAACAGGAGAGTGCGGCAAAATGCATCTGCGTCTGTATAGCCAAAAATCCTTGCACCGGCCCTGGGCAAGAGTAACAAGTAATAAAGAGAAATAGAAGGAATGGGAAGAGATGGTGAATATGTATCCCAAAGGGATCTGGACTTATAAAGGAAACTACATGTAGACCCAATAGTAGAAACCAAAAGAACGCCAACATAAAACATTAAAAGTCATGTTCACCACTCTTTAATAATTATTTAGAGCACCACCCTTTGCCCTTAAGTCCTCCTTGGGACCTCCCCCTTAATTTAAATAATAATTTAACTAGGTCATCCCCCTTAATTTAAATATTAGATCCTAAATCCACGAGCAATGGGTGGGGGCTAATGGAAAACACTACGTTCTCCTCATAAATATTATGATCAGGGCCGTCTTTAATAACGAATGGACCCTGGGCAAGTGTTTGCTTGGGCCCCCTGTGCCCTGCCGCTCTCGCCCCTCACTCCCTGGTATGCAATCACGGCATCCATCCCAACGCAGTGGCGGTACTAAAGTAGAATGAATTTTATTGGGACCCCCAATTGCAAGGTTGGACTAAAGGTAGAACCCCATCTGTCGTGCAACTCCAACAATGCTTTGACAGCTGGGACTCTACCAATTTCCCATGCTTGCAGGGTTGTATTTAGCACTGAGCCATGTTAGTATGTTTGAATGTAAGCATGTGTTTGTATGGAGTATGTTTGTGTGAATGTGTTTGTATGTGGTACTGGAGTTTGAATGCAAGTGTGCATTTATGTGTAGTGTTTGTTTTTGAATGTAGGAGTGTGCTTGTATGTAGTGTTGACGTTTCAATGCAGGAGTGTGTTTTATATGTAGTGTTGAAGTTTGAATGGAGGGGTGTATTTGTATTTAAAGTTGCGGCTCAGATGCACAGGTACACACTCTGACGCACAAGCAGATACACAGATACATACACTGACTACATACAGATAAACAGGCACATACACTGACAGACACACTGACACAGGTACATATATTGACACACACACAGACACATACACTGGTAGACGTACTGACAGACATACTGACACAGGCACATATACAGACATACTGACACACAGACACATATACCGACATACTGACACACACACACAGACACATACACTGATCAACATACTGACACACATACACTGACAGAAATACTGACACCCACACACTGACAGATATACTGACACCCACATACACTGAGAAATACTGACACACACACACAGGCACATACACTGACACACACAGACTGATATACTGACACACACAGACATACTGGCACACAGACAGATATACTGACACATGCATACACATGCACTGGCGCGCGACATGACAGACATACTGACACATACACATGACACACACAGATGCACATATATACTGACACACAGACAGACAGACATACTGACACACACACAGACATGCTGACACACACACATACACTAACACACACATACACTAACACACATACACACACACAAACACACACACTAACACACATACACTAACACAAACACACACACTAACACACAAACACACACATACATACACTAACACACACATACACTAACACACAAACACATACACTAACACACAAACACATACACTAACACACACAAACACACACATACATACACTAACACACAAACACTAACACACACATACACTAACACACAAACACTAACACACACATACACTAACACACAAACACACATTTTTTTTTTTTTAAATATAATCCCCCCAGCCTCCTTACCTTTTGGAGTGCTGGGGGGATTCCCTGGGGTCCAGTGGTGCTGCTGGGCTCCTGGGCGGGTGGCCGGTCGGGCAGGAAGGCGGACGCGCGAGGGAGCACTCAGTGATGACGTCATCTTCCGGCTCCGGCATCAGTGCGGTGCGCGAGGGAGCTGAAGAGGAAGCACTGAGTGCTCCCTCGCGCGCCCGCCTTCCTGCCCGACCGGCCACCCGCCCGCGTCAGCGGGGCCCACGGGGCAGGTGCCTCGGGCCCCCCAAGAGAAACTGGGCCCGGGGCAGCTGCCCCGTTTGCCCCACGTTAAAGACGGCCCTGATTATGATAGCAATATAGCTAGATGTCCACAGGGGCGTGGGGGTTGGAGCAGCTTTGTGGTCCACAGCTATTTCATAGTCACTAGTTTTAACACTGCTGCATAGTTTTTAACACCTTCATTATAGTAATATGGGGATATTATTGACACCCATAGGCTTTTTAGATAGATAGATAGATAGATAGATAGATACGAATTTGAAACATATTTAAAGCATTTGGTCTGGAATTCAGTCATTCAGCAGCATTCAGTCTGGCTGAAATCTGAACCAAATTTAGGCCTATTCAGGCCCAGAATTGCAAAATCCAGATATCGTGAGCATTAACAATATCGAGATTTAGCAGTCGAAACGTCCCCATTTTGATTTTGCCCCATTTGGTACAGGGCCAGTCAGACCTGAATTACTCAATGTATATTAAACAGGAACATATTAAAGCTAAAGCTGGCTCTGCTTGTCCCCCTATTACAATGCAACAATAGGAAAACTCCCACCATACTAGGATTACCAGAGTCCAGATAAGAGGGTAAATGATAAATCCATTCTTCAAACATTCACCATAAAGTTAAGGAATACACAAAGATAAACATACTCTGTAGATATCTGCAATAAAAGAAAAATAGTGTCCTCGGTTATAGACATACATATGTCTTTTTTTTCAATATATAATCTTCTATTATTTTTTACTGTAGTATTTTTCTTTTTTACAAACAAAATGTAAAAAAAAATAATTTAAAAAAACAGGCCTATAATCATAATCATAGAATATACATATCAGAGCCCTTCTTTTTTAACATTTGTTAGTTACATATCATCATATATAGCATATATACCATAAATAGCATGTATTTAGATTAAGTCCCTTAACTACATATAGCAATATATTGCTCATTTCACATTATCGACTAAATTGGAAAGTTACGGTATAGTTGCTATCTTGTACCACATAAGGCACTACCGTTAATCTTTTTCCCTAATGTATTTTCAAAGGGGTTGATGTGGAAATCAATCAATAAATTGATTATTTTGCGTATCTGCTGATTGTAGTTATGTTGAGTAAATAGACATTTTACTAATATAAATTGGGTTAATATTTTTGTCCACAACAGTCCCCCCTTAAAATTACTATTTATGAAAAGAAGGAAGAAAAAGACAGCTAACCCTAATAATGTCCCTAATTGGCTGCAGCTCATCTGTCTTAACAGGCCTCGAACACTTCACTGTGCAGGTATCCCGCAGCGGCTAATCCACTACATCTCCTGCGGGTGTGTGTGGAGTGTCACAGTCCATGTCATCAGCATCTTGATGTAGGAATGTAGGTGTAGTGTGGTCAATGGTCTGGTCTACGGTCTTCTGTAGATATTTTTGCACACAAGGTACCACACAACAAGTCAGGAAGAGGAAGAAAACCATTACAGTAAGAACTGCCATACCTATTTGGAAAAGAGTCCTTTGACATCCGCTCATCCATCCAAACCCATGAGTTAGGAACTCCTGGATTTTTCTTTAATTCATCAGAGAGATTTTCTAATTTCTCTATGGCCATGGTTACCTTACCATTAGGACCAGTATCGTCCGGAATAAAAGTACAGTATGTCATAGTATCAGGGAGTATTATAATCATCGCTCTTATTCGTTTGTATTAAGAGGAGAAAATTTTCTGCGGAATAATACAATCTCTTATAAATTCCCCATTCCTATGTATTCTCCATGCTCCGAACGCATATCCAATTTCCTAATTACATCTTAATTCTCGGGCCCCTAAAAAAAAGGTGGGGAACTTAACTAAAAAAAAGTTAATATGAATGGTATGGATTGGTGTGGGTGCGTGCCATAGTACTCTAAAATTTACATTTTGATCCGTGCTACTTTTTCCTATACTGTAACCATTTACACCACTTTTGTTCATGCTTATCTTCCTTACCCTCTAATCTGTAGGCAGGTTTTTTTATAT
>OW240922.1:45435637-45478715 GCA_933207985.1 Pelobates cultripes | reverse complement strand
CACTTTACGCGTTTCGCCCAAATAAGGGCTTCTTCAGAAGTGTAGATAATGAGGAGTATCAGTTCAAATCCTTATATAGGGTGTTGATTACTTCCATTATTCCAGGGTGTGTGCACTGTTCCTGCTTCCAGCAGGTCGTGTGCGTCGACCGGAAGTGACGCAACTCGATCTGCAGGGGCTGACGGGACATGTAGTCCTGAAGTTACTAATAGTTCGAGTGGTCACCTACGTCGCCGGGATATGACGTCACGCGACTACCGGTGCATTCTGGGGGAGTAGTTTGTAAAGCAAGCTTGCGGTCTTTCGGCATCCTCAATTAAAAAGGAGGAAATTAAACACAATTATACATGCACGCTAAATGTGAGGAGCTAACAGTTATTAATACACTTTGGTGCCAACCTATATGGCACAACTTATTAATACATATTGGAAAAAAAAATAATTTAATTATATAATAACAAGATTTATTAATACATAATAAGAATCTTAACTTGTGCATCTATAGTGCAATTAAAGGGCCGATAAATCTATATATCTAGACATAAAAATATACATTAAGCTCTATACAGAGTAAAAGAACACCAATATTTGTTAAGAAATATGTGTGCAAGGTAAATCTTTACATAATAGAAACATAAGAGAGGTGTATGGTATCAATAGAAATTGAAAATAAAAAATTCACTTAATCAACAATAAAAATGTAAAATAGAATGGATTATAACAAATATTCCTGTGTATTGTGGTCAAGCCACGGACCAGTGGAGAGGAGCTTCAGTAACTTCTACCCTAGTCTGACAGGACGTCGGTGCAGGAAGCACTGAATTGCTTCCTGCCATACTGGGTAGAGTTTCCTGAGGGTTCCCCACCCCGGTCTGGAGCTTAGCCATGCTACATAGGAGGGAGGTGAGTAGACACATGGGGGGAACGGGAAAGGGAGTAAGACAAAGGGGGAGAGTAAATGAGGCACATTGGGGGAGGACTGTTGGAATGGAACACATGGGGTGCATGGGGGAATGAGACACATGGGGAATGAGACACATGAGGGACTAGGGGAATGAGACAGGTGGGGCTGAGGGAATGAGAAACATGAGGGCTGGAGGGATGAGACAGATGGGGGCACAGGCAATGAGACACGGGGGGAAGGGTTATGAGACACATGGTGGAGAGGGAATGAGACACATGGGGGGGGGGCTGGGGGAATGAGCCACATAAATGGAGGGGCTGGGTTTGGGAATTAGACACATGGAGGGTCTGAAGGAAAGAGACACGTGGTAGGGCTGGGGGCAGTAATGAGACAAGTGGTATGGATGTGCTGAGGGGGGCACATGGAGGGTATGGGGATACAAAGAGACAGAGAGGCTGGGGAGAAAGAGACAAAGTGCTGGGGGAAGAGACACATGGGGTGTAAGAGACACACAAAGGGTAAAAATGGGGTGTAACATGTACTAAAGGGGAGTGTAAGGCAAAAGGGGGATAAGATTAAGGGACACACAGGTGAAGTTGCATTTTTTTGGGGGGGAACAGGAGAGTGCGGCAAAATGCATCTGCGTCTGTATAGCCAAAAATCCTTGCACCGGCCCTGGGCAAGAGTAACAAGTAATAAAGAGAAATAGAAGGAATGGGAAGAGATGGTGAATATGTATCCCAAAGGGATCTGGACTTATAAAGGAAACTACATGTAGACCCAATAGTAGAAACCAAAAGAACGCCAACATAAAACATTAAAAGTCATGTTCACCACTCCTTAATAATTATTTAGAGCACCACCCTTTGCCCTTAAGTCCTCCTAGGGACCTCCCCCTTAATTTAAATAATAATTTAACTAGGTCATCCCCCTTAATTTAAATATTAGATCCTAAATCCACGAGCAATGGGTGGGGGCTAATGGAAAACACTACGTTCTCCTCATAAATATTATGATCAGGGCCGTCTTTAATAACGAATGGACCCTGGGCAAGTGTTTGCTTGGGCCCCCTGTGCCCTGCCGCTCTCGCCCCTCACTCCCTGGTATGCAATCACGGCATCCATCCCAACGCAGTGGCGGTACTAAAGTAGAATGAATTTTATTGGGACCCCCAATTGCAAGGTTGGACTAAAGGTAGAACCCCATCTGTCGTGCAACTCCAACAATGCTTTGACAGCTGGGACTCTACCAATTTCCCATGCTTGCAGGGTTGTATTTAGCACTGAGCCATATTAGTATGTTTGAATGTAAGCATGTGTTTGTATGGAGTATGTTTGTGTGAATGTGTTTGTATTGGTACTGGAGTTTGAATGCAAGTGTGCATTTATGTGTAGTGTTTGTTTTTGAATGTAGGAGTGTGCTTGTATGTAGTGTTGACGTTTCAATGCAGGAGTGTGTTTTATATGTAGTGTTGAAGTTTGAATGGAGGGGTGTATTTGTATTTAAAGTTGCGGCTCAGATGCACAGGTACACACTCTGACGCACAAGCAGATACACAGATACATACACTGACTACATACAGATAAACAGGCACATACACTGACAGACACACTGACACAGGTACATATATTGACACACACACAGACACATACACTGGTAGACGTACTGACAGACATACTGACACAGGCACATATACAGACATACTGACACACAGACACATATACCGACATACTGACACACACACACAGACACATACACTGATCAACATACTGACACACATACACTGACAGAAATACTGACACCCACACACTGACAGATATACTGACACACACAGCACGCACACTGACACACACAGACTGATATACGACACACACACAGACATACTGGCACACAGACAGATATACTGACACATGCATACACATGCACTAACAGACATACTGACGCTGACAGACATACTGACACATACACATACTGACACACACAGATATACACACACATATATACTGACACACAGACAGACAGACATACTGACACACACACAGACATGCTGACACACACACACACATACACTAACACACACATACACTAACACACACACACACACACACACACACACAAACACACACACACACACACACACACACACACACACACACACACACACACACACACACACACACACACACACACTAACACACACACACTAACACACACACACAAACACATACACTAACACACACATACACACAAACACACATTTTTTTAAAAATGTAATCCCCCCAGCCTCCTTACCTTTTGGAGTGCTGGGGGGATTCCCTGGGGTCCAGTGGTGCTGCTGGGCTCCTGGGCGGGTGGCCGGTCGGGCAGGAAGGCGGACGCGCGAGGGAGCACTCAGTGATGACGTCATCTTCCGGCTCCGGCATCAGTGCGGTGCGCGAGGGAGCTGAAGAGGAAGCACTGAGTGCTCCCTCGCGCGCCCGCCTTCCTGCCCGACCGGCCACCCGCCCGCGTCAGCGGGGCCCACGGGGCAGGTGCCTCGGGCCCCCCAAGAGAAACTGGGCCCGGGGCAGCTGCCCCGTTTGCCCCACGTTAAAGACGGCCCTGATTATGATAGCAATATAGCTAGATGTCCACAGGGGCGTGGGGGTTGGAGCAGCTTTGTGGTCCACAGCTATTTCATAGTCACTAGTTTTAACACTGCTGCATAGTTTTTAACACCTTCATTATAGTAATATGGGGATATTATTGACACCCATAGGCTTTTTAGATAGATAGATAGATAGATAGATAGATACGAATTTGAAACATATTTAAAGCATTTGGTCTGGAATTCAGTCATTCAGCAGCATTCAGTCTGGCTGAAATCTGAACCAAATTTAGGCCTATTCAGGCCCAGAATTGCAAAATCCAGATATCGTGAGCATTAACAATATCGAGATTTAGCAGTCGAAACGTCCCCATTTTGATTTTGCCCCATTTGGTACAGGGCCAGTCAGACCTGAATTACTCAATGTATATTAAACAGGAACATATTAAAGCTAAAGCTGGCTCTGCTTGTCCCCCTATTACAATGCAACAATAGGAAAACTCCCACCATACTAGGATTACCAGAGTCCAGATAAGAGGGTAAATGATAAATCCATTCTTCAAACATTCACCATAAAGTTAAGGAATACACAAAGATAAACATACTCTGTAGATATCTGCAATAAAAGAAAAATAGTGTCCTCGGTTATAGACATACATATGTCTTTTTTTTCAATATATAATCTTCTATTATTTTTTACTGTAGTATTTTTCTTTTTTACAAACAAAATGTAAAAAAAAATAATTTAAAAAAACAGGCCTATAATCATAATCATAGAATATACATATCAGAGCCCTTCTTTTTTAACATTTGTTAGTTACATATCATCATATATAGCATATATACCATAAATAGCATGTATTTAGATTAAGTCCCTTAACTACATATAGCAATATATTGCTCATTTCACATTATCGACTAAATTGGAAAGTTACGGTATAGTTGCTATCTTGTACCACATAAGGCACTACCGTTAATCTTTTTCCCTAATGTATTTTCAAAGGGGTTGATGTGGAAATCAATCAATAAATTGATTATTTTGCGTATCTGCTGATTGTAGTTATGTTGAGTAAATAGACATTTTACTAATATAAATTGGGTTAATATTTTTGTCCACAACAGTCCCCCCTTAAAATTACTATTTATGAAAAGAAGGAAGAAAAAGACAGCTAACCCTAATAATGTCCCTAATTGGCTGCAGCTCATCTGTCTTAACAGGCCTCGAACACTTCACTGTGCAGGTATCCCGCAGCGGCTAATCCACTACATCTCCTGCGGGTGTGTGTGGAGTGTCACAGTCCATGTCATCAGCATCTTGATGTAGGAATGTAGGTGTAGTGTGGTCAATGGTCTGGTCTACGGTCTTCTGTAGATATTTTTGCACACAAGGTACCACACAACAAGTCAGGAAGAGGAAGAAAACCATTACAGTAAGAACTGCCATACCTATTTGGAAAAGAGTCCTTTGACATCCGCTCATCCATCCAAACCCATGAGTTAGGAACTCCTGGATTTTTCTTTAATTCATCAGAGAGATTTTCTAATTTCTCTATGGCCATGGTTACCTTACCATTAGGACCAGTATCGTCCGGAATAAAAGTACAGTATGTCATAGTATCAGGGAGTATTATAATCATCGCTCTTATTCGTTTGTATTAAGAGGAGAAAATTTTCTGCGGAATAATACAATCTCTTATAAATTCCCCATTCCTATGTATTCTCCATGCTCCGAACGCATATCCAATTTCCTAATTACATCTTAATTCTCGGGCCCCTAAAAAAAAGGTGGGGAACTTAACTAAAAAAAAGTTAATATGAATGGTATGGATTGGTGTGGGTGCGTGCCATAGTACTCTAAAATTTACATTTTGATCCGTGCTACTTTTTCCTATACTGTAACCATTTACACCACTTTTGTTCATGCTTATCTTCCTTACCCTCTAATCTGTAGGCAGGTTTTTTTATATTGACATACCTTATCCACTCTTTCTAATACATCTGCTATATTTGGGAGTATTGTTTTATTTTTCCAGTTGTAAGTAATGCTAGTTTTAGCAGCTAAAGCAGCTGCACAATTGTCGTTTTATTTGGTATTATATACCAGTCCTGATAGATGCTTATATGGACTTATCCAACAATGCCTCATTCAGTCTCCACAACCCTCTGCCTCTAACCGGGTACTTGGAGTGGAATGTAACAATAATTGGTGAATGGTCCGACCATGTCCTAAGACCTATATCCACTGCAGTGACATTAGACAATGTTATTTTTTCCACAATACTCATATCTCGTGAATATGTCAGATGTGCCAATTGAAAAAAATGTGTAATCCCTAGCAGATGGATAAAGGCATCTCCATGGGTCAGAAAGATCGTGATTATGAAGTAGGTTTCTCAGTTTTTTACTATTATACTTAGAGGGTGCGGGCCTTTGTCATCCTTTCGTGAAATATCTAATTGTGGATCTAAGTTATTAAATTCCCCACATAGTATTATATGGCCTACATGGAGTTCTAAAAAATTGTTAAATTCTTTTTTTAGAAACTTTGGTTGTAAGTGATTGGGTGCATATAGAGATACTAAGGTCATTTGAATACCATTTAGAGACCCAACTAAAATTAATAGGTGTCCCATTATATCCGTATATTGGCATACATAGCATGTATTCAGATAGATACCCCCTTCGATTTGCTAGGTGAAAGTGCATGGTATACTTAGGTAAAAACTTTAGAACTTATGTTAGGGGGGCTTTTTTACGTACAAGTGTGTTTCCTGAAGGCAAATTACTGCTGCCCCAGATTTCCTCATACATTGATATAGTAATCTTCTTTTGTGTGAGCTATTTAGCCCATTGACATTCATGGACATAATTCGAAAAGATGTAACTATATTTTAATAGTGATTAGTATTTTGCATATTATTTAGATACTGGACTGGACATAAATAGTCTAGTAAAGCTGGAAGACCTATTATAAAGACTTTTATAAAGAAGCTTACAAAAATAAACTTAATTCAATCGTCCCAAACCAATACACTTCATGTTTACCTAAGTAGTACATTATCTTCCTATTCACACGCATCCCACCTGACACAAATGAAAAGACAAAGAAGAAGAAAAAAATATATAACTGGGATAGCTTAATTAAAAAAAAAAATGAAAAATAGATAAAGCAAATTAACAAAAAATAAAACAACAAACAGCAACAAAAAAAATAATATATACCCCCTTGATGAGAAGGGAGTTTTAGTGGCCCTATAAGGAAACATAATCAGTTCCCTTATTGGCCTAGGAGAGGCAGGTAGAGTAGTCCACTCACATCATGGCCTAAACAATGCCAAGTATTGTGCCTAAGAACAATAATACTCATAATAGTATACACTAATAAGTTTTGTTTATACCATGTATTAAAGCAAAATAAAATCAAATCATATGTCATTCCATACAGCAAGCTTATATGACTAAAAAATAAAAAATACACTCTTTCCTCTCTTTTCTTCCCACTTCCTTCTCTTCTCTTCCTTATTTTTCCCCTCTCCCTTTTTCTCCCTCCCCCCCCCTTTTTTTTTAATCAATTCTTTATTTTTTGTGCTTGGTTTAACGTTTGAGATACATCATACATTTCAATGCAATCTACTATTTCACATGGTGACAGGTAGACAAGGTTAGCAATTTTTATAGAACTCTGTGGATAACAGTTAGGTAGACATTGAAATGCAGTTAGTAAGCAAATTTTTTGTATAAACAAGTTTGGGGACAGACCCAGTGCAAACATATATTGAACAGGTTTGGCAAGTAGTGTATGCTGTGCTCCTGGGATACTACAGGTTTGGGGCGTTAGGTATGCTTGTTGTTTTGGATCAAGAAGATGTAGGGGCGTGCAAGAGCATGTGTGTGCAATGACACGCTAGTACATGTGTGCTTGGTAAATGCCTGCTATTGTGTGTCTGTCGCGTGCCGTGTCCGGTGTGCTGGTCCAGGTAATGTATCTGTTGTCTGGCACGTGTTCAATGTGCAGGTGTACTGGTCTGGCATTTTAGTTATTATCCCTAACCTTGAGGTTAGCGGGGGGGGGTTATTTAAGACTCCACCTGTCTCCAGTTGGTCTGAGGGTTTTGGCTTCTGTTTTGGAGGAATGCCTTCTTTAGATAAGCCTAGCAAGGTGCTATGTGCTTTAGCCCAGTTGTCTTTTGGGGGTATGGGTGTCCCCTCATGTGGGGTTCAGGGTGGTATTCCTCTGATTTTATCAGGCTATCGTGGAGCAGGCTGCAGTGGCGTCTTATCAAGATGGCTGTCTGGTTCTGCCCCATCTCTTCCTCTTTTTAAGCTATAACTTAACGTTTAATGGGAATTGCTCATGAAGAATAATTAAAGAATATTACTCTATTCTCATATTGTTTGAGGCCATATTGATGTCATATTGCTTGGGGCCTAATGGACTCCCTTCATTTGCATGCACTAACGAGAACTATAGACAAAGAAAAGAATATTATAAACATTAAATTATAAATATAAATGACCCATCTTGTCTGTGAGCACCTAATGCAAAAATCTGTTAACTCCTAATGACGCGGTGTAGTCCTTCTTAACTTATTCCCTTCAACTCCTTAAACTGTTGAGAAAACTAGGTAACGTGACCTAATTTTATATCATTCTTTGCGTCACTCTATAGATAACTTTATAGATTACATGTTTTCCTTATATGGCACCCCCTCCAACCCAAAAAAGGAAGAAAGACAAGAGAAAAAAAGGGAAAGGGAGGGGGTCAGTTCCCTAGAGCCTCCAGGAATAATAAGTATTTTAGTAGCAATGACATAAAAATAAACTAAAGCAGCATAATATAAATCACCTAACCCTACCACCAGGCAGAGAAAGAAAAGGGGGAAAAAATATACCACATAAGCACCCTCGGTCTTTTAGCTGAATAAATCTTGGATAAGTCCTGGATAGAGTCCTGGGTATTTTCTAGGAGCTTAATAAATATATTTGCTCTTTTTCTCCCATTCCTCCCTCCCTTTCTTTCTTTCCTTCCTTTCTTTTTTTTAAAGGGAAAATTAGGAGGGAAAAAAAGGAGTTTCCTTCTCTTTCCCTTTCTTCTCAAATAATGCATTCTCATTAGTTGCTTGAAGTTCCGACCACTCTCCATTTCGGTTGTATCCGCATGGGCGAAGAGCTCAGATGCTCTTGCTGTGTTTCTTGATCCAAAGATATTACTACAGCCCAATCTTTGAGCTTCTTTGCCCTGCCTCTGTGTCAGATATGGACTGCAGTGACCCATTATGTCAAACCAATAGCTTTGCAGGAAACCATAACGATATGGGATTTTGTGGCAGGGCAAAGATTTAGTTATAGTAGCAAATTCTCTTCTTTTTACCATTGTTTGAGGCGATAAACCTGCAAAAAAATGTATATCTTGATAAGGATTTGGTAGGACAGGACTCTTCCTAGATGTTTGCATCAGCATATCTTTAGATTGATAGTAATGAAATCTTACTATTATATCCCGAGGGACTTCTACTGGTTGTCTCGGAGATCTCTGTAGACGATGAACATGGTCTAATAACCAAAGTGAATCTTCGATGTTAGGGACAAGTGTTTTACACAAGTCTTGAATATTGCAACGTCTCCGCCAATATTGTATTGGCAGTCCCACGGAAGCGCACATTATTGCGGCGTGACCAGTCTTCCATGTCCGCCACCAAATCAGCAATTTCTTTATGAATTTCTGTAGTGATGGTTTTAAAATCGTCTTGCAATGAAATACGGAAGTTTTGTAACATACTGTGAATCTTTTTCTCCAACACAGGAAGATATGTCAGCTCCTCCACTTCCATTAAAGAGTATGGAGCAGCCTCCATGACATCTGAGCAAACAGCTCAGTCAGTGGCTTCTTGATCTTGTTTATTCTGATTTCTTCTAGTCTGATGGATCGGATCTGTTATTTTTGTCTGTTTTGAAGGTGCCATGCGGGATGGTAAGGCAAGGAATGGAATGGTATGGTAAGTGACTCAGCCCTCAATACTCAGTGCTTACAGCACTTAATGCCACTTAAATATTCTCAATGCCTTGAGCTTAAGGGAGTTCTAATGTACATTTTGCCACCAACTATACCCCCAGCTCTATCACCGGCTCCAGCACCAGCTTAATACCACACCACCAACAGCTCCAGCAAACAGAAACAACAGAAACAAAAGCAACAGCATGACCGGTCTCACTATGGCAACTGCACTGGCGTATCAACGATAACATCATCAGCAATAACAAAGATCCCTGCTGTATTCAGCGGTGCTCGGCGGCACCAGCTATTAGCGTTACCAATGGTCCAGCGTTATCACAGGTCTCGATGTGCTCCTCTCTTGACCCATCTCTGGACTCGTCTCAGTCTCTGCTGGCAGGCTTTGCTCAAGTTCTTGATCGGGGTTGGTTGGTGTTTTGATCAGTTTGATCAGTTTGCTCAGCTTCCCTTGGCTCTTAGTCTTGCTAATGAACGCTCTTGGCCTCCGGAATGTTGAGCTCTATGTTAATATTTTTAATGACTGAAGTGTGTGTAATAATCTTAAATCAGTAAATTAAACTCTTGTTTTAAATCCTGAAATGATCTGAGGATTTTTTATCCATAAAGTTGGTTGTTGAAGTAAACCATAATTTTTCTTTTCGACAAACCATCATTTTTTTTAATGTGATATATTTAGTAGGGGGGGGGAAATGTAACTGTAAACTTTTTTAGAATTTCTGTAACCCATCATGTAGATGGCAATAACAAGATGGCTTTAGATGCAGTGGTGAATTTTGGTGAAGAGAAGATACTGCAACAGGTGTTATAACTCAAAGGTGTTATAACTTTCAAATGTTTTGAAATGTCATGATATTGTGTGCCAATTGTGGGTCAAAACGAAAAATTCCTAGTAAAAGCATGAGCTATCGCAAGGCTAGAGAAAATCTCAGAAAAGTAATTTATATATTTTCAGTAGAAATTGTTACTGCTATATTCATGTTAACTTTCTTCCTGCTGGTTAAGCAGATCAAAATGACTGAAAAACTATTATTTGGCACAATCAAGTGGAATACATTAAAGTCAGGGACTAATGGCATATCCTTTAAGGATGCACTCAGTATGAGCACTGTGATTGGTTTCATTCCAAGCCAACCAATTATAGTGCTCTAACGGGCAGGTCTCACTTCCCGTGAAACGTCTACAGCAACTTATACATATATTATATGTATCTATTAATTTATTGGGTGAACCTGGCACATGCTGCAGATACTACAATGGAGCTGCTGTATCACTTAGGAAACATGGGTCAGCAAGGCACTGCTGAGCATGCATGCATCACTTTGGTATGTGCGTGCATGCTGATGCTCAATATTAATGTTTGCATTATTGTGGAAAATTTAAGATTATGCTAGCGCAGTGTACTGATAATCTTAATTTTAATAATGACAGGAGGCGAATATTTTGCATAAACTTTCTTTACTAGCTCCATAGCAGCAAAGAAAAAACTCTTAAAGAAAGAACCAATCAGAATGAAACAGAGAATATATAAGTCCACGCATAGCCCATCATTTCCTCTTAATTAATGCGACATCACAAGTTTGAAAAATGACAAACGTGTCTGATCCAACTTGACCCAGCGTGATGTAACTTAATTCAATCTTGAAAAAGGTAAGGATTGTCGACTTCTCCATCCTCCAGAAAACTTGTTAGACTGAAAGGAAAGAGAGACTAGTATCAGTGATACGGAAGTGACCGTAGATAACAAATGTATGATTATATATGTAAACTCTCCGCTAGTCATGTTCGTCTATCCTTAAAATACTATCGGTCTAATCAAACTCCAGTATAAAGACGACAACACTCCCCATCCTACATCAATTTGGAACCTAAAGTGCAACAACAGCTACGATTATCCCCATTAATCTTAACTTACCTCATCATTTGGGTGGGAACATCAAGAAGAAGGGAGGGAAAATATTTGATTATCAGTACACTGCACTAGCATAATCTTCAATTTTATAACATGACAGGAGGCTTCATATTTTGCATTTTTAACGCTTAGGCAGAAGAGAGAATGCGGCATTAGAAGATTGTCGGAAGTAAAATGTCCGGAATGTTGATTCGCGAGACCAGTCTGCTGCTTGGAGGATATCTGCCAATGGTGCGCCTGCCAAAAAGGCTGATGACGCCGCTGCTCCCCTTACAGAGTGAGCTCCGAAGGACGGTTCCACCCCCGCAAGGGTGAGGATCCATCTAATCCATCTGGATAGTGTGGTGGTCGAGAATGGACCATGAGGTTTAACGTATGATATCAGTAGTTGTCGGGAGTTTGGTCGGCGTAGCGTCTCCGTTGCCTCCATATATGCTCTCAATGCCCTAACAAGACATAGTTGAGGTTCCGATGTAAAGAACAGGTAAAAAATTGATGTCGAATCGGTCTTGGTTCTCCGGGAGATTTGGAATGTAACCCCTTCCGGGCCAATAGTAAAGGCATCCGAATCAAACGCCCGAACATCTTAGACATGGAGAAATGAGACCAGGCTCAATAGGAAGGTGAATTTCGCTGTCAGTTGCTTCAAGGGCAGATTTTCATTTGAGGGCCATTCCTTCAGGAATCTAAGTAACATTTCCACATCCCAGAGATGCTGATATTTTGGTGTCGAGGGGCGTCTTATTTTAATCCCCCGCAGTAGTCGGCAAATCAGAGGATCTTGTCCGATTGCTCTCCCTTGGGATGGAACGTGGGCTGCAGATATAGCCGATCTGATGACGTTGATGGTGCGATACGATTTACCTTCTGCGAAGATGGAAGAGAGGAAATTCATTATCTCGGGCACAGGAGCTGTAAAAGGATCCAAACTCCGTCCCACGCACCAATTGGACCAAGTTCTCCATGCCGATATGTAACTTCTTCTAGTTCCCGGGGCCCATGAATCCCACAGTAGGTCCCTAGTTGTAGCCGATAACCCGTGGGTGTCCCATGCGCCCCTGAAAGAGTCCAGGCTACCAGAGTTAGTCGGTCGTCCAGAAGCATGGGGTGTGGGTTGCCCAGTGGATCCCTGAGTAGGTATGGGTCGCTCGGTAGGAGGAGTGGATAGTCTCACGATAATTCGAGCAGGTCGGGGAACCAGGGTCGGCTCTGCCATAATGGTGTCAGTAGTGTTAGCGTCACTTCTCGTTGTCGAATGTGATGAAGTACTCTCGCAATCATTGCAAATGGAGGGAAGGCGTACGCCACCTGTCTGGGCCAATGTTGGGTGAACGCATCCACCGCTACGCACTCCGGGTCCGGGAGCCAACTGTAAAATCTTGGTAGTTGACGGTTGCTGCGTGACGCGAAGGGGTCGAGGGTGAATGGTCCTTTCTGTTGGTTCAAGTGAGCGAATATCTGTGTGCTCAATTGCCAATCGCTGGCGTCCCTCCAGTGTCGTGAGTACCAGTCCGCGGTGAAGTTCGATTCCCCTGGTAGATGTTCGGCCTTGATCGAGATTTTGCGCGGGAGACAATAGTCGAAGATCTCTTTCGTCAAATTGGCTAGTGTTTGGGAGCGAGTCCCTCCCAGGTGGATCCATGCCATAGGAAACGAAGGCTGTCTATGTGAATAGGGATCGATAGGTATGAGTCTTTGAGATCCAGACGCGTAAACCATTCCCTTTCTTGTAGTAGGTCCCTTAGTAGATGAATGCCCTCCATCTTGAAATGGCGATAGACCACGTGGGCGTTCAGGTTCCTTAAATTGATCACTGGTCGGAAGTCTCCGGTCTTTTTCCGCACAAGGAACATGTTGCTGAAGTAGCCCCTCGGGGTGTGTGCAGGTTGTATCGCGCCTTTTTTGAGGAGCTCGCCTAATTCCAACTCTATAAGTTGGGAGTCCGTGTTGGTGAAGCGTAGGGGGCGTGGGGGCCCTTGCTGCGTGGGGCGTGATTGTAGTTCGATGCGATAGCCCCTGACCGTTTGTAACACCCATGTATCCGTGATGAGACCTGCCCAATTCTGGGAAAAAAGAGAAACACGGCCGGCAGTCATGGTTATTAAATACATAGGTGTGTTTGGTTTCCTTACCTGTGGGAAATCTTGCGCGAGTACGTCCGTGGGCTCCGCAGGCTCTATCCGTTCCCCTTTGGAAGTGGGAATAGGATTGTCTCGCTCCCGAGTCCAGATAGGACAGTTGCAGGTAGAACTGTTGTGGAGGTCCAATGAGGGGGCCTGATGGCCAGAAGCGGCTGGTGACACGCCCCCTTTGCCGACCAGCCCTGGAAAAAACACCCCTCGAGGGGTTGCCTCTGAATACCTTTCTCTTAGAGGTACGAGCCTTGTTTAGGGACGTGAACACATTCACGTGTTTATTGAGCTCCTTCATAAAAGCCTCTCCGAAAAGTTTGCCCTGTGCCTGGAGGCCTAGTTCTTTTAACCCAAGGTCGGCCAGCTTTGGGTCAATGCGGAACAGTGCTGCGCAGCGCCGTTCTGTTGAGAGGGCCGCATTGGTATTCCCCAGGAAGCAGAAGCCCCGCTGGGTCCATTCTCTAATATCATGCGCCCAGTTGCGCACCATGTCCGCAGTAAAAGAGTCCGCTCTGGTATAGGCGTCATCCGCCAGATACATCACTCGGGCTAGCGGCCCCATTGCATCTAGGAGCTTGTCTTGCACCCCTTTAAAGCTCCGTTCCATCCCCCTGCGTGGATTGTGACCACCTCTCTCCATGAACGTCAGCATGAGCTGATCAAACTCTGGCGTAAACGCCACCTTGTCTGGCAGGGAGGGTCTAGGGCACTCTGCCCGCATCCTCTTACGGACGTGCTTCTCGAGCGGTTTCCGGATACAGAAGTGCATAAACTTCACAAGGTGGTCGGGTGGAGCCCATTCCCCGGAGCGGGGGTGGCGTATGTTCCTGGGATCAAACATGCGTTGTCCCGTAGTATCCAGGAAGGTCTCTTGCTCCTGGCTAGCAGTTGTCGTGGAAGATTCTGCAACCCCTTTCCTCTGGGGCTCACCCAGGAAGGTCTCTGTGACATAGGCGTTGGATCCCCAATCGCCGTCGTCCGAATCCGAAGCCTCTGCCTGCCACTCATCCAGGATGGACAGGGAGTGGGGCATATCTTCTCCCTCATCCAAGGAGGCGTCGTCAGGGATTGCTGTAGGCACGGGTGCTGGTGCATGTGCATTACGCTTGAGAGGCGCTTTGCCCTTTTTAGGGGCCTTCCGAGACCCCTCACCCTTCCAGTGGTGCTTCGCCGGGCGCTGTCTCTCTTGGGAGGAATCGTTGGATTCTTCGGAATCCTCTCTGGGGCGACTAGATTTGCCAGTCGGCTTGAGGGTATCAGAGGCCGCTGGGAGCACCATTGACATGGCTTTTTCTAGCGATGCGGCTACAGCCGCATTGATCATGGCTTGCATTTGATCAGTGGAAATCTGTGTCTCCTTTTCCATTATGTCAGTTAGCTGGCAGGCACAGGTTTGAGAGGTGTGGGAACTGTGTGGGAGGGTTTGGATAAGAGGCCGTCGGCCGTATAATGTATAATGCTTAGTAGCGTGTAAGGCAGACTCTCACTGGGGCTCACCCAGGGTAAAAGGGGAATTGCTATAGCAAATTCCCGTAAGCAGCACTGATATGGGGGCTCACCCCGTGCCAGAATACTTGTGTAAAACTGACTGGCAGTCCCACTCCCTAAGGGTTAATATACCCAAAATACACAGGTCCCTTTAATGTAAAAGTAACACTCTCGCTTTGCAGCAGAATAGTAGTCTGGATCAGACCAGGAGCTCTCCTTTCCGCAGGCTCTGCCACAGTAGCCACAACACCCACAAGATGGCCCCCGCGATTCTCGCGAGGTCTGGCCCTTTAAAAGCCCGGGAAAAATTTGCGGGGAAAAAGCAGCAATGAACGCGTTCGGCAAGTTTGGTCGAACAAACTGCCGAAAGCGGGTACTATAATGAGTGGCTGAAGCAGTTCCCCTGTTCGCACGCCGAACGCAGCGTACAGGGTTGTCAGGGAAACCTCCGTTCGCGCTTTGTGTAACGCGTGAACGGAGGAGAGACAGCACTGGGAGGGCGGCTCTACACAGGCAGCCCTCCGGTATCGCAAGGAGGATGTGCGCTGCCTCCCCACTTGCCTGGGTCCGTTCACACAGCAGCCTGTGTGAACAGTGCAGACAATAGTATTAGGAAGGTGGTGAACATTGCCACGGGGGGGGAGGTTGTTGAGGGAATGAATGTGAAGAGGGTCGGGTTCCTTGGAGTGACTCAGAGGGGAAAGCCCCGAGGACCCAAATGCCCTGAGAAAAAAAAAACAACTAGGGAAACCTGCCCCACACAATTTAAAGGAGCCCCTACCACCCCCAATGCAAGTACTAATCAGCACATAAAACGACTATAAAATTAAATTAAAGAAGCAGTACTCTGACCTGACTTGTGATGGAGCAGCAAAGAAAGAGGAAATGATGGGCTATGCGTGGACTTATATATTCTCTGTTTCATTCTGATTGGTTCTTTCTTTAAGAGTTTTTTCTTTGCTGCTATGGAGCTAGTAAAGAAAGTTTATGCAAAATATGAAGCCTCCTGTCATGTTATAAAATTACAAAATCAGTATGATGGAGGATTATGCAAGCTCGCAAACCCTGAAGTGGCATTTATGTCAAGAGTCTTCGATGAGCTGATCTGCCGCATGGCCATGACAGTGTACTTCTTCGAGGAGAAACCAATATGGTACAAAGGAGCATTGGATTAGGAGAGATGCATAAAGGATGTGAGAAACAAAGGGGGTACAAAAGAGTGTAAGATGGATAATGAGAAGCAAACAAAGGGGTAAGGGGAAACAGGAAAGACACACAAGGAGATACACCGGGAGGTTAGTGCTTGCACAGAGACTGAAGGAGGTGGAGCAATACACAAACATTTTGCAGTTTCATGGGATGGGTGCCAACAGACAATTCAATTCCAGGTGACAAATAATCGGTGTTCTTGTCTGACAGGGACCACTGGTGATAAACCAGCTCCAACAGCTACTTATAAATTGAAAATTGTCAATCTGGCCCTTACTTTACCGGTAAATGAGAATTTCAGTATTTTTGTCCCAGTGACTGCAGTGAGTGGCATTGGCTATTGATCATGAAATTCTCACCTTTAATGGCTTGAGCTGAGATTTATGGACATTGTATGCATTTATGGAATCACTACCTGTGGTTTGTGCTCCATCTGGATGCCCTTCTGCTCAGCATGTTGAAGGAGTCCTTCATCCAGACCTTTCTTTTAACATGGACCACTCCATCGCATCTTATACCCAGAACAATCTGCATCAGTTTTTGAAGCCGAAGCACGATGCGTCAGTCAGACAAAATCAGCAACACACCTTCTGGCATCGCATACATGACATTGACCAATAGCTTTTTACTTTAGGGCATATATGTCTTGAGTTAAATACCAGTTCCTTATCCTTCCATGGTGTTTGTTTACTCAATAGTGCTATTACTTTTATCTGATTCCTTACTGGTTTTAATTTGTCTTGTTTGTTGACTTTCTTGATTTATGTTATGTCCTGACCTTGGCCTGTCCTTCTTTAATCTCCATCTGCTTTGAGACAGTTTCACCCATCTTGGCATTAACCTAAGCCTGGCCATTTTAGTGACCAGTATATCCTTGTCCTCTGCTCTGATATACTTAGGTTGGCATTGCATACTAGAGTTATACTATTTTTGACAGGAAAACAGTTTAAGGAGAATTAAGTCTCACATGCCAGGCCACAGTGATAATGAATTGGATGGTCCAGAAGGACATGACATGGGTCCAACTTTTTCATGAAACATAAAAGATGATTCAAAGCTCTAAACCGTCACATCTGGTCATCATAAAAATAGGAGCAGACAGGAGAGTAGAGAGTAGAGGTTAGCAAAGTCTTACTTTTCAGATGTAAGAAATAAGTGATGGTCCAGGCATTAAAGGTAAAACCAAAATTTGCAGATTTATTGGAGCAGAAGTAAGCAGCATTTCAACCCCAACAGGGTCTTTGTCAAGCTTATTCTGTTCTAATATCAAGGACTGATGAAGTTTGCTCATGTGTAAATCCATCAGGAACTGGGTGTCTGCCTTGCTAAGGGAGTATGATGATTGCAACAAAAGCGGGCCTTTTGTCTCAATTGTGTTGTTGATGTCAATTGTGATATGTACTTCTTTAGTGGTGAAATGTTCATAATGACATTTATTGAAAGGCCATTCTAGAACCTAGTGGACTTAGAGGCTGCAGACGCCCAGTGTTAGCATACTTGGACCAGGACTTTTGTTATAGAACTGGACAAAGGACCTAGTTCTATAACATGACTCCTCTATTGACTACAGGCAGGGAATTTTACCAGTGTTGTATCTCATCTTTAATAACAAAAACTGGAAAACTGCACTGGTATAATAAAGTTAAAAAAAATGTTTAAAAAAATAAGAGACTTTGGGTTGGGCACAGGTATTCTAGGTTCCAGTAGTCAGATGAACATGGGGATATGTTCTGTAGCTCTTTCTTTCATGTTTATGTAAATGCATCATAATGACAAGCAGCACTCACAAATGCACATTATTGTTGTTTTGGAAGGGATTAGAAAAATGGAGTAGAAGTATGTAGGCTTATCAGCAAATTTTGTCCTTTCCTCTGAAACTGGACAGCACCATGGGCCGTCTTGGACATATGCACCTCCAAACACAAGGGCCTTCAAGTGTTAATGTGGGCAAAACCATATTTGGGAAGAGCGTCACATTCAGGCTGTAAAATTAATTCTACACCAATTAAACCCACTTGAATAACCTTTACTTCGATCTAATTTATGATGCAAAAGTTACTCAAATAAAGGAGTAGGCTACACATACAATCATAGTGACTAGGATCATCTGTCTGGGTGCAAGGGTCTTAGACTGTAACAACAGGCAAGGTTGCTGAAGATAGTCCAGCACACTACAGTGAATTTGACAATAAATGGTCACACAAATCAGGGCTGTGTTTTAACCCTTTTCAAAAACACCCTGAAAAAAGCATAAAAAAAATGTACCCTACTGTGAGCAACCAAAATTGAAGATTATGCTAGCTTTAGTGTACTAATAATCTTAATTTTAATAAGGACAGGAGGCGAGTATTTTGCATGAACTCTCTTTACTAAACTCCACAGCAGTAAAGAAAAACGTAAAGAGCAACAAGTAAATCACTGAGCAGCATAGTATATAAGGGTCATGCTGCCTGTACACTTCCTCTTTCTTGAAGCGACATCCAAGTCCAGATTGAGCTTGAACATCCAGAAACTCAACGAAAAACTGCAACTGCGGTCTCTGGCGAGCGGAACTTGAGGAGACTCCTGGTAAACGAGGTTGGAAGTAAGACCAAACGAAGCCTTCATCCCATCCTACGGAGTCGTGAGGTTAACAAACCAGCGACCAGTGGAGGTCCTGAAGAGGGTACACTGAAAGGAGAGTATAAAATAGGTTAGGTACTGAACCGTAACTGTTCACGCCTGTGGGCTTTAACAGAATGGTGTAAATTAAATCATTACAAACAGAGTGTAAACTGGCCAGTGGCTAATTGTGTGTTAGGTGTAAGCATGTTGTACAACTAAAATCTGTCCACCTAGGTGGCAATACTAGGGTGAGAGATGGAAGAGATTCCGAATATGTCCCAATAATAGAGAGACTACTAAGATCAAACCCCATATCCGTCACCTTGAGATCCACTCCCCCGAGGAGTCACGGTAGGGAACAGAAGGGAGGGAAAATACTCGCCTCCTGTCCTTATTAAAATTAAGATTATTAGTACACTAAAGCTAGCATAATCTTCAATTTTATAACATGACAGGAGGCTTCCTATTTTGCAATTTTAACGCTGAAGAAGAGACGTCCCCGCAGAAGGGGGAGTGCGAAAATAAAAGGTACGGAAAGTAGATTCCCTAGACCAGTCCGCTGTTCGGAGAATATCCGAAAGGGACGCCCCTGCCAGGAAGGCTAATGAAGCCGCCGCTCCGCAAACGGAGTGGGCGCCGGAAGCGGGGTCTATACCTGCGAGGGAAAGGATCCAGCGGATCCATCGGGCCAGCGTGGTGACCGAGACTGGGGCGTGAGGGCGCACGTAGGAGACTAGGAGTTGACCCGACGTAGAGGAACGGAGTGAGGAGGTAACCAAAACATACCTGCGGAGGGTGGACATGACACAGAGCTGCGGGTCGTCTGGAAAAAAGGGGTAAAAGACCGAAGACGAATCCGACTTAGTGCGACGAGAAATGTGGAATGTGACCCCTTCAGGGGCCACCTCGAAGGCGTCAACATCGAAGGCCTGAACGTCCGAAACCCGTCAGAAGGACACTAGACAAAGGAGAAAAGCGCACTTAGCGGATAGTTGGCGTAGGGAGAGGTGGTCTGTAACGGACCGTTTCGCTCATCAGAGGTTAAAAACCGTTTAGGCGATAATCCCCTTCCAGACAGACAAGCAGCTACAGCAAGCACCAATCTCCCGAACTGCAAACTACACGAATCTTCCAACTCCCGAATTGCACACACTTGAATTCCCCAATCTCACGAACTGGAAAAGCATATGAATCCTCTCAAGCATATGAATGCTGTAGACAGTTGAATAGGAACCATACGAATAGGTTTACTCTCCTAGCAGTCAAACTGGAACAGCATACAATAAATCCTTCCCCCAATAATGAGACGACACTTCACTTTGAGGGTTAAAACAGGAACTCCCTGTACTGTCACATACAGTCTCTTTTATTCCCAATCCACAAACATAGTACAGCCCACAGGGCGTTACAAAACAACCAATCAATCCGTACAATACACCCAGACACTCCCACACAAAATCCTCCCCTCTGCATGTGATATGATTACTGAACACAATGGGTAATCTCATTATCACCGGCAGAGGAATACAGTTTTTACACAATATTTATAACTTCTAAAATATACATGTCACAAACATAAAACATACATTTTCATAATCAATCCATTCAGGGGAACAACATATTAAAAAATGGCACGAATCAGACCAGGGGTTCAAAAGTTAAGGGAAAGTCCTTTGTGACTAAATGAAGCATGGCTTTCTGGCCCAAACCAGTTTCAGAGTCTTCTATCCTGGAGATAAGTGAGAAGTAATTCAATTATCTCCCAGGACAGACACAAGACTCCATTAACCACATGGCAGAAAACAAACAGTAAAAGACATAAAATTACCTACAGTTACATTCAGTACATAAAACATATACGTTCTACATATCCCCAGATAGCTGAGGTCTGAGCGCACATTATTAAGCGAATGGCGCTCAGACCACACGAATACAGTTTAATCGCCATGGAGCCAAAGTCTTTACACAGTAAGTCTCATGCGAATGGGCTCCATGGGATTCCTATCTGGGGTACAACCCACTCAAACAAATCTACCGAACACCCGGCAGAAAAGCACGAATAAGTCTTTTCTGCAGGGAAAAAGATGTCTATTAACATGGGGCCATAGTCCAAAGGCAGCAGGCGAGCAACCAGGCTTCTCCAGTGTACAGTGGCGAGGTTGGTTTCGCCACACGGTCATTCGGAAGCCAATCCCTGAAAAAACAGAGAACCAGTCCCACATCCCATAGGTGAGGGTATCTGGGGCCCGGGGGGCGGCAGAGCCGCGTACCGCGGAGTAGGCGGCAGACCAGAGGGTCTTTGCCGACCGGGAGATCCCCAACGGGGGTATGGGCCGCCGAAATCGCAGAGCGAACGATGTTGACAGAACGGTAAGAGCGGCCAGATGAGAACAAGGAGGAAAGAAAATTAAGAATCATGGGAATAGGTGCTGTAAATGGATTGGAGTCCCGTTCCATGCACCAAGTAGACCAGGAGGCCCAAGCTGAAAGGTAACAGCGTCTAGTTCCCGGGGCCCATGAGTCCCATAAGAGGTCCCTAGCAGCCTGCGATAGTCCGCTGACTCGCCAGGAACGCCGCAAAGAGACCAAGCCACCAGGGGTAGCCGGTCTTCCAGGAGGAGCGGGTGGAGATACCCTTTGGGATCCGTGAGCAGGTCCGGGAAGGATGGTAGGAGGAGAGGATCCATGTAGGAGGAGGCCAGGAGGTCCGGGAACCATGGTTGGCTCTGCCACATGGGTGTTATGAGAACCAGTTTGATCTGTTGCGTCCGCATCTGGTGTAGTATTCTCACAATCATGGAGAATGGGGAAAAGGCGTAGGCACCTGTCGTCAGCCATTGTTGGAGAAATGCGTCTGTCGCCTTGCTCTCCGGGTCCGGGAGCCAGCTGAAGAACTCCGGGGTCTGGTGATTGTTGCGAGAGGCGAACAGATCCAGGTGAAAGGGACCCCTCCGGGCTGCCAGGACCCTGAAGATTCTCGTGTTTAGCTTCCAGTCGCTGACGTCTCTCCAGTGGCGAGAGAACTCTGTGAGGTTGATTTCTCCCGGTAAGTATTCCGCCTGCAGCGTGATGTTGCGAGGGAGGCAATAGTCGAAGATATCCCTCGTGATATCCGACAGCAGGCGTGAGCGAGCGCCTCCCAGGCGGTTGATGTACTGGACTGCTGAGACATTGTCCATGCGTAGGAGGATGCAGCAGTTGGATCTTTCCCGGGCCAGGCTGCATATCGCGAAGGATCCCGCCAGGAGTTCGAGGCAATTGATGTGCATGGAGAGCTCCTGCGTCGTCCATGTTCCTCCCGTGGAGATGGTTCCGTTGGTGGCACCCCATCCCCACAAGCTGGTGTCTGATTCCAAAACGAAATCTGGGGTGTCTCCGAATATGGCCTTGCCGTTCCAGGCTTGCATGCTGTCCAGCCACCATGACAGCTCTTCGCGAACCTCCATCGTCACCGGGACGGGTTGGTCGTAAGTAGGTCTGTGGCGTAGGTATTTCGCCTTGAGACGTTGCATGGCCCTGTAGTGGAGGGGACCCGGAAATATGGCTTGAATGGAAGCAGAGAGGAGTCCCACAATCCTGGCCAGGTTGCGTAGAGGGATGGAATCGAGACGGAGAACTCTGCGAATCTCCTTGCGAATGGCTGCGATCTTTGAGGCTGGTAGTCTCAGAGTGCATGTCGTCGAGTCGATCTCGAAGCCGAGGAATTGTATCATCTGGGTCAGTTCCGATTTCTGTTGGTTCACCACGAAGCCCAGAGATTCCAGTAGGGATACTGCCAGGTGAGTGTGTTGGCGTAATCTGCGTTCGTCGGAGCAGAAGAGGAGGAGGTCGTCTAAGTAGATGATGCATCGAATGCCTCTGGATCTCAGGTGGGCCACCACTGGTTTTAGGAGCGTGGTGAAACTGAGCCCGAAAGGGAGGCAAGTGAATTGCCAAGGGCGTCCGTGCCAGAGGAAACGTAGGAGTGCTCGACAGTCCGGGTGCACCGGGTGTAGAGGTAACAACGGAGGAATATGGGTCCTTACTGTCAGGGTACCTGTTGGTGCTGAATCCAGGGAAGACATCCTCTCTGTTTAGGGGCTCCCTGCCCCTAGCATTTCGGCATATTCCGGCCGTTTTCGCGCCGGCCGCGCTAGCTCCTCCCCCTTTTATGACGCGACGGCTAGCGTCGACGTCATGACGTCGGCATTTACATAAAGTGCCGGGAACCGCTATTCCGGACCTTTTGGGGGCGTGGTCTCTATTTAGGTAACAGGGTATTTAAAGGAAACCTTTACTACTGCTCATTGCCCTGTCGTGGTTCTAGCTTGCTAGTCACTCAGCGCGTTCTTTATCTTGTGTTTCCGGTTTTGACCCTTGCTTGTCTTTTGTCCTGTTGTCCTCTCCTCTCCTTTGACTCGGCTTGTATCTCGCTTACCTGTCCTCCGGCTCCCTCGACCTCGGCTTACCTTTTGACTATTCTTGCTTTGTCCCTACGTTAGTCCGGCCATTCTAAGGTCCGGTATACGTACCTCCTTCTGTCCGCACTCTGCGTATTGGATCCCTGTCAGTATCCTGACATTACGACAGGGCCAGATGGATCCTGCAGGTGCTAGTCCTCCTGACCCCAGATTTGAGGCCATGGACCATAGAATGGACCAAATGGCTTTAGCATTACAAACTTTGTTAACACGCTCCAGTACCCAGTCTGAAGAAATACGTTCCACTGCTAGCCACTCGCTAAGTACTGGTTTGGAAGTAGCCACTGTAGGCGCATCTTCCCATGTCACGTCACCATTACGATATGGGGGTTCGCCTGATGCTTGTCGTGGTTTTTTAAACCAGATAAGCATACATTTCGAACTTCAACCCCGGGCTTACCCCACTGACAGGGCTAAGGTAGGCTTTATTATAACCCTGCTAATAGATAAAGCACTTAGATGGGCCAATCCCCTTTGGGAGAATGACAATCCTTTAGTCTACAACTACACTGCTTTTGTCACGGCTTTTAGAAGAACCTTTGACCCCCCAGGAAGGAAGATTAATGCGGCCAGATCCCTGTTACGCCTTAAACAACAAGATAGGACCCTTGTAGAATATGCTCTAGAGTTTAGATCATTGGCAGCAGAAGTGAAATGGAATGAACAAGCTTTTATGGATGTATTCTTGAATGGGTTGTCTGATGAAATTCTAGATGAAATTGCCACAAGAGAACTTCCGGAAAATTTAGAGGATTTAGTATCCTTCATTTCCAGAATAGATGAACGCATGAGACAGAGGCAGAACACTCGGGAAAGAGTTACTAGACTTCCTGTAAGACTCGCTCCCTCATTTCAGAACCCTGACTCCTATAATCCTACTCCACCAGAACCTATGCAAATAGGTAATACTCGCTTATCTGAGGCTGAGAGACAGTACAGAAGAAGGGAGGGTCTCTGTTTATACTGCGGGCTGAGAGGTCACCTACGTCTTAGTTGCCCTAATCGTCCGGGAAACGCTCGCACCTAAGTTCCCTTAGAGGACGGGCCTTGGGTGTTTCATTACTGTCCTCTATGCATAATAAAAAAGACCATAGGCTTCTGATTCCTGTCTCTCTAGCTTGGGAAAAGGGGTTTATTTCTACGATGGCATTATTAGATTCTGGAGCAGCAGAAAGCTTTATAGACCAAACTTTCGCTAATAAGCATTGTATCCCATTCCAATTGAGAGATACACCCTTGGCCGTTGAGGCCATAGATGGTAGACCTTTATCTGAACCAGTAATATTCCATGAGACCAAACCCGTTAAGCTTACTGTTGGTATTTTCCACGAGGAGTTGATTTCCCTTCTGTTAATTTCCTCCCCGGCAGTCCCAGTGGTACTAGGATATTCTTGGCTCAAGAGACACAACCCTCAGATTGACTGGGAGGGTGGAGAAATCGTTTCTTGGGGTATGGGTTGTAGGAAAGAATGTCTGCAGAGAGTTACTTCTGTTTGCCCCGTAAACTCTTATGCTAACACTTCTCAATCCACAGACGTTCAGATACCATTACAATATCTAGACCTCAAATCTGTATTTGACAAGGGTAAGGCGGATACTTTACCTCCCCACCGGTCTTATGACTGTTCTATTAAACTTTTCCCTGGTACTATGCCTCCCAGGGGTACGGTATACCCTCTATCCACCAAGGAAAACTTAGTTTTAGAGGAATACATCAAGGAGAATTTAGACAAAGGATTTATTAGAAAGTCTTCTTCTCCGGCGGGGGCGGGTTTCTTTTTTGTAGAAAAGAAAGACGGTACCTTACGTCCTTGTATAGACTATCGGGGATTGAACAAAATTACTATCAGGAATGCTTACCCTATTCCTTTGATTACTGAACTCTTTGACAGACTAAAGGGCTCGAGTATTTTTACCAAACTTGACTTGAGAGGAGCATATAACTTAGTGCGAATTAAACAAGGAGATGAATGGATGACAGCATTTAATACCCGTTACGGGCATTATGAGTATACCGTAATGCCGTTTGGGCTTTGTAACGCCCCGGCCGTCTTCCAAGACTTGATCAATGAAGTTCTTAGAGAATTCCAACATGAATGTGTAATTGTATATTTGGATGATATACTAATCCATTCTAGAGACATTAATTCACATCATAGACAAGTCAGAAAGGTATTACAGAAACTTTTACAACATAGATTGTATTGTAAATTGGAAAAATGTAGCTTTGACCAGTCTCAGGTAACTTTCTTAGGTTACGTAATTTCCAAAGACGGGTTTATGATGGACCCGACCAAACTAAAATCGATTTTAGATTGGCCTTTACCTAAGGGACTCAAAGCCATACAAAGATTTCTTGGATTTTCTAATTATTACAGACGTTTTATTAAAGGGTACTCCTCTGTTATCGCTCCTATCACTAATATGACCAAACAAGGAGCCGATACCAAAACCTGGTCTACTGAGGCTTTATCTGCTTTCGAAACGCTCAAACAGTCTTTTGCCTCAGCACCTGTATTAGTTCATCCTGATACCTCTCTACCCTTTTTACTTGAAGTTGATGCGTCTGAAACAGGGATAGGCGCAGTGTTGTCCCAAAGACAAAGTTTAGATAAGCCGCTGCACCCTTGCGGTTTTTTTTTCCAAGAAACTATCACACACTGAAAGGAGATATGACATTGGTGATAGAGAACTTTTAGCTATCATTATGGCATTAAAGGAATGGAGACATTTGTTAGAGGGCACTGTCCTCCCAGTTACTATTTTGACTGACCACAAAAATTTATCGTATATGGGGGAGGCCAAAAGATTATCTGCCAGGCAGGCACGTTGGTCTATGTTCCTTACACACTTTAATTATATGCTTACTTACAGGCCTGGTTCTAAGAACACTAAGGCAGACGCTTTGTCACGTCAGCACGAACCTATCACCTCTACAGAGGACACTTTGTTCCCTATTATTCCTGAAGTCAATATTATCGCCAACACCAATGTCAAAATACACTCTCCATTGCTCGCTGATATTATGAACGAACAATCTCTTGCTCCCGAACGTACTCCTGTGGGCCGCTTGTTCGTGTCTCCCAAATTCCAAGTGGACATTATTCGCTGTTTTCACGATAGCAAGTTCGCTGGTCACCCCGGCATCCACAAAACTTACTGCCTGATCTCCAAAGACTTCTGGTGGCCCGGTTTACGTAGGGATGTGGAAGACTTTGTCAAGGCTTGCAATGTTTGTGTCAGGAATAAACTTCCGCGGGATCTCCCTTGTGGTTTATTGCAGCCCTTAGTCGTTCCCAACAAACCTTGGGCTTGTTTGGCTATGGATTTTATTGTTGATCTACCAGCTTCCAGTAGGCATACGGTTATCCTCACGGTCCTTGACAGGTTTACTAAAATGGCTCATTTCATTCCCTTGCCTAAACTTCCGTCCTCTCCTGAACTGGCCGTGATATTTGCTAGAGAAATTTTCCGTTTACATGGTATTCCCAATGAGATTGTGTCAGACAGGGGTTCCCAATTTATTTCCCGTTTTTGGAGATCCTTCTGTTCCCAGTTGGGCATCAAACTGAATTTTTCTTCGGCCTATCATCCTCAATCTAACGGAGCAGCCGAACGCACTAACCAAAAAATTGAGCAATATCTACGTTGTTTTGTTTCTGAACACCAGGATGACTGGGTCGGTCTGATTCCTTGGGCGGAGTTTGCTCACAACAACCTTGTTTGTGGTTCCACTCGTAATAGCCCCTTTTTCTTGAACTATGGCTTTAACCCTACTGTTCTTCCGTCGGTGTCTCCTTCCCAGGGTATACCGTCGGTTGATATTCATATAGCCAACCTGAGAAAGTTGTGGGATCAGACTCGACAAATTCTTGAACGTAGTTCCGCGGTGTTTAAGTCACATGCTGATAGGCGTAGGCGGCCTGCTCCTATTTTTTCTCCGGGTGATAGGGTCTGGTTGTGTACCAGACACATTCGCCTGAAAGTTCCTTCCTTGAAGTTTGCTCCTCGTTACATTGGTCCTTACAGGGTGCTGAGGAGGATCAACCCGGTTTCTTATTTGCTGGATCTACCTCCTACTCTACGCATCCCTAACTCTTTTCATGTGTCTTTATTGAAACCTCTTGTTTGTAACAGATTTTCCTCCCGCTCTGCTCCTCCATCCTCGGTCCGTGTGGATGGTCAGGAGGAATATATCATCAAGTCCATCCTTGATTCTCGTATTTCTAGGGGGAAGCTGCAATACCTCATAGACTGGAAAGGTTATGGTCCAGAAGAGAGGTCTTGGGTTCCTGGTATAGACGTGCATGCTCCTCGTCTTCTTCGGGCCTTCCACGTTCGTTTTCCTTCTAAGCCCGGTCCCATCCGCCCGGTGGGCGTTTCTAGAAGGGGGGGTACTGTCAGGGTACCTGTTGGTGCTGAATCCAGGGAAGACATCCTCTCTGTTTAGGGGCTCCCTGCCCCTAGCATTTCGGCATATTCCGGCCGTTTTCGCGCCGGCCGCGCTAGCTCCTCCCCCTTTTATGACGCGACGGCTAGCGTCGACGTCATGACGTCGGCATTTACATAAAGTGCCGGGAACCGCTATTCCGGACCTTTTGGGGGCGTGGTCTCTATTTAGGTAACAGGGTATTTAAAGGAAACCTTTACTACTGCTCATTGCCCTGTCGTGGTTCTAGCTTGCTAGTCACTCAGCGCGTTCTTTATCTTGTGTTTCCGGTTTTGACCCTTGCTTGTCTTTTGTCCTGTTGTCCTCTCCTCTCCTTTGACTCGGCTTGTATCTCGCTTACCTGTCCTCCGGCTCCCTCGACCTCGGCTTACCTTTTGACTATTCTTGCTTTGTCCCTACGTTAGTCCGGCCATTCTAAGGTCCGGTATACGTACCTCCTTCTGTCCGCACTCTGCGTATTGGATCCCTGTCAGTATCCTGACACTTACCTGCAACGAAGCGGGAACGTCCGCGTCCGCGGGGTCCATGGCCTCTATCCGAGCCTCTGGAAAAGGGTTGCTGCCGATAGTCTCTTGTCGGATAAAATGGTGTTGGTTGAGTATGGGGGCCTGAAGGCCAAAATCGGCTGGCGGCACGGCCCTTCCAAAAACCCCTCTGGTAGGGTTGCTCCTGAAAACTCTGCGCATTGAGGACTGCGCTTTATTAAGGGAGGTGAACACATTTACGTGTTTGTTTAGTTCCTTGAGGAACGGTTCACCGAATAGTTTCCCTTGTGCCTGGGGCCCAATCTCCTTAGTGCCAAGGTCTGCCAATTTACCGTTAATACGGTATAACGCTGCTTTTCGTCTCTCCGAAGAGAGCGTAACATTGGTGTTTCCGATGAAACAAAAACACCGTTGTGCCCACTCTCGAACGTCATGTGCCCATTCCCTGATGTCCTCGGCGGAGAAGGAGTCGGCTTTGGCGTAGGATCATCCGCCAGATACATAATGCGAGCCAGAGGGCCTACGGAATCCAGCAGGTTATCTTGGGCGCCCCATAGGCCTTTCTCTACCCCTCAGCGAGGGTCTCTTCCACTGCACATCATGAAGGTTGTCATAACCTTGTCAAATTCTGGGATCTGAGTGACCTTATCTGGCAGGGAAGGGCGTGGGCATTCAGACCTGAGTCGGCTGCGGACCTCTTTTTCCAGAGGTTTGCGGAGCCACAGGTGCATGAACCTGGAAAGGTGTTCTGGAGGCGACCAGTCACCCGATCTGGGGTGCCGTATGTTGCGGGGGTCGAACATCGCCTGACCTGAGGGGTCCAAAATGGTGTCTGAGTCAAGAGGAGGTTCTGTGTCCTCGATACCTCCTGTCTGGGCCGCACCTAGGAGGGTCTCCCGCATGAAAGCGGAGACAGACTTCTCGCCTGAGCCCCATGCGTCGTAGTCCGACTCAGAAGCGTCAGCTTGCCACTCATCCAGCACTGACATGGACTGGGCAGGGCCCTGCTCTTCGTCTAAAGAGTACTCCTGACGCGGGGCCGGGTGTGTAATTTGGCAGATTTACGCTTGGCAGGTGCCTTACCCTTAGGTGGTTTGGGTGCATAATCCTCGCCTTTGTCATGGCGTTTTTTAGGGCGGGAGTCATCCCTTGTCTGATAGTCGGACAATTCGGAATCCGACTCGTGGCGTGGACGTCTGCGGGTTTTAGGTACGTCAGGAGCCGAAGCTCGGGCCTTGGAGAGTGCCTTCTCCACAGAGGCAGCGACAGCTGCGTTAATCATGGCCTGGAAGTCCACAGGGATGTTCTGGAAATCTTCCATGATAAGGGTAGGCTGATATGTCACTGAAAGGCACAGTAATAAACGGGCACCCAGGTCTTGAGAATAGGCGTAGGGTCAGTTTTAATAGTATGGTGGGAACAGCGCCCAGTATGAACAGCGCACAGTATAAACCCCAGCAGGGTATAGTAGTGACCTTATAAATTGGGGCTCACCCAGTTGGAGAGAACTGCGACAGCTAGTCTCCCAATAAGCAGCGTATTTATAGTGAGGGCTCACCTCGGTTGCACAGGGTTGGGACCCTTAAGTGCAGGTCACAATAATAAACAGGCAGCAGCACTGACCTGACTGACCCAGCCACAGGATATAGCTTGATAGAAGCAGAGGAAGGCACAAAGAAACTGAGTAGCAGTCTGTTTGAAGCAGATGGAATGCTGAGCAGGTAATCCTAGACAGTCACAGGGGTGCCAGACACAATAGGGGTGAAAACCAGCAATGTAGAGGTAACAGCAAGTTAGCACAGCCACACTGAGTCCCCAATGAGATGCACGAGGTAAAACTAAGATGGCCGCGAGAATCTCTCGATGTCCGCGATCCAAAATGGCGGCCGCAAGTGTAGGCCGCAAGCCGGGGACTAAATTTTGAGGCCGGCCGCGGGCGGAAGCGGGCCGGCGCGAAAACGGCCGCGAACGATTTCGGCCGCAAGGAGGGAGCCCAGGAGGGCACTCCAGACTAGGAGGGCAGTGGGGGGACCTGGGGAAACCGAGGGGAAGCCAAGGGGGGGTCCCAGAAAGAATAGAGGGGCAGAAAGAAGGGTGGAGACCCACAGAGAGCCCCTAGTCCCACAGCCCAGTACAAGAACACAGTATATAAAAGGTAGTAAATAGAAAGCAATAATAACAAATTAAAGTAAATAATAGAAAGGAACATATTGATTAATGACAATAAATAAATAAAGCTCCAGGGGAGCAAATAGTCTGACCTGTCTGCGATGGAGCAATAAAGAAAGAGGAAGTGTACAGGCAGCATGACCCTTATATACTATGCTGCTCAGTGATTTACTTGTTACTCTTTACGTTTTTCTTTACTGCTGTGGAGTTTAGTAAAGAGAGTTAAGGCAAAATAGGAAGCCTCCTGTCATGTTATAAAATTTGGAATCTCGAATTCACGGTGCTCTGAACTACATTTATTCACCTCGCTGTATGATGGAAACACCAACCGTTGAGAAATTCTGTATGTCTGTGATTCAATTGTTAAATTATATTAGCTAATCAATCACATGCTTATTGGTAAACACAGGGCAGTCCAGGACACTTTTAACCTATTGTGGGTGCATCTCAATGGCAGGTACCAAATGTATAGCTGAAAATACATCTCCCTAATCAATAGGCATACCAGTCACGGTCAATATATGTACATAAACTCTTGCCAGCCATATTTGTAGTGCCTCCCCCCTGCGTCCCAAGGTGAAGCTTAGTTCACCTGTGGTCAAAAGCACTGCTAACAAATTAATTTCACATGATCTTTTTAAACTACATACAGTTTGATGTATTAGTGCACATAAACATCAGCATAAGCAAGAAAAAATATGTACACTAGTGGACTTGCATTATTGGAAAGTAGCATAAACTTACAGATCAAGTGTAATAAATGTCCTAGTAAAGTCTAGTGACCATGTTAGATTCGCCAGACCAACCAATGTTCATCAAAGGGATATTGATAACCTATTGTTGCTCTTTTACGAACAGCGAGAATACACACATTATCACTTATCATATATACTCATCTATAAGTCCAATGCAGTTTTTTGACCAACAATTGTGAAATATGCTATGACTCATGGATAGGTCGAGGGTACGTGTTCCCTTTTTGTACCTTGTTACTGTAAGAAACAGGACTCTTACCTTGCCAGTCCGCCAATCCGCTGACAGCAGAAGATAGATACATTAAGCATCAAGGAAGCCGGCTGCGGGACAACTGCCCCTTTTAAAGGGGCAATGCAGTCACGTGTTAGAAAAAGAGCTCTAAACAAAAGAGTTTTAAACAAAAGAGCTCTAAACACAAGAGCTCAAGTGACTCGTACATTTTGGGGGTGTGGTTATGTCCCCAATTATATAAAAGCCCAGCCTGCCTTCAACTCAGTGCCCTGTTGTGGTTCCTAGTTCCTCCTCAGCGCGTTCCTGTTTGCTTCTTTGTGTTTTGACTCGGCTTTCCCTTGACTACTCTGGTTTCTGGTTTCCTGACTTGGCTTATTCCTCGCTTTTGTGTTTTTCTGTACTCCTTTGACCTTGGCTTGTCTCTGGCTCCGCTAGCTCCTTTCAGCCCGGCCATTCTAAGGATCCGTATAGGGGCTTTCTTGATCTACCTTTGTGGTTCTGGTGATTTACACTCTGCATGTTGGGCATATTCATTACAGTTTCATCTAATATTCCCCTGCATTCGAATGGAATTGTTCCCCTTCTGTTACCGAACAGACTCTATGTGGTCCCCCTGGTTAACACCTCGTAATCACTGACCACCCCTGGCTGTTAACCACGAACAAGCATTCCCTGGGTGGACACCATTCATATATACGAATGCACGTGTTTAAACAAACTTGTCTCCAAAACACAGGCAGCGGTACATGGTCGTCAATGGCATCGATCTCTGAGTCATCTACGCAAGCCCTCAAACCCTGCTGAAACTTCTACCCTTGCCGTTCGACTTCCCAAACAGCTAGGAGAACAGCGTTCGGGAGTCGTCATTGCCCCGCATTCAATGTACTAAACTATCACTGACCTGTGGATAAGTCAACTCTGCATTTTAAAATTAAGTTTACGACTAAAATCTCTTGACTTATACACGAGTATATATGGTAGTTAATTTGGAGGCTTAGCAGCCAGTAAAAGTAGCGACAAGGTTTGAATCTAAGTTCTTCTTATATAGAATAATGGAAGCTGTTAGCTACTGGTAACTCCCTGTCACTACTTTAGACATTGGCAGTTGTTAAACAGCCACTGCTTGCTAAATGTAGGAACAGGTACTTTACCACTTAGCCGCTGGCCAGTAATAAGGAGATATGAAGATGTTCCAGATAGTACAAGTATAAGATTTCTGTCATACATGTATTTGCTTAGTCTATATAATGAATACCATTGTGGTCACTGTGTTTGTTTATATAATGGAGGTTTCCTGCTTACCGAGATAGATTAAATACGGATACTAATGGATTCAATGTTTGCAAAACTTTTACATGACACTAAAAATGTTTTAATCTTAGCCTACTAAATTGAAGGCATAATTGTTAAAAATGTATTAAACATCTAACAAAGCAGATTTCCCTTAACTATGGTTCATGAAGAAAACTACAAAGATCTAATTATATTGCGTATGTTATCTAGGTAGGTTGTGTACATAAAAAGCATATACAACAATACATACAACACACAATTTACACTGCAATATTCAATACTAGAATCTTCAGCTCAGTATTCTCTTTTGTTGTTTTGTAGGTCCCAGGAGTTCTATCTCTCTGTGTCACCTTGTCTTCTAGTGTCACAATGATACGCAGGTCTCAAGGAATATAATTGGGAACAGGACAAATCAATAAGCTCTGGTTAAAAGAACACAACAGCGAGGGAGGAAAATTTATAGAAAGGGGCATCTGCAGGAGCCAGAGGCAGTATGAGACATAATAGCAGGATAAATCCATACTATGGAGAGACTGCAGACAGCAGAATCTAGGAGATATTGTTAGAAAATAATTTAAAAGGCAAGGATTATTTTAACATCTTCCTAGTTACAACCTATGTTATGTCCAGATTAATCTACCATTTTGTAGAGAAGTCTCAATATGCCAAAAGCAACTAACGTATGGTTATATTCTGCTGTAATCCCACATTTTGTATTGTAACCTGTTCCTATCTTGTTAGTCGGATCACAATAACATAAATTTTTTATGACATGGGTATCTTCAGCAGTTTTAATATATCTTATGTTGTGAATTATTTTGAAGGGACACTCAAAATCCTTAAATCACTTTATCTATGTGGGAAAAGTGTGTCTTCTTTTTCATTTTACAAAAAGTGCAGATTTTAATGGAAATTAGCACTTTTATAAGTTCACCTTGTTACACCCTCTGGCTGTCAATCAGACAACCGGCCATGTTACTTTCTAGTTTGTTTAGCTCAATGGAGCGAAATTCAACAGTCAGGCAATTGCCCAGAGCACCTGTCTTGCAAAGACTTCTCATTAAGCTGTATTGGAAACTCTATGATTGGACAGCCACAGAAAGACTGGGCTGGGAGGGGTTACAAAGATTTTTGAAGCTGTTTTTATATAAACTTGCATGAATGAAAATTGCATAAATATACAATATCAAAATCGTGCAAAAGTTCATTTATTTCGGTAATGCAACGTAAAAGGGGAAACTAATATATGAGATAGACGCATTACATGCAAAGCAAGATAGTTAAGCCGTGATTTGTCATAAGTGCGATGAATATGGCTTACAGCTCATGAAAACCCCAAATCCACAATCTCAGTAAATTAGAATATTGTGAAAAGGTGCAATATTCTAGGCTCACAGTGTCCCACTCTAATCAGCTAAGTAAGCCATAACACCTGCAAAGGGTTTCTGAGCCTTTAAATGGTCTCTCAGTCTGGTTCAGTAGGAATCACAATCATGGTGAAGACTGCTGACCTGACAGTTGTGCAGAAAACCATCATTGACACCCTCTATAAGGAAGGAAAGCCTCAAAAGGTAATTGCGAAGGAAGTTGGATGTTCCCAAAGTGCTGTATCAAAGCACATTAATAGAAAGTTATGTGGAAGGGAAAAGTGTGGAAGAAAAAGGTGCACAAGCAGCAGGGAAGACCGCAGCCTGGAGAGGATTGTCAGGAAAAGGCCATTCAAATGTGTTGGGGACTTTCACAAGGAGTGGAGTCAGTGCTGGAGTCAGTGCATCAAGAGCCACCACACACAGACGGATGTGCTTCAGATGTCATATTCCTCTTGTCAAGCTGCTCCTGAACAACAAACAACGTCAGAAGCATCTTACGTGGGCTAAAGAAAAACAGACTTGGTCTGTTGCTCTGTGGTCCAAAGTCCTCTTTTCTGATAAGAGCATCTTTTGCATCTCATTTGGAAACCAAGGACCCAGAGTCTGGAGGAAGAATGGAGAGGCACACACTGCAAGATGCTTGAAGTCCAGTGTGAAGTTTCCACAGTCAGTGTTGATTTGGGGAGCCATGTGTTGGTCCACTGTGCTTCATTAAGTCCAGGGTCAACGCAGCCATCTACCAGGAGATTTTGGAGCGAGCACTTCATGCTCATGTTTTCACTGGGACTATATCAACTAAATGACCTTTGAAGAGGTTAGATGTTTACTGACCAGTAGTAATACATAATGTTCAACTTGACAGTTCATAACTGTACCTTAGATATGTCATACCCAGGGTGCAGAGGATCTGTTAAATAGGTGATAAGCATTGCCAAAGGGTCCTGCTGAATGCTGCAAAATAAGAACCTTTGCCCTGGTTATATTTACCATTCAAACAAGAATTGGTAATTACAAACAAACCAGCACATTCCAACTCTTTCTTTTAATAGTTGGATACACTTTTAGGAGGCAGAGGGGTATCTTTTCCAATATAATATATTTATAATAAAGGGTAATATTTACCTTCCTTTTAAAAAGTTTGTTTTATCCTTTGACGAATAATTTATTTTTTTATTATTATTTGGAAAAATGTCTCCACAGGATTATTGTAAATGAATTACATGTATAAACAGAGGACTATTTGATGTATGGACAGCTACACCTGAGAAAGCTCCATGAAGCAGAGCGAGACACGTTGTGGTGATTAGTACGAAGAAGCAATATCGAATGTAGATTCCGCTCACTGGCTAAGAGCATCCATTTGACACTCTTAGTCAAAGAATAGATTATATATGAGACAGCATAAATAGATGTATATAAAATAACAAAAAAAGTCCAGAAATAGGGTTGAGATTGCCTTGTTATAATAGTCATTCCCTCCTGCATGCCCATAAAAGTTCATTAGTAGAGAAGAAGCTTGAATGAGACCCACACTTCTTACTATGTCATGATAATCAATTGCATACATAAGTTTACTGTTTATTGACATGTGCAAAAATGTGTTTCATCAATAAACAAATGTATTAGTCCAAATCAAAGGACATTGAATTCACACCCGAATGAATAGATTTGTCTGGGAAATAAATGCAAAAATCAATTTGCTTGCATATAGATTAAAAGGCTTTTGATTCAGACTAATCTATTTGTTTATAGACAAAATACATTTTTGCATAGGTCTACTGGTCACTATAGAAGAGCATTTTATTATGTGTATTCTGAGTTCTATTCGTTTAGACCCGTATTTATATTATATATTGGTTACTTCTCTGTAATTAACATTACTTAATAAAATATAAATACACCTTTACTCAGGGCCGGATTTACATATCATGTGTCTGTAGGCTCAAAATTTGAAGGCACATTTGTTTTCTGATGCATATGGGATTCGTGGACATGGGGCTTACCTGGAAGGAAAATGGAACGCTGCTCCATGGCCATGCTGTTGGCATACTAGGGACCTTATGAGGAACATGACTCTGCTAGGGCAGTTTCCCATTGTAGTGGAGGGTAAGTTGTGGAACTCACATTTGTGCTACTCCTCCGTTATCTTATGGTCTGATTAGCAGTCCATAGTTCAATTGTCTTTGCTTTTTTTGTGGTTCTTGCAAAGGGGTTTGGAGCTCCATAGTAGCAGCTGTCAACCCGAGCTTCTGCAGGGTGCTAGCCACTTCCGAGCCCTTACAAACTTTCAGAGTCTCAGTATTCTGAGGGATTAGTAGGCTCTGTGGAGAACCCCATTTATATTGGAATTATTTGCAGCCAGTTCCCTGATGTCAGGAATGCGATCCAACACCCAGAATGTAGACAAAAGGTAATGTATACTGCACCTTAGAATGGTCAGACGAAGAACAAAGAGTAGTCAGAGTCAAGTCGAGGTCAAGGAGTACAGAGATCAGGGTAAACGAGAATACTAAACCCGGGTCAAAGGAGTATAGAATAGAGATTAGTCAAAACGGAGCCAAAGTCAATAACCAGAATACAGAATACAGATAAAGCACTATTGGGGACAATTATGAACCACAAGAGGGTAATGAACCTTGCCCTTGGAGTCCTTTTTATACTGTGGATCGCAAGGAGGGTAGCCACGTCCCCAAAATGTCCACATTCAAACATTTCTGCGGGCCGTGACCTCATTAGCATCATGACGTTGACGCACCCGAGCCGCGTCATAAAAGGGGATGAGGCTATCACGGCCGGTGAGTACCATGGGGGACATCTCTGGTTACCACAGAAGGCACCCTGACAGTACCCCCCATTCCAGAACCGCCTACCGGGCGGAAGGACACAGGACGAGACAGAAAACGGGAATGTAAAAAACGGAGAAGACGAGGAGCATGGATATTGGAACAGTCAACCCAAGACCTGTATTCAGGACCATAGCCTTTCCTTTCCAGATATTGCAATTTACCACGAGAGAAACGAGAATGAAGAAGAGATTGTATCTTGTCTTCCTCCCGACTCTCCACTTGCACTGATGAAGGGGTAACAATATGACTGGTAAACCTATTAGAGGTCAAAGGCTTTAATAAAGAAACATGAAACACCTTAGGAATTTGCAAGGTCGAGGGTAAATCAAGATGATAAGCAACAGGGTTAACACAGGCTACCACCTTATAAGGACCAATAAACCTAGGTGCTAGTTTCATAGAAGGTACCTTAAGGCGGATATGTTTCATGCTTAACCAGACCTTATCATCCGGTTGAAATACAGGAGCAGCATGTCTACGCGTATCAGCATGTTTTTTATTGAGGTTGGATTTGCTAGAGTGGAGATATGGAGTTGCTCCCAGGTCTTCCTTAGGTTTTTACGGTGTCCATCAACCATTGGCATTCCCTGCGATAAAAACACAGATGGGAGAACAACTGGATGACAACCATAATTTAAGAAGAATGGGCTGAGTTGAGTAGCATCGGAAACTGAGCTGCTGTGTGCAAACTCAGCCCAAGGAAGCAAGCCAAACCAGTCATCCAGATGAGCAGATACAAAACATTGAAGATATTGCTCGATCTTCTCATTAGTACGTTCTGCTGCCCTGTTAGATTGGGGATGATAAGCTGAAGAAAAACTGAGTTATACCCAATTGTTTACAGAAAGCCCTCCAAAAAGGCATTTTTCAAGTTTACAGTACAATCTGTTTTGTAACAATTTAGTCAATACTTTTTTAACTTGTCTGTGATGTGTCTCCCTATCTTTTGAATAAATCATAATATCATCTAGCTACACTATTACACACTCTTGAAGGATTTCCCTTAACACGTCATTGAGGAGGTCTTGGAAGACAGCCGGGTCATTGCATAGCCCCAAAGGCATAACAGTGTATTCATAATGCCCATAACGAGTGTTAAAGGCTGTCTTCCACTCATCCCCCCCATGAATCCTGACAAAATTATACGCACCTCTAAGATCTAGCTTAGTGAAACGTTTGGCTTCTTTGAGTCTATCAAACAACTTGATAGTGAGAAATAAACGTTAAGGCAATATGCCCTGTATTGAAAACAACCAAGTGTGCAAAATAATAAGCTGGAGAAGTATAGCAAGAATAACAAGACAGGAATAGGAACAAGTAACAGTCAGGGAAAGAAAGGAACACCTTAGAAATCAATATGTTCAGCAATGTCCAGATAGTGGTTAATGCAGGGTTGTAATAATCCAGGTAGGCAGGATAATGCAAAAGTAATCCAAATTAGTAAGGAGTAATGTTTGTAGCAATTAAGGTAGGATGCAATGCAGGTAAGTACAGGAGAGTTGCTAATAATCCAAATAGGATGAAATGCAGGACAGTACATGTGAGTTGATAATAATCCAAGTAGGATGCAGTGCAGGTATGTACAGCAGAGTTGGTAATAATCCAAGTAGGATACAATAGAGGTAAGTACAGGAGAGTTGATAATAATCCAAACTAGGTAAGGAGTAAGGGTTGTAGTAATTCAGGTAGGATGCAATGCAGGTAAGTACATGTTTTCTTACAGGAGCCAGGATCTCTCACATGAGCCAGGATCTGAAGTCTTAGTGAACACCAACTTCAATGTAAAGACCCCTTACTTTGTTGGGTGTGGTCATTTATAGCAGAACGTGTTTCATGTCAGGAATGGAATGGGATCCAACACGCAGAATGTAGACAAAAGGTAACGTATACCAGACCTTAGAATGGCCAGACTATCATTAGAAGAACAAAGAGTAGTCAAAGTCAAGCCGAGGTCAAGGAGTACAGAGATCAGGGTAAACGAGAACACTAAAGCCGAGTCAAAGGAGATTAGTCAAAACGGAGCCAAAGTCAATAACCAGAATACAGAATACCAATAAAGCACTATTGGGAACAATAATGAACCACAACAGGGCAATAAACCTTGCCCTTTGAGTCCTTTTTATACTGTGGGTCATTAAGATGGTAGCCACGCCCCCAAAACATCCAAATTCGAACATTTTGGCGGGTATGACGTCACTAGCTTTGATTAGATTTTTCTCCTATCCTCCATAATGTCCATAGGGCTTTGAGTCTGAATTTGATCTCTTTGGACTGTAGCTTGTGTTCCAGGCTGGATATTCGTGCTTCAAGTGCTGCATTGTTCAGCTCCGAAAAGACAAGTGAGTGAGCACCTGCTCTGTATGCTTGTCTAGCACCATGTCTGCAAGGGATGCCTTGCTAGATGGCTGGGAAGGCCCCTCAGATGGCAACGCCAAGACACACCTCTGTGTGGCTTGAGGCTTCCAGAGTAACTCTCCGATACCGGCGGTCAATGGGTGTCTATCCACCTTATATTTTTTATTGTTGTAACCCATTGGTTCTGCGTGGGATCCCAAAGCCTCTAAAGTTGCTGAGGTATAAAATTAGTGCTGTTTTCGCAAAAATAAATTTTGCTATCTTGGAGCTCCTCAAAAACGCATCTAGTCCGTGCAGACAAAGCAATCAATTGTCTTTTTGCCTCTTCTCCTCTTGTAGTTATGCTCCTGTGGCTGCTTGTTTTCCATTGTCTGCACCATAATGTTCAATTTACAGCTCGTCCTGTCCCTGGTGTTAATAACTGGCTGGCAGATGCTTTGTCGGATATTCAGTTGTATTTTTTCAGGTCTCTTGCCCCTTTTGTATCACCTCAAGGCATTATTGTTTTGCTTTTCTCTGGCAGCTATTGAATGATGGGAGCTCCTCTTCCCCTTGGTGAAAGCTTCACTAGCCACTCAGACTATGAGGTCGTATGTCAGTTACTGGAGTGAATGGGCCTATTTCTTCTAGGGCATTGGGGCTTCTGCAGTGGAATCCTCTTAGGCAGTTGTGTTGCAGAGGCTTGCTCCCTGTGTTCCAGTAGCCTTTCGAAGGCTATGGTTGGGACCAGGCTTGCAGTTCTATCCTTTTTCATGAGGTTCACAGGTAAGCATGATCATTCCAGATTTTTTTATAATAAAACAGGTTCTGAAGGGTTGGTGCAGGTCTGAGGCACACCTGCTTGATAGCCCATCACCTCCTCCTGCTTACTTTGCCTGTTATTAGCATTGTATTCAGTTTGTTCCTCTGTATTTAAAGATTCCCTTTTTAAGGCAGCTTTTGCACTGGCTTTTCATGGTGCCCTACAGGTTGGGGATCTCGTGGCTGCATCCTCTGTTGCTGTCGACCTTGGTGTTCAGGTCTCCCTTTTCACTGTGGTGTTGAACAGAAGTGTGACACCACGGAGACATTGGAAGCCTGAACACCCTCAAGTGGTATTACTGTTCGCCTCCCATCCGCTGTTCTTTTGATTTGCCCTATCCAGTTAGTTGGCTCTTTCAAGTGCTTGCGTTTCCAGCACTGTCCTCGGTTTCTTTTTCAAGGGTCATTTCCTCTAATCTCTGGTGGCTGTCTTCCTGATTGCCAGGGGTTCAAATTGGTGGTCTAACATCTTGCTGCATCTCTTCCCTAGGCTTTAATAAAGTCAACAGGCTTGTGTGTTGAGCGGTGGCCAACTTGTGCCGTTTTGTCATGCGGTTTCCTGCCATTTCATGCTGACCGGGTGGAACTTTTTAGAATTAATGGGGTCCACTTCAGCAATGCTGGTTTTGACCTGTTTTTTTGGAGGGCTTGCAGGCAGCTCTCTTGGCACAGGCTTAATTGGGCTGTTTTTTCCTAGAGGGTTGTGGCAAAAGAGTGGTGGAAGTGTGCGGCTTGGCACACATTAACAGGTATGGTGGACGGCAGTGAGATTGTTCGGTTTTACCCCCTCTTGGGCTATGTCCTCATTGGGGCACCCGCAGGCAACTCCGTGGTGGAGGTGGTTTGGGCAAAGATCTCCCTTGCTGTCATTTATGCCAATACTTGGGCAGATGTAATGGGTGCTCCGCTGCATAATTTGACTTTAGCTGCATTCTCTTGGGGGATGAGGAATTTAGTTAGTCCCTCAGCATCGTCACCCTAATTAATTCAGTTATTTATTTTATGGCTGTTCGGTTTAAAGAGTTTTGCCTTGTTAATTGCAAAGAACTTGGATGGATATATTTTTGAAGAGGTAAGATTCAATATTCAGACTTGCCAAGTGCATTTTTCTTAAAAAAAATATAAATATTATATCTCTGTGGTTCATGCACTCTTAACAAAAATAACCCCTGGCAGATTCAATATTCAGTTCCCCTGCTGGTATTCTCTAACATTACCCCATAAAACCTTTCCAAGTTTGGTCAGTAATTGCTAGAGTGAAGTTCATGCAAGATCATGGAATTCTGAAGACTTTCTCTTTGCCCTTCCATGTCAACAGCAGTGTTGTCATGGGATCCTGAGCCTGAGGATTGGGATATACGATTTATATACTTGTCTTTCTTCTGACTACATTGTTTTTGGGTTCCCTGGCACTCTTTAGTAATCCACTATTGTGTATTTCTGCAACCATGACCACGGCAAGCACTAGTCTAGGATTTTCCATGTTTACAAGTCTCCATTTTTAACGTCTTAGAATTATTGAATTAAGTCTGTCACTTCTAGGTAAAGAAAATAATTGAGCCCAAATCAAAACTAAAACTCTCTTATTGTTTTCTATCTTTAATGGTGCTTTCTATTCGTTAATACTCTCTCTGTCTAGGTTTAATGTATTCTTCACTAATTTCCCGTGTTCTCGGCCACTGTCTTTCCTCACTCTACTATTTCTTTCCATCTCTCTCATATGCTGTCTACAACTCACTGAACTCGCTCTTTCTGCACCAATCTTAAATGTTCCCTGTCGTTTTCAGTTTCTCTACCCACATTTTGTCCTCAAACTCTCTTTTTTTCACAGTTCTTTCTTCATTTTGAACTCCCCTTGCTCCACAGCCTTCTTCTACGTTCTCTTTTCCATTCTTGTTCTGTTACCTCCCTAACCTCCTATCCTTGTTTTCTCCCACCCTATATGTAAATCCTTTTCCAAATTCCTTATAGGTTTCTTCTCTTTTCATTACTTCCACTACTTTTCTAATATTTTCTGATCTATCTTTAATTTCCGTCATGTTCAATGCCTCCATTTTATGCACATGTATACTAGGTTTACATGCATACACACTCTCTTTCCTTTGCAAATCATACACTTTTTACTTCACTCAAGCATCCGTTCCCTCACCTACATCTGACCACAGTAATCAACTGTGCACATGCACGCATGGTAAGCAGGTGAATTTACCAGCCAGGCCAGCTAATCGTAATCTGCTATGATGTTATGAATTTAGCTTGATTCCTTAAAATTGCTGAGATTAAAGAAACACTATAGGGTCAGGAACACAAACATGCATTCTTGACCCTATAGTGTTAAAAACACCATCTAGCCATTGTTAAGGTGACATGTCCCTACTGTTAGTAGAGATTTTTGCTGCCATTTTCAATAAGCCATTTCCGGGTTGGTAAATGCATGATAAATAATATTAAATCACCAAAATTGCTATTTTCACTGGAAAATATAGGAGTGGGTTAAAAAAAACTGATAATCCACCATTATTACCCATTGGCTGGTATTATATCAACCCCTTTTTTTTTTTTTACTTTTTATTTGAGTGAGAAAAAGTGACATATGTTCAGTCTATTCATTGCTGCAGGAGATACACTATTGTTAATAAAGTTTTGGGGTTTGAAATTATTTGTATGATTCTGTAAGGGCTCATAACCTATTTTTCTGTGTGCCCAACACACTTTTTTAATACTTTCAGTAAAAAATTGTGCAAAGTATTGTGTGAGTGCAGTATCTATTAATGATATTGAAGTGTAACAAATTATGCCTAAAAAGACTATTCTCAGTCTTGCTCCCAAACTTGTATACACACCCTCACGTATTGTCCTACCAACCAACCCTTTGTTCCGGCCCTTTACAGCCTTTTGAGCCAGTTGGAGTGACCTACTCTGCCAGCGGGAATTACGGACAATCCCTCTGCTCGGCTACAGCCAGAGCCTCACCCAGGTCAGTTTGAGAATTTGTTTTAACCTCTTACCCAAAGAG
>OW240922.1:45422375-45435537 GCA_933207985.1 Pelobates cultripes | reverse complement strand
TGGAACTCTGTTATACAGTCAGAACACCAGAAATTTGGAGCTCATAGAAAAGAGGGCCATTAGGATAGAAAAAAGGGACAGAGGGATTTGTCTCTAATAAATAGGTACACTTGGTAGGTAAGATTAAAAGCAGCAGTGTAATGGCAGAGTAAGGATTGTAAATCATGAGGTGTTGATGCCATTAGTTTTATACATTACTAGGAGCCATGTAACATAGGAACGCCTCTGAGAAGGAGCAAAGCAGCATGTGAGAGAAAGAGGAGTCAGCACTGTTGGAAAAGGAAACTGTGGCGGCCACCCGGATAGGGACACAGGTTTCGCCACCAAGGACATCTTTTTCCCCTCTCTGGAACTCTGCTTCACTGGATTCAGTAATATCGCTGTTAGAGATTATAGCTTTCCCAGGAATATAGCTCTGGAGTGAATATAGCTTTCCCCCACAGACATTAGTCGAGACTGAATGCTGGCAGTGAACTGACTTTATTATGGGCCACACACAGCTTTTTATGCATAAGCCCCTACTTGGGGATTCTCATACAAACATACAGGGCTTTTCTTCCCATGATCCTCTGTGCCTCAGAGATAATTGCGTGAGAAAAAATTACTCAATTATCTCTTAGGTACAGAAACATCCCCAAAACAGATATAATATTACTAGGTTCCCCCTCAAGTCCTATATCCCCAGATAACCTAGATCTGAGCGCACAACATATCCAAAAAGCACTCAGTTCCCACGAACACAGCCGAATCGCAACCGGGGATAAAGTTTTGACCAACCGCACATGAGGAGCCTGCCCAAAATAGTTCCAGGAGAAAGGTGGTGGTGGTCAATCTCTTTCAGGAGTCCAAAACTGAACAAAACACTGAACGTATTATATGGCTGTTAGGTAGAGACTGTTCATCTAGTCCATGCGAACAATCTCACCGAACAGCATTCTTCTGAGGTGTGAATAAACAAAAGCAGGTGCGAATGGAAGTTCAGCGGTCAATGAGGTTAATAAGCTCCCATGTGAGCTGAGTATGGGAGGTATAACAAGGGGAATTCGTGGCTTGGTTCGGTTATCGAGTGTAACGGATCACCTTGCACCCCGACTGGGTACCTCCGCCAACAGATGCTTCCTAGCTGACGCTGAGGATCGTAAGCACCACACCAGACACCACAAGCACCACAGACTCCACAACCGCTGTAGCTTAGCTGGGATCTCGCCATCTTCCTCCCACCCTGGACCAACCTCGGATATCCAGGACCGTGTGGGAAAGACCTCTCCTACTTCAGAGAGCGTAGCAGGAACAGCTCTTACAAGAGCTAGTGATTAGAACCCAGGGGAGTATAAGCAGTATAGCAATCCCAAGTGTGAATATAGCAGTTCCCTTCCAATCACGAGACCAAGCTACGTGTTAAGGGTTAAGCAGGAACGCAAGACTTAATGGAGGCACATTGGCCTTTTATGCAATTTTCCCAACAAGGGTGACACCCACGTGGACCTTGCTGGGCACAAGGACACAATGTTAGCAAACCAATAAAAACATCGTTATGCAGTGAGACACTCCCATACAGTATATACATTCCCTCCCCTCTGCCTGTGAGATAATTAAGGCAGATAGTGCATTAACTTAATTATCTACAGGTAGAAAAAACTATTTTTTTTTATAAAGTCCCATAAGTACCCCAAATGTTACATCCCTGATAGAACAACATATCCAAAAATCACTCAGAACAGAGCAGAGGTTCAGAAATTTTATGGAAGTGATAGTTTTGCCCAGGCGCAGACATGGTCCCATGCCCAAAACAGTTCCATAGAGTCGCGGCTAAGTACCGCTGGAGGACCGACTGGGAACATGCCGAAAATAGTTCCAGGGCATTCGAGTCCAAGTCCTCCTGAAGTCTATTCGCGGTTTTGGTCCATGCGTACAAGATGGCCGCCACCACGTGGTCGAATGGCACTTCAAATGGCTTTGGGAGTTCGAAGTGCCGCATCGAAAGTTCAAATAATTATTGTCCAGAGTCATAAGTACAAATATGTTTTTTTAACCATAATAAATTAAAGGGGCCATAGTCACTGGGTAAACAGCTGGCAAGTAGTCCCCTCCAAACCCCAGTGGCGAAGTGGCATTCACTACACCGAACAAAAATGTGAAAAGGATGCGAACCAAGTATTTCAGTGATCTGTCTCAGAAACAATCAATAGAGTGGAAGAAAATGACTAAAGGATAAATGGAAAAAATAAATAAATCTAGAGATAAAAGGATATAACTGGAGGTTCAATACAGCAATATAACACAGGAAAATGAATGTTGGAGTAAAAAAAAAAGTAGGAGGAAAAAAATACAAAATAGAACAAGTAAATACAGCTAGAAAAAAAACCTCACTTGGAGAAGGAACATATTTGGGGGGAAGATCATCATTTTCACTTATATATCCAAGATACATTATGATAATTTTCTTTAGAAGTAGAGAAAATATTTTTTTTAAGGAGGGGTTTTAAACTATATATATATTATATTTATTATTTTTATATATGGTTGACTCCACATCACATACAGCTGGACCAGTGCCTTATGCAAGGTATAATGGAGGACATTATATTATTGTATTTTACCTACTTGTGTATATTTGAATCTATGTACCATTAATCTCCAATGCTATAACAAAACAAGTACATCCTTGGGTGTGCTTGTTTTGTTATATATAGTTACTTATATAGTATAGTTAAGTATAGTTACTTATATATATTTGTGGTCAGGGACAATAAGCCAAGTTATAGTAGTGGTGGTGTAAGTCAGTTGTGGTGTGCCGAAAACCGACGTTTGGGCAGGCCTGTAAAATGAGGGCTCACCAAATTTAATATATATATATATATACACACACATATATATATATATATATATATATATATATATGTGTCTGTTTGTATTTTTACTACATGACTGCAGGCTTCCTATTTTGCATTACTTTCTTTACTTATGCCTCCAGCAGAACAAGACAATCATAAAAGTAACACAATCCATATAAAGCCATGACAGGCATATCTCCTCCTCTTTCTTTGCTGCTCCAGCCAAGGTGCAGAGCAGAGTAATTTGTTCTCAGATCATTTATCACATAACTATTTTTCTGCATAGAATTTATTACATTTGTCTTTATTTCTACCCTTACTCCCTCTCCATACCCTGTCTTTCCCTCATTCTTATTGTAATTAAGTGTTTCATGCTCTCCCTGCTGTGCTGAAACCCTGCTCTCCGGCAGGGGCCTGAAACTTCATGCTCCTCTTCCCTTTCACTCCTCTCCCTCTATCGTGCGTTGCGTCAATTTCACCGCAATCGCGCACGCTGTTCAGTGGGTTCTGGGCTAGCAAGAGGGGTACTGCGGGTGGGGGAGAGCAAGGGGCACCTTCTATTTCCCGGCAGGCCGCGATCAAATGTCGCCCATCTTGAATCAGCGAGAGTCACATCAGCCATTTTATATAGCCAGATCGTGCTTCCCACGCGGGAATTGCTGTATCCTCTTACGCATGGACAATATCTCTGCGGTTCAAAACATAAACCACCTGGACGGAGCCCGATCACATGCCCCTTCACGATCAGAGCAGAGTATCTACCAAGGATCAGCAACCTCACGGCGGACTGGTTCTCTCGCCACAGGCGAGACAGCAGCGACTGGCATTTCGACACATCGGTGTTTGCCATGTTGAGAGCGACCAGAGGACCGCTCCACATAGACCTGTTCGCATCACGGACAAACACACAACTACCGAGATACTATAGCTGGCTCCCAGATCCACAATGCGAAGCAATAGATGCTTTCCTACAACCATGGTCATCGCAAGGGGCGTATGCCTTTGCACCATTCTCGATGTTGGTGAGAGCCCTTCATCGTCTTCGCATCAATGGGACTCCAATGATCCTCATCATGCCATTATGGCAGAGTCAAGCATGGTTCCCGGATCTGTTGGCCCTATCACAGGGCCACCCGCTGCTCCTTCCATCATTTCCCCTCCTTCTATCGAATCCATAGGGGGAACCTCATCCAATGATCCTATGGGAACACTTGGAATTGGTGGCTTTGAGTCTTTCAGGGGATCCTGGTCTGTCGAGGATCTATCACAATCGACTAGAGACCTTTCGTCGAGTTTCAGATGTTAAAGCATTTGATGTGGATGGTTTTTGGTATCTACGGATGGAGTTTCCTTTGCAGTTTCACGTCGAACCATGACACACTCTGCATCCATGTATTACCTATTTTTCCAGTGGTTCCCTGTCTCTGTGTGGTAAACACATTGCTACATTATGTAGAGGATATTAGAACCCCTTCGGTCTTTGCAATCTGGTCAACTTCTCGTTTCTTATACCAGACCATACAAACCGATTATGACCAACACACTAGCGAGATGGGTACGTTGACTTTTATCCCTGGCGGGCGTGGAGACGTGTTTCAGCGCTCACTCAGTACCGGATGCAGCCACAACTCGGGCTTTCACGGTGGGGGCCTCCCTGGCCGATATTCTCAGTGCAGCAGAATGGACACAGGAAGATACTTTCAGAGTTTTTTATTTCCGTCAGACTTCGCATGCATCCTTTAGTTTTTACCACAGCGTTAAAAATGCAAAATAGGAAGCCTCCTGTCATGTAGTAAAATTGTAGATTATGCAAACATAGTGTACCTAAAATCTTTATTTTAATAATGACAGGAGGCGAGTATTTTCCCTCCCTATAACTCTTGTGATATTTGGAATACATTATGTTTCTTTTTATCTTATTACTGTGGATTATACTGGACGTATTATTCAGATTTTGGTAAATTTCTTAATCCTTAAATGTGATATATAGATTAATATTATACAAATAAGTTTTATTATAAATATTCACATGTTGTTTGATTTAAGTTAGGATTAATATTAAGTTTATTTCCACCAACTTTCCCTTGTTTCTGTTCTTTTCAGTGTAATCTTCATTTGTGGCCTCGGGAATGGACAAGCTGGACTACTCCACTCTTAAATTCAACCTCTTGATACCAAAGTTATTCAAGATTTTTGTTATGGTTCCTGATGTTATTTTAGACAGTTAATTCGCATCAAAGAAAGAGGGGGATCTATGCCTGTCAGCATGGGCGTCCACAGGTGGGGGGCAAGGGCCCCCACCTGGATTTTTTAGCTTGTGCTGCTATTTTTCGTGTGAGATTGAAAATACAGGGCAATACCGGCGCCGGCCAGTAGGTGGCACTGTGTATGGAGAGAGACAGGGATAGGAAGCTGCATCTTCTCCCTGCTTCTCTCTGACTGAATCCGCAGGGGAGCAACACATACAGCCTACAGATCAGGGAAGTGAGGCATGGGGGGGCAGAGATAGCCTACAGATCAGGGAAGTGAGGCATATGGGGGCCAGAGATAGCCTACAGATCAGGGAAGTGAGGCATATGGGGGGGCAGAGATAGCCTACAGATCAGGGAAGTGAGGCATATGGGGGGGCTGAGATAGCCTACAGATCAGGGAAGTGAGGCATAGGGGGGCAGAGATAGCCTATAGATCGGGGAAGTGAGGGATGGGGGAGACAGCCTACATGAAGGGTCAGCAAGGAGCAGGAAGGTAAAGTAAGAGAAGGATATATACACACACACTTATAATTAAATTATATAATTAAATTCCATGTGTATATTTATGTATTATTTTTACATAAGTATGTGATTTTATTAATTATATACTGAGTGACCTGCCTTAATTTGTTATACCTATATTTGATCCTGTAACTTTATAAAACCCCATAAAAACTGTATATGTGGGGGTACTGTTGTACTCATGAGACATCGCTGAACAGAAATATGAGTGTTTTAGATCAGTAAAACATATAATGATGATATCAGTGGTGAAAGGGCAGTTTCTGTGTGATAAATCCAAAAAAACAAATATGAACACTACATTTGGCCAGGGTTTGTGAGTAAGTGGCTACTAAAAAAGACTGGGAATACCCCATTTTGAATACTCTAGGGTTGTCTACTTTAGCAAAAGGTATGCTGGCTACTGTCAAAGGCACAGCAAACCAATCTGGCAAATTTCAATGTGTAAAAACTGAAATGGGCACCATGACACCAATACCATGAAACCTGTACATGGGGAGCATCATTGTACTCATGAGACATCACCGCATACAAATTTTTATTGCATTAATAAATAACAGAATTATGACATTCACAGTTAAATTATATTTTTTAATTTCTCATAATTTTATTCATATTAAATTGGGCTCCATATATAATTATTTGATGGGAAATGAAAGCCCTATTTCTCATGAACAAAATTATATATAATAAGTGAGTGTGCACTTAATATGAAAGAGGTAAATCGTGGTTAAACAAACATATAGCTTAAATTCTAGGGTTTGTTTTGGTTTTGTTTTAGTCAGAACTTGTACAATTGCCTCCATCCTTAAAGGGACACCGTAGGCACTGTATCTGCTTCATCTCATTAAACTGATTATAGTGTCTGTAGTCCTCTGGTCCCATCATTTCTTTCAGCATTAAACAGTTTTTAAACTTTTAATGTTTTAATGCTAAACAAGAGTCCCAGGCAATCCATCCCCTCTGTGCTGCTTTGGCTAATAAGGAAGTATTAGCCTGAGCAGCAATAGGCAGCTGTGATTGGCTGAGAGTGTCAGCTGACTGCTTTTAGCCTGTCAGAGTTCCAACTGACGGTATGAATGGGTATGACAACAAGGAAGTGTGTAATCTCTGCCTTAGCTACACATACTGAAGGGGCCGGACTGTGGGTGGCCAGGGACTCTTATTTTGTGGCATACTGCACGAACATGGTGCAACACTGAATGGAGGGACAGTGCCAGGGCACTCCAGGCACTATAACCAATTCAAAGAGATAAAATGCTTTTAGTGACTACAGTGTCCCTTTAATGGGTTAAGGCATCATTAGCCTGTCGTGATCAAGCATTCCGAGCTGCCTAATTTCGATTCCGTGAATATTGGACTTCTATCGTTGGCAGTCAAAGCACGCTGCCAAAAGATGACTAGTGGCCGCACGGCCCTTTCCTTTGTGCTTCCCATGTTCTCCCCTCAGCCTATCCTACCTAGCATCCCTTACCCTCATGTGAGGAGAAGTACCATAATCGGATTAGGAGAACTTGGATATGGCAACCTTAAACACACATACTTACTTAACTTAAGTTTATCAAATAACAAGCATACTTACCTGACTAAGTAAAGTTTTACCTACCCATATCTATACATTCTATGTTGATACTATAGTGCACAAATTAAACTATAAAAAGCTAAATAAAATGCTACAATAATACCGGACGAGTTGCTTTGTAAGACAAAGTCCTCTTTCTTGATTGATCTGTATGTAAATGAGCTGGATTACCTCAACAAAGCAAGCCAGATTAGAGAATGAACAGATTCACACACTGCACACAATATACACACTGCATCCACTACAATTTAAGTTAACTGTCATGTGTCTCATCCCACCATATTTCTGTTATGCCTAATATGTCATATTGCTTAGTGTATGCTATTGCCTCTGGTTCCCCCATTTTGTTATTTATGCTCCTTACATGGGTAAGCATATATTTAATATTATCACAAGTCAGTTGTACTGTACGTGAATTTGTATTTCTATTACATACCTCTTCTGTTCTGATCTTTCCCCCATCACCACCCCCATTGTGTTGAGTTAAAGCCCATCTCTTTTCTATCCTATCTACATTTAGTAGATTTCTGTATCTCCACCCTCTCCCCCTACCATTTAACATCTCCTCCAATCTTCTAGCAATCCTGCCCCCACGCACAGCAGATCCTCTTCAGTTTAGGAACAAGCACAAAATCATCCCAGTACTCTAAAACGCCATGTATGTACGTAGTGGGAAATTGCGATGCAGCCTAGCACAAATCTAAACCCATTTACCCCCCCCAACAACGACAGACCACTTAGTATGGATTAACAGGCCACAGCATTTATTATCACAAACTAAATTACTGCATAACACATCCATAACTTTGTTTATTAAATCTCATATATACATATGTAACTCCACCCATAGTGTTATACAGTGACCCAACCGTCCTTGCCAATAAACATACAGTGGTTCCTAATCACCACTTCGTCTCACCTCCCCCCTCGTCATAAAAATCATATATTTCCAATGCCCGCCATCAGCCGACCTTATCCACGCTCGATGGGCACGACACCTCAGGCAACCTAATGTTTAACCTTTTGAAGCAGGGGAGGTTGAGACCTAAAAAAACTTGTTCATCTCATTCCATATACTTAAACGTAACCACTAAAACTCAATTGGCAAGGACATACCCCCGGCTAGCTGTGACGAAATATACCAATAGGGCGGGCGGGAGTGGCACTGAGGTAAGACCTCCCCCACACTAACTTACACAGAACATTATCCCACCCACACACTCTTTCCCAACCAATCCCATGCATCTATCCCCACACTCCTACATGTGCCCTTGTCCGCTTAGCTGTGCTATCTCCCCAGGGCCTAAACCCTCCTTCCTACACCATGACTTTAGCAATGTATGACCTTTCCTAATCTCCCGCTGCCTTTCAACTATAGCACGTGGCTCAGGTAATATCTCTGCAAATACTACCATCATCAAATTCTATTTTCCAAACCCAAACTGCAAGTAATAATTGAATTACTTAGAACAGGTTACAACACTTTGCACTGTGGCTTATAAGAGGCAGCTTCAAAACCAATATTAACTTTCTGGTTATAAACTTGGTTTATTATCTACAGGTCCCATTCGCAGCAGTGTCAATGCAACCTTCATCTTTCGGAGGTTGATAAAATGCTTAGAATAAATTTGGTTATTGATAAATTCTTAGTACATATTTAAACTAGCAACAGCTAAATATACCCTCCATGATTTGATATAATTATAATAACTAAGTTGAAGGATAAACACGTTTAGCTATTTCTCCTGTTTGAAAACACCCTTTCCTGGTAGGTATTATATAGTTATTCCATCAGTCAGACTTATTGGTTTGCACTATCAACACAGTTTTGCAATCTCTACCCTTCACTTCTCCTTAGGTTTGCATATTCTGTGATGTGTGTCATTTTCCTTTCTCTCCACTATTTCCATATGTTACAGTTTATATACAGTTTATTTATAGCATATATCATCTCATCACATTCTTCAGCCTGAAACTATATAGTGGTGACAAAATGTCCCGAAAACCCAGTGTTATTTTATGTCGGTCTGTATTTATGAAACCACTTGACGGACCAACAACACCTTTGTCCTTGAGGAGTTGGTGGAATATATTTTATGAAGGACAAACGGTGCTCGAAACATTTGTTATTGTATGTAGTCGTATCATAAATCTGAACCAAAATAAAATAACACAGAGTTACTGTGGACTGAGGGAAAGGCTACTTAGAGATCTGAATATACATTAACATTGTGTAGAGTAGCTGAAATTGTTAAATTGTAGGTCAAAGAGTTAAATACAGAAACATGCACTGTAGATCATTTGAGCAAAAAGGTCAAAATGAAGATATTCAACTAATTAAACTTGTCAACCCTACTATAACAATACTATCTCCTTTGTTGGGTCGCTTTAAAATAACTCCAAAAGATCTTTGTAAACTTCAAAGAATTGTTATGGTCCATATTTTGATAGCTGCAACATCTGTATTGTCCAGATATTTTGTATTGTCCAGATGTATTGTACACATAAGATTCCTCTCACTTAGAGGTTATAGCTATGATACTATAACACAAGAAATTCTCCAGGCACTAAAAAGAAACACCTCTTAGCAGGTCGAAACGTTGCTGCTCCTTATTTTTTGTTCTAGTAAAACTGCCTGTGGCTTGAATACCTTGAGTGCCTGGAGAATTTCTTGTGTTGTCTTATCATTGAGGGATTGCTGGTCCTGCTCCGGAGCACCGGGTGGTTGCTGAGATTGAGTGCGGCACCTATTGTCATTTTTGCAATATAGCTATGATATTAAACGAGGAAAATTATGAACTATGTTTTAGCCAAACTTCTCCCATATATAGTGAAATGGTCAGTCTATAATTTTAATGGTAGGTGTATTTTAACAGTGAGAGACAGAATAACAAAAACAAAAATCCAGAAAAACGCATGTCAAAAAAATTATAAGATTGATTTGCATGTCAATGAGTGAAATAAGTATTTGATCCCTTCGACTTGGTGGCAAAACCCTTGTTGGTAATCACAGAGGTCAGACGTTTCTTCTAGTTGGCCACCAGATTTGCACACATCTCAGGAAGGATTTTGTCCCACTCCTCTTTGCAGATCCTCTCCAAGTCATTAAGGTTTCAAGGCTGACATTTAGCAACTCGAACCTTCAGCTCCCTCCACAGATTTTCTGTGCGATTAAAGGGACACTAAAGGCACCCAGACCACTTCTGCCCATTGGAGTGGTCTGGGTGCCAACTCCCACTACCCTTGACCCTGCAACTGTAAATATTGCAGTTTTCATAAACTGCAGTAATTACATTGCAGGGTTAACGCCTACTCTACTAGACAGCCACTAGAGGGCACTTCCTGGTCTATAGCACAGGTTTGTGCTATAGCATCGCTGGACGTCCTCACGCTATGTGAGGACCTCCCTCGTCTGTAAAATCCCCATAGGAAAGCATTGAAAGAATTTTCAATGTTTTCCTATGGGGAGATCTAATGCGCGTGCATGCGCATTAGGTCTAATCCAGCCGGCGGCCGCACATGCGCGATCAGTATGTGGTTTAGGGTCCGCCCACGCTCCTCCCCTGCTGACATCAGCCGGTGGGGGAGGAGCGTGGGCGGACCCTAAACCACCACCGAGGGACATCGGCGGTGGTCTCAGGTAAATCACTGAAGGATTTCACCCCTTCAGCAACATGGGATGGGGGGTGGGAGGGAGAGGGGACCTGCAGTGCCAGGAAAACTATTTGTATTCTTGGCACTGGAGTGTCCCTTTAAGGTCTGGAGACTGGCTAGGCCACTCCAGAACCTTAATGTGCTTCTTCTTGAGCCACTCCTTTGTTGCCTTGGATGTCTGTTTTGGGTCATTGTCCTGCTGGAATTCTCATTCACGACCCATTTTCAATGCCTGTGCCTGTACATGTGCTTTCTTGAGCAGGAGTACCTTGCGGGCGCTGGAGGATTTCACTCCTTCACAGTGTAATTGTTGGTCCCAGCTGCCTTGAGATCATTAACAAGATCCTCCCGTGTAGATCTGGGCTGATTCCTCACCATTCTCATGATCATTGAAACTCCACGAGGTGAGATCTTGCATGGAGCACCAGACCGAGGGAGACTGACAGTTATTTTGTGTTTCTTCCGTTTGCAAATAATCGCACCAACTGTTGTCACCTTCTCACCAAGCTGCTTGGCGATGGTCTTGTAGCCCATTCCAGCCTTGTGTAGGTCTACAATTTTGTCCCTGACATCCTTGGACAGCTCTTTGGTCTTGGTCATGGTGGAGAGTTTGAAATCTGAATGATTGATTGATTGCTTCTGTGGACAGGTGTCTTTTACACAGGTAATGAGCTGAGATTAGGAGCACTCCCTTTAAGAGAGTGCTCCTAATCTCAGCTCGTTACCTGTCTAAAAGACACCAGGGAACCAGAAATCTTGCTGATTAATAGGGGGATCAAATACTTATTTCACTCATTGACATGCAAATCAACTTACAACTTTTATGACATGCATCTTTCTGGATTTTTTTTTTTTGTCTCTCACTGTTAAAATACACCTACCATTAAAACTATACACTGGTTATTTCTTTGTTAGTGTACAAACATTCAAAATCAGCAGGGGATGAAATACTTTTTTCCCTCACTGTATGCTCAGCTAGGCCAAAACTGGGATATATGGAACAAAGAAATAAAAAGACATACTGGATAATAAACAGGGCCGGACTGGCCCACCGTGTGCTCACAGAGAGCACATGAGTGCTTCCTGTCAGACCGGATAGAGGAACAGAAACGCCTCTACCGTGGCCTGCCTGCTTGGCCACGCTACAGCAAGGTACAGGGGGGGAGGAGCTATAATCGAACACATGGGGGTTGGGGGGCTATAATGAGACACATGGGGGGCTGGGGGGCTATAAGGGGACACATGGGGGCTTGGGAGGGCTATATTGGGACACATGGGAGGGCACAGCAGGGGGGCTATAGGGACACATGGGGGCTATAATGGGACATATACTGGGGCTTGGGAGGAGGCCTCTTGGGACACATGGGGGGCTGGAGGGCTATAGGGACACATAGGGGCTATAATGGGACATATGGGGCTGGGGAGGGGGCTATATTGGGACACATGGCTGCTGGGGGGCTATAGGGACACATAGGGGCTATAATGGGACATATGGGGGCTGGGGAGGGGGCTATGGGGACATATAGGGGCTATAATGGGACACATGGCAGCTGGGCAGGGGGCTATAGGGATACATGAAGGGCCGGGGGGCTATAGGGACACATGAAGGGCTGGAGGGGGGTTTAGGGACACATGAAGGGCTGGGAGGGCTAGTGGGACACATGGAGGGTTGGGAGAGAGGGCTAATAGGACACATTGAGGGCTGGGTGAAAATGGGATACATGGGGGTGCTCATGGGACACATGTGGGGATGCTGTTGAGACAAATGGGAGGGCTAATAAGACATACAGGGCTGGGAGGGGGTATAGGGACACGTGGAGGGCTGGGAGGTAGGGCTAATAGGACACATGGTGGGCTGGGGGGCTAATGGGACATATGGAGGGCTAATGAGACTTCGTATTAAACACATTATACTTCTCCCCTATTCCTGCTATTTCGCACGGTTAGTTTTGGTATTCCAATACCCCACAAAGATAGGAATAAGTGAACGTATAATAGAATAAAAAGATAAAACTTAACTGTTTACCAGGGTGTAGAGGTGAAGGCTGGGACGAAGGTGAGGAGGAGAGGGGCCTTGGGAGAAGGAAACATAAGATATAAAAAGATAAAACACTAAAACCTAAAAGCACTAGCCCAGGCCCGGACTGGCCATCGGGCATACCGGGCAAATGCCCGGTGGGCCGCGATGGCCGTGGGGCCGAGGCCGGCAGGGGATCTCCCCGACCAGCCCCTGCAGGGCCAGCGCTATCCGAGCGCCGGCCCTGCTGTGCACCTCCATGGGCCTGTGGGGAGATCAAAGATCTCCCTCACCGGCCCAC
>OW240922.1:45352588-45422275 GCA_933207985.1 Pelobates cultripes | reverse complement strand
TGTCTTGGCTGTACAAACTCTTGCTCACCACCTGAATGTGAGCCTGTTGTCGCATCTGCTCTGCAGACTTCACCCCGAAACAGATGTGGCTTCTGATGTAGCATTAACAGGAGAGACAATCAAATTAATGACAGAAGCTTTTCAATCATCACATCTACAGAATATTCTGAAAGTAGTAGAAACCCAATCCAAATGCCAATTTGACAAGGAACTGACATTAGCCAGCAAGGGACTGGCTAATGCCACTGCCAGAAGTTACATCTCCAGGAGCCATGATGTTAATTTCTATATGGGGAACATTCTGAAGCAAAATGCTGCACATACAGACTCCAGTCACCATGACTACTTCAAATCACTGAAGTAGTCATGGTGCTTGGGAAAACCCTTTAAGTAAAAGACAAGATAAAACCGTACACATGATACACAGACAGAAGGAGCACACATACACTTCATACAGCCAGCAATCCATATACATTGCACACACATGCACATTAAAGAGAGCCAGCACAGTCTGTATACACACTACACACAACAAGCATGCATATCACATTATGGCAGGAACAGATGGAGAGACACTAAGGGGGCAGTGGTTTAGAACGCAACATCCACGATCTAGGAAGGGGCATTAATCTAGCCAGAAAAAGAAGCTTAGAGGGCCACTAGAGTCCCTTGAACAGATAGATATTTTTTGTTTGTTTTAATTCCCATGCCTCTGATAGCAGTTCTCCAAATTCTGAGCAAAGCTGTAAAATGATTGTGTGAATTTAGGACCAGTAGTCAATCAAACACGAAGTAGTGGTTTTTAAAGGGTTACTCCAAGCTCCATGACCAATTTAGTGATTTGAAGTTGTCATTGTGCCTAAAGTCTGTAATAGCAACCTTTCGCAATTAAACACTACACATTCCAATTTAAATCCCCCTGCTGCCAGAGGTGTAACTCCACCTCCAGCAGCATCATTGGGGTGTTATTAGCCTGCCCAGAACAAGAGTTTGGGGTTGGATAATATCAATTCTGTGCATATTTGAATGCCTGTCGTTAACATTGATAGCATGCCATGTCCTCCTCCGGCTACATCCCTCTCCTGGCAGCTAGGGAGAGTGACATCAGCAGAGAAGGATTGGGCTGAGTGGAGAATTTGGCCTTGGAGCTGAAAAAGAGGATAGTTTATCGTTTGTTTATTTCTTTATTGGAATTAGGGATGGACACATCAGGATAACAAGGTAACCAAAACAAGTACTTTGTTTTTAAAGGGACACTAAGCTAAAAAACAACTTTAGCTTCATGAAGCAATTTCAATGTATAGATCATAACCCTGCAGTCTCACTGCTCATTTCTCTGCCATTTATGATCTAAAACACATTTACTTTTGTTTATGCAACACCTCCTCTGGCTGTGATTCACACAGTCAACATGAAAAATAGTTTCATTTCAAACTGTAGGTCACATGCAGGGGGGTGAGACTAGGGCTGCATAAATAGAATTGTTTAACGGCTAATATTTAACTCCTAAAGCGGCAGAGGATTGAGCTTAGACTGCAGGGGCATGATCTATACACAAAATCACTCCATTAAGATGACGTTTTTTTGTGTGCTTAGAGTGTCCCTTTAAAACACTGGATTTTGGTTGGAGCTACCAAGGGTTACTAAAAGCACCATAACCACTTTAGTGAAGTAAGCATGGTGACTGAGGTCTGTATGAACAAGCTTTCTCTTTGAAATGCTGCAAATTTGGAGCTTAACCACTCTGTTGTTAAACGTGTAACTCCACCTCCAGCAGTGTCATCAGCTAGCCTGAAACAAGAGTTCCCAGCTGGCTAATGTCAATTCTATGCAACTTTCATTGCACTAATTGGCTGAGAGTAGTTAGCCAGGGCTTCTGGCTTTTGCAGCCCTTCAGAAGTGCATCACCAGGGAGCATGAGACCCCAGAAGGAACCCAGATAAGTGGGGAAACTGTTGCTAAAGAGATTGCCACATTAACAGGGAACTGGGCCAGAGTACTACTGGCACCATAACTACAACAGCGGGCTGGAATGATGATGATGCTTGGAGTAACACTTTAACATTTCATCAATGTAATCTCTGATACCTGACAAAGTATTTCAAATCAACCAAATGCCAATCTGGATACTGCACTGCATTCTGTTCTTTCTTGACAAATTTCATAACCATCAACAAGTTAAATTCAAGTAAATTTGCCATACTATTTAATGTTTTATGATTAGAGTCTACCATATTTGCATTCAATACCTTTAGTGTATTGATCACTATGTACTTGTCAGTAGTATATTGCAGTGTTCATCATTCACCACTCCAAACATGCCATATTCATCACACACCTTTGCTTTATAAACTATAATAATTCATTTGATGCATTAGTTTCATTTCCAAGAATTGTGATGTGTACCTTAAATAACATTTTGTAAAGGCATAGGGGCTTTTACCAATTAAACCATTATAAAAGCACTGAAAAATACAACTTGCATTTTGGATTTTATGGTCCATATCCTGAATAACATCACTTATTTTTTATTTATATATTAATCTTTCTATTAAGATACTATGTACATGTAAAATACGGTCAGTCTGGGACCCAATTAATAAATACTATTAAATATTGACTGTGGTGTTTCAGCATAATAGCATGCAGTGTATGAAGCTGTCATCTGGTTTAATATTATTTAATAATTGCATTAGGTTTGGAATCACTCACATCTTTTTGGCCACATCCGTCTCCCTGAATTGTTCCTTCATATTGTTACTTGCTACTATACACCTATTACAAAATAAAGTCAAACAATCCTGATACACGTGAACTGCACAGTTTCCTTAGGATCTGCACTTATTTTGCCATGCTGTATGTATCACTTCCGGGACACCTTTCAACTCTACCAGTGAGTACGCAATTGGTGGTAGAAAGCAAGAGCTGAGTATCATAGCGTTCTACTGATAGTCACAGCGCCACCTCAAGGCAAACTTATAAACAACAATAAATGATTATTTTAACCCCTTAAGGACCGGACTGTTTTTTGCGATGTTGTACATTTGCGACCAGGCATCTTTTTAACACTTTTGTGGTGTTTGTGTTTAGCTGTAATTTTCCGCTCTCTCATTTACTGTTCCCATACAAATTATATATTGTTTTTTTTCAGGGGAAAAGGGGCTTTCTTTACATACCATTATTTATATAATCTCATGTAATTTAATTTTAAAAAGAAATTAAAAAATATGATGAAAAATTGAAAAAAATAATTTTTTTTTACTTTTACTTGAAAAATCTTTTGCCACTTAGTCGCAAACACTGGCCAAATTTAGCGTTTATATTTGTTTGTGTGTGAAAAAAGTAAAAAACTAAATTGAACGCTAATTTTGGCCAGTGTTTGTGACTAAGTGGTTACTAACAAAGACTGGACATACCCCATTTGCAATACCTTGGGTTGTCTTCTTTTGCAAATGGTATGCCATCATGGGGGTAATTCTCATTCCTGGGCTACCATACGGTCTCAAAGGCAACGTAACCAACCTGGCCATTTTCAATGTAAAAATATTTGACCCGTATATTTGACCCTGTAACTTTTAAAAACGCCATAAAACCTGTACATGGGGGGGTACTGTTATACTCAGGAGACTTTGCTGAAGACAAATATTAGTGTTTTCAAAACAGGAAAACGTATCACAACAATTATATCATCAGTAAAAGTGCTGCTTGTGTGTGGAAAATGCAAAAAAGTCACTTTCATTGACAATATCATCGTTGTGATATGTTTTACTGTTTTGAATCACTAATATTTGTGTTCAGCGAAGTCTCCCAAGTAGAACATTACAGGCTAAAATACAGTGCTAGCAAATTAAATTCTCAGGACTTTTGGCCTGGGTTGGCAGGCAGGTCCCTCAAATTGCAATCAATAAAATTACTTAATTATGTAAAAATATTACATAAATACGCACGTAGAATTTAAATATATATGCATATTTATATATTTGAAGTCTACGTGTATATTTATATAATTATTTATGTCATTTTGTATATGGACATATGTATATTTCGTATTATTTTTATTTATTTATATATATATATATATAGATATATATACAATTTCATTCTAAGTGTATTTTGATATAAATATATATATATATATATATATAAATTACTATCAAAATACAGTTAGAATAAAATTTCATATAGATATATAATTTAAATTACTTATTATTTGTATTTGTATGTACATATTAATATAAAAATACACTTAGCATGACATTATATATATGATATATAGACATATATTATATAGATATAATATATGTCTATATATCATATTTATATACACATATATATATTTTTTTTTTTTTATTAACATGTACCTTTATTATTTTTTGTTATTTTACACTAGCAGAGAGACTACCTGTCAGCACAGGCAGTCCCCCTGCAGGAAGACACATGGACACCTATTGTGACCATGTGATCGCTCTGTTGAGCGATCACATAGCCACAGCGGTCCTAATCCGCCGCGGGAAGACTGACTGGGCTGACCGAAGTGCAAGCGTACGTACTGTCCACCACCGAACAGCCAGCACACGAAAGACCCCCTGCAGCAACCGTTATCCAGGAAAGTAAAGCCAAAATACCATATGGGGCATTTAAAGACTATGTGGAGGCAAATGAAGACATAGATGGCATTCTACAGGACTTCGAGCGGCTGTGCCATCTATACCAGGTCAGTGAAGATGATTGGGCGCCGCAGCTAGCTAGCAGACTGACTGGAAGAGCCGCTGAGGCATATTGGGCAGTCCCGAACGAGGACATTCAGAACTATGCCGGGTCAAGGCAGTGATACTAGCCAGGTATGCAATAACTCCTGAGGCATACTGCAGACAATTCAGGGACCTAGGGAAGGTCAAAACGATTCCCATAACGAGTGGGCATGTTGGCTCCACAGGGACGACATGGCATAGGTACAAGCCCACCAAGTGAGCACCATGGAGGGACTATTGCAATTATAACAATTTTATAACGGATTATTTCCTGACATACAAGAGTGGGTAAGAGACCAAACCCCACCAACCTCACAGAAGCAGCAAGACTGGCGGACAAATATGCGGATGTCTGCCGACCCCAAAGGCCAACGCCGCAAAATGTTTTTACCAGGCCAACTCTACCTCCTCCGGCACCCATGTTACAACCTCGAAGCGGAGTCACTTACAACTCCATGTCACCCCGGTTTCCAAACCAAAATAACATGCAGTGCCACCTATGCAAGAAGATAGGGCACATGAGGAGAGACTGCCCACAGAACCGGGTCCTGCACAGTATATTCGCTCCAGACCCACTCCACTGAACTGGGTGGCCGCTCACTGCTACCAGTCTGAGACAGCCACCTACCGTTCGGTTCCTGAAAAACAGGAAAACTGGAGAACCCTTCATGAAGCAGACCCGATACAAGCGGCCACAGACAACCAACAGCACCACCAGCAGTCCGTACATCTACAAGGAAGGGAGCTGCAGGGGCTGAGAGACACCGGAGATACACTCACCCTAGCCCGTAGGCACCTGTACCAGAGTCAGCACAGACGGGAAGCTCCGTGGCCATTCGGGTAGCAGGGGTAGCCATCTACCAAATACCTACGGCCCGGGTTCATTTGAATTGGGGTGCGGGGCCAGAAATGGTAGAAGTGGGGTTGATGCAGCACTTGCCATCCGAGGTGCTACTCAGTAATGACCTGGGTAGGCTCACCTCCACCTTTGAGCCACCAGCCCAGACTGCAGAGTTATACCCGGTGACCACCAGACAGCAAGCCGGCACCAAGGACCGTTGTTCACCTCCAGAGGCTCAGGTAAGGACAGATACCCTGACCCTAGAGATTCTCCCCAGGATACCCCGTCTGATTTTGTGAGGGAGGTAGTCATGGACCCCACCCGATACCCAAAAACGGTGGTGTTGAGCAACATCCATGCAGAAATGGTTGCCTAAGCCCTGATGCAAATGTTCTCCCGAATGAGTTTCCCTCGAGAGATAGCTTTGGATCAGGGCTCCCAATTTACCACAAATGTCACCCACCAACTTTGGAAGCTCTGAGGCATCAAGTCAATTATGAGCTCCCCTACCATCCCCAAACAAACGGCCTGTGCGAACGGTTCAATGAGACATTGAAGCAAATGCTCCAGACGTTCGCGTCCACTAGCAGTGACTAGGAAAGTTTCCTGCCGCACCTCCTATTTGCATACTGGGAGGTGCCATAGGAATCACCGGGTTCTCTCTATTTGAACTGCAATTCGGGAGACGGGCCCCCTAGACCTCATTAGAGAGCACTGGGAAGGGAATGTCAGCCAGGATGGGACCTCCATAGCCCCATATGTGCTGGAGTTTTGTGATCGCCTGGAGAGCTGACCCAAACTGTGCGAATGAACCTCCAGAGCCACCAGCACGCATGGTATGATCGGGGAGCCAGGGACCGCTACTTTCAGGTGGGACAGAAAGTTCTAGTTTTAAAACCTATTCACCATGATAAACTGCAGGCTGCCTAGCAGGGCCCATGCAAGGTGGTAGAGCAGAAATGCGATACCACCTATATGATAGGCCCTTGCTCTGGAGCAGGAGGGCGATGCATGCGTAATGTGAACATGCTAAAACCCTACCACGAAAGAGCGAAGGAGGTGACAGCGATCTGCGTCCCTGCCTCAGAGGACTTCGATAACATTCCCCTACCCAACCTCCTGGGGGACGGAAGTCAGACAGGTGAATTAGAGGTGGTCAAGTTAGAACGACTGAGCCTTCAGGAGAGTATCCCGGTACAACAAATACTCAAAGTCAAGAGAGTCACCTTTTCGAATGCACCCGGGTACACACCACTGGCCACTCACTGGGTGGAAACCCCAGGTCAGTTACCATTAAGGCCACCTCCCTACTGAGTCCTCGAATCAGTATGGGAAAGTGTCAGCCCTCTTCCACTTACTTTATCGGTCCGCCAATCTGCTGACGCCCGGATCGGTTGGACCGCCACTCCCACACTGGGAGAGGCTCCACTCACCCTCAGGGACACCGGCCGCTATGTGCCCGCCCCTTTTAATGACGAGGTCATGGAGTCAGGAGAGCTCTCTACAGCAGAGCTCAGTGCACACGTACCTTTTGGGGGTGTGGCTATGCTAACCACTCCCCCAATGATATAAAAGTCCAGCATGCCCTAAACACAGTGCCCTGTTGTGGTTCCTAGTGTCCCTTTAGTGCATTCTTGTAACCCTTTTGTGATAGTTCTTTGGTTTTGACCTGGCTTGCTCTCAACTATTCTGATTTCTGGTTTCCCTGACTCGGCTTCGTTCCTCGTTATTGTGTATTTCTGGCTTCCTTTGACCTTGGCTTGTTTCTGACGTTTCTTGTAGTTATCTCTTTTATCCAGCCATTCTAAGGACCGGCTTAGGGACTTTCTTTCTGTCTCTATTTCTACTGGTGGTTGTCACGCGTGTTGGGTTTAGTATTATAGAAAGTATGCGTAATGAGATTAAAGAGCAGCTCCGACTGGGGGTGATCAAGTCATCTGACAGCCCCTGGGTCTCCCCACTAGTCCTAGTCCCGAAGCGGGACCGCACGACCCACTTTTGCGTGGATTAGGTTAGACGACAAGACTGTGTCAGACGCCTATCCTACGCCTAGGATAGATGAGTTATTAGATAGGATGGCTAGGGGGCAGTACCTCACTACAATTGACCTCTGTAAGGGCTTCTGGCAGAGCCCGTTAACTACTGAAGCCATCCCTAAGTTTGGCTTGTACCGATTTCGAGTCATGCAGTTCGGGATGAAGAACGCTATGGCTACCTTCCAGAGGAAGGTAGACCGGCTCCTAGATGGCTTCCAGGACTAAGCCTGTGCATATGTAGACGAGATCGCCATCTTCAGTGATACCTGGCAGGAGCACTTGGCTCATATAGTAGCAGTCTGGGACGGGATAAGGGAAGCAGGTTTAATGCTTAAGCCTAGCAAGTGCAACATAGCTATAGCCGAGGTACAGTACCTCGGTCACAGAGTAGGCTACGAGCAACAGAAGCCTGAACCCACTTACATCTAGGCAGTGGCCCAATGGCCTACCCCCAGGATGAAGACCCAGGTATTAGCCTTCTTAGGGACAGCGGGGTACTATAGAACGTTTGTCCCCAATTACAGTATCCTGGCCAAGCCCCTTACTGACCTGACCTGTAAGAACCTTAGTCTGGGCCCCAAAGTGTGAGCAGGCATTCCAACAGTTAAAATAATCACTTGTAAATGCCCCTGTATTGGCAGATTCCAATCCAACTAAATCTTTTCTGGTTCATACAGACTTTTCTATGTTTGGATTAGGAACTGTACTGTGTCAAGTCTGCCCCGATGGTGAAGAACATCCTGTGGCTTACATCAGTCGCAAAAAACGCCGCCCCCAAATGCCGAGAGCAAATGTCTAGTTAGCCTTGTGGCTAACTGACATGCTGGGCGGGCGGCTGGCGAGGGAGCTCTTCCTCTGAGCGGTCTGCTCAGCTCCCTTGCGCGCCGCAGAGTGATGCTGGGAGCCGGAATATGACATCATATTCCGGCTCCCAGCCTCACACTGCGGCGCACGAGGGAGCTGAGCAGAGTGCTCAGAGGAAGTGCTCCCTCGCTAGCCGCCTGCCCACCCAGCAGCCACTGGACCCCAGGGAGAGAGAGACCCCCCCAGCATTCCCAAAGGTAAGGAGGTTGGGGGGGGTAAATAAAAAAAATAAAAAAGTGTTAATGTGAGTGATTGTGTGTGTGTGTGTTTGTGTCTGACTGTGTGTGTGTGTGTGTCTGACTGTGTGTGTGTGTGTGTCTGACTGTGTGTTTGTGTCTGACTGTGTGTGTGTGTGACTGTGTGTGTGTGTCTGACTGTGTGTGTGTGTGTCTGACTGTGTGTGTTTGTGGCTGACTGTGTGTGTGTGTCTGACTGTGTGTGTGTGTTTGTGTCTGACTGTGTGTGTGTCTGACTGTGTGTTTGTGTCTGACTGTGTGTGTGTGTGTGATCTTGACCTGTCTCAGTTTACTTTTCTCTCTTTACAGACTGTTTTCTATACTTTCATACTTTAAGTCTGGCCACTCTAAAGTCTAGTAATATGTTGTATTTCAGTGTAGGATTGTCACGATTCCGGAACTTAACACGCTAACAGGTCACAGAGAGGAAGGGTGCTATACCAGTCCTTAGAGTGGCCGGGCTAAGCACGCTAAGAATGGTCAGGAGACAAGCCAAGTAAAGGGAGCCAGAAAACGGGAGAACGAGAAACAAGTTGAGGTCAAAGGAGTGGAGAAGACAGGATAATCGGAATAACGAGCCAAATAATCGGAAACCAGAGAGCAACACGAGAGAACAGCACTACAGGTATCACAAGACCACAACAGGGCACTGAGGGACAGGAAAGGTAAGTATAAATACCCTTGGTTTAATTCTGATTGGATAACTTCCAATCAGAATTAACAATCACACGTGGGGGATATCTATGCCTCCCACTGTGATTGTGGTACGGTTTCTTTAACGCCGGGTCACTCACGTGACCCCGGCGTTTGCATAAATCAGTGACCTCCCAGCATGCAGCGTTATACATGCTGCCGCTGGGAGACGTGAAGGACGGAAGCGGCGAGCGGAGGAGAGGAGACGCCGCTCGCCGACAGGTAAGAGGAGGGGAGACTGTGGGCGGCGATGGACTGAGGGTGAGTGCTGCAAGTGGCATGCAGCCTCCCTTCCTAGCCGCCCGCGGACCCCTGACATAACCCCCCCCTCGAGGCCCGCCCAACGGGCGGGAAGCCGAAGGCTTCAAAGGAAACTGCGCATGAAAGGAGCGGAGCAAAGAGGGCGCATTCAAGTCAGAGGCAGAAACCCAGGACCGCTCCTCAGGGCCGTAACCCTTCCAATCAACCAGATACTGCAACCGACCCCGAGAAAAATGAGAATCAAGCAGAGCAGCCACTTCGTACACGTCACTAGAGACAGCGCGGAGGGAATCTGGACGCCTGAGAGGACCAGAGAATCGATTACAGAGCAGGGGCTTCAAAAGGGAGGTGTGAAAAGTGTTAGGTATACACATGGAAGGAGGCAAGGCCAGGGAGTAGGACACAGGATTGACCCTACGCAATATCTTATAGGGGCCAAGGAACCTGGGCGCGAATTTCATCGAGGGGACCCTGAGGCGGAGACTCTTAGAGGACAACAAAACCCTATCACCCGGGACATAAGAAGGAGCAGCACCCCTACGATGATCAGCAAATCTCTTCTGAGTAGCAGTCGCACGAGAAAGAGTAGCATGGACCTGATCCCACATCTTCCGTAAGGAGGTGAGGTGCTCGTCCAAAGCGGGTATTCCCTTGTCGGAGAATACGCCGGGAAGGACAGAGGGTTGGAACCCATAAGCAACCATAAAAGGACTTAAGCCAGTGGATGAATGAGTCACAGTGTTCCTGGCGAATTCAGCCCAGGGAAGGAGGTGAGACCAGTTGTCCTGGTGTGCATTCGTGAAGCAGCGTAAATATAACTCCACAGATTGATTCGCCCGTTCGGCAGCTCCATTAGATTGTGGATAATAGAAGGAAGTAAACGACAAGGAAATCCCCATCTCAGCACAAAAGCCCCTCCAAAACCGAGAGACAAATCGAGGACCCCTGTCAGATACGATATCCTGTGGTATACCATGCAAGCGAAAAACCTCTTTGGCAAATACCTGAGCCAACTGAACCGCAGAAGGTAGTTTTTTAAGTGGAATAAAGTGTGCCATTTTAGAGAACCTATCAGTCACAGTCAAAATTACTGTAATTCCATCGGATGAAGGAAGATCCACAATAAAGTCCATGGATAAGTGGGTCCATGGTTTCTTGGGTACGGATAGAGGCATAAGGAGTCCCAGAGGTTTAACATTAGGGGACTTACACTGTGCACAAACACGACAAGCCTGCACATAATCCACTACGTCTTGCTTAAGTGAAGGCCACCAAAACTGTTGAAGGAGACCCTTGTATGTTTTGGTAACCCCTGTGTGACCAGCCGTTTTGGCGGTGTGAAATAAAGCTAACAAATTATTTTTATCTTTTTCTTTCACGTATAATCTACCAACAGGTGTCTCAGAGGGTGCTTGGGTTTGGTATGCTTTGATACCATCAAGGAAAAGAGACGAAATAACCAAACGGGTAGCAGCTATTATCTTAGACGTGGGTACAATGGGTTCAGGAGCGGGGGTAATAGACTCCAAAGGTTCGTATTGTCGGGAGATAGCATCAGCCTTGACATTACGGTACCCAGGCCTATATGTGATAATGAACTGAAAGTGTGAAAGAAATAAGGACCATCTGGCTTGACGAGAGGACAACCTTTTAGCATCAGCTATATAGGAGAGATTCTTATGATCAGTTATAACCAGGATTTTGTGTCTAGCTCCTTCTAATAAGTACCTCCACTCTTTAAAAGCCATCACAATAGCTAATAGTTCCCTGTTCCTGACGTCGTAATTCTTTTCCGAATCAGACAGTTTTTTAGAAAAGTAACAACAGGGATGGAGGGGGTCGTTATAGGATAGTCTTTGTGATAATACAGCTCCTACACCTGATTCTGAAGCGTCTACTTCCATTATAAAGGGAAGGGAAGGATCAGGATGGTGTAACACAGGGGCAGTGGCAAATGTCTTTTTGAGAGTTTCGAAGGCTTTAATGGCTTCAGGAGTCCAAACCCTGGGGTGCAAACCCTTTTTAGTCAGTTTCGTGATAGGAGAAATAGCGCTGAGGTGGCGTCATGTGAACCACGTGAGCAGGAGCGGGTACTGGATCAGGAATGGGTTCTGGCACAGCAGCAACAGCTTCTCCAAAGGCAGGTTGCAAGTGGGCAGTACGAGCCAGTATGGTTTGTAAAGCCTGAGCAAACTGATCCATACGGTGGTCTAAACCATCCATTCTAGCCTCCTGATTTACTAACAACTGTGGGATGTCAGCAGGTTCCATGGTGGCCCTGTTGTAATGTCACGATTCCGGAACCTAACACGCCAACAGGTCACAGAGAGGAAGGGTGCTATACCGGTCCTTAGAGTGGCCGGGCTAAGAACGCTAAGAATGGTCAGGAGACAAGCCAAGTAAAGGGAGCCAGAAAACGGGAGAACGAGAAACAAGCCGAGGTCAAAGGAGTGGAGAAGACAGGATAATCGGAATAACGAGCCAAATAATCGGAAACCAGAGAGCAACACGAGAGAACAGCACTACAGGTATCACAAGACCACAACAGGGCACTGAGGGACAGGAAAGGTAAGTAATAATACCCTTGGTTTAATTCTGATTGGATAACTTCCCATCAGAATTAACAATCACACGTGGGGGATATCTATGCCTCCCACCGTGATTGTGGTACGGTTTCTTTAACGCCGGGTCACTCACGTGAGCCCGGCGTTTGCATAAATCAGCGACCTCCCTGCATGCAGCGTTATACATGCTGCCGCTGGGTGGCGTGAAGGATGCAACCGGCGAGCGGCGGAGAGGAAACGCCGCTCGCCGACAGGTAAGAGGAGGGGAGACCGCGGGCAGCGATGGACTGAGGGTGAGTGCTGCAAGTGGCGTGCAGCCTCCCCTCCTAGCCGCCCGCGGACCCCTGACAAGGATAATTGTTGCCCTCTGGCTTGCATTCTGGGGTGTTTATCCTGGACACTTTTATTGCACAGTGTGTTTAATTTAGAATTTCCTATCCCCTGGTATTTTAATAGACTGTTAGAGAGTGCAGGAGTCTCCTGTGTGTGATTAAAGTTGAATTAACAGAGCAGGAGATAAAAAAAAAAAAAAAAGTAAAAATTCTAAAGTAAACACACTGTCAAATATGATTGAAAATGAAGCCATTCTTTCATTCTTTCATGGGGGCGTATTTAGAAAGGCTGTATAAGTCACATGCAGGGAGGTGTGCCTAGGGACGTGTAAACAGAGTGATTTAACTAAGTAACAGAGAATTGAGCAGTGAGACTGCAGGGTAATGATCTATACTCTAAAACAGCTCTGTTAAGCTAACATTGTTTTTGTGCTTACAGTGTCAACTCCCCCCCTGTCAAAAAAGAGTCAAATCCTACCCCTGTCACCTCTGAGAAATCAAGGGGAGGATATTAAATACTTTCTTTGAGTAGTTAATTAATAACCTTCCCTTGATATATTCAGCTCACACATACAGTAGTGACTAATACTGGGGATTTTGTGTTTTGTTACGAGTGTTGCCACTATTCTAATAAAGCTGAGCAGTCACTGGATGCTGGAAACAGTCAAGTAGGACTACGGCAGCCGTGACTCCTATAAGTAACAATAGGCTACTGGACCATGCGGGCAGGGCCACCAGTCGACTGGTGACAAATTAACTGTGAAAGTAGTAAAAAAAAAAAAGAAGGCAACTGTAAAACTAACTGTTGTGGGTCATATTGCCAAGGTTCGTTTTCAGCCTATGTCAGGTAGTGGGTACGACTTGGCCTGCAGGCCGCTGTTTAATCCACTAAACTGCATGGGGTTCCCTAGTCATGGCTGGTAGCCTGATCATACAGTCTTCAATAGGGAATACATATAACAATGAAAATAAAGAAAATTAAAATAATAATGAACACTATAACTATGTGAAGTCGTGATGTGGTGGGCCCAATGAGCACGAGGATGCCTCAAGTAGTGGCTGCCACATATGCTTTTGAGAAGGCCTTCTGAGGGACGAATGCAGTAACCTTTGCTGGCTTCCATCTGTGTGTGGCTGCAGAGGCTCCATGTGGCCACTGGTGGGTTCCCCCCGACCGAGGTTCTCCCCTGCCAGCTAATGCAGGGCTGGCACTGTCCAAGTGCCAGTCCTGCAATGTGCCTTTAAGGACCAGAGGTGAGATCAGAGATCTCCCTCCCCGGTCCGCAGGCACTGTGCTGGCAGCCTGTGCAGGCACTGTGTTGGCAAAGAGGACCTGGGATCTCAGCCTGCAGCTCCTCTGGGTCCTTCTCTCGTGAGCCTCGTGAGTTTTGCTGTGGTTACCATGGCAACGCTCCGGATCTCACGAGAGTGAACTCTAGCCCTGGAGCTGCGGACTAGAGTTCACTCTCACCACTGGGACCACCAGTGATTATCCACCGGACCACCAGGGATCGGAAAAATGTATAAAATAAATTTATTTATTTTTATTTTTAAAAAATTATAAAAAAGCCCCTCTACCCTCCCCACCACACATTCCCCACCACACATTCACACACTGCCCTCCCCATACACTGCCCCCCACACACACACATTGCCCCCCCATACACATACACTGCCCCCCATCCAAATACACTGCCCCCCCACACACTGCCCCACACACACCATACACATTCACATATTGCCGCACACACCATACACATTCACACACACACTGCCCCCATATACACATTGCCCCACACACACATACACAGCCCCCCATACACACATTGCCCCACACACACTTACATAGCTTCCCATACACACATTGCCCCACACACACTGTTCCCCCATACACACATTGCCCCACACACCCTACACATTCACACACTACATCCCCCCCCCACACACCGACCTTTTCACACTCACTGCACCCCTCACACATACCACTGCTCCTATGCCCTACTACAGTCCCATATACCAGCAGACCCCAGGTAAGTTGTCAAACTGTTCTTAAACGGTTTGACTACTTACTCTGGGAGGTGGTCCTGGCACTGTAACCTTTTATTTCTTTAAATAATCTAAAAAACAAGTGCCCCTCCAGAGATCAGGCTTTGGATCTGCCACTGCATGTGGCCCATGTATTTGGAGGGAGACCTGTGGAATATTCCAAATAGTGTAGCCGCAACCTGGAGATCCTGGACTGAGTGGAAAGTGTCCGTGGGGAGGAATAGTAGGGTCTCAAATGGGTACCAGTGATACCAGATGCCATGTTTCCACAGGAAAGTGGTAAAAGGTTGCATAGATCTCCGCCATTGTAGTGTGTTGCCAGACAGGTCTGCAGAAAAGGATAACTCCAGATTCTCTAATTTATAGGTGGAAGTCCCCTACAGAGAGGCCTGTACCGCAGTTTTATCCTTGATGTTTAGAAATTGGACCACCAGTTCCCTGGGTGCTGCAGTTGGGTCCTTCTGTGGTTTGGGTATTTGGAACATCTTGCGACATCTCCTACCTTCAATGTCTGTGAAACGCTGCTCAAAGACGGCCTGTTGTTTCCTGAGGGCTTGGACCTCTTGTTCAAGGGCTGTGATTTTCAGTGAGTGTGTTGCAGAAGAGGCCTCCACGAAACCCAGTCTGCCCACCATGCCTGTAAGGTCGGCCCATAGCGAGGCCACATCACCCAGGAGAATCCTCTGCAGGTCTGAGAGCATCTCCTTCAGAGTAGCTGCTGTCACCGGTGCCAAGTCAGCACTTCGAGGGACCGAATGTGATGAGCTGGTGTTGGTGTTGCAGTGCTGCCCACACCCAGCAAGAATTCCCCAAAGGAATCAGAGTATTCGTCGAGGTCAGCGGCCATCTTGGGCCCAAACGCACCATCTCCCCTTTGTTCATGCCCGGCCTGGGCTTATCGGGTTTTTGCTCCATGGAGGCCAGGCCTGTATTTTGTGCATTTTTTGGTTGAAATTCCATAGAGAAATTGGGATTTAATGCTTTTTCAACATGGAGCTCTTCGCATACAGGTGATATTCGAAAAATTTGAATATCGTGCAAAAGTTCATTTATTTCAGTAATGCAACGTGAAAGGGGAAACTAATATATGAGATAGTTGCATTACATGCAAAGCAAGATAGTTCAAGCTGTGATTTGTCATAAGTGCGATGATTATGGCTTATTAAAAAATCAATAAAAGTACCTTATCTTCTAATAACTCATAATAGTATATAGCCTTACTATATACTTACTATATATTAATTATAAAACACAATTTATTAATAATGTACAAATAAAAATAACAACTATTAAAAATAGTATGTATGTAAGAAAATAAGCCGTGCACAAAAGGGGAAGAAAGTCCAGACCTTATTTGATAATCTCGGCGTCCCGAGTCAACCAAAGAAAATGCTGAAAAAGCTGAAAAATATCACTTTAAAAGTCCTCTTCGAAGTGCAAATGATGGCTTGTATCGATGGGAGTCAGACCCCTCCAAACGCGTTTTCTCCGCTCCGGCGGCTTTCTCAATGGATGCAGTCTGCCTCATTGTGTCCGTTTATATAGTGTTAGTCGGCTTGCTTTTTCCCGGCAAAAAATCAATGCTACAAAGATATGCTTACTATGTGAAACTAATAAGTTACATAATAGCAGACTTAAAAAAACATTACTCATTGTTATATTCTTCAACATAGTATATTGCATTTCTTTATTTATTATTGTTACTATAGTAACACCCGCCTAAGCAGGTTTAAATATAACTGCCGTTTTCATTTAATAAGACTGAACACAAAAGGGTGATAAAATTAATTTAAAATTACTTTAAAAATTTTATTATATAAAATAAATTGTATCTTTGATTCTTATGTAATGCTCGTATAGATAATTACTATATTATAACTAGGATCAATATTTTGACCTAGTAATTTTGTTCTTGAGGCAGTCTAGATGTTATAAACCTTATACTGCCTCTATAGGTTATAATTAATTGAAGTTATATTTACTCTACAGAGCAATATAAATATAAATATAAAAATAAAAATAAATATAAATATAAGGCTTATTGCCAGCAGGGGGACTGCCTGGAATGACAGGCAATCCCACTGCTGGCTGTAAAATGTAAAATAAAAGTTTAAAACAGTTAAAAATTAAATAATATATACTTAGATCATATATATATATGTATATATACATATATATATATATGATCTAAGTATATATATACATTTACACATACATACACATACACTAAGTGTATTTAAATATTAATATATATATATATTAATATCAAAATACACGTAGAATGATATTGATTAAATATATATATACACACTTATATATATTTATATATAATATTAAAAAAAATGTAAATATGTTAAAAAATTTAAATAAAAAGATAATAAAAATAAATAATTAAAATATATATATATCCAAAACCCTGAATGCCTTTCACACTTTCTACACCCAACTTTATAACCTAAGACACACACCACCCTCCCAGACGGACATTCATGACCTCCAAAAAAGGATCCGAAACACAATACCCCACAATGTGATGTCTTACCTAGACAACACCATATCTAAAGATGAATTTCACCAGATCATCAGAAAAATCCCGCTAAGCAAGAGCCCAGGCCCAGATGGCTTTACTAGCAAATATTATAAACTGTTGTCTCAAACGCTAGCTGATCCCTTCATCACCGCGTTTAACTTGCGCTAATTAGCAACCCATATCCCCAAACCCGCTTTAGAGGCAACCATTGCGTTGATCCCTAAACCGGGCAAAGACCCACAGAATTGTGGCAGCTATAGGCCAATATCTTTGATAAACGCGGATATAAAATTATTGACAAAAATAATGGCCAACAGGCTCAAGCCGATACTCCCCGAGCTCATATGTAGACCAATCAGGATTTGTCCCAGGCAGGGAGGCAAAAAACAGTACCACTAAAATTCTCAGCCTGATGCATTGGGCACAATCGAATAGGATCCCAAGCGCATAATTGGCCATAGAAGCTGAGAAAGCTTTTGATCTGGTAAACTGGTCCCTGATGCTGACAACAATGCAGTTTCTGGGACAAGGTCTACGCTGGCAGGAATGGCTGGGAGTAATATACTCAAAACCCACTGCCAGATTACGCATCAATGACCAACTATCGGAACCGGTGCAAATATTGAATGGAACGAGGCAGGGATGCCCCCTCTCACCTCTCCTATTCATCCTGGTGTTAGAATCCTTTCTTCAAGTAACTAGGGATAACCCTCATATTTGGGGCCTTAAAATCGGACACACAGAACACAAGATGTCCGCATTTGACCTATTTACAATATCAAACCCACTAAACACTATCCCACACATCCTAAAAGAAATGAGTACTTATAGTTATGTATCCAACTACCAAGCAAATTTGTCTAAATGCGAACTGCTCCCTCTGTACACGTCCAGGGATCTGGGCAACATACTCCTCCAACGCTTTTACTTCTCCTGGGCACCACTTCTATTAAATACCTCGGGAGGCACCTGCCGACCGAGTTGGAACACTTATACAAATGAAATTTCCTCCCCCTGCTCACAGCCATATCTAAAGATCTTAAACAATGGCATAAACCATGCTATGGTTGGTTCAGCAGAATCAACATTATAAAGATGAATATACTGCCACGCATACTTTATCCACTCCAAACGCTCGCGATAGCACTCCCTAAAAAATTTTTCACATCCCTCAGAACTTTTTCAATTCATTCATCTGGTCCAATACTCATCCACGACTGGCGTATTCCATGGGAGTAAACGGAGAGAGATGGGAGGGACCGGCCTACCAGGCTTAGATACCTACCACAAAGTACATCTAACTAGGATATACGAATGGACAAAGACTCGACCAACCCAACAGTGGGTAGCCTTAGAGGACTCATTCATGACAATTCCTATCTAAACCCTTCCATGACACAAAGCGGGTATGACATTTGTAGAACACAAAAAAACACCCAACGATAATGCCCACACTTTGAGTATGGACACAGTTAACTCAGTCCACAAACATCGCTCCCTACCCCTCCCGACTCTACCCCCTTTCTCATAACCCATTTCTCTCAGACGGAACTGTGAGGATTTTGTCCAAACACCATTCCAGTGACTCATATCTCTGGCTACAGGAGTGATAGACCGGACTCTAAAGCCACTAAAAGAAGTCACACTAGGGGCCACACCTACCGGGATACAACAACTACAATACGCTCAACTCTCCCACTTTATCTGCAGTGCACGGTTGCTGCCTTCAGGGGGGAGGGAACTTACACAATACGAGAACCTCTGTCTCACTCATCCACTTAAAAGTAAACTGCTATCCACACTCTATACACAGATCCAACAAGCTCAATCACAGGGCATACCCCAATATACGCAGAAATGGAAGGAGGAGCTGGGTCTGGATATAACTGAAGCTCAATGGCGACAAATATTCCTAAAAACTCACAAAGCCTCCTCTTCAACTTCGATACAGGAGAGTAACTATAAACGTCTCTCCAGATGGCACTACACTCCGACCAAGATTCACAAACTTTTGCTGACAATTGCTGGAGATGCAATGAACCTGCAGCACACTCTTCACATATATGGTGGCAATGCCAGAGGATAGAGAAGTTTTGGAAACACATACACTTCTTAACCCAGACAATTCTGAAGTCACAAATCCCGTTCTCACCTGCTATCTTTCTGTTCCTACTCCCCTCCCACATGCTCATGGCAGCCAATCAATTGATACCCCTTAAATGGAAAGCACCTCACATACTGTCAATTAGAGAATGGATACAAAAGGTAACAGTACCCCTCATGTACAGGTTTTAAGGTGTTTTCAATACCATTTGCAATAGTAGGCAACCCAAGGTATTGCAAATGGGGTATGTCCAGTATTTTTTAGTAGCCACTTAGTAGTCACAAACACTGCCCAAAATTGGTGTTCAAATTAGTTTTTGCTTTTTTCACACACAAACATATATTAATGCTAACTTTGGCTAGTGTTTGTGTCCAAGTGGCTACTAAAAAAGACTGTACATACCCCATTTGCAATACCTTGGGTTGTCTACTATTGCAAATGATATGCCATTATGGGGGTAATTCTTATCTCTGGGCTACCCTGGGCTCAAAGGCAACGTAACCAATCTGGCGAATTTCAATGTGAAAAAAATGAAAAATTCAACATGCTATATTTGACCCTGTAACATCTTAAAACACCTTAAAAACTGTACATAGGGGGTACTGTTTTACACGTGAGACATCGCTGAATACAAATATGTGTATTTTATTGCAGTAAAAGCAAACAGTATTATGACATTCACAGTTAAATTGTCACGTAGAACTAAAAAACTTTTAAAAAATCTTATTTTCCCCCATTTTTTAATATGTTATTCATATTAAATTATGTTTCATACCTAAATATTTAATATTAAATGAAAGCCCTGTTTCCCCTGAATAAAATGATATATAATAAGTGTAGGTGTATTTAATATGAAAGAGGTGAATTACGGTTGGACAGACATGTAGCGCAAATGCCAGGTTTTGTTTACGTTTTGATCACAACGTGTACATTTGGCTCAGTCCTTAAGGGGTTAAAAGTACATGTTTATTGTATTTGATTTAACGAAGTAAAGTTACATTATTATGCCCGAAATAACTATGGCTGCCGTGACTTCTTGTCGCAGGATTTGTGCGCGTCTACATCAGCATAGTGTTCCCTCAAGTGAAATTCACACTGTGACTGGGCGGGGTCTCATCTTTGATTGGCATTTGTCATCAGCCGTTCATCGGCTCAGGGTTCTCACCGTGGCCCCGCCCTGGTGCGCGTTCCTCGCGTTATGATTGGCTGCAAGTGATTCCTTCTTTCTTTCCGTCGTCCCTTAGAGAGACAGCAGCCAAGATGGTGAGTGTCGCTGCCCGGCTGATTTATAAAATCCGTTTAATATCTCCGCCATCCTGCCTCGGAAGACGCTCTGTGCCATAGATTATATTTTCTGCGAGTCTCTGAGGCGGATGGCCGAGGTATTTGTGGACGGGCATTCATGGAAATGGTTTGAGAGCAGTGAGTGTTGGAGCCGGAGTCTGGTGCGGCCTTGCTCGGGTTAAAGCCTGCTGACCCAGTGGCTCTCCCTGGACGTTCCCCACACGTCATGCATACATAAAGTCAATAAAATGTGCTATTTTATCACCTGGACTGTGGACACCTGCCATCTAAGTGAGGGCCCCTGTTTAGCCATTGACCTGCGGATAGATTCCTGTGTGGCTACAAGGGAATGGAGGGAGGGGAAGAGATAGTTGGGGCTGTTACAGTGTATAAGCGTGTGTTTTTCAAAGCATGGGATATGGCTATGTATAGTTGTACAAAATTACATCTGCTATCTTTGCTGTAATAGGCATGCAACTTATCCTAAGCCTGAATGTTTACCCCCAATAGAAACTCTGCCATAAGGGTTTTAACGATTAGTTGACTTGTGCCTGAGTAAGATAGTTTTTATAAACATTTCTTTCAAGGGACCCAGTGTCAGAGAATCCAGTGACTGTGTAGTTTGTAGCTGAGATTCAGATAAGTGTCTAGTTAGGGACCCCATAATCGGTGGTGTGTGTATATGAACAAGCAAGGAGCCACTATTTAGTAACTTTGTAGTGGGTTCTGGGAGCTTTTCATTTTTTTTGTGTGTTTTTAGAGGGGAATCCCATGCAAAACACTAATCCACTGGGTCAGCACCCAAAATATTTAGTGTTTGTGCTATTTTACTGGTTTTACAGTGGTTGATACAGATCCACATTCATCATCCTGAAAATCAATTGAATATATTTAGTATAGCAGCAGTCCCTAGAAACCTGTGTAATATTGGGAGGAGTATATTGGTGGTCTACATAATTAATAAATGTAGCATAAATTCGCTTAGGCTTTGGTGCATATTTTGTCCCTTTAAGTTTACTTATATTATGAGTTATGCAGAAGTTTGTACAGCTGTACACAGTACCTATTAGAAATACAGTAGGTATGAATTAAAAATATTTGCCCGGTGTACTTACACAAGTATTTTGGTGTTTGGATATGATTATACGTGATAATCTGTTCAATCTTTAGAGTGAAAGTTGAGTTTATCACTTTCCTTTACTCCTGATCTATTTTATTTTATAGAAAACTACTTTTTAAAAAAAAAAAAAAAATTTCACTAGCACTTTAATATGTGTTCACTACCCCTGAAGGTCTTTATATCCAGTGTATTTTAATATCCAAATATTAAAATTGATCTGAAGGAATATTATCAAAATGTAATTGTACTTATTGGTATTTTGCTAAAAATATCTAAATTATTCTGTTAAAGGAGCATTCAAAGCCTTATAACCAGTACAGCATATTGTAGTAGTCATGGTGCTCCTCTCTTATCTGATTTGCCAAGTGCTGCTTATTTAAATTTTTGGTGTGCTAATTTTTTCCCAATATAACTTGTTTCTGCAGAACGACACAGTGACCATTAGAACTAGGAAGTTCATGACAAACAGACTTCTGCAGCGGAAGCAGATGGTAAGATCAATTAATTGCCAGATTTAATGTTTTGTGGCTATATAAGTACAGTTTGCATTCAGTTCTAAAATATGTAAGCTGAACTTTAGAATAGCTATATGTATGTCAAAGAGGCGCAGTGACTCTACAGAATATTAAGTGAAAATTAACCACTTTATTTTGAATAGTAGAACTTCAATGAATACCAAACTGTGCCTCCAGCTACCCTTTGATTACAGCTCCACTAATTAACTGCCAGTCTATTGTAGTTGAAATTATGGTTGTCTTAAAATAAAAATGTTAAATACAATCTGTTTATATTTAGGCTTGTGCTTTGCTTTTTGCAGGTCATTGATGTCCTTCACCCTGGGAAGGCCACTGTCCCTAAAACAGAAATTAGGGAGAAGTTGGCAAAGATGTACAAGACTACTCCAGATGTCATCTTTGTCTTCGGGTTTAGGACTCACTTTGGTGGTGGCAAAACCACAGGTTTTGGCATGATCTATGACTCGTTAGACTATGCAAAGAAGAACGAGCCAAAACACAGACTTGCAAGGGTAAGTATAAATACAGAAAATTCTCAGTTCACTTATTTCACTAGTAAGGTTTTTGTTATATTATGGGAGTGTGTAAGCTTTGGGGAAACATGTTTTTCATGGAGATAGGTGATGCATCTGTGAGTGAGACTGATCTTGCTCTTCACCCAAAAAGGGAATAAAATATTATGTGGATACAATGCGCCCCCCCCATAAAATGTTCTGGTTAGTGTAGTGGTTTCACTGCCATAATTGTTTGGGTCCAGTGCACCCACCCCACTGCGTTTTTAATCTATTTTGTCCATACTTAACAGCAGTGATGGGCTGAGGGCACTGGGCCAAACCTGAAATAGTAGAGACACAGTTTCTTCTCAAACCTTTCATTTAGGGGCAATTTAATGCTCTGTCTAGTTGTTTAAGTTTAGTGGTTCGTAAAGGGACAGTCTGTCCCAAAACTACAACATCTTTAAGGGACATATAGGCACTGTAACAGCTACATCTTCTTAAAGTGGTTATAGTGTTTGGAGTCCCCTGGTGCCGTGTTGTGTTTAAATCCTTTTAATATCGTTTATCGCTAAACAAGAGTTCCCAGACGCCTATTGCAGTGTAATCTCTGACTTAGTCATAGCTCAAGTGGGGGCTGACAAGTGGATTACTAGTGACAGTCATTTATGGTTAAAGGAACACGCCAAATACCAAAAGCATTTTAACTTGCCAAAGCGCTTTGTGTTGTGTCTCCTCTTTGCCTGCTGACATCTTTCGTGATCTACTCCAATCCAATGAATTGGAGATACACTGGTGAGGCAAACTGCCACGCTCCTCCAATCAAATGCTGGTATCACTTACTTGTTTTTGGAGGACGACGTCCACTAAAGGTGCATTTAATCCTGCAATGTAAACATTGCAGTTTTGTAGAAACTGCAATGTCTTTCATTTCTGGGTACAAGTAACAAGACTACTGTACCGCGACCACTACATTGAGATGAAGTGATCTTGGTGACTTTAGTAATCTTTTAGCCTGCTTCACCCCCTTGATTGTCAGACAACCAGTCCTGTTACTTCCTGGTTTGGTTAGCTAAGTAGAACTAATCTCAAGAGGCAGCAATTGCCCAGAGCACCTGCATTGAAAAGTAGGGATCGACCGATTATCGGTTTTACCGATATAATCGGCCGATATTCGGTATTTTCGGCAATATCGGTATCGGCCAATTCAGATACCGATATTGCCGATAATACCTCCTGGGACCGCCAGGCTCATTACAAGCCCGGCGGTCCTGGGGGGGCGGAGACCAAGCGCTTACTCACCTCCCAGCAGCTCCTCCAGCTCCCCAGTGCAACTCTCGCGAGACCCGCGGCCGTCAGAGCGTTGCCATGGATCACCATGGCAACGCTCCGCGCGACACGCTGGCCGCGAGAGTTGCACTGGGGAGCTGGAGGAGCTGCTGGGAGGTGAGTAATCGCTTGCTCTCTGCCCCCCCCAGCTCAGCCAATACCACTGGACCACCAGGGACTGTCATATCCCCCTCCCTGGCCAGGCAACAAGCAGGGAGGGGGGACAACAACAAAAAAAAAATAATTAATTAAATATAAAAATAATAATTTAATAAAAAATGCCCCCTCACACACTCCATTATATACACATACACTACTATACAAACACACAGTGTATATAATGCAGTGTGTGTGTTTGTATAGTGTGTGTGTGTGTTTGTATACAATGCACACAAATACACTGCATTATATACACACACTATACAAACACACACAAACTGCATTATATACACACACACAAACTGCATTATATACACACACTATACAAACACACTGTGTATATAATGCAGTGTATTTGTGTAGTGTGTGTATATAATGCAGTGTGTTTATATAATTCAGTGTGTTTGTGCAGTGTGTTTGTGTAGTGTTTATATAATGCAGTGTTTGTGTGTAGTGTGTGTATATAATGCAGTGTTTGCATAGTGTGTGTATATAATGCAGTGTATTTGCGTAGTGTGTTTATATAATGCACACTACACAAACACACTGCATTATATACACACACTACATTCACTATACACACACTCTGCATTCATTATATACACACACTTTGCATTTAGTATATACAGCATTCACTTTACGCACACTACCCACACACTACACAAACACTCTGCTTTCATTATATACACACTACACTAATACACACTGCATCCACTACACACACTAAACAAATACAAACTGCATCCACTACACACACTAAACAAATACACACTGCATCCACTACACACACACATTGCATCCTCCACACACACATTGCATCCTCCACACACACTACACAAACACACACTGCATCCACAACCCACACACTACACAAACACACACTGCATCCACTACACACACACTACACAAAGACACAACAAAGAGGAGTTAGGCGCTCACTAAATAAACTAAAGGTGGGCAGCAGTGAACCAAGCAGGAATTAACACACTGCATCCACTACACACACACTACACAAAGACACACACTGCATCCACTACACACACACACACACACAGCTCCCCTGTCACACTGCATCCACTACACGTGGCATGCATATTTTGTGCATTTACCTTTAGAAATAGTTTTTATTTTCCAAAATGGTAAATGTACAGAATATCGGCAAATTATATCGGCTATCGGCCTGAAAGTTCACAGAATATCGGTATCGGCTCTAAAAAATCATTATCGGTCGATCCCTATTGAAAAGACTACATTGGGAAGTCTGTGATTAAACTTTTACAGGATGTTGGGGCTGGGGAAGAGGAGAGAGGGCTTGCGTGTCCTCTGCGTCTCATTGCGGAGAGAAATACTCTATCAGAAGCATTGGATTGGACTGAGATTATTGTGCTTGATGATCTTACTTTTGGTTGATCGGGCTGCTGTAAGGAGTTTGTCTTGTTTAAATATAGGTAAACTTGCGTTATTTCAAAATTACTTTTAAGTCACAAATTTTACTACTTTGTGTGTTTTTGGTTTTTTTTTTGTTTTTTTAATTATTATTATTATTATTATTATTATTATTATTCTGACCTATACATATTTTATGTTCAGCATGGCCTATATGAAAAGAAAAAGACTTCCAGAAAACAACGTAAAGAACGCAAGAACAGAATGAAGAAAGTCCGGGGTACAGCCAAAGCAGCTGTGGGAGCTGGCAAAAAGGTAAGAGTATTGCTCTAATAAGGAGATACAGTTTACTACTATGTTAGATTGCATTTATTGAAAATATTGATATCTTAACCTTTCTCGTTCATGTTCACACAATACATTTTGGATTGCAGAAGGTAACAGTGTGTATGGGTAATGTTGTTGTAGTGGTAGCAGGGGATTGATTTTCCTTATTTTAATAATTGCATATTTTAGTAAAAAATTAGCTTGGTGTATTAAACTAGCATTGCAAAAATTTTCAGATCTAAATCTTCAGATTTCTTGAGCGTTGTTAGTCTGTTCTTATCTTTCTGGCTTTTCTTTTTTCTTTGTGTGTGTGTGTATATCTCAACAAAATAGATGCTTGGCACTCTCCTTTTAGCGATAAATAGGGACTTCTTGCCTGGGTGCTATATCCTGTACGCCAAAAATATACAATAATCCAAAATCAGGATGCACTCACAGGTCTTAGTTAAAGTGAAAAAGTAAGTTTTAATCCATGTGAAATGTACAAAAAAATCAATCGACGTTTCGATTGATCAATCGTCTTTTTTTGGATCTTGAAAAAGACCCGTCAGGGTCGAAATGTCGATTGATTTAAAAAAAATTTTTTTTTGACATTTCACATGGAATAATTAAAACTTACTTTCTCCTCTCTCTCCCCTTAGTTTTGTATTCCACGTCTTCAACCAGTCAAATCTCAATTGTGCATGCATCTATTAAAAAAAAATATATATTTATTTTATTGTATAGTGTTGCTTTATTCAATTAATTACTGTAAAATTGACATCTTTCTACGGGGAAAAAAGAGACAAAATTGTCTCTGTCCAACTTTGCAGCATACTAAGCTTTTGTGTTGCGGATTAAGTCAAAGCAATGCATAAGCTGTATTTTATTATTGGTTTGCTGTTATATTATTTGTTCATTGTCTCTGCTTTTCTATTTCACACTTTCCTGGATTCTTTCATCAGAAATGAAGTGTCGTGCAGGTACTCCAACATGGCATGAATGTGATACTATGCAAAACTAGCACCAGACTATGCTTCCCTGGTTACCGAAATACATTACTTTCTGGCTTTTAAACTCTACAATAGAAACAGTGTAATATTTTAGAATGTAGTGGTTATGGTTTGGATTATTCATGGCTTAGTTTTGTTTTTGATTTTTGTAATCACTTCATATTCTGAGTAGTCTTTTTAATAGGTGAAAACAGTCTTTAACACTTGACAGTAACACATTTTGCAAAGTTTGGAGTCTTGTCAAATCTCTCATATTCCAACTATTGTGTGTATGCACAAGGCTTTCTGATATCTTCTTGTGACCTGCTGAACTGGTATCTTTATCGAATACTACCATTGTGGGTCCAGACCAGTAAAATATTCAAGACCTGATAAACCTATGTTAAATCTTCACACTGAATCATCGTAACTGCTACAACTTGCAGTGGTGCAAACCATTTTTGCTACAGTTCGTTTTGTTTGTGTAGTTTGATTACAAGTGTGCTTCTGGCATCTAAACTTACCTCTCAGCTACAATATAAACCACTTTTAAGTCTCCTGTATACAGCTGTTAAGTGGCAGGCTTCTGGTAGTGGACTTAGGCACCACTGTCTCTCACGCCTATGTATGTCCAATGTGGAAGTAACATTTTCACATTTTTCTTAAAGGACCACTATAGGCACCCTGACCACTTCAGCTTAATGAAGTGGTCTGGGTGCCTGGTCCAGCTAGGGTTAACCCTTTTTTTTTTTTTTTTTTCTATAAACATAGCGGTTTCAGAGAAACTGCTATGTTTACTTTAGGGTTAATCCAGCCTCTAGTGGCTTTCTCATTGACAGCCGCTAGAGGTTCTTCCACACTTCCCACTGTGAAAATCAGTGAGAAGACGCCAGCATCCATAGGAAAGCATTGTGAATGCTTTCCTATGAGACTGGCTGAATGCGCTTGCCGCGCATGCGCATTCAGCCGAGGAGGAGGAGAGTCCCCCGCCCGGAGCTGGAGAAAGAGGCAAGTTTAACCCCTTCCTCTCCATAGAGCCTGAGGGTGGGGGCACCCTCAGGGCACTATAGTGGTCCTTTAATTTGTACTGCTGCAAAGAGATGGACTTCAAACCGGAGTTGTTAAAACATTCAAATGGTTTGAGGAAAACTGAAGACGCTACACCCAAAGACTCCTTGTACTATAATAACTGCAATATGTGTTAGTGGTTATGGTGTTTAGTGTTCCTTTAGTCTTTTCTTCATTGTACAGATTTTTCTGTTTTTGTGTATGAGTCTGCTTAACTTGACCTGATGTCATAGCCAAAGGGGATTTTAAAGCCATGGTGTTTATGCAAATGATGGCATGTACTCACCTGTTGCAGCTCTGAGTTTGGTCTATGCACTTAGTTATTATTATTTTTTAATTTTTTTTCGCTTGATACCTTCTTTGCTGCTCCAGGGTAGTCCAGAATGCCCCAAAGTAAATCCTGAGTCTATCTTTATTGAACTCAGGCCATAATAGTCAACTCTGGTCTACTAATTCTTGAAGTTCACTAAAATTGCAATTATTTATCCCTTATCCACAAGATTAAAGGCCCTCATTCAGTCTTTCTGGCAGTTCATTATATTGGCTGCCAGTCTTGGCAGCTCTGCATTTCGGAAACTACCTGTAAACTGAGTGCCATATGCTTTTCCACTGGTTGTAGTGTCTTCTCTGTTCCTTATTTATATATATATTATATTTATATAATATATATTTGCCATAAAAAGGTTGAAACACACGTTTTATGGATCTTTAACAATTGCATAAAGAAAGTGTCTGGTTTTAACAGTCTTTATTTTTCTTCCTTTTCATTTACCTGCCACATTCTCAGTGAGCTGAGCAATAGATTTTACAGGTATATATGTCGGTTAAATTAGTGTTGCATGACTGCATGGAAATCACATTGCAGTTTAAGAAAATGAATGCAGCCAAATTCATTCTGCCAAATGAATGCTTCTTGACAGCACTGCAATGGCATCCGGCAGGTTGTCAACAAATGAAGGTTTTGAAGACCATTTTTGAACATATTAAATACATTATTTGTGTGATTGTGCATGGCCAATTAGTATGCACTGTAATAGCTGTTTAAACTATAAATTGAGCTTCACATGACCTGCTTCTGCCTGCTTTAAATGTTAAGCCTTGTTAATTATGAATGCTCAAAATAGCGGATTAAGTAATAACTGATTCAGTACCAGATAATTGCAGATATTAATCCATCACGATTGGCTAATAGTATTTATGATCACTTCAGGTAATCCTAAACTTGTATATGTTTTTTTTTTCTCCCCTCTTGCAGAAAGAATAAAGGATACCAGGATGACGAAACTGAAGATTGTACATTGATCTTGGGGCTTGTAATAAAAACTTATAAAAACCGATGGTTGGTCTTGTTGTATGGTTTTTATTTAATTTATTCACTAAATTAGTCTGGCTTCAATGTCCCAGAATAGCTGCTTTTTTTTTTTTCTTGTGGAATCTGTTATCATATCCTATTTGCACTTTTTAGCTTTTCTGTTTATTATGACTGCAAAGGAAATAATTACAATAGTAAGGTGTGTAGAATTTAAAAAAATGTGTAGGCTTTTGCATGACTTTAAAAAAACGTTGGTAAACATCATTTTGGAAGAATATCATGAAACTATCTTCACTTGAATCACAACAAATTATATATAGTCAACACAGCAACTGTTTTCCTCGACAAAAGTTAAGGTGTATTCTTAAATGGACACTCCAGACCCATAAAACACTCTAGCTTGCTAAAATGCTTTGTTTATTTTTTTTTTTTAAAGTGCAGATTTTTATAGAAATTGAGACTTTTCTATATTAACCTACACTGTTACGTGCCATTTGCTTTAATGCAGACATTTCCTTTTTCATCTGGGTTTGGTTAGCTCAGTGAAGCTAACCTCAAGAGACAGGCATTTCCTCAGAGCACCTGCATTGAAAAGTCTGATAGGACAGCCACAGAAGGTCTGGGTGAGGTTAGCAGGTGAGGGCTTGTGTAGGCAGCAGACAACTCAATGTTTAGGTGATGTGCCCCACCACCTAAACACAAGTTTAAGTGCAGCACCAGCGAGTTTGCAAATACCGCTCAACTATTCGGGGCATTGAAATCACACACATTAAATATTGAATAACTGTAAAAAAAAAAATAAAATCTGTGTAGTGAGTCATAGAAAACTCACATCGACTAGATTTTTGTAGGGCCTTGTTTTCTGCCTAAAAAAAAAAAAAATACTTTTATTTTTTTTAAAGGCTCTTCAATACACCTCTCCTCATTTGATATGAGGATAGAGAAAGAACAAAAAGGAATATATCTAGTTGTAACATGCTTTATAAAAAACAGAGTAAATATGCAGATAAATACAAATATATGCTCACCTTTTTAGGAGGCACTTTATAACATGATCCAAGTTGCCAGACCTTGTGTTTCTAGGGTGACACAACCCTGTGGAACCAGTATGCAGGTAGACAGATGAAGGGTATTTAAAAAAATAAATACATTTAATATAAAATACTTATAACATCAAAAGCAAAGCTTCCTCCTCTTGTAAGACACGTTTTGCCAATAGTGCTTTTTCAAATCAACACACAAAGTGAAAAAGCCCTATTGCTGTAACACAGATAATTAAAAGTTGCAGAGCTCTAACTTTCACACATTAAAAGTAATTTTTTCTTTCTTCTTCTGAGTATTTTTGTAAAGATTAAAATCCCTACCAGTAAAAAAATAGGGAATTGAAATGGGCTGGGTCTGTCTCACTTAGTCTTGCTTTGTAATGATTGTTGTCTTAATGAAAGTACAGTGATTACCTTGCAGGACTAAGACTGCCACTAGAGGCATTGCCTAGATGTTAACAGACTCTAGGTCACCTGATGCTGGCCATCCTCACATATGTGAGGACATACAGCGTCAATTAAATTCCCATAGGAAATCATTTAGGCAATGCTTTCCTAGGAAGAGGGCCTAATTGCGCATCAGCACCCCACCCCCTCCCCCCTGCAACAGAAGAGAGCTGACCCATTGGCGCTGGAATCATGTAAGTGACTAAGGTGTGTTTTTTTTTTAACCTTTTACATGGGGGGCCTCTATAGTATTCCTAACACTATAGAATTCCTTTAACCCTGATACTCCAAGCAAGGTATACTTGTGCAATTGATACCTTGCTTGGAGTACCAGTAAAGGAAATAGGTGCATGACAAAAACTTCTGCAGTTTCTTTCATGGATACAGTCCTTCCAGCAATAATCTCCGATTTTAATATTCCACCAAGTTAACCGAAGTTCCACTGTCCCTGCATTTGACTGACTCATGTTCAACTGCTGTTCTCATAGAACCCTTCTCTATGTTCTAACATGCCAGAAGCTGTTCATCTTGGAGACCTGTTGTGAATGTGGGTGCCTAAAGGAGTTAGCCATTCTTTCCAAGGCATAGGTCCCTCTCTTGAGGCAAACACATTCCAGCATGCCCTGTTCTTCAGAAAGTACTCTGCTGGGGAATCCTGCCAGCTTCTCAGGATGGGTTGTGTCACCGCACTGGACCCTTACATGGGCATCTGTCTCCACAGCTTCGTGTTCCGGGATCTGAACAAGACAACTGTTTCTGTTACCCGCTTAGCAGCCTCCCTTTCGCTCTGCTTTTTACTGGAAAATAATTCAGCACCTGTGGTTTGCTTTTCTCTGAGGTTATTAGCTTCCTGTAGGTCCAAAATCAGTTGGTCTTTGCTTGTTGCAATGATTGGTATGTCTCTTGATTAGCAAATTTTCTACTAGAACTGGAGAGAGAATAAAAAAGAAGAGGCAAATAACTGTTATGTCTTTGGGAAATTACACACAAAAACATGAAATTTATCCTAATAAGATTATCTTACCAATTGCACTACCAGTTTGCCATAGGGAGGTCTGTATGTCAAACCGTAACAGTGGGAAGAGTGTTAAAAAGTGAACCCCCTACACTGCCCTATATTACCTCTGCAACCACCAACTAACCCTGCAGATATATATATATATATATATATATATACATATATATATATATATATATAAATATAATTTTGACCTGGAATGGCATTCGGTTATTTACCCTGTTCATTTTTTTTTTTCTCTCTTCAGCAAAGCAAGCACCCCCGACCACATGACCAGTTTCTTTTTCTTGATTATCCTTACAAATAAATAATAAAAAAAACAACTTTTTAATGCAAGTCCAATTTAGACCACATTGGACATAATGTAAAAATAATATATGTATTCTTTATGATGAAGGAAGCATGTTTGCTACTAGAGGACAGTTAAATAAACAAAAGTCTGATAACATTTTATTTTCTTTGACATCCATTGTACTTGCTAATGTAAAAAGAAATAGAGATTGGACCAAAGGACACACACCTTTTAAAAAAACAGAGACTGAATAAACATCCAAGTGATAAAGTATGGAGAATGTGTGAAAGATATTTCAGAATACTCCTTCACTTATCTGTTTTGAAGCTATACATGCTACCCAAAATGTGAGGTGGAGTGCGTGGTCAGGTAAATCCAACCCTTTGGATAAATAGGTCTTTTGGATAGCCTATCTAGTGACTGCTACGACAAACCCAATTCCCATACCTAAGGCCAGAGAAGGTAACAAGTAAATTCCAGAAGCACCTCCAAGGTCGTGAGGTATTTAGGTATTGGTTCCCAGTACTTCACAGGCTGCAAGCACTAGAGGTTCCTTCCCATGAAGACCTTTGACCATGAAAGGTCTTTACATTCTCCGTCATCACACACAGAATGTCCTGTAGGTCCCAAAGCTTCTGTATGAAGATCACTGGTGTAGACCAAGACCAACAGGTCCCGAAGACAAAACATACACATCAGGGGCCTGCAGGAATCTGTTCTGCCAGACGCCATACTACCTACCATCATGGCGGTTTTCCAGTCCCTGCTACCAGAGACCCCAGAAAGAGAAATCTATATCGAACGAGCCCATAGGGCACTGAGACCTCCAGCATTCAACACAAACACATCATTGTCAAAATCTTACACTTTCCAATAAAGCAACAACTTGTGAAAGCGGCAAGAGATCACTCGCCCACATACCAAGGGCAACAACTGCATTTCTACCAAGACCTGGCCCCGTCAACGTTTCGAAAATGCCGGGAGCTGTGCCACTCACTACCGCCCTATTAGAAGCCGGCTGGCGCTACACATGGGGACACCCCTTCAAAATGACTGCCAGAAAAGGAGACCAAACCTATACCCTCCATCATGTCAAAGACATGCAAGATTTTGCAGCACACTTGGGGGTACAGATATGACACCCACCGGCGGACCCGAACGTAGCCACAGCAGAAGACACCAACCGAAGAAGAGAGTCCCAGGCAAACACACAATGCACGCAGCCCAAGAGAAAACCTCCACCCGCCTCACAAGAGCTCACACAAATGGACACTTGAACAGGAGACACATGGAACTCTCCACAAAAAACGGAGTTTCGGTTTCCTCCCCAGGTACTGGGAATGCAGACTCTAAGAGACCGGTAGTGTATACGAGGTTTCACTATGATGACTCACTACCATGTTCATTTCTGTTTATTTGAAAAACGTTAGCAATAGTAAATGTTAAAAGTTACCCCAGAAGCATAGAGGGACCCAACCCCCTAGGGGCTCAGAAAAACCCCCCAAAAAGGATCCCGACATTATAAGCCACAGACCTAACATAAGCCACAAACCACCCCAAAATGCCACACATCCAGAGGCAAGCTAACCCCCCCGAAGCCTGCAACAAACAAAAACCCCACCTAAAAAATCGACCCGCAGCATGGCCACTAAACCCTATGCCCTATGAGAACATAGGCCCCAGAATCAGAAATAGACCGCACACGGCCACAACCCACACCTCGGACAGTAAAAAAGAGCCAAATGACCCAAACTACCCCACACCAATATATATATAGGTATGGGCTTTAGTCAAAAATCAAAAAACACAACAAACTTGAGGTCCAGATGAAATACTACATCACACGTCAGAGACCACCTGAGAGAGACTTTACTCACTGTAAAATGTGAAACAGAAATTGTTATAACACGGCCCTACCCTCAGCCCACCAAAAAGATCAATCCAGATTAAATATATACGGGCAGCAGACTTAAAGCACGCTCAGAAAAGCTGAGACCTCAGGACAACGACATTTAACCCCATGGGTAAACCCCCTCCACACCCTGCAAAGCACAAGATCCACATATCCATAACAGCTCAACAAAGCACAGCACTGAGAAACCCATACCCTACGGTTGTTCACTGGTCACTCGGGGGGGAGAAGGTAAAAATAATTAATAACCACCCACGAATTCAAACTACCCAACACATATATACCGATAATGCCCCCACACCCACACACAGATCCCCGTGATCATACTCCACTGCACTTAGAAATATAAGAGTATTTGGCGTAAATATATGCAGGGAATGAGGCGAAATCTGGCATAAAATTGATGTATGTATTGACTCTGAATGGCTAGATAACCTTCACATTATGTTTAAAGTTACATAGAAAACAGCCTCTACTAGCAGTCTCGCACATTGAAGTACTTATTAAGCTGTGACCCATATTTGTGTATACTATATTGTCTTCTCCTAGGAGTCTTCGCTTTTACTGGCATACCAAGGGGACTGAAATGTTTATGACAAACATTAACTTTATTTTTAACTTCATGTCACCATGTACAAGAACGCAGAGAGACCCAACAGAGAACGAAAACAGCACAAGACCTCCAGCCTCTCTCCTCGCCACAACCCTAACCAAACGAACACCGTCAACCACACACAAGATGCACAGGACACACAAAGAAAATATTCGCAACGACCTTCACATATAAGAGCAAACAGACCTCTCACACAAGCAAACCATACCGTCCAACTGACGCCTGGCAACTAACCAGTAAAACCAGGACTTACCCAACACCCCTACACCCCCAGATCCATCGAAACACCCCCACAGCCCCTACAAACCCCACCACAACAACACCCTATCCTTACATCTCCCACCACTAACCCCCTTACTTCACACACAAAACACCACCCAATAGAGGAGGACGAACCTACAACCGGGAGAACCTCCACGCCAGCAAACATGCCGGCACCTCTGACCTGCCTATCAATTAACTGCAAAGGCCTGAACAATCCCGCCAAAAGGCACCAACTAATGTGATGGGCAAACAGATCCCAGGCAGACATACTCCTCCTGCAGGAAACACATTTTACCCAAGCAAAACAATTCCCTCTCCTTAGCTGACATTACAGAATCAATCACTTCGCCAGCTCACCCCACGACAAGCACAACGGAGTAGCCATTGTAATACGGAAATCTTGCCCTCTCTCGATTCAACGCACCATAGCCGACCCACAAGATCGATACCTCACAGTCACAGGCAAGATAGGCACTTACTCCTACGCCTTCATCACCCTCTACGCACCAAACACACCCTCCAGCACGTTCTGGCAGACGATACAGGCACACCTAGCCCTCTTTCCCTCCCACCACTCTATAATCAGTGGGGACTTCAACGCTACCCCATCACCCACGGTAGACAGACGCTGATCACTGACTCAAACTCGCTAAAGACAACCAACAGCCAAAGCAGACAAGCTGCTATCTGCCTTCATCTCGCGCACACACCTAATAGACACCTGGAGAGCCCAACATCCCATAACCCTAGATTACACTTTCTTCTCACACCCACACCAATCACACTCCCGTATAGATCTCTTCCTCATATCCCCAGCGCTAGCACCAATGTCCAAACACACTTCGATCGGCCCCATCACGTGGTCCGACCACGCAGAAATAACACTGACATTGAACTTGCCATGCACAACTAGAGCCTGGTCATGGCGACTAAACCCACTCCTCTTACACAACCCACAGATAAGACAATCAATTGGTAAAGCCATCACAGAATACTTTCGACTCAACAAAGAAACGGCAAACTCAAAAGGAACCCTATGGGCAGCCCACAAGGCGGTAATCAGGGGAGCTTTAATAAACCAAGCAACCATACAAAAAAAGAAAAAAGTAGCCCAACTAGAACAAACACAACAAATGCTCAGGACTCTGGAGGCCAAACATAAAATAGATCTCACACAAGAACTAAACGAATGAATTAAAAAATGCCAAACAGAGATTAAAGCATATATGGCGAAAGACTCAACCAAAGAGCTACTATGGTCAAAACAATTCTACTACGACAAAGCAAACAAAGCTAATACATTAATCGCGAGCAAACTCAAACAAAGAACCGAAAACAAACAGATACATAAAATAACAACACCAGAAGGGGTCACCACAGAAGACCTGGAAAGCATAGCTAAAGTCTTCCAAAAGTACTTCGAAACTCTATATGACCATACCCCGGAAGCACGACAACACCCAATTCCAGCCAAAACACTAATAGACCAATACTTAAACCAAATATCACTGCCCACCCTCCCAACAGAGGCAGCACAAAATATATCCGGCCCTATAATGCCGGAAGAACTGGCTGAGACAATAAAAGCACTAAAACCCAACAAAAGCCCGGGCCCAGATGGGTTTACGGGACTCTACTATAAGACATACGCCCCTACGCTTATCCCACACTTATTTAACCCATACAACGCCATACTACAAGGCGACCCACTACCAAAAGAAATGCTACAAGCAAATGTATGCCTCCTCTCTAAACCCAATAAAACTCACCTCGAACCAGGACATTACCGACGGATTTCACTTCTAAACGTCGACATCAAACTGTTCACCAAAATCCTCGCAGACCGTCTAAGCCCCCCCCTACCCCGACTAATCCACCCGGACCAAGTAGGCTTTATACCGGCAAGACAGGCTAGCGACAATACAAGACGGACGTATGACCTTATCTGGACAGCACAATCGAGACATATCCCTACCCTGCTTTTATCACTAGACGCCGAAAAGGCCTTTGATAGACTGCTATGGCCCTTCTTATTCGCCACACTAGAAAAATTTGGATTCTCACAGAGATTTATAAACGCCCTACAAGTACTATACGCCACACCTCAAGCACACCTCTTACTCCCTCTCACTCCCCCCCTCCTTTACAATCCACAACGGCACACACCAAGGATGTCCGTTATCCCCAGTACTCTTTGCACTATCACTAGGGCCACTTTTACAAACCCTGAGAAACAATAAGGACATAAAAGGTCTAAAAATACACGAGGAAGAATATAAAACAGCAGCCTACGCAGACGACCTGCTTATTACAATCACAAAACCGGCAAAATCCATACCACCACTCCTAACAGCCCTGGAAACATACGCCCAAGTATCGGGTTACAAACTCAACATAGATGGGACGGAAGCACTTCCAATACACATAGACCCCCCACACAGACAGCCATACACGAAATATACCCATTTGACATAACTCCCACTAACATCAAATATTTAGGGATCTCTATACCAGCAGACCTGTCACGCTGCTATGAACTAAACTACACACCCACGATCCAAAAAATCAATCACCAAGGGCCCAAAACAAACTAATAGCTAAAATCACATTGGCTGCAAGGAGAGCAATAGCGGAAAAATGGGGCAGCCCAGACACACCTACAATAGACACAGTCAAAAAGAAAATAAAAGATACCATAAAGATGGACGAAATGTCCGCATTGGTCCACGACACGACCAAACACTTTTATAAAATATGGGACCCATGGTTCTACGAATTTCCAACGCTACCCTAAAAAACAAAGGAACAAAAACACACATTGTGACAACGCTAAGCCACATTAACCGCAAACGCCACACCGACCCTATACCTCCAACCCCTCACCCCACCCACTAGCTCAAACTCCACACAACACCACATCTTCCAGAACCAGAACACACCCCGAGACAACTCACACACAAGAAACATCTCACAACACACCCCCCAAAGAATAAGACAACCAACCAAACCAACAACAGCGATACCACACAATAGAAACCTACAAATCACACAAGACACCCAAAAACCCAAACGCACTAAATCTGACGAACTCACCACTTGACCACGGCAACAACAGAGAGGGAAAACAAATACATTAGAAAGGAACATACAGAACACTTAGGGAATAGACACCCACTCACTAACTCCGAACGGAACAACAAGGACCACACCACAGGACGTAGAACGACATAAAGCATGATCTTATAATACCCCAAACATCACAGACAATCACACGAGTAAAGCAATGATCAAAACACACAGCATAGACCCAGGAGAGAGACAAGAGGACCAACAAAAGGAGTACACACACCCCCCGACCTCCTTTCCATCCGGCAACCTTGAAGAGAAAAGTCATAACCCCAAAACTCGACCACCCTACCCATACCCAATCCGGACTACAAAGCGCACAATAAACCAGACACAAAACCGACCAAGACAACCCACAGCCTGAACAACCATGAAAAGACGTGCATGTGGGGCACCCGCCCCCCTCCCCCTGTTTTTTTCTGTACCCCACCCGAACCATTAGACCACAGAATAACCACGCTGGATAAACGAAGAAACAATAGAAACAAGGATAAATAAAAAGAAATTAAGAACGAAAGATGTAATCAGATGCATTAAAGTATACTATAACATAACCAGCACAGGTCTACGCTGTAACAACTAAATTACAAATGTTAACCCCCTGTTTCTCATTCTGTACCCTACCCCCCAAAAATAAAAAACCTGACAGATAACGAACAATCATACCTGCACAGCTGGCTTCTGCGCAAGCCCTCTACGGCATAATAATGCAAAATGGAATGTACGGCTTCTGCGTAAGACACCCATAGAAATGCTATGTAATATTGCAAATATCTGTCAGTGAACAAATAAAGAATAAAAAAAAAAAAAAAAACTGTCTGTACCTGAGTTTGTATTGGCCTTTGCGATTTATAGGGATGTGAGAGGAATTGCACAAGCTGGTGGATCTGGGGCACAAATACGGTGGTACGGCCTGTTATGACTACCACCGTTCTTTTTCTGCAAAAGTGGCTGCATCTCTGACTCAGTTTAACTTCAATATGGATTGGAGTAGACTAGATACAGAGTAATTCTGCAGGCATTTTGCAGGCCTCAGAACTCCGGCTTGTGCAGTTTGCGCATCCATGTCACACTCGATGAACTTATGTCCTAACATGGCAGAAGTTGCACAGGGCCACTCGGCCCCTTACACTACGACAAAATCAGACAAAGTTATTAAGTGTAAGCTGGGTAGGGACATTGTCTTTCTAGGCAAGTCGCAGATTTGCAATAATTTTAATGCTGGTACTTGTGGGTACAGTTCTTGCAGGTTATTGCATGTTTTCTCTTACTGTTTTCGGGTTCATGCCATATCTATGTGCCCTAATAAAATGTTCCCTAAACCATACCTCACATGTATTAATGTTATGTATTTTGCTGAATTATTACTATACCACCCCTCGCAACATTTGGTTAACTTTCTCACCGATGGGTTATCACAGGGGTTTCACAGGGGTACCATACACTTGCCATCTGGTACGCTGGAATGCAATAATTTGCAGACAGCGCTAGAAGATCCAGAATTGGTTGATAAACTAATCAAGACCCTCCTTTAACTTCTTGGAGAACAAATCCTATTGGTATAGTCACGGGTAAATCTCCACATAAACACAAGTTAATTATTGACCTATCAGCACCACATTCCTCCTCTGTCCCTAGTCTTAACTCCCTCATACCCTCTGAAGTATTCTCTCTGCAATACTCCACTATTGACAACGGCATCTGGGCCATTCTAGCTGCTGGGACAGGTGCACGGCTCAGTAAAACTGATATTGTCAATGCACCGTACATACCGTACATTTTTTTATGCTGAAAAACCCCCACTCGACTTATACTCGAATCAATGTCTGTATTATGGCAACTTACATTGCCATAATACAGACCAGAACCGCTGGGTTTGTCCTGTTGGGGGCTGGCAGCGAGCTGTAACTTACCTTTCCTGCAGCTCCTGTCAGCTCCCTTCTCCTCCGTTCCGGTCAGCTCCACTGTAAAGCTTGTGAGAACTGCGGCGTCTGAGCGTGGCAATGCTCCACGCGGCACTCAGACCGCGAGACTTACAGTGGAGCTGACCGGAACGCAGGAGAAGGGAGCTGACAGGAGCTACAGGAAAGGTAAGTTACAGCTCGATGCCAGCCCCCCTCCTACACAGCCCATCCAATGGACCACCAGGGAATGAAAGCCCCCCTCCCTGGCCAAGTATCAAGCAGGGAGGGGAGGACAAAAAAAAAATTAAATAATAAAAAAATAAAAATATTAAAATATTAAAATAAAAAAATTAAATAATAAAATAAAAAAATAATAATACTAAAATAAAAAAATTAAAATATTAAAATAAAAAAATTAAAATAATAAAAATGCCCTTCCCCCCACCCCGTTCACACACTACACACACACACTACACACAAAAACACACACTACACACACACACACACACTCTGCATTATATACACACACTCATACACACACACACTCTGCATTATATACACACACACACTCGTACAAACACACACACTCATACAAACACACACTGCATTATACACACACACACACACACACTCATACAAACACACACTCTGCATTATACACACACACTCATATAAACACACACTCTGCATTATATACACACACTCATACAAACACTCTGCATTATACACACACACACATACAAACACACTCTGCATTATATATACACACACACTCATACAAACACACTCTGCATTATATACACACACACTCTGCATTCACACAAACACACACACTGTGTGTGTTTGTATGAGTGTGTGTGTATATAATGCAGTGTGTGTTTGTATGAGTGTGTGTGTATTATGCAGATTGTTTGTATGAGTGTGTGTGTGTATAATGCAGAGTGTGTGTTTGTATGAATGTGCGTGTTTATAATGCAGTATGTGTGTTTGTATGAGTGTGTGTATATAATTATAAAAATCACAGAATTTCATAGCCCCAAGTTTTACCCTCGACTTATCCACGAGGTATAGCATACTTCACAATTGTTGGTCACAAAACTGCACTCGATTTATACATGAGATCGACTTATACACGAGTATATATGGTACTTCCTATTCACCCCTCACTTTGGCATCTGCACGGCATTATTTGGCGAGGATTATATTATTTTTTCTCCCGGCTCACGTTCAGGTCTAAGAGCAGTTCCAAGATATTAGAAATCTTTGCGGAAACCTTGTGCTGGTAACTACTTAACCCCTTAAGGACACATGACATGTGTGATATGTCATGATTCCCTTTTATTCCCTTTCATTCCAGAAGCTTGGTCCTTAAAGGGTTAATGTATGCAGATGCCCGACTGTCATGAACTTTTAGATGACTTCCTCCCAATTAAAGACAACTCTCATCTCCCTTGCAGTCTCACAAAAATGATCAGCCTTTTTTTATCCCTGGGTATATCAATATCCCCAAAAAAGACAGAAGGTCCTGACACGGTAATACATTTTCTGGGTGTTCAACTAAACTCAGTTAACATGCAGTCCTGTCTCCCTCATGATAAGGTTGAGTGCACCCTGTCAAGTATTGACCTATACTACAGTTTTTGCTTGGCTTGCTCAATTTTGCCATGGGAATCATCCCAATACAGGGTTCGCAGCTATCTGTGGCAATCAATGGCTTTGGGGTCCTTGACCTAACAAAGTTAAGTCCCTACCTAGCTTCTCCACAACATCAGCCTTATTCGAGTTATACTCGATAGTGGCGGCAGCTATCACCTGGGGTCCTTGCTAGACAGGTTACTTGCTCAGATGTTTTTCAGATAACTTGGCTACCTGCCACATTGTAAATAAAGGCTGGTCATCATCTTTGGTAATTATGAGGTTTTTGAGGAGATTCACATGGGTGGCGGCCACTTGCCAGTTTTTCCTCACTTGTATTTACATCCCGGGGTCACTAATGTATCAGCTGATCACCTGTCTCATTTCTGCTTTTAGGCATTCCGCAAGACTCTGCCCACCACTTCCCATCTGGATACTCCTGCCCCTCCATTCCAAGACGTTACTTGATTAAATGTTTTATTGAGACACGCACAAAATCTTTCCCACCTAGCACTCTCGGTTAACATTCAACACTACATGCTGTTACAACACCCTAAATAACGTGAATCGTATCATCCTACCAAATCAAGACCTTGCTGAAAAGAATCCAAAAATCTGACACGACTTTACCCTGTAAAAGACTACACATCCATAGTAAACTATTCCAATCATTATCCGATTTGTTAGACACGTCACCTTTTAAACCTATTACTACTATGGTAATTAAAGCTGCCATATACCTAACGTTTTATAGATTCTTCCGGCCTAAAGAATTCACCACCACTAATATAACTTCCACAGACTACCCTAAACCTGTTAATATCCACAAATCCATAGATCACTACATCCTTTCACTCCCCCACTCTAAAACTAGCCAGATGGGACACCCGGTCAACATGCCCTTCTACCCTATCTATAAAAAAAATGGTGCCCAGTTAAGGTATTGGATAAATATTTCAACACCTTTCACAAATAAAAACACCAACCACTACTAGAATTACACAGTTCCACACTCACTACTGCTAATTTTATGCTCTATGTGCGTATGCTATTGACAAGACTTGGCCTCAATGCAACTCGTTATTCAGGCCACTCTTTTCGCATAAGGGCAGCATCATCTGCTTCCTCCAATCACATTCCAGCACATATAATCAAGACCATGGGATGCTGGATATCATCCGCGTATACACTATATATACGAGAACCGGTTAAAGAGATTCGTCAGACATTTTGTGACTTGTCAAAGTAATTTTGATGTATTGTAGAACAAATAACATTTTGTATGGTACACGTCTTTTTGCCCTCTTACAGGCCTACTACATTGTCGGTTCTGGCACACCAAAACCAACTGGTGTTATTAACTATGATATTTACTACGATTTATATGTTATCTAACTCTTACGGCAATATTACCCTGACCACAAAAATATATATAATTATTTTAACATTTGGGTGATTAATTGATCTTTGGCTGTATCTGAAAACATACATATCTATTTACTAAGTGGTATAATTTTTGCCTTGTTAAAAATTTTTATGCTTGTGAGTCAGTTTAGAGACCAAAGCTATTTACTATCACAAATTACATGCTGGCTTCTTAACATCACTAAGCTAAGTCAGTAGAACTGTTTTCTCAGAGCAAGTGCAGGTGTTGCATGTTGTCACCAGAAAATATCAGGACTAATGTCTCTATTTGCATGTCCACTCTGGACTGGGTAGCTACTAAGCCAATCAATCACAGTGCTCTGACCGAATGTTCAAGGTGTTTAAGTTCTATATAAAGGCCTTGTGAAGAAATGACTCCGTTAATCAGGATTTCTACTTTTTTGTACAGTTAATTCACCAAATTCAGCTGGAATTCGGCATATAGCTTTCATTTCTACCCTTCGGATGGATTCAGGCGAATTCCCTGTGTAAAATATAGGTGGCCGCCATTTCGGCACTTTACACGTGGCCGCGGCCATTTTCCGTGCGAACAGCGGTGTTTGCCCGTCAACGCGTGGAACTAAAATCGGATACGCGAACAGGCGAACACCGCTGAGACCTCCATACATCCAGAACTTCGCACGGGAACGACCGAATCACCGGCCGTTCGGTAGTTACATGTAACTTAGTATGGGGATTTCAACGATCACAAAGATGCGAATGGATGGCAGGGCTTTCGTCTCTTTTATTCGCCTAAACGGAGACCGACCGCAGGGCCAAAACTTATGGAACTATTTTCGGCTAGATGGTCCGTGCGGTCGGTCAAAACTTTAGTGTTCCATAACTCCCGAACCATTCATCCGAATGGACTGATTTTTTGATATGTTGTCCCCACAAATGAGAACTATCCAGCGGTACCAAATTTAAAGGTGTACCCCCTGTTTTTGGGGTACATCCAGAACTGGGGTAAAATAGTGCACGTTTTAATGAAGTTAACTGTTTATCAGAGGGGAGGGAGGTGTGGGCTGTAACCTATACCTGATTGGTGATTTAATGCCTCCCCCTGGGTGTGTACCTTTTGTCTGTAACCTCAATAAAAAGCAGGCTGGAGATTCCAGACCTCAGATCTACTTGTATCCTGATTCTGGACTCTGACTGTTATTTGGGAATTCGTATGCTTTACCAAGGGGATTATCTTGGGAAGCTGTTATATTTCTTATGGACTTCATTGCTTAGAACTACCTTAGACGCTGGCATTGCAGGAGGAATTATCAAAGCGGTTCAGCTATACTTGATTTCCTTACAACTGGTGGCAAGCGGAGGGATTCGAATCCCAAATGGACATTTCAAAACAAGCAAAGGAATGAATGGCTCAGCAGTACCAGCTACTTAAAAGAACCACGCTAAAGGACTTACTGGAAGCTCGAGGCAGAGTGGCAAGTAACAAAACAAAAGCCACGATAATTGCGGAGTTAATGCAGAGCGATAATACCAGTAATATAGAGATGGATCAAGAGGAAGAAACCGTGATGCAAAAGGACATCCGATGGACACTCAGTTTATTGGGACCCAATCCATCCTCAGAGGCGATACTGCAGGTCGTAGCACAAGCCAGACAAGCGCAAAAAGAGCGAGATGACCGGGACAGAGCGTCACAGGGGGATTTGCTACACTCCCCGAGAAGTATTGGGGAAATACCAAAGAAGGTAAATTATGCAGCGTTTAAATCATTTGTTGACAATGAAATGGAAATTGACAGTTACTTGCAAGACTTTGAACGTCAGTGTGCACTGGAGGGATTAGACTCCACCAAATGGGCTGCAGTCTTCAGCAGTAAATTGTCAGGTAGAGCAGCCGAGGCGCTGCGAGCAGTACCTGAGGGGGACATACATAATTATGAGAAAATAAAAGACATTTTGTTGGCCAGATATGCGGTAACTCCGGAGGCATACCAGAAAAAGTTTAGAGACCTGAGAAAGACTGGGAGAGATTCCCATACGGAATGGGCTTTTCGCCTGCAGCGGGCAGCCCGCAATTGGATGAAGGGCTGCCAGGCAACCACCCTAGAAGAAGCTTTGCAACTAGTGATACTGGAGCAATTTTTTAATCATACTGCAGAGGACATAAAAGACTGGGTAAAAGATAGGAAACCAAAAACCGTGGAGGAGGCCGCTAGGCTAGCGGACGAGTACCAGGATAACAGGAGGAAGGAGCAAGGGGCGAGCAGACCACCATTTAAGCCTCAGTACACAGCTCCAACAAACCCGACTCCACCTAGACCTGCCATAGGTAACCCCCCACCGAACCCAGCAAACACACCTCGACCTCCTGCAGTGTGTCACTACTGCAAGCAACCAGGACATTACAAGTATCAGTGCCCTCGCTTAAACCGGGGAAGCTGGGAACGGCCAGCCCCACAACAACCCAGGGCAGCTGCTCACTGTGTGCAACAGGAACACACAGGCCCTGCCCTTAACCACGAAGAACAGTGGAGCGTATTACATGAGGTCAATCCAGTACAAGCTGGGGGGGACAACCGGGACCACCACCGCCAATGGATTACCGTCGATGGCGTGGGGGCCCGGGCGCTGAGAGACTCTGGGGCTACTTTGACTGTGGTACAGCCCCACACGGTCAGAGCACAAGCTCGCACCGGACGCACAGTCGCTGTAAGGGTGGCTGGGGGCGCTATTCACAAACTGCCCACCGCTAATATGCTTGTTGATTGGGGTTCCGGGTCTAAACAACTGGAGGTGGGGATTATGCAAGAACTGCCCGCCGAGGTTTTGTTGGGAAATGATGTGGGATGCCTAACCTCTCAACTAGCCCGAGACCCCCCTGCCGAGGCCTACCCGGTTACCACCCGAGCTCAAGCCAGACTGGAAGCTCCGCTGCACTCTGAGGAAAACCAGGTAAGATTCGAAATACCTCCCTTACCCGATCCCCCCGTACCCTTCTGGGATACCCCCCAGGGGTTTGAACAGGAACAGCGTACTGACCCCACATTAGAAGGCTATAGGAAGGCCGCGGCCGCTACCCCCGAGAACAACCCGCACGAAAAATTTGAGTGGTATAAGGGGTTGCTATATAGGGTAACCGAGGGGGTGGGACAGGGGGCTACCCAGGTCATAAAAAGACAGTTAGTTGTGCCCCGTAAATTTCGGGCTGAGTTGTTAAAACTCAGTCATGACATTCCCCTAGCAGGACATTTAGGGGTCAAAAAGACCAGAGACAGGTTAACTCAAACCTTCTTCTGGCCCAGAGCCACCCAGGACCTTAAGTACTATTGCAGGACATGTGATGTATGCCAAAGGGTAGGGAAAAGGGGAGACCTTCGGAAGGCTAAGCTGCACCCCCTACCCATCATCGAACAGCCCTTCCACCGAGTAGCGGTGGATTTAATAGGACCCCTCAGTCGCCCCAGCCCGTCGGGCAAAAAGTTTATCCTAACGGTGGTCGACTACGCCACTAGATACCCGGAGGCAGTCGCCCTCACCAATATAGAGGCCGAGACCGTGGCAGAGGCCCTTATTCAGATATTCACCCGAGTAGGTTTCCCGCAGGAGATACTCTCCGATCGGGGGACGCAGTTCACAGCTACCCTGACGCAACAACTGTGGCAGAGCTGTGGAGTGCAACCCCTGTTCAGCGCCCCGTATCATCCCCAGACTAACGGGCTCTGTGAACGTTTCAATGGCACTCTAAAACAGATGCTAAAAACTTTTACAGAGTCCCACAAGAATTGGGAAAAATTCCTTCCCCACCTTCTGTTTGCCTACCGTGAGGTGCCCCAGGCCTCCACTGGGTTTTCCCCCTTCGAACTCCTGTACGGGAGAAAAGTTCGGGGCCCACTGGAGCTCGTACGGGAACACTGGGAGGGCAATACAGATGAGGGGGGAGTCCCTATCGTCCAGTATGTCCTGGAGTTCCGGGACCGTCTGCGGGCCCTCACCGAATCAGTTCGGGAGAACCTGCAGGCGGCCCAGGAGGACCAGAAAAAGTGGTACGATAGGAGGGCCCAGGATAGAGTGCTGGACTTAGGGCAGAAGGTACTGGCTCTGAGGCCAGTTAAAAAAGACAAGCTGCAAGCAGCCTGGCAGGGACCCTTTAAGGTAGTGGAACAGGTTAGCGAGACTACCTACATCGTGAGCAAATGCTCAGATGAAAGGCTGACCAAAGCCTTCCATGTGAACATGCTCAAACCCTATTTTGAAAGAACAGAGGAGGTGGGCGCCGTGTGCGCCCCCGCCACAGAGGATAGTGAAGGGCTACCCCTTCCTGACTTACTGGATACCACCCCCTGTACTATTGACCAAGTAAGCTTGGGTCAAAATTTAGACCTCCTGGAGAAAGGGGAGGCTACTCAACTGCTGCAGGGATACCGAGAGATGTTTTCCGCTACCCCCGGCTATACCTCCGCTGCGGTACACCGTGTGGAAACCCAGGGAGAGACGCCCCTACGGCAACAGCCATATCGGATCCCAGAAGCAGTACGTGAGAGTATGCTCACCGAGTTAAGGGATATGTTACGGCTAGGGGTAATAGAACCCTCCCAAAGTCCTTGGGCCTCCCCGGTGGTACTAGTACCGAAGCGCGACGGTACTACGCGCTTCTGTGTAGATTACCGGAGGCTTAACGACCGTACCATAACCGATGCCTACCCCATGCCTAGAATAGATGAGCTCTTAGACCGTATGGCGGGGGGAACTACTTGACTACCCTGGACCTGTGCAAGGGTTATTGGCAGATCCCCTTGGAGCCTGCGGCCATCCCCAAGTCGGCGTTCGTCACCCCGTTTGGGCTATACCAATTCAAGGTGATGCCCTTTGGGATGAAGAACGCCCCGGCTACGTTTCAGCGGATGGCGGATAGGCTCCTGGAGGGGTTTCAGGACTTCGCATGTGCGTATCTAGATGATATTGCCATCTATAGCAGCACATGGGGAGACCATCTAGGTCATGTGTCCAGGGTACTCGAACGAATCCACCTCGCAGGGCTCACTTTGAAACCCGACAAATGTCACGTAGGCCTAGCCGAAGTCCAGTATCTAGGCCACCGGGTCGGCTCCGGTAGACAACGCCCAGAGCCCGCTAAGGTAGAGGCCATAGCTAACTGGCCCCAACCCCGGACCAAAACCCAGGTACTGGCTTTCTTAGGGACGGCCGGGTATTACAGGAAGTTCGTCCCAGAATATAGCGCCCTGGCCAAGCCCCTCACGGACCTTACCAAAAAGGCCCTTCCCAAACAGGTCGCCTGGACCCCAGAGTGCACGGACGCTTTCCAGAAGCTCAAAGCGGCATTGAGTGAGGCCCCTGTGTTGGCAGCACCCGATTACACTAAACAATTTCTTGTCCACACAGATGCCTCCATGTTTGGGCTGGGAGCCGTGCTAAGCCAGGTGGGGGCGGATGGCATGGAACACCCGGTGGCATACCTCAGCCGTAAACTTTTGCCCCGAGAAGTCAGCTATGCCACCGTAGAAAAAGAGTGCTTGGCCCTCGTGTGGGCCCTCAAGAAACTTCAGCCCTATCTGTATGGGCGAGCGTTTACCCTTATGACCGACCACAACCCCCTGGTATGGCTCAACCGGGTAGCTGGTGACAACCCCAGGCTACTCCGGTGGAGCTTAGCTCTCCAACCATACAATTTTACCATGCAGTACCGTCCGGGTAAACAAAATGGGAATGCGGATGGTCTGTCCCGCCAGACCGAACTGGACACCTAAAAACGTACTTTCATCGGACATCCCCAAGCCAACCCGACAGGGTCTAGGCGGGTATGCCGACCTATGGACTTATAGGGGAGCAGTGTGAAGAAATGACTCCGTTAATCAGGATTTCTACCTTTTGTTGTACAGTTAATTCACCAAATTCAGCTGGAATTCGGCATATAGCTTTCATTTCTACCCTTCGGATGGATTCAGGCGAATTCCCTGTGTAAAATATAGGTGGCCGCCATTTCGGCACTTTACACGTGGCCGCGGCCATTTTACGTGCGAACAGCGGTGTTTGCCCGTCAACGCGTGGAACTAAAATCGGATACGCAAACAGGCGAACACCGCTGAGACCTCCATACATCCAGAACTTCGCACGGGAACGACCGAATCACCGGCCGTTCGGTAGTTACATGTAACTTAGTATGGGGATTTCAACGATCACAAAGATGCGAATGGATGGCAGGGCTTTCGTCTCTTTTATTCGCCTAAACGGAGACCGACCGCAGGGCCAAAACTTATGGAACTATTTTCGGCTAGATGGTCCGTGCGGTCGGTCAAAACTTTAGTGTTCCATAACTCCCGAACCATTCATCCGAATGGACTGATTTTTTGATATGTTGTCCCCACAAATGAGAACTATCCAGCGGTACCAAATTTAAAGGTGTACCCCCTGTTTTTGGGGTACATCCAGAACTGGGGTAAAATAGTGCACGTTTTAATGAAGTTAACTGTTTATCAGAGGGGAGGGAGGTGTGGGCTGTAACCTATACCTGATTGGTGATTTAATGCCTCCCCCTGGGTGTGTACTTTTTGTCTGTAACCTCAATAAAAAGCAGGCTGGAGATTCCAGACCTCAGATCTACTTGTATCCTGATTCTGGACTCTGACTGTTATTTGGGAATTCGTATGCTTTACCAAGGGGATTATCTTGGGAAGCTGTTATATTTCTTATGGACTTCATTGCTTAGAACTACCTTAGACGCTGGCATTGCAGGAGGAATTATCAAAGCGGTTCAGCTATACTTGATTTCCTTACAGGCCTTTTCCACACTATGAGTGCTCAGATGGTTAGTCTGTGTGGATACCTGCAGCAGGAGGGTGAAGAATGGATTTAAATTTTTTTTTGTGGTGCATATTTTTCTATTTCACTAGTTTTTGCTTTTTGTATCTTGGGGGCTTTGTAATTTTTTTGTAGCAGCATGGGGATATCAGTTTATTTGTGCTGTTTTTGTCACAGAAGAAAGGAGAAAATAATCTTCAATCAAGCTAAGTAAAAAATACTTTTTTTTACAGGTTTTTAAATAATATTTTCAGATATTCAAATATTTCTCAACTCTTCCGGTTTTAATTGTGGCTCACGGACGCCCGCAGAGTCTACATAATATCCTGGAAATCAAATTTTTTTTGTTTGGAGCGAGAACTTTCTCTCACGCTAAAAAACAAACCGATTCCCGGGATATTACAGTGCCACTCCATAAGGGAACCACATTATACAAGCAGGGAACGCCTCCCCTCTCGATCTGCGTAGGAGCGCCGGGTGTTACGTGACTACTCAACGCTACATCTGACAGAGCGCGCTGGACTTCAAAGAGGCCCCCCTCCTCTGCCATGACAGCTAAAAGAGCAGGGAGGGGTACACCAATCTATAGGAGTGCAGAGCCGGCGCTACCTTCACAGAGACATGGATGGAAGGGGGTTGGGTTGGAAGAGTCATTGATGGAAGGGGAGTAGAAATGAGTGGAGTGAACAGTGTAACCACACCTTGCCCTGCCTGGAGATACAAAAACCAAACAAAACATGTGAACACAACCCCAGTGAGAAAGATGTATAATTTTAAGCAGACTGGAACTTCCCTGTGTATTTGAATCTTTGCTGTCATTTGTTCACCAACTCCCTGAGGAAGTCCGATTTCGGGACGAAACGCGTAGGACGCCTAATGGTGACAAACAAATTGTTTTATGCTTATATGTAAGTTATTAAATTCCTTTCTACTATACTCTGGAAGTTTTTGTTTTCTGTATATTTTCTCTTGAGTTACATATTCCAATCTACTGATGGGAGTGTGAAGATGAGAAAATACAGTGGATATTGGAGGAGAAATTTTTCTTAAGGTTGTTTTACATCTGGGAACTTTAGATTATCCCCTGCCTGGAGATTGCTGAGACTGCAGTTTGCAGAGGGAGCAAGTGAAACAGATACTCCAGACAGTGAAATTACTAGTGAGACTAAGTAACTCCCCATTGCCCCACTAGAGTCTGCCCACTACAGTCCCATCACCCAAATTGCAGGTCCTACACCTTACTACAGTCCCCCCCCCCAATTGCAGCCCCAAACTCCCCTACTACAGCCCTATCCTGCCCACTACTGTCTCTATTACCCCCACTTGCAGTCCGTATCCCCTACTACAGCCTCCAAGTCTCATTTTACACCCCATACCCCCACTACAGCCTCTATTCCCTGACTAGTCACTACCTCCCACTACAGTCCCATATCCTCCACACTACAGCCCCTAACCCCTTTACACCCCATACCCCCACTACAGCCTCTATTCCCTGACTACAGTCATTACCTACCACTACACTCTCATATCCTCCCCACTACAGTCCCTTTCCCCAATTGCAGCAATCCACCTACTTAAGCCCCTAACCCTCCTACTAAAGCCATTATCCCCCACAACATTTCCTAACCCCCCATTTCCAACTCATACCCCCCACTACAGCTCCTGTCACCCCACTAAAGCCCCTAACTTCTCAATAACAACCTCTATCACCCCACTATAACCCACAACCAGTGCCCGAGATTAGGTTCACCCCTGTCACGTCAGCCACCCCATGTAGACGCCGGGCTCGGAAACTCAGTGACAGACATAGTGAGATAATGTTCAGTGCAAATCCTGATTGGTCTCTCTTTCAAAAGAGGGACCAATCAGAATGTGCGCTGTGTAACACTATATCTGTAAAGTCTGCCTACTGAGTAGCTTGTGAAGCTGCCTCAATTAAATGAGTTTTGGCATGTTGGGATATCTGTATTTTAGAAGATTTGGCCACTCCAGGGGCTGAAAAGCCATACTCTCTCTGGCTGGGGAAAATTACACATGATAGGTTGCCCCTGAAGTGACCACCTCACCTACTAAGTGAGACCCGGGTGCAATCCTCTTGCCAGATCTCCTCCATCCTCTCCCTTTGCAGAGCTTTGTGTAAGAGGAGGAGGCAGGGCCCAGGGAAAGGGAAGTTAAATCACTTCTTGCCCTCCCCTCCTCTCCTCTAGAATCTACAGAATGCGCTGAAGCTAAGGAGCAGACTGGCAGAGTTAGCAGGTATGTAAATCCACCATCTCCTCCTTCACCTAAGTCAGCCCCCATCTTTCCCCTCACTCACTACAGCCCCTATGCCTTCCAGCACCCAGTATAGCCCCTATCTTTACTGTACCCGCTACATCCACCATTTCCCCTCATGTACCTACTACAGTCCCTGTGCTCCCCTACACCTGCTACAGCCCATATCCACACACACACTGCAGCCACTATCCACACACACAGACTTACTGCAGCCTTTATATCCCCCACACAGTAGAGCCTCTATTATCCATAGAAATACACACTACAGCCCCAGTATTCCCCAGATGCCCCATTACAGCCTCTATCCCACACGTTTACCCACAAGAAGCCCAGCTGTTTGCATACAATTTCACAAGCAGCATCCCCACACATGGAAAACCACATACATGCCTCCCTATTCACACTTATCACAAGCAGCATCCGCTCCATTGCAATACTGCATACAGCCTCCTTACACACACATACACAAGTATTACAATCATTTATATGGCACCAACATATTCTGAAGAACAGTACAATAGGTAAAACAAGACAAACAATTCTAGCACAACACGGTGACATACAGGAACACTATATAACAAGCAGCATTCCACACACTGAACCCCACAAATAGCAAACACATACTGTATATTTGGAGTTTTCTTGTATGGGCTTGTATGATTGCAAATGTGGGGGATGCTGCTTGTGATGTCACCAGTAAACACAGAGGTAGCGTGTAATAAAATTTGCTTTATTTCTTTATTTTAGTGGGGGAGGAGACGTGCCAGCAAGGGTTACTTCATTCAAAAACATTGTTTTATTAAAACACTGTTTTTGGTTGAATTTACCCCTTAAAAGCATATCTGACCCTGTTTGGAGGCCTTTCAGGTGGGAGTCATGTTAGTGTGGGTCACACATAGCCATCATGGGTGCTGGGCAGCATGCACATAATATCTGTGTGAGAACCTCACAAAGAAGGGAAAGAGGAGTAGCAGTAGCCAAAATACCTTGCACCCGGAGGTAGGAGCCCTGGCTTCCCATTGCCTGAGTGCCCTGTGAGTTGTCAGTCTGCCCCTGGGCCCGTCTCTCTCTAAGAACTACCACTGTGAGAGGAGCTAGGAGTAGGTAGCATTATATGGGAACCTTGGCAACTTGAGTGGAAAATATTAACCCTTTCTGTGCATATCCTGGCTATCAACAGGTAAACCTTTTGGGGGAATTAATATTGAGGCAGGGACTGGGCATCTCCTGTCCAAATTAAGCACTGCACTCCACCCAACTAATTACGGAGTGTAAGACGAAAGGAGGCCAGCTCTAGAATCTCTCCTGTTATTGACTTTTAGGGGGCCACATTTTTTTTATTGTAATTCATTTATTTGTGTTAGACAAAGACAATCATCTCTCTCTTATTAGTCTTACATATCCAAGCATTCATTTATTAGTTAACTGTAAATCACAGTGTCTTAAGGGAGAGCAGCAAACCTATGAAACTGCAATTAATGCCATTTAGAAAAACAGTATCTTGGTTTCTATGGTTTCCCATGGAGCTAGCATGCTCCTGGCGTTTTTACTAACTGGGATTGCACCAAAAAACAAACAAATGACTCTGGACTCTAGTAAATAAACCCAGTATTATCTAGATTTTTAATTTAGAATAAATGAAATGTAGTATTTATTAGCTATATGTTTTGAACAATATTTCATTATTTCCCCAAACATTGTGAAAAAAAAGGGCATTTATACTAAAAAAAGCATAATTTCCTGGATATGGTTACTTCTTGTCTAGTTTTATTTCAAATAGCACCTGACCCAAACACCATTTTCTTTGTAGGGAAAAGTGAATACTGACATGACCTCTCTCTTTCTTAAATAAAAGGCTAGTGAACAGGTCTTAATATACTACTTTACTTTTCTTTTTCTAAATCTGACTTTCTTCGACATTGATGAAATATTTCAAGAACCTGAACTGTCAGTTTTCATCCCGTTCATTTACAAATCCATTGTCTCTTTATCAAGTAACATAAATCTCCATCCATGAAACAATAGCAATATGTAAATATATCCAAAGCAGTAAACCTTTTCTGTTTGCCTCATCTATGGTATTGATGGAGACTATTTAATTATTAGTACATGGCCACTTGCATTAACCCCTTGGTGGACCTATATTATCTTCCCAATATATAGTTCATGTTATACATTGTTTTGAATTTTCAGTTGCTCTAATGTATACCATTCTGTATTTTCCCAGTATGCTGTATTTTTGGGGTGAATTGATCCTGGCATGCAAATACTTCTCAGGCTATGGTGCATGCCATACATGGTCTGCTCCTTCTTATTTAACAAAATGAATGTCCATGAATAATTAGTGTTATTATTAAATCATTCTACAGTGGGAGAAAAAAAAAACATCCTGATTGAAGTTATCTCAAATACATCCTTATCCTTTTGCTAGTGAAATAAGAAATGAATTCTGAATATGAATTTGGATTAACAGCTATCATTCGCCACAGACATGAAATGTATGAGCCTGGTGAATCGATGCAGATGTATTTTATATTGTGATAGAGGTTGATAAGTTCCAATTCCAGAGTTTTCATAGACAGCGTATTAGTGCCTGATAATCTCATATTCATGGAGATTACATTGGCCAGCATTAAGGACATTAATCCTGCAATGGGTTCTACTGCAAATCTTTTTTACCAGTGAATATAATAAATGGTTTCTGTGCTTGGTTCAGATTTGTTTGACAAGGTGTACTTATTTTAGCATGAATTTCAGCACCCTTTCACAGCTCTTATGCATGTGTCACGATACTTACCCAATCAACACCATCGATCTAGTCTTCCTTGCAGGTCGTGTGTGTCGTTTTCAACGTTGGGCCCTGTTGCCTGTCTTCCCATAGCAATTTGGACTTTGCTGCTTGAATGCTGAGCCCTTATGTGCCAAACGTTCATGGAATGTCACTTCTGTTTTGGAAATGCCTGCGTCACCTAAGCAATTTTGTTCTCGTATATTTTGGAGTCGCAGGGGTGACGAGGACCATCCTGTTCTTATTCAGTGCTCTTTCATGGTTTAGATTTCTGGTTTTGACCTTGACTAGTTATTTGGACATATGAGTACATCTGGAATCCTGACCTGCCTAATTTATATTATTTCTGTCTATCTGGAATCCTGAACTTGGCTAGTTTCTGATTTTGTCTTTTCTTCATATTTATGTTACGTTTGGCCACTCTAAGGTGCTGTGATACCTATATTTCTACCTCGCCAATTTGGGTTTCTCATCTCCTGCAAGTTTGGGTATACTCCCCATGACAGCTTGTTATCCTGTATCAGCTGTGTTGTTGCTGTGAGCCAGACTCGGCTATGTTACTGACTTCGGTTTTGTTCTGACCATTATTCTTTTATACCACATCTGGCTACAGATCTGGCTACATCCCTGATCTTGCCATAATCATGCACAGTGTTCCATTATACCAGATCTGGCTACATCCCCGACCTTGACATTATCCTGCCCAATGTTCCTGTGTACGAAACCCTGCCTCGTAACTGATTCTGCTTTGTCCTTGTCCTGTGTTTTGTTTTCAGAACCCATTTATTATATGGTTTTCTAGTCTTGGCCTGTATTTTTGATAGTTTAGAGATTATATTTTTCTTAGCATTAGGCCTGACAACTCTAAGGTCCAGTAATACACCTGTCTATCGTTTCCTACTGTGTCTTTTGGTTAAGTTGCAGATTTATATCTTGCTGGGGATCCTTTTGTATCAAGACAAACAAGAACTGGATCTTTGAAAGGACCAGGCTATTCAAGTGATTGGAAAGGCACAGTGATAGCTCATTGACTGAATGATGCAGCTTACCTTTCCTTTTCCGCTTCCAGCATGTCCATACATGTTTTTAGGGTAACCTCATCCAATATGTGGATATTTTGTTGATGTTTTGATGTCGTACGTCTGATCATTCTGTAATGCTTACCTCAGCATGTCTATCTTGTGTCAGCTTCTCAAGATGCTTTCTAGTAAAAAGTTCTTTGGTAAGGGGAACTGAGCAGGTCCAAAAGTTTCCAACATCACAAACAGGACCGGCCTGGGAATACAAAGCATATACCTTATAATTCATTCTGCGTGTATGTATATATGTATAGCTTACCATTTTATTACCATGTTCTTTATTTTTCAATAAATGCATGCTCTTGGAATATATAGAGCGATTGCCAAGTGAATAGAAAATCATGTTCTTATATCTTCTGCCACCATAAAACATGGGAAAAGATAGATTCTGCAAGTTCTAATTTCCATCCTTAACTTCCATAAGAAATGCCAACAGAATGTTTATATAATCTAGCGTTGACACCTTGTGGCAGATTTGTCTAACTGCACCTGGGAAAGTGAGCGCATTCATGTTAAATCCTTTTAATGTCTTGTTGACTCTTTAAACAGCGTATTCTACTTCAAGCTTGAAACAATAATTAAATCTTATTTTTATGTCTTTAAAAAGTTTGCTGACCACCAGGATAAGCTAAATAGCTTAAAAGAACACTCCAATGACTATAATCACAAAAGCGTGCTGTAGTAATTAAGGCGCAAGGCGTGCCTTGGCATCTTTGGAGTGCAAGGCTTAGCTCATTGAGAGCAGTCAGCTGATGCTTGCAACAAGAAAATCCCAAACAGGAGCTTTCAGCTCTCCTTATAGGGATACTCCAGGCACCCAGACCACTTCTGCCCATTGGAGTGGTCTGGGTGCCACTCCAATGCATGAAAAACGTTTTAAGCAATGCTGGACGTCCTCACGCTATGTGAGGATCTCCAGCATCGCTGAAAACCCCATAAGAAAGCATTTAACAATGCTTTCCTATGGGGTGGTCTAATGCGCATGCGCGACCATTGCCGCACATGCGCATTAGGTCTCCCCCGCTAGCTGACGTCGGAAGGGGGGGCAGAGTAGGCAGAGAGTAGGCAGAGCCTGACCAGCGCCGATTTTTTTTTAACCCTTTCAGCAACTTGGGATGGGGGGTGGGAGGGAGAGGGGCACTACAGGGTCCTGCAGTGCCAGGAAAACGGATATGCTTTCCTGGCACTGGAGAATCCCTTTAAGACTGACGTTTTGTCTTAAGGTAGTATTACGCAAGAGTTCTACATACAGCCACACTTCAGGCCAGCAGGGAAATCCACTCCACACAATCAATATGCAACTTTTTATTTTACATTTTCTTACTTTTAGTTTAAGCAGTTTAAGATAGACAAAAATCGCTTGTACAAACAGGATACATGAAGCACGAATTTCAGAATATGTAATTATTTTTTGTATATTAATGACATAAACATGTATATTGCATGGCATGACAATGAAGGTTGCCTAGAAAAAAATACTATTTAAAGATTGTGCTGTGGAGATAAACAGTGGGATTTATTCACTAAGCATGTAATTGGAGAATTGATCAGGTGATTGTAAGTTTAAGGCCACAATTTAGAATGTTTCCAATTTAGCTATCATCCTCTACAATTGTGCAATTTCATTTCCATAGAAAAAGAAAATATTACAGTAGTGTCAAGATGAACATGGTGGAAGCATTTGGGGTAATGTTAGATATGGTTAGAGAGTGGAATGAATTAGCAATTATGGTTTCCACAATAATGTGATTCCACACATTTGTGTTAACATTTCTTGGCTAGTTGAGTGACCGAGGTAGGTACAGAAATCCAAGATCTATTCTTTAAGAGGAAAGGCAGAGATGGATCTTGCAGCCAGTGGCTTAAAAGGTATTCATGCAAAACTTGTGGTTTAAATGGACACTCCAGGCACCCAGACCACTCCAATGGGCAGTTCCCACTACTCTTAACCCTGCAACTGTAATTATTGCAGTTTTCTATAAACTGCAATAATTACCTTGCAGGGTTAACTCCACCTCTAGTGGCTGTCTACTAGACATCCACTAGAGGGCACTTCCTGGATCATAGCACAGGAAACCTGTGCTAGAGCGTCGCTGGACGTCCTCACGCTGTGTGAGGACCTCCAGCGTCGCTCATTTCCCCATAGGAAAGCATTGAAATGCATTTTCAATGCTTTCCTATGGGAAGCGCTAATGCGCATGCACGGCATTGCCGCGCATGCGCATTAGGTCTCCCTGGCTGGTGGGCAGGATCAGTCTCTCCCACCGGCCGACGCAATCACTAGGAGGAGCGGCGGTGGAGGGAGAAGCAACGACATTGGACATCCTCGCTGCCTCTGGTAAGTTACTGAAGGAGTTTTCACCCCTTCAGCAACCAGGATTGGGGGGTGGGAGGGTGAGGGGACCTGCAGTGCCAGGAAAACAAATTGTTTTCCTGGCACTGGGGTTTCCCTTTAAATCTTGAGCCCCCTCCATTATGTAACTTCATGCTTACCAGATCTCTGATATAGAAACATAGGTATGCACAAGAGAATATTGTATTTAATGATATTTTTTCTCGTAGATTAAAAACCAATTGTTTCATATCTGGACTTTGTCTTCTAAGTGTTCAGCAGGTAATTAAAAGTAGCTCAGCTATTTAGTTAAATGTTTTTTGAAAGAGCATGTTCTAATTAATAGCAATGAAGTAGCGATGTTGCTGGAGAATATTTTTATGCAGAAAAAGATTTTTAAAAAAATGCTGGCTAGATGTATAAAATTAATTAAATTATTACGTAATAAAATAGACAGAAACAGAAATGCCACCATACGGGAGACAGATCTGAACCTAAATATTGATAATCAGTCATGGAATTTAGCATTTTCCAACTTTACTAAATAAATTCACAACCTTTCATTGATAGAATTTCACTTTAAGTGAATTAATAGATGGTACTTTGTTCCAACGAGGTTAGCTAAAATGTTCTCGAATAGGAATAATAGATGTTGGAACTCTGAAGAGGAAATAGGCTCTTATATGCAAAGTTTTAGGAAATGTAAAAAGGTTAGAACCTTATGGTCATCGGCTTTTGAGTTTATTGAAAAAGCATTAAAAATAGGTATCAAAATTACTCCAGAGATAGCTATATTAAATATAAACATGTCTGAATGCCTAAAAGAACAAGCCTATATAATAACACACATGTGCAGCAGTTATGATTTTGATTACAAGAGGTTGGAAGCAGAAACACGTTTTTTCAAAATCAGGTTTCTCTAACCAGCGTCTATGGCGATTAAGGATGAAAAGTGGTAGTGGCGGAAAAAATGAATATGTCAAATAATGCCCTGGAAATAGCACAGATATATCTTAGTCCCTTTTAAATCTGAATTTGCTTAAACTTTGTGCCCGGCTGGCAGCCAAATATATGTTGTACGTGTAAAGAGACTTGATCTTACTTGTTAGTAATGTGTGTTACGTTTTTGTAACTTTTGTGTCTTTTTAAAAACGTATGTTATTGGAAAAATTCAATAAGATTAAAAAAAAAAAAAAGTAGTTTAGCTATGTTTTAATTTTTGCAGGTTTAGTTTTCAATGCATAATTTACTTTCATTGGACCCAGGTGTATGCATGTATATAAAAGAAAGCACATTTATATTAGATTAGTCTTTAACCCCTTAAGGACCAAACTTCTTGAATGAAAGGGAATCATGACATGTCACACATGTCATGTGTCCTTAAGGGGTTAAGAAGCCCTAGCAGTTGGTAAATTGGATCAAAGACACCAATATGCATACTCCGTAATAATAAAGGCAGTTTCAATCTGCATAAATTATTTTCTTGTGAAATGACCACAAGGCATGCACTATACACGTGTACTTATCCACCGTAAACAAGCCATATATCTTTTAAAAGAGAAGTAAAAAGGCCTGTTATCAATGAGAACCACACTGGTGTAAACTAAAACGTACCTTTCTAGTATTTCTTAAATGTTTTTTTGAGTCTTGAACAGACCCTGGGCTTTACCTCTCTCCCTTACTTTAAGCAGTTAAGTACTGTCACAGTGGGGAATTGCCCTATCTTGTATTTAGCATGTAGAGGTTGTGGGCTTCAATACCATTGTTCTGCTGATTAAATGCAGCAGCGGGTGTGTTGACATGTCTGTTGGCAGGAGTATTAAATATATAAGTACTGTACGCGCTTGGGCTGTTGTCCTGTAATCTCAGTTCTTGGTGCCTGGTCCACTGGGGAGTTTCTCAAGAGACTGACTGCAGTATATAATGAGGAGCAAGGCTGCCACACTATGATGTGTATGCATGATGCACATGAAATTTATTACACATGCCAAGTGCCACTGATTTCAACTGACGAATACAGTCCATATCTGTTAGGCATGCACAGCTTTCATGTTACACAGTTCATATTAATGGGAGTTGCTGAGATATCTGGCAACTGCAAATATCTGGCAACTGCACCGTCTTCATTCTATCAAACAAATATATGTGCCATTGGAGTAAAAATTTCCAGATATGTACCATATTTTTTAGAATCTTTAGGTGATCTTCCTTTTTTGCTAATTCAGTATTCAGGATGTCCAGCTATCAGTGTCCTGTTGATATATGCTTATATTAATTATTTATCCTATAACTTGTGTTTGATAATGATATGGATAGATTTAACATTCATACAACTAACATGTTATGTGATAACTATAAACAATAATACATAGATTAAGGGTAGACATATGTTATGAATGCTGTGATACATCATTAATATAATCTTGCATGTTGTTAATGCAGGAGGAATCAGTGACCATGATAGTAACAAACTACATGGATAATTATAATTGACGTTTATAAGCACGATATATTAGTGCTTTGTTTATATCATGGCCATTGAAGCCCGGCTTTTTCGCTGTAGAGATGATGATACAATGTATGTAAATAGTTGTAAACATGTAATTTATTCTTTATAGACACTTTGTCTCAACATTGCCACTCACTTAAAGGACCACTCTAGGCACCCAGACCACTTCAGCTTAATGAAGTGGTCTGGGTGCCAGGTCCTTCTAGGGTTAACCCATTGTTTTATAAACATAGCAGTTTCAGAGAAACTGCTATGTTTATCAATAAGTTAAGCCTTCCCAAACCTCTAGCGGCTGTCTCCATTGACAGCGCTAGCGCATTTTCTCACTGTGAAAATCACAGTGAGAGCACGCAAGCGTCCATAGGAAAGAATTATGAATGCTTTCCTATGCAACCGGCTGAATGCGCGCGCAGCTCTTGCCGCGCGTGCGCATTCAGCCGACGGGGCGGATCGGAGGAGGAGAGGAGGCAGAGAGCTCCCCGCCCAGCGCTAGAAAAAGGTAAGTTTTTACCCCTTTCCCCCTTCCAGAGCCGGGCAGGAGGGGGACCCTGAGGGTGGGGGCACCCTCCGGGCACTATAGTGCCAGGAAAATGAGTATGTTTTCCTGGCACTATAGTGGTCCTTTAACTATTCACTCCTGTGAGGGTTGGTAATTGCCTCACCCATGATATTATTTTCACATGATACATGTCACTTAAAACTTAATTGAACCTCAGTTCTGTTTTTCACCCTCCAATCATGTTTCAGTAGTGTGTATTTAATGAAATGACTCACACCATCAAACTGTCTTGAAAAAAGTCTGGCAAGGACTGAAACATCGACACTTCTTTGTATTACTGGATGCTTGAAAAAACAGCACAATTAGAAATATTATTGAGTCCTGTGAGTGCACTTCAACAAGAACCTATATATACTTATGGTCGGAGTTTGCACTGAGGCATTAACAAGACCGGGAGCAGTGAGTACGGGACACGTGGAACGTTTTTATATATATATATATATATATATATATATATTACACACACAGACGAAGGTATGCCTAGTGGGAAGATAAAAGGTCTCTGTCACTGGGTCATTGCAGGCTCTTGTAGCTGGAGAGTGAGCCCAGGAGCTCTTTCTATACCTCTGCAATGTCCTCTGCTGCAAGCGCCTATTGCAGCGGGTAACGTTCCAATGCTGCACAATGCTGGGCTCAAAAGAAGAATCTACTCCCGGCACAGGTGCAAGCTGGACCACCAGGGAATGTAGTATCCCCACTCCCTAGCCAGAGGTAAAATGCAGGGAGAGGGGATAAACCTCAAATAAAACTACCCCCCCCCCCACACACACTGCATACAGTATACACAAACTGTATCTTTTACACACATATGCATGCTGCGTCTCCTATTACATCTCAATGAAGTGGTCTGGGTGCAGTGGTCCTGTCATTTTAACACGGCAATCTAAAACATTGCAGTTTTGTATAAACAGCAATGTTTACATTGCAGGATTAAATACACCTCTAGTGTTCCTCACAACCACATTTCGTTGTTAATGCAACTCATCAGCATGAGGTTGGTTACTGGCAAGCAGGACTGTGGATACAAAGCAGCCCTGGAAAAAAAGCCCCATAAGTCATTGTGCTATGTAGTGTGTGTGTGCGCGCGCTGTGTGTGTGTGTGCTTTAACCCCTTAAGGACACAACTTCAGAAATAAAAGGGAATCATGACGGAATATTTCCGTCATGTGTCCTTAAGGGGTTAATATATATATATATATATGGGTATATTTATTTTTCTTATTCAAAATATTAGTCCTTTCAGGGTAATTAAATTATACAGTAAAGCATACTCACATTCAGACACAGACAATCTTACTGAAACAAGCTCATTGATACACAGGCTCACAGACAATCTCACTGATATACATAAGCTCATTGACATAAAAACACAAGCTCACTGAGAGCCAATCTCAATCACACACACACACACACATTTAGTACAGACAAACTCTGATACACACACAAGCTTACTACAGACAAGCTCACTGTCACACACACAAGCTCACTACAGACAACTTCACTGATGCGCACACACTCTCCCTACAGACAAGCCCATTGACACACACATGCTCCCTACAGAAGAGCTCACTAACACACATATTTACTACAGACAAGCTCACTGACACACACATGCTCACTACAGACAAGCTCACTGACACACATGCTCACTACAGACAAGCTCACTGCACACACATGCTCAGACACACTCCTGCTCCCTAAAGACAAGCTCACTAACACACACACACACATATACAAACTCACTCACTAGCAGACACACACATATACAAACTCACTCACTAGCAGACACACACAAACACACACACACACACAAACTCACTCACTAGCAGGTGCACACACACAGAAGCTCCCTCATTAGCTGGTGCACACACACAGAAGCTTCCTCACTAGCACACACACACACACAAGCTCACTCACAAGCAGGCACACACACAAACTCACTCACTAGCAAACGCACTCACACAGAAGCTCCCTCACTAGCACAAACACACAGGCTCACTCACTAGCAGACACACACACATAAAGTTAACTCACTAGCAGATGCATGCACACACGCTAACTCACTAGCAGGCACACACGTTAACTCACTAGCAGGCAAATACACACACACAAGCTCACTCACTAGCAGATGCGCGCACACACACACACACACACACACACACAGAAGCTCCCTCACTAGCAGGCACACACATACACACACACACAAGCTCACTCACTAGCAGATGCATGCACACACACACACACACAAGCTCACTCACTAGCAGATGCGCACACACACACACACACACACACAGAAGCTCACTCACTAGCACATGCACACACAGAAGCTCACTCACTAGCAGATGCACACACACACAGAAGCTCACTCACTAGCAGGTGCAAACACACAGAAATTCCCTCACTAGCAGATGCACACACACAGAAGTTCCCTCACTAGCAGGCGTACACACAGAAGCTCCCTCACTAGCACAAACACAAGCTCACTCACTAGCAGATGCACACACACATAGAAGCTCACTAACTAGCAGGCACACACACAAACTCACTCACTAGCAGGTGCACACACACAGAAGCTTTCTCAATAGCAGGCGCACACACAGAAGCTCCCTCACTAGCACACACAGAAGCTCCCTCACTAGCACACACACGCGCACACACACACAGAAGCTCCCTCACTAGCACGCACACACATACAGAAGTTAACTCACTAGAAGATGCACACACAGAAGCTCACTCACAAGCAGACGCGCGCACAGGCACAGACACACACACACACACACACACAGTAGCTCACTCACTAACAGATGCGCACACACACAGTAGTTCCCTCACTAGCAGACGTACACACACACAAACTCACTCACTAGCAAACGCACTCACACAGAAGCTCCCTCACTAGCACAAATACACAGGCTCACTCACTAGCAGACAAACACACACATAAAGTTAACTCACTAGCAGATGCATGCACACACGCTAACTCACTAGCAGGCACACACGTTAACTCACTAGCAGGCAAATACACACACACAAGCTCACTCACTAGCAGATGCGCGCACACACACACACACACACACACACACAGAAGCTCCCTCACTAGCAGGCACACACATACACACACACACAAGCTCACTCACTAGCAGATGCATGCACACACACACACACACAAGCTCACTCACTAGCAGATGCGCACACACACACACACACACACACAGAAGCTCACTCACTAGCACATGCACACACAGAAGCTCACTCACTAGCAGATGCACACACACACAGAAGCTCACTCACTAGCAGGTGCACACACACAGAAATTCCCTCACTAGCAGATGCACACACACAGAAGTTCCCTCACTAGCAGGCGTACACACAGAAGCTCCCTCACTAGCACAAACACAAGCTCACTCACTAGCAGATGCACACACACATAGAAGCTCACTAACTAGCAGGCACACACACAAACTCACTCACTAGCAGGTGCACACACACAGAAGCTTTCTCAATAGCAGGCGCACACACAGAAGCTCCCTCACTAGCACACACAGAAGCTCCCTCACTAGCACACACACGCGCACACACACACAGAAGCTCCCTCACTAGCACGCACACACATACAGAAGTTAACTCACTAGAAGATGCACACACAGAAGCTCACTCACAAGCAGACGCGCGCACAGACACACACACACACACACACACAGTAGCTCACTCACTAACAGATGCGCACAAACACAGTAGTTCCCTCACTAGCAGACGTACACACACACAAACTCACTCACTAGCAAACGCACTCACACAGAAGCTCCCTCACTAGCACAAATACACAGGCTCACTCACTAGCAGACACACACACACATAAAGTTAACTCACTAGCAGATGCATGCACACACGCTAACTCACTAGCAGGCACACACGTTAACTCACTAGCAGGCAAATACACACACACAAGCTCACTCACTAGCAGATGCGCGCACACACACACACACACACACACACACACACAGAAGCTCCCTCACTAGCAGGCACACACATACACACACACACACAAGCTCACTCACTAGCAGATGCATGCACACACACACACACACAAGCTCACTCACTAGCAGATGCGCACACACACACACACACACAGAAGCTCACTCACTAGCACATGCACACACAGAAGCTCACTCACTAGCAGATGCACACACACACAGAAACTCACTCACTAGCAGGTGCACACACACAGAAATTCCCTCACTAGCAGATGCACACACACAGAAGTTCCCTCACTAGCAGGCGTACACACAGAAGCTCCCTCACTAGCACAAACACAAGCTCACTCACTAGCAGATGCACACACACATAGAAGCTCACTAACTAGCAGGCACACACACAAACTCACTCACTAGCAGGTGCACACACACAGAAGCTTTCTCAATAGCAGGCGCACACACAGAAGCTCCCTCACTAGCACACACAGAAGCTCCCTCACTAGCACACACACGCGCACACACACACAGAAGCTCCCTCACTAGCACGCACACACATACAGAAGTTAACTCACTAGAAGATGCACACACAGAAGCTCACTCACAAGCAGACGCGCGCACAGACACACACACACACACACAGTAGCTCACTCACTAACAGATGCGCACACACACAGTAGTTCCCTCACTAGCAGACGTACACACACAGAAGCTCACTCACTAGCAGACGCACACACACACACACACACACAGAAGCTCACTCACTAGCAGATGCGCACACACACAGAAGTTCCCTCACTAGCAGGCACACACACACAGAAACTCCCTCACTAGCACAAACACACACACACAAAAGCTCCCTCACTAGCAGATGCACACACACAGAAGCTCACTCACTAGCAGGCACACACAAAAACTCACTCACTAGCAGATGCTCACTGACATACACATGCAAACTGCATGTAACCTTTGTGCAGGACATATTTCTGGAGTGAAGCATTATTAGCTATATATTCTTTGCTTGCTTCTTAATATAGAAGGTATTTTAGAGGTCTAAACATTTGAAGATGCATGCTAGTAGACACTCCTGTTGAATGCCTGTATTGTTGTATTGTGTATTTCTTTCTGTGTTATTTAAAGGTTGGGAGAGCACAAGCCTGCAGTGCAGATGGCATATAGCGGGTGATGAGTCAGGAACACTTAGTAACTGAGGCTGGATGAGTCACAGATGATTTATGATTCCGTTGGTTAATCTGTAGGTAAAAGGCTCAGAATTCTCTATTCTGTGTTTTTTTTTTTAAAGGAGTGATAAATTATTTGTATTAAAGCATGTTGCCCCTCCAGTATCTTCACCTCTAGGGTTGTCTCCAATGAGGAAAGACGGTAGGGCTTTGCACTTGCAGGACTAGCAATGAACCTGTACAAGATACCGTCCCTCAAGGACAGACTATTAGCATTGCCATAATGTGGTATAAATGCTAATGTAATGCTGAGGTCCCACTGTAAATCAATTCTAAGCTTTACTGCTTTGGTAATCCCTATAATGGAATAGACTGTTAATACTTGCATTTCTGCAGCTATTGTGTCTAAGGTCATCCATAGACCAGGTATGCATTAGTTTTTTTTTACTTAACATATAATAAGCCACCCTTAACAATCTTAAAACCAATCTGTGCTGCCCTGAACAGCTGACTTACTGTAAGGGCATGGAATTAATCCTTTAATTTATTAGTGCATTCATGCTACTCCACTATATCAGCATGTCTGACCCTACTCCATTGTAACACTCAATGTAGTATAGAGTGAATTAATCTCCAAACAAACGTTGTGAATGTTTTTTGGCACCGCACGTTGGCTTTACTCTGAGAAAGGTAAATGACGGAGAGAGAGCTTTAATTCTTCCCATGAAAAGATTCACACTTGGTGTCCATGACAACACTGGAACGTGAGTCAGTACCCAGCCAATGGAAGGAGTGGGAGCTGCAAGACTCATGCATTAATTTTGCCACCAGGGTATTGAACCAGGCATTGCTGCCAAGTTGCTCTGTGGTGCAGCGGGAGGGAGAGGGAGGTGCGGGGGCGGTATAACTGTGATAATGCACTGTGTAAATCACAGTAAAAGCTGTAATTGGCCCCATCGGGCTGCATGTCCAGCTCAGCCTCCTCGTTTAGATAAATAGCCATGTCTGTATTCTCTGTGAAACCTATCTGTATATCTATATTGTGAGCAGGATTAAGTCATTTGCTGTTAAACAGCCTGTCAGCAATGTTCGCAGTGTACAAGAATATTAATACCTCTGCAATTTCTATACACCACACAGAATCTCTGTCAATGAATCTACTTATTTCTTTTTTTCCCTAGCTATTTTATGCAGATCTCTTTTCCTGGGGTATTGACTTGGCTATTGACCATAGAGTACAAAGGATAAGTATTACTTTATCTCTGGCATTACATTACACTAAGAATTCTCACCACCTGATGTGCTTTTTGTGTTCTGCATAGCACACTTGTGGCCATATTAATGCAGGCTTCTCCTTTTGCTGCACCATTTATGGCCACATACATAACTACCGGTAGTCTGGCTCATGTTCCATGTTATTGGGGGTGCTGTATGCTACAAAACATCATCTGATGACACTGCACCATATTTAACCATAGATGCTCACGCAACTAACTCCCATATGATGCAAGGTATGGGAACTGTTCCAAATTCAGAGCGTAAGCGCACTATTAGATGAACTCTCACGGCACACTTCTGGGGGATTCATCTTTAGGAGTGCACATGGCATGAGGCCGGCCACCATACACTTTAAGGCCCTGGGGAGATAGCGCAGCTAAGCGGACAAGGGCACATGTAGGAATGTGGGGATAGATGCATGGGATTGGTTGGGAAAGAGTGTGTGGGTGGGATTATGTTCTGTGTAAGTTAGTGAGGGGGAGGTCTTACCTCAGTGCCACTTGGGATTCTGGCCAGCAAACAGCTTCCCTCCCACCCGCCCTATTAGTATATTTAGTCACAGCTAACCGGGGGTATGTCCTTGACAATTAAGTTTGAGGTGTTACGTTTAAGTAAATGGAATGAGATGAACAAGTTTTTAAGGTCTCAACCTCCCCTGCTTCCAACGGTTAACATTAGGTTGCCTGAGGTGTCGTGCCCACTGAGCGTGGATAAGGTCGGCTGATGGCGGGCAATGGAAAGATATGATTTTTATGACGAGGGGGGAGGCGAGAGGAAGTGGTGATTAGAAACCACTGTATGTTTATTGGCAAGGATGGTTGGGTCACTGCAGGGCCTGTGCAAGGATTTTTGCCGCCCCTTAGGCCCCACCCATAGAACTAATGCCAGTGCTGCACACAGTGTGTGTTTACATTAAAAAGCCTGCAGGGACAAACTATAGACACCAGAACAACTTTATTAAGCTGCAGTGGTTCTGGGGACTATAGTGTCCATTTAATGTGAGGTAAATTAGAGATTAGTGTCACTAATAATATACTAGATTGCCTACTTACAACCAGATGAGGATGATGATGGGCTCTAGCTGCAGTCTGGCTCCACTGGTCTGGTGTAGAACAGGATCTCTGGAGGCTGTTTGTAACTGTGGTCACAAAATTCAATGTTCTGGGAGAACGAGAAGCAGCTCCATTTTTTGGGGGCCTCTTACACAGCTCAAGGTCTGGGCCCCAGGGCCTGACGGTGAGTATGCCCATAAAGCCCACCCATAAGTCCACCTACATGTTCCCACCCATGAACTCACAGGGAGTGGAGTGTGTAGGGGATGTGTTATGTGTTACTGTAGAGGATCTAATGTGTGTGCTTACGGTAATGTAGTGTATAGGGATACCAGTTTGTGTAGGTGATGCAGTGTGTTTGTGTGTAGTGGAAGCAGTGTGTGTGTGTGTGTGTGTGTGTGTGTGTGTATAAGGGGATTGTGTGAATCTGTGTTTGTATGCATAAGGGATGCAAAGTGTGTTTCTGTGTATGTAAGGGATGCAGTGTGTGTCTGTAAGGGGTGCGTTGAGTGTGTGTAAGAGATGCATTGTGTTTCTGTGTGTGTAAGAGAAGCAGTGTGTGTTTGCATGTGTGTAAGGAATGCATTGTGTGTTTCTGTGTATATGTGCAAATGATGCATTGTGTGTTTTTCTGTGTGTAAGGGAAGCATGTTGTGTTTCTGTGTGTATAGGGATGCATTGTGTGTGTGTGTGTGTGTGTGTGTGTGTGCGTGGTGTGAAAGAGCTCCCTGTCCCCCTGTCCTATAGAGCTCTCCCTTCCATTCCTTAGAGATCTCCCCTGCCCCTTAGTGGTTTCTCCTTTCCCCCCCACCTCCCTTAGTGGTCTCCTTTTCTCCCCGACTTTCCATTAGTGGTCTCTCCTCTCCCCCCACCCTTCCCTAGTGGTCTATCCTCCACCCCCTCCCTTAGCGGTCTCTCCTCACATCCTCCACCCCCCTCCCTTAGCGGTCTCTCCTCACACCCCTCCCTCCTTTAGTGGTCTC
>OW240922.1:45303807-45352488 GCA_933207985.1 Pelobates cultripes | reverse complement strand
AAGGATTTGGGGATTGGGGAGAGAATGGAAGAATAAGGAGGAATGAGAAAAAAAGATGTTTTGCAACGACCAACAGCAAAATAGAAAGAAATAAAATGGTAAAGAGGAGTGAGTGGGCAATTGGCGACCCACTCACTTGTTTCATCCCCAGGGCAAAGCATCCAAACTCCTTCGGTCCTTGGCGTGGGGAGTGGACCTCCAGAGCTCAAACACAATACCCTAGCGTTAACTGACTGCGCTGGCGGAGGTAGCAGGCGTTGCCACACCGCTGTCAGACACAGCCAGAGGGGAGAAACCAGTACCACTTTAAGAGAGATTTTAAGGTATTTGGGGATTGGGGAGAGAATGGAAGAATAAGGAGGAATGAGAAATAAAATAACTATTTTGTCGCCACCAACTTTATATAATTAGAAAGAAAGTTGAGAAACCCTAAGCTCAATTACAGTCAAAGTGTAGAGCAGGGTACCCCAATTTAGGCAGATTGAATTTAAGAAAGGCAATCTGCTCCATGAGATGAGGTGACATTTGTGAGCGCTGTGGATTCAGTATATTACCGGTTACCGAAAACACACGCTCACTTGGGACAGTGGTTGGCGGACATGATAGCAGCTCCTGCGCAACCAATGAGAGTGCAGGCCACACACTCTTCTTCTCATCCCAATAGCTAAGAGGGTCGACATTATGGGGCAAAGGAGGTTCAGAGAGGTACGCTCTGACCATTTCTGAGGCAGTACTCTCCTGTCTGCTGCTAGCACTCTCAGTGGGTCCAACTATATCCTCAAGCAACTCTTCCCAAAATGCAGCTGCTCCACTCAGTTGTGTGGTGGTGGTGGTAGTGCCACTGCTTCTGCTAGAAGTAGCCGACATCTCAGCCTCCTGCTGAACTACTCCCTCAGACAGAATTCCCCTCTTTTGCTGCCAGTCACACACCCTCTGGATCAATTTCTCCCTCCAATTTGTTAAGTTATTGGATCTGAGTGCAAGCTTTCCCTTAATCCTTGGATCACACAGGCAAGCTAGCATCAGTTCAGGAGAATTATCCATTCGCTCACGTAGGCGAACTTTAAGCTGATCCTTCAGCCTCCTGACCAGAGTTATTACATCAGGATGTAAAGGATCACCTTGAACAACCTCTTTGCGTTCAAGGAAGACACCCATCTTGCTCCCTAGATGGGTGAAAACAGGGATTACCTGTCCCAGATTGGCAGTGTTCAAGCTTAAATTTTCAGTGGCATCCCTGAATGGTTTCAGGATTGCCACTAGCTGAGCGATCACTGTCCAATCGTCTCTACCTAGTGGAGAACCAATACCGATGTATTGGTCTGATGCCAGACTATGGATTGCCCTCTGCTGCTCTAAAATCCTCTCCAGCATCTCCAGAGTAGAGTTCCACCGTGTACTGACATCTTGTCGTAGACAGTGTATGGGAAGACCTGCCTTCTCTTGTTCCTGCCTCAACAGTTGGCTAGCCTTCACACTGCGGTGGAAGTGCCCAGCAATCCTCCTGCACCGTTCAATCACACTGGAAACTCTGTTATTACCTTCTGGGATTGCTGACTTTACTACTAGATGGATAATGTGCGCTGCACAGCGCACACCAACAAGGTTACCATCACGCAAAGCTTTCACCATATTTGTAGCTCCATCAGTAACCACAAACCCCACTTCTACATTGGTGCCTGCCTCTGCTCCAACCCAAAGAGACACCATCCTCCTTACTGCCTGTAGAATGTTATCTGAAGTGTGTTTTTCATCCATCACTTCAGCATGGAGAAGGAAAGAGCGATAGCCCAGCTGATCTACAGATACACTTCCTCCCTTTCTGCTAGACCCTGCTGCTGAAGTTGCAGCAGCAGCTTCCTGAGACACACCAGACTCCCACCAGTGTGCTGTAAGGGAAAGAAAGGCATGCTGGCCACTTGGTGCACTCCACAAATCTGTGGTAAAATGCACAGACTGACCAGCAGCCTTCGAAAGCTCCCCTTTCACTACTCCAACACAGGACCGGTAAAGTGAAGGGATTATCCTCCTGCTGAAAGTGGAGCGTGAGGGAAGATGGTATTGTGGAGCCACAGTCTCCATCAACTGTTTGAAAGGCTCCCCTTCTATCATAGAAAAGGAAGCACCTCCAACAGCAATTAACTGGCCAATAAGTCGCGTAATTTTATTGGCCTGCTGTTTAGACATAGCCCTGGAGTGGAATCCCCCAAATTGTTCCAGGGTGGGCTGGATGCATTGTGATGCTCCAACCAGTCTTGGTTGTTGGCTGGCAGCACCAGTAGCTCTTGGCTCTGCAACAACTCCCCTGTCACTTCTAGCTGCCATGGTACTGGACACTGTAATAGTAGCTATGCTGCCTGTCCTAGTACTTTCTGCCTCTTCCCTCAATAACACAGCCTTGTGATGACTGCGAAGGTGATGGTTCATCCCTGCACTGGTGAGATGACCCAACACTCTCCCCCTGCTAACTTCCTTCCCACAAAGTTTGCACTTTGCAAAGCGCCCATCTCCAACACTTTCAAAGTGATCCCAAACTTTGCTGCGGCGCAAAACATTGGCGCTTGCCCTTCGGGATTCTGCTGCTAGTGGTGCAGGTTGATGAGCAGCAGGAGGAGTGTGACTACTGGTGGCTGGCACAGTAGCCTCGGCACTGGTACTGTGGCTAGTAGTACCAGTGGTGGTGATGATTGTTGGCACAGTTACTCTGGTGGTGGTAACTGTGCCACTGCGAGGAGGTTGTGGTGGTGGTGGTGGTGGTCTGCTAATGGTTGAAGTAGCACTAGCAGGTGCTACTATTGGAGAAAGTGGAGAGGAAGGGGAAAAATGTGCACTTGTAGCAGGAGAAAAGGTTGGACTGCTCCCTGAAGAATGCTGACTTTCCTCTACTATCTCCTCCTCACTCTCAGGCTCATAGTCAAGCTCTTCATCAGCCAGACTAAATGCAATCCCTGCAAGGCTGGGGGTAAGACTGATATCACCTCCAGGAATAATAGGACTAGGAGCACTGGGTAGCATTGGCAATGGCAACAACTCCTGTGCTGATGTGCCGCTGTCAGTGGTAGAAGCATGCGCAGCACTGGTGGTGGTGGAAGTGGTGGTCTTGGGAGGGGGATTAGGAAACAGCCTCCTTGTACAAGAAGGAAGCTTCTTAGCAGCACGACTCACAGGCCTGCTTGTGGTATAGGAAGATGCTGGGGGCAAAACACGCTTCCTCTTACTTATTGGGCTACTCCTACTACTAGTTGTGTTTTTAGTAATAGTACTAGCCATAGTGCTCACCCTTAAAAGCCCTGCTGGTTTCCCTTTGCCATAGAAAAGACTTGCAATTCTGGGCCTTGCTGCACTACTGCCTGCTATTGGTGCCTTTCCTTGACCAGGATCTTGCACCAACGGGCCTGAAATGCGAGACAAAGACTTTGGCCTCCTAGGCGGTGAGTCTGACATAACGGCACTCCTGGACCGCTTAGGCTGACGCATAGGCTGCTTACTCAAACTACCACTACTTGTGGTGGTGGTGGTATTGGTGGTGGTGATGGTTGCTGACTGACCCTCCCTCACTTTACTAGTGGATGAAGGTTTAGGAGGATCCATTTAGAATTTTAAAATAGTAAGAAAAGAAAAGAAGTTGAAGAAAAGAAAAGAAAGAGATAATGTAATGTATGTAGTGTTTTCAAACTAACGTTTATATTTTTATTAAAAAGGATTATTTGATATTTGGAACACAGTTAAAAAAAATAGAGACTACTACTGAGGCAGATTTCTTCACTCTAGTGCTTTTTGAGGAACTATGGAAAACTGCACTGTCTGGCGTGAGCAATCTGCCAACAAGTGCTGCCTGCTCAACTACTGCAGTGCAAGCAGAGTATGAAAAAAATATACTAATATAGAAAAATAAAATAATAAAAGATTTCCTACAGCTACCTTGAAGCTTAGGTTAGGACAGTCTCACAGTCAATCTATCAGGAACTAAAATAAACCAAATAAAAACAGCAACCAGTTAGCTTCACTGATTGCTGTTAAACAAACACACTAACCGAACTAATAAGAATCAGTTAATGAAAAAATAAATTTCTTCACAACAGCAGTCAGAACAGTTAACTTCACTGCTGATGCTGATGTGAGCACAAAAAAATGACACTAAAAGTGTTAAAAAATTTAAAACAAAAAATAGACTGTTTGACTGACTAATGTGTTCTGTCCTAACTAAGGACAAAGAGACTGTACTACAACAAATATATTTTAAACTGAAGATAATTTTATCAACTTAAATTTTTTTTTTAATTAAAACTGAAGATAATACTATTAAGTTACTGAATAAAAAATATTTCTTCACTTTTACACTGACTGCCTGCAAAGCCAGCAAACATTAGATTAAACTAACTCTATGTGGACTGGAGTATAGATAGATTCACTTAAAAAAAGAATTTAAAACCCAAGCAAACACACTAAACTGAGACTGACAGAAGATGAACTTTCTCTAGCAGCACTGCAGAAACAGCAGCACCACTGTAAAATCAAGTTAACAAAAATTAACTAATCAACTTTGCTGCTAAAAGACTCAACAGCTAAACTAGATTAAGATTTCTTTTCTTCTAGGCTAGCAAGCTAACAAGCTAGTCTACCCCTAGGGCAGAAGCCCTCAGGCCCACTAAGCTAAAGACTGATTCTATCTTTACTTTAAATCTTAATTAATTTTAAGCTAAATAAAAATTTTTTAAATAAAAAGATTTAAAAAAAAAAAAAAAAGTAATACCTGGTTGCTGTAGTCAGTAAGCAAGCAGGGAAGGCAAGCACTGGCAGTGCCAGCCAGGCACCTTGTGGCACACTGACTCAGTCAGCAGCACAGCAGTGCACAGCTTTCAAAAAGCACTAAAATTAAAAAAATAATTCTCAGGAATAGTCTCTCAAATTGAACAAGTGAGAACTGGCAGACACACCAAAACTCACAGAAGATCTCTAAGACAAGCAATGAGGCTAACACAGCACAAAAGCACAGTGTGTCACCAACAAAACTCAGTCAAAGAAGGGGGGAGAAAGTTCCACTGCCTGCTTTTATACTGCTGTTTAGTTATTTTTTAAATCCCCGATAAAGCACTCACCATTGGATAAGCCCCTATAGCATCATGTCACAGGAGTGAGCTGATTAGTTAAATGAAAATCAGCTCACTCCCATACCCCTCCTCTTTGATTCATACAAGGCATCCGAATGAACTAAAACACGAATTGAGTCAAATCAGTTCATTTTAGTTCATTAGTTCATTCGGTTTTTCTACCATCCCCATGTAAAGCAATGCAATGCTTTGAAAAAGCACGAATGAACTAATACACGAATTGAGGCAAATCAGTTCATTTTAGTTCATTAGTTCATTCGGTTTTTCTACTATCCCCATCTGTAAGCAATGCAAAGCTTTAAAAAGCGCGAATTGTTTGTGCGTTCGGTTCGCGAACGCTTCTCGTTCGGTAGTTTGCCTTATGAACATTACACTGACAGCCTGTAATTCAAAAAGCCGAACTAGTTATACGAATGAATGAAAGAATGATATCATTGCTATTCATTCGGTTATTCATTCGGTTATTAGTTCGGCTTTTTGAATTACACAGTGTGCTGTGTCAATTCGCACAGAGTGTAATTCAAAATGCCGAATGAACGAACAAACGAAAGATTTTCGGTAAACGGCCATTCGTTTGTTCGTTCTTTAGTTTGGATACCCATTCTTTATTCGGTATTCGTAAGAATGGAAGAAAATGCATATTTTCGGACGAAAATCAATTCGGACGAATACGAATGCCCAAGTCTATTAACTGGCATTTATTTTCAAATAAAAGCAGAGATTTTACAGCTTCCGCTGACATTTTTATAAAATCATGATCCTTCATTTTTCCTTAGGTTGCAATAAGGCAGTATAAAGTTCAAATGTGTGCACCTTATTATCATGAAATTCCCACCCATAGATTTATTAGCACGTGTAAAACATGATATATGGGGGGAAAAAAATTATACACAGAAATCATGAGCGGAAATCATTAGCTTATGTGCATTTCACCTACATAGTATGAATTAGTTGCCCTTAGTGTTTGCATACAAGTTGCCAGATTTTACAGAGATTTCTTGAAAACTTGATACCATGAGTATAGATAGCCTTTAGTGCTTAAAGGACCACTATAGTGCCAGGAAAACATACTCGTTTTCCTGGCACTATAGTGCCCTGAGGGACCCCCTCCCGCCCGGCTCTGGAAAGGGGGTAAAACTTACCTTTTTCCAGCGCTGGGCAGGGAGCTCTCCTCCTCCGATCCTCCTCCGTTCCTCCCCGTCACCTGAATGTGCAGGCGCGTCAAGAGCTGCGTGCGCATTCAGCCGGTCGCATAGGAAAGCATTATCAATGCTTTCCTATGGACACTTGCGTGCTCTCACTGTGATTTTCAATGAGACAGCCACTAGAGGCTTTTGGGGAAGGCTTAACCCATTTATAAACATAGCAGTTTCTCTGAAACTGCTATGTTTATTAAAAAATGGGTTAACCCTAGCTGGACCTGGCACCCAGACCACTTCATTAAGCTGAAGTGGTCTGGGTGCCTAGAGTGGTCCTTTAAATGTACTTAAGTAGAGAACAAATGTGTTTTTAAAGTGTTTAAGAGTTTGCAGTTATTGTCTTATCTATTACTTGTCTTTTACTCTTTATATCTAAATAGGACAGGTATAATTTTTAGTTAGATTATGACAAATGGTAATATAACATAGAAATTAGGTGCAACTTATCATTTACAGGGTATAAAAACAGGGATGCATTTTTTTTCATGCAGGCTGTGTCAGTCGCAGCCAGGGGAGGTGTGGCTAGGGCTGCTTCAAAAGAAACAAAAGAGATGTACCGAGACTGGAAGGGCACGGTATATACAGAAAAATTGCTTCATAGACTCTGTTTTTGTGAATGGTGTTTGAGAGCATTTGTAGCGGATGATGGTGTGTGTCTGGAGTAGGCTCAGAGCTGGATGGGGGAGCGGAGTGTGTCTAACATTATGTACCTGTGTATGTCCCTGAAAGTGTGTGTGACTGAGTGTGTCTGTATCTCTAACATTGTTTAGTGCATCCTAGTGAGTGAATGTATGTGTCTGATTCTGGGAGCATATGCATGTGGTGTAATTGCTTACATTGTCTTGTGTGTAAGTGAGGATTCTTGCGGCAGTTCAAAACTAATGTAGAGAGAGTCCTGGTGCAAGATAGCTTTTTGGGCCCCCCTCTAGAGCAAGAGTGGCCAAAAGGTAGTTCCCAATTTGTTGTACAACTTCAGTGATGCAATGCCATTTGCCCATTCTTGCAGGGTGTATTTGTGAGCAGTGTTTACAAAAACATGCTCTATGCATTTGAATGTAAGCATATGAGTGCATGTAGGGGTGTCTTTGTATGTACTACTGCAATTGGAATACAGTGGTGTACTTGTGTGTATTGTTTGCATTTGAATGCAGGAGTGTGTAAGTATGCAGTGTTTGCTTTTACATGTAGGTGTGCTTTTGTGTGTTGTGTTGGTGTTTGACATGGATATACACAGATATACACACACACACTGCGACAAAGATACACACTCGCTCAGACACACACACATGCACACACACACACACATTGTGACCTAGATATACACACACAAATATATATACACACAGACACACAAAAAGTAACACATATACAAACACACACACTCGATACACAGACACTGTGACAGAGATACATACACACTCAGACACACACGCACACACGCACACACACACACACTGTGACCTAGATATACACACAGATACATACACACACACACACTGTGAAACAGATACACACATTCAGACATACACACTATGTGACACAGATACCCACATACTCAGGCACATACACACACACTGCGACACAGAAACACACACACTGTGACAAAGATACACACACACACACACACACTGTGACACAGATACAAACAGACAATCTGACATAAACACATAAATGTAAATTTTTATATTTGCAGCTACCCTCCTGTTAGCTTACCTTTCGTTTCTATGATGGTGGCATTCTAGGAGTTCTGCTGCTGCTAGATTAGGTGGAGTGGGTGTAGTAGAATACACCCACGATGAGGCCCCTCAGCCAGTGGGCCCCGCTGCAGCGGTGGTAGTTCCACCACTGGCTTGTGGTCTATGTGTATAGTGTTTATGGCAAAGTTGTGTTTCATGCGTGGGAGTAAGACAATGGCTATCTTTAGGGGGTGACTGTGATAGGGTAAGGGGGATGATTGTGGCAGGGTGAGGATGTTGAGTGTGACAGGCAATGGAGTGTGACAGGACAAGGGGGTAAGTGTGGCAAAGTGAGGGATGGTGAGTGTAACAAGATGAGTGGTGTGAATATAACAGGATGAGGGGGTAGGTGTGACAGACTGTGTAGCTGGGTGAGGGGTGGTGAGTGTGACAGGGTTGAGTATGGCAGGGTGATTAGTGTGACAAGGTTGGGGGGTGAGTGTGATGAAGGGGAAGTGGTTGTTACAAGGTTAGGGGGTAAGTGATTGTGTCAGAGAAATTAGGTAAGTTATCTCTTTTAAATGTTAGTTTTATTTTTTTAACTAAAAACGGGTGGGCAACTGAGGTGGACAGAAGGGAACCTATAGTCCTTAAAAAAATAAATGATTGTTGTTTTTGGGATTATAGGTTACCATAATATTTTTTTAAGAATGTACAGAAATGTTTATCCCTGACTGTAAAAACACACTTATTTCTATGTTAAAAGTAACAGGAAAGAAATTCCCCCCGTTTCTATTTTTCAATAAATACATTTTAAGGATGGAGGCAATTGCACACGTTCTGATCAAAACAAAATTAAAACCTATAATTTGACTATATGTCTGTTCAACCGTAATTCACCTCTTTCATATTAAATACCTACACATATTATATATAATTTTGTTCAGGAAAACAGAGTTTTCATTTCACATCAAATATTTAGATATGAAACATAATTTTAAAGGAAAAAAACTAAAAAAGTTTGAGAAATTAAGAAATTTTATTTTCTTAGCTCTGAGTGGCATTTTAACTGTGATTGTCATACTACTGTTAGCCTTTACTGCTTTACAGCAATACATATAGTAGTGTTTAGCTATGTCTCATGAGTACCTGTACAGCTTTTCTGGTGTTTTGGAAAGCTAAAGGTCAAATATAGGGCTTTCCCCTTTCCAGATTTTACACATTGAAATTTGTCAGATTGGCTTGCTGGATCTATGTTGCTTTTCAGGTCGTATAGCTGCCAAGGAATGAAAATTACCTCCATTGTGACACACCATTTGAAAAAGCAGACAACCCAGGGTATTCAAAATGGGGTATGTCCAGTCTTTCTTAGTAACTACTTAGTCACAAACACTGGCCAAAGTTAGCATTCATATTTGTTTTTTGTATTATTCACAAATAAACTGCCCTTTCACTGATGATATCACCAGCATCATATGTTGTATTGCCCTACATGTTTAGGTATTATGGTGTCTTGGAAAGTTACAGGGTCAAATATAAAACTTGCCCATTTCTGTTTTTGCACATTGAAATTTGCCAGGTTGGTTATGTTGCCTTTGAGACCGTATTGCAGCATGGCATACCAAGTAGATTTATTTATTAGTTTTATTTATGTATTAATTTATTTTACATATATATTGTGTGTGTCCTATTAATTTTTTTTTTACTAGCGATCACATAACTCACGGTGGCCTGATTCATCGAAGGGAGACTGCTTGGGTAGTTCCCCTAAGGTGGATCGGCGGGAAGGTAAGTATGCCAGAGGCTCCAGGGCTCAGAGCCTGCAACGGTTTTAGAGCCCATTAAATGCGGGTTGGCATAGAACGCGGTAACGGTAATATGGGGTTAATGAATAAATATGAGAGCCACAAACAAACATATAAAAGCATATTGTCTCTACAATCTCGACAATAAGCTGCGTGTGGTTAATGATGGTTTCATGAAGAGGATGAGAACTTTTCCCATTGATGGTTCCTTTGTTCATCCTGGAATTTAAACTTTTAAAACTACCATTCAGTTCTTTTTAATGAATATTCAAACTTGCTTATACCGAATGTTAATTCATTTTCTAACAACTGGACAACTGTTGGGGTATTATTTATGCTTCTGTTGTTGTTTTTTTCGCACATTCGCTGTAGACATAAGAGACATAAAATGTTAATTTAGCTTCAGTGCTCATCAAAATGTACTTACACTGCTGTTACCACTAAATTCATTCAGCTTAATTATTTTCTTTATAGTAACCAACTTCTATAGAGAATTATAACTGAAGAGCTGACAAATACAGTAATGCTTCAATTGGTTTGACAGCAAGCCAAATTATTGAGAACAAGGAAAAACTCTGTTAGCTTGACCGGAGGTGAGCTAAACTGGCTGCACTAGGTGCAAGGCTCTGATCAGCTGTACTTGGGATGCTACCTCAGTGCTGACCTTTGTTGATTAAAGTCAAGTTCAAAGTTCTAACACTCATTACTTCAGCACTACACCATGTGCTTTTGTGGGTATGTGGGGGAACCAATAGAAAATGACAGGCTTAGTATGTGAGTCTCTACACACAGGACTGTTAATACAATACAGCAATAGCACAGTAATAGGAAGGGGGTTGGGAGAAGCAGAGACAGACTTGAAGTCATATAGGTGGGTAGGGTGGCTGTCTGTTTTCTTTAATAACCAAATAGGTGAAGTAGGGGGTAATTAAGTACGGCATTGGTGTAATAGGGAATAGTAAATTTAGAAGAACTAATAGGGATTATAAAACTTTAAGTAGGTTTTAGTAGCAGTTTGTTAATTTGTCTGGAATATCTGTATTATGGTTTAATCAATAAGTCTGGGTTAGGTGTAGCAGGGATTGATTAATTCGGTCAACATGGCAGTTTAATCTAGGGTAAAGATAACTGCGGGCTAATCACGACCTCACAAACACCTAACTAACACTATTTAATATGGCCCGGGGTTTATTTATTTATTATTTTCATTTAAATTTAATTTGTTTTTATCTCCATTGTTTATATTTTCGTCTACTACTGTGGCCGATGCAGATACCTTTTTATGCATCTTGGGGACACTATGGAAAGAACTTTATACTCTTCAAAATGCATACATAGGAAAACAAAATAAATGGGAATACTGCCAAACAGGCAAAAAAGAAAATCAAAACAGGAGGAACTCACATGGCACAACAGCTTTATATTAGAAACGGAAATCCACTGAGCTGCAGGTACATGTTGGGTCCTCAATAAGTGTGGCACAGTCCTCAGGTTACAACTAACAAGAGTGAGTAGTAGAAATCGAGAACAAAATTCAATAGCTGCACTCAAAGAAGTTTCTTCGTAAGAAAATAGTGCTGCAGCTTCTTAATAAAATAAACATTTCTTTGTTAGATATATGTAAAATATTACTTTTTATTACATACACAGAGGTGCACTATATGTGATATTATATTCTATTGCAAACAGAGCTGGTGCAAAGGTCCCACCCCCCAAAATGTTTTTTTTTTGTTGCCTCTGCAGACCCGTTTGTTGCCCCTATAACCAAGGCCGGACTGGGGATACAAAACAGCCCTGGAAATAAATCTATGCCAGCCCCATAAGTCATTGCGCCATATATTGTCACATGTAATATGTAAGGCAATGTCTTGCCACCCCAGATGATTGAGTAATATATATATATATATATATTGCTTTTTCTAATATAAAATATTGGTCCTTTCAGAGTAAAATGTTTAATTATACAGTAAGCATACTCACATGCAGACACAGACAATCTCACTGACACACACAAGCTCATTGATACACACAGGGCCGGCCTTAGGCAATTAGGCGCCCTGTGCAAAAAGTCTTCACGGCGCCCCCCCCACCTCCCACCAAGTTGCCTGAATACAGTAACACACACAGGCACCGGGGACGTGTGTATCACGAGGCAAACAAGGCATCTGCCTTGGGCGCCACTTTGCAGGGGGCGGCAAAAAAAAGCATCCCTCCAAACCCCCAGGCAGATCCCTTGCTTGCCTCGCATCCTGGGGGGCTCAAGAGCTGACCGGCTGGCCACTTTTGAGCCCCCCCAAGGCTGGCAGCGGGCAGCGAAGGAGCATACTCACCTGAGCTCTTCCTGCTCAGCTTCCTCTGCGCCGCTTAATGAAGCCGGGAGCCAGAATATGACGTCAGTCCGGCTCCCGGCATCACTAAGCGCTGCTTACTCAGCCTGTGCGCCCCCTGCCTGCCTGCCCAGCAGCCACACTGGACTGCTGGTAAGAAATACACTCCAGCTTTCCCAGGGAGGCTGGGTGGATTTAAAATAAATGTAAAAAATATTAGTTTGTGAGTGTTAGTGGAAATGTCTGTGTGTGTGTCTGTGAGTGTTTATTTTGAAGTGAATGTGTGTGTGTGTGTGTGTGTGTCTGTAAGTGTGTAATTGTGTGTGTCTGTAAGTGAATGTGTGTGTGTCTGTGAGTGAATGTGTGTGTTGGTCAGTGAGTGTATATGTGTCAGTCAGTGAGTGTGTATGTGTCAGTCAGTGAGTGTGTATGTGTCGTCAGTGAGTGTGTATGTGTCAGTCAGTGAGTGTGTATGTGTCGTCAGTGAGTGTGTATGTGTCGGTCAGTGAGTGTGTATGTGTCGTCAGTGAGTGTGTATGTGTCGTCAGTGAGTGTGTGTCGGTCAGTGAGTGTGTAGGTCAGTGAGTGTGTAGGTCAGTGAGTGTGTATGTGTCGGTCAGTGAGTGTGTGTCGGTCAGTGAGTGTGTAGGTCAGTGAGTGTGTATGTGTCGGTCAGTGAGTGTGTGTCGGTCAGTGAGTGTGTGTCAGTCAGTGTGTATGTGTCGGTCAGTGGAGTCGTGCATCTTTCAGTGAGTGTTTGCGTCTGTCAGTGAGAGTGTGCATCTGTCAGTGTGTGTCCAAGTAATAGTGTATGTGTGTATGTCATTGTTTGTCAGTGTATATGAGAGTGTGTGTCTGTCAGTGAGTGTGCGTCATTCAGTGAGTGAGCGTCTGTCAGTCAAAGTGCGGCCTTGACAGGAAGGGGTGGGGGAAATTTAAACTCGGTTACAGGCATGTACACACACACTCAGTTAAAGGCAGTCACACATACAGGCACAGGCACAGGCACAAACAATGGCACAGCGACACACACAGACAGACAGTCACATAGGCAGTCACACACACAGACAGACACACAGTAACACACACATAGACAGTTATACACACAGGCAGGCAGTCACACAGATAGAAAGTCACACACACAGGCAGGCAGTCACACACAGACAGATAGTTACAGACAGACACACACAGGCAGGCAGGCAGGCAGTCACATACAGGCAGTCACACACACAGGCAGTCACACACACAGACAGACAGTCACACACACGGGCAGTCACACAGACAGACAGTCACACAGACAGACAGTCACACACACAGGCAGTCACATACATGGGCAGTCACACAGACAGACAGTCACACACACAGACAGTCACACACAGGCAGGCACACACAGAGACAGTCACACACACACACACACAGAGACAGACAGTCACACACACACACACACACACAAGGACAGGCAGTCACACACACACACACACACAGACAGTCACACGTACACAGGCAGGCAGTCACACAGACAGACAGTCACACACACACACAGACAGACAGTCACACAAACAGGCAAACAGTCACACACACACACTTACCTCTTTCCGGTGGATGCAGTTGGCTGATGGGGAAGCATCTTTCCCTCTTCCTGTACAGCAGGGGCTTCGGGAGGTATTAGCCCCGTCTCCGCCTCTCGATAAGCCCCGCCTCCGCCGCTCGGTAAACCCCGCCCCCTCTGCCGCGATTTTTTTAATTTTTTTTTTTTTAAATAGACCCGGGTGGAGAATAATTAATCCTCCAGCCAGGTACCTCTTTTAGCTCCCCTGCACTCCGGCCATGAGTGAGCTGTGTCGGCCACAGGGCGCCCCCTGTTCCATGGCGCCCTGTGCGGTCGCACAGCTCGCACACCCCTAAGGCCGGCCCTGTATGTACCTCTAGAATTAGACTATACCCGAAATGAGAATCGGGGGCGTGGGTGGGAGAGAGATATTATTTTATAACTGGTAACTAGAGTCTCAGTCTAGGATGCGTTATTCCCACAACCGATAAACACATAAATTCCCCCATACACAAAGCAATCAGAAAATGTAACTTTTATATAATTATAGGATTCAGATTAAATTAGAAAGCTATAATGTCTGTCCCCTCAGTTTAGTTTATTCATATAATAATTTAATTAAATATTTCATTCCATTTCATTCTCATGGCTGCAGGAGAGTTCCATCTATCCCAACCGCAGAGCTGAGATAATTCTGGATTTCAAGCTGCAATAAAGGTATGTACCTCTAGAATTAACCTATACCCTAAAGGAGAGACGGGGGGTGGGTGGGAGAGAGATATAATTTCATAATTAATAACTAGAGTCTCAGACTAGGAAACGTTATTCCCTAAACAGATAAGCGCATAAATCCCCCCCATACACAAAGCAATCATAAAACCTTATTTGTGTATAATAATATTATTCAGGTTACATTAGAAAGCTATAATGTCTGTCCACTCAGTTTGGTTTATTCAAATAATCCTTCCAATTAAATAACAGATTGTGTTCCATTCTCAGTTCCTACAGATATTGCTGCAGGAGCGTTCCATTTATCACAACTCCAGAGCTGAAATAATTATGGATCTCAAGCTGCAATAAAGGTATGTACCTCTAGAATTAGACTATACCCTAAAGGAGAGATGGGGTGGTGGTGTGGGTAGGGAGAGAGATATTATTTTATAACTGGTAACTAGAGTCTCAGACTTGGACGAGTTATTCCCACAACCAATAAGCACATAAATTCCCCCATACACAAAGCAATCAGAAAATGTCACTTGTATATAATAATTCAGGTTGAATTTGAAAGCTATAATGTCTGTCCCCTCAGTTTAGTTTATTCAAATAATAATTTAATTAAATATTTCATTCCATTTCATTCTCATGGCTGCAGGAGAGTTCCATCTATCCCAACCGCAGAGCTGAGATAATTCTGGATTTCAAGCTGCAATAAAGGTATGTACCTCTAGAATTAGCCTATACCCTAAAGGAGAGACGGGGGGTGGGAGAGATATAATTTCATAATTAATAACTAGAGTCTCTGAGAAAAAATATGAATTTTATTCCCTGTTTATTCCCTAAACAGATAAGCGCATAAATCCCCCCATACACAAAGCAATCATAAAATCTTACTTGTGTATAATAATATTATAACTGTCAGGTCAGTTTGGTTTATTCAAATAATCCTTCTAATTAAACATTAAATTCTGTTCCATTCTCAGTTCATACCGATGGCTGGAGGAGATTTTCACCTATCCCAACTGCAGAGCTGAAATAATTCTGGATTTCAAGCGGCAATAAAGGTATGTACCTCTAGAATTAGACTATACCCTAAAGGAGAATCGGGGGCGTGGGTGGGAGAGAGATATAATTTCATAATTAAAAACTAGAGTCTCGGACTAGGACGCGTTATTCTCAAAACTGATTAGCACATAAATTCCCCCATACACAAAGCAATCAGAAAATGTCACTTGTATATAATAATTCAGGTTGAATTTGAAAGCTATAATGTCTGTCCCCTCAGTTTAGTTTATTCAAATAATAATTTAATTAAATATTTCATTCCATTTCATTCTCATGGCTGCAGGAGAGTTCCATCTATCCCAACCGCAGAGCTGAGATAATTCTGGATTTCAAGCTGCAATAAAGGTACGTACCTCTAGAATTAACCTATACCCTAAAGGAGAGACGGGGGGTGGGAGAGATATAATTTCATAATTAATAACTAGAGTCTCTGAGCAAAAAATATGAATTTTATTCCCTGTTTATTCCCTAAACAGATAAGCACATAAATCCCCCCATACACAAAGCAATCATAAAATCTTACTTGTGTATAATAATATTATAACTGTCAGGTCAGTTTGGTTTATTCAAATAATCCTTCTAATTAAACATTAAATTCTGTTCCATTCTCAGTTCATACCGAAATGGCTGGAGGAGATTTTCACCTATCCCAACTGCAGAGCTGAAATAATTCTGGATTTCAAGCGGCAATAAAGGTATGTACCTCTAGAATTAGACTACACCCTAAAGGAGAATCGGGGGCGTGGGTGGGAGAGAGATATAATTTCATAATTAAAAACTAGAGTCTCGGACTAGGACGCGTTATTCTCAAAACTGATTAGCACATAAATTCCCCCATACACAAAGCAATCAGAAAATGTCACTTGTATATAATAATTCAGGTTGAATTAGAAAGCTATAATGTCTGTCCCCTCAGTTTAGTTTATTCAAATAATAATTTAATTAAATATTTCATTCCATTTCATTCTCATGGCTGCAGGAGAGTTCCATCTATCCCAACCACAGAGCTGAGATAATTCTGGATTTCAAGCTGCAATAAAGGTATGTACCTCTAGAATTAGCCTATACCCTAAAGGAGAGACGGGGGGTGGGAGAGATATAATTTCATAATTAATAACTAGAGTCTCTGAGCAAAAAATATGAATTTTATTCCCTGTTTATTCCCTAAACAGATAAGCACATAGATCCCCCCATACACAAAGCAATCATAAAATCTTACTTGTGTATAATAATATTATAACTGTCAGGTCAGTTTGGTTTATTCAAATAATCCTTCTAATTAAACATTAAATTCTGTTCCATTCTCAGTTCATACAGATATGGCTGGAGGAGATTTTCACCTATCCCAACTGCAGAGCTGAAATAATTCTGGATTTCAAGCGGCAATAAAGGTATGTACCTCTAGAGTTAGACTATACCCTAAAGGAGAGACAGGGGCGTGGGTTGGAGAGAGATATCATTTCATAATTAAAGGACCACTATAGTGTCAGTCTCAGGGCCCCCCTCCCGCTGGGCTGAAGGGGTTAAAATCTATTCAGCCACTTACCTTTATCCAGTGCCGGGCTCCCTCGGCACTGGTGACCTCTCCTCCCCCTTTGACCGGTGGTGTATTTAGGATTTGGGCTCCCATAGGCTTGGGCACCCTCCCCCCCAATTTAAATTTCCCCACCCCTTCCTGTCAAGGCCGCACTTTGACAGACGCTCACTCACTGACAGACGCATACACTCATTGACAGACACACAATCTCATATAAACTGACATACAATGACATACACACACACTATTACTTGGACACACACTGACAGACGCACGCACTCACTGACCGACACATATTCACTCACTGACCCACACAAACACATTCACTCACAGACACACACTGACAGCCAGAAATACACATTGACATACACACACTGACAGCCAGACACACAATCACTCAGGTACACGCTGACAGACATACATACTGACAGACATACACACACTGACAGCCAGACACACACAATCACTCAGATACACACTGACAGACATACATACACAATCAGTCAGATACACAGACAGCCAGACACACATATGACGTCATATTCCAGCTCCTGGCATCACTATGCGTCGAGCGAGGGAGCTGAGCAGAGAGCTCACTAATCAGTGCTCCATCGCCAGCGCCGCCCGCAAGGATTCTTAGTTAGCAGCCCGCTTGCCTGGATTGTTTGTTAGCCGCTAGGCTAACAAGGTATTTGCCTGGGCATTTGGAGGTGGAGCTTTTTGCCGCCCCCTTGAAATTGCCACCCAAGGAAAATACCTTGTTTGCCTCGTGGCTGAGCCGCGCACGCATTCAAACCGGCCATAGCAAAGCATTTCTCAATGCTTTCCTTTGGACGTTCTGCCTGCTCAACGCGATTTTAGCATTAAGCGTTGCAGAAGCGTCTTAGCAGCTGTCAGGAAGACAGCCACTAGAGGCTGGATTAATCCTGCAATGTAAACATAGCAGTTTCTCTGAAACTGCTATGTTTACATTGCAGGGTTAAAACCTGGGGGACCTGGCACCCAGACCACTTCATTGAGCTGAAGTGGTCTGGGTGACTATAGTGGTCCTTTAATAACTAAAATCTCAGACTAGAACGCATTATTACTAAAACCGAAAAGAACATTCATTTCCCCATACACAAAGCCATCAGAAAATTTCACTTTTATATAATTATAGGATTCAGATTAAGTTAGAAAGCCATAATGTCGGTCTTCTCAATTTAGTTTATTCAAATAATAATTTAATTAAATATTTCATTCCATTTCATTCTCGTGGCTGCAGGAGAGTTCCATAAATCCCAACCGCAGAGCTGAAATAATTATGGATCTCAAGCTGCAATAAAGGTATGTACCTCTAGAATTAGACTATACCCTAAAGGAGAGACGGGGGGTGGGAGAGATATAATTTCATAATTAATAACTAGAGTCTCGGACTAGGACGCGTTATTCTCAAAACTGATAAGAGCATAAATTACCCCATACACAAAGCAATCAGAAAATGTTACTTTTATATAAAAATATGATTCAGATTAAATTAGAAAGCTATAACGTCTGTGCACTCAGTTTAGTTTATTCAAATAATCATTTAATTAAATATTTCATTCCATTTCATTCTCGTGGCTGCAGGAGAATTCCATCTATCCCAAACGCAGAGCTGAAATAATTTTGGATTTCAAGCTGCAATAAAGGTATGTACCTCTAGAATTATACTATACCCTAAAGGAGAGACAGGGGCGTGGGTGGGAGAGAGATATAATTTCAGAATTAAAGGACCACTGTAGTGTCAGGAAAACAAACTCGTTTTCCTGACACTATATAATCCTTAGGCCCCCCCCACCCTCAGGGCCCCCTCCCGCTGGGCTGAAGGGGTTAAAACCCCTTCAGCCAGTTACCTTAATCCAGCGTCGAACTCCCTCGGCATTGGTGACCTCTCCTCCCCCTTCGACATCAGCTCCCGAGTGGAGCCGAATGAGCATGCGCGGTCTGAGCTGCGCACGCATTCAAACCGCCCATAGGAAAGCATTTCTTAATGCTTTCCTATGGACATTCAGCGTGCTCAATGTGATTTTCACATTAAGCGTCGTAGAAGTGCCTCTTGCGGCTGTCAGGAAGATAGCCACTAGAGGTTGGATTAACCCTGCAATTTAAACATAGCAGTTTCTCTGAAACTGCTATGTTTACAGCTGCAGGGTTAAAACCTGGGGGACCTGGCACCCAAGCCACTTCATTGAGCTGAAGTGGTCTGGGTGACCATAGTGGTTCTTTAATAACTAAAGTCTCAGACTAGAACACATTATTACTAAAACCAAAAAGAACATTAATTTCCCTATCACAAAGCAATCAGAAAATTTAACTTTTATATAATTATAGGATTCAGATTAAATTAAAAAAGCTACAATGTCTGTCCACTTAGTTTAGTTTATTCAAATAATAATTTAATTAAATATTTCATTCCATTTCATTCTCATGGCTGCAGGAGAGTTCCATCTATCCCAACTGCAGAGCTGAAATAATTATGGATTTCAAGCTACAATAAAGGTATGTACCTCTAGAATTATACTATACCCTAAAGGAGAGACATGGGCGTGGGTGGGAGAGAGATATAATTTCAGAATTAAAGGACCACTATAGTGTCAGGAAAACAAACTCGTTTTCCTGACACTATATAATCCTTAGTTCTCCCCCACCCTCAGGGCCCCCCTCCTGCTGGGCTAAAGGTGTTAAAACCCCTTCAGCCACTTACCTTAATCCAGCGCCCGGTTCCCTCGGCGCTGGTGACCTCTCCTCCCCCTACGACGTCATCTCCCAAGTGTAGCCGAATGCACGCATTCAAACCTTCCATAGGAAACCATTTCTCAATGCTTTCCTATGGACGTTCAGCGTACTCACTGCGATTTTTTTTTTTTAGGAAGATATAAATTGCTATGTTTACAGCTGCAGGGTTAAAACCTGGGGGACCTGGCACCCAGACCACTTCATTGAGCTGAAGTGGCCTCGGTGACTACAGTGGTCCTTTAACTAAAGGCCCAGACTAGAACGCATTATTACTAGCATATGTCACTTAAGAATCTGTCATTGATTAATTAACATTTGCCAAAGTTTAACAAAGTTGTCTAATAAGACATTCAGGTGTTAACAAAATAAATTGCTTTCTGAACATTTCTCAATGTGGCAGTAACACCGTTTTTCTTAATTGTGAACTGCAGTGTGTGTAATACAATAATATTAATATTTTCTATCGTAATATGTCTGACACACCTGTGCCACCTAAGTCCTCCCCGCAGCCTGTTCTCACAGACATTCCTCCTCCTACAATAAGGGGGATTGACGTCATTGAGAGAGAACTTGTTCTCTGCAGCGGATAGAAAGGATAGTTTAGCCGTTAGTTCTTAAACAGTGTTTTTTGGTTGAAGTACCGTGTTAACATATTGTGTTTTTATTCTCATTTAATTTATTGATTTCTTGTTTCTTTTAGGATCTATCCCATGTGCACAGTTACATCATGCAACAGCGAAAAAACAAGATACATTAGAGGAGAAAATTATGTAGATTAACATTGTATTAATTGTAAAAATTACTCATGTATTTTATCAAAGTATCGTTTTGTATTAAAATAAAAAACATATAACGGATATTATGCTATGTATTATTATTGTACAGTACATAAAAGACCATTCCATGCTCCAATTCGTTACAATTTACTGAAGTGTTTATGGTGCACTGTAATTTCTGTTATTTCTCACGGGATTCAAATAATTTGTCAAAATACTGAACACTCCCTGCGCTATAAAGCTCAGCCTATCTGCAGCTCGCAACAGAATGCGGAACTTTCACTTAATCCGTGTAACTGTTCAAGTTAATAAACCAATGACAAGCTTTGCTCAAACAAATGATGCAATGATTTCGTTAATATAGGTTAGTGCGGTTTGGGTTTCAATGTCTGATTGTCTGATTTCATACACACCTGATTTGGTTCAATCCACGTGGGGAATCCATGTGTACATTGATTGGTGGGGTTTACAAGTTTGAATTGCAGGGACTGTATCCAGCTCTACCTTTCCACTCACTCCATTTAGAACATCTACATCCAGAACTCACTCTTCTATTACTCCTTGGGATTCGGAACCTTGGTGTATCGAGGATCTGACTGAGAACATCTTGGAGTCCCTCTGTGGCAGGTCTTTTGACCTATTGATGTGCCTTTCTGGCCACTTTTAGTGGCAGATTGTTTGTGAGTGCAGTAATTACCTTATATTTTGTTATTGCATCTTATGGTTTTACACTATGTTTTGTTTTCTATTTATGTTTTTAAAGTGATTAAAAGCTGGAATTACCATTTCCTAACTGGAGTACTACCAGTATCTTTCGGAAGACCTGTAACCAGTGTATGTATATTAATCGATTGGTGATCTTCACATATGTTTACATAGCACACTACACCATTCCTTTTGGGGTTTTTTTTTAATGGATTTTGATATACCTGAAAAAGCCTTAGTCAAAGGGCATTTATTTTTTTAGATTGGTAAAATTGACAACAGAACCATTTACTCAAAGATGAAGATCGGTTCAAAACCCTTGCCTCCACAATCTTTTCAAATCTCTGGGTCGCATACCTGGTGGGAATAACCTATTGAGTCACAGGGGAGAGGGGCTAGGGGCCAAGTTAAATCAAGATTTTAACCAATTCCAGATGCTTAGAAAAATCAAAATAGCAGGACACAAAATAAGGCACTTTGGGGTTTATTAAGCCATATATAGAAAGAGGGAAGATCAGAACCCATCAAGATCGATTCCAGATCTACCCATCTAGTTCTCTTGTGGGAGGATGCCAAATTACCATCTGTGCCCATTGGCTGCGTTATAATATATTATTAGATTAGGCAAACCGAGACTACCGAAACGTTTTTGGCATACATAGAACATGTTTGAGGATCTGTGCCTCTTATTTTGCCAAATGAATGAATCAACGGCTTTATCTTAAAAATTGAATAGTAATCTGTGGAGAATATTTATTTTAAAACAGTGGATTCTACCCTTCAAAGACATGGGTTTAGCATCCCATGTCTCATGTTCCTGTTTGAGGGTTTGTAATAGGGTACATAATTAGCTGAAAAGAGAGAAGCATAATCCCAAATCACCCACATCCCCAAAAAGCAGAAAGAGGACTTAATTTGCAATCAATATCTAGACCAAATCAGTGTTGATGCTGAAATGCTAAATGGAATAGCACTAGATTTATCATAGTTCGATTTTGAATCCAGAGAGAGCCAACCCTATCCAACAATTCAAATAAAGGATTCAGAGATAGTGGGGGTTCCTATGGTAATTAGAACCATTGCTATGGTAATTAGAACATACCACTTTCTCTTCCACATTCAGTTACTGACTGAATCTTGGAAGATACTCCACTTCATTTATTCTTGGATTGCTACCATATTATCATGTTACTATAGAATTGTTACCATTTATACCTGTAGTTTGCCACTGTAATGTTCTGTGCATGCAGTTTGTATTATTGTCATTTAATGTTTCTGACCAATATTTCATGTACACAGTTATTAATATTTTGGGTGATAGAGTTTGGTTGCTAAACTTTCCAATTATATTCAACACATGGCTAGTCTACAGCTAGGAGGAGCATAGCAAAGTCTCCCTCTTTGCTATGCTTCTCCTAGCTGTAAATACCTTCATATAACTGTTCAATCTCCATATGTTGTTCTTCAGGCCTCACTTCACACTCAAACTCAGTGAAGCTCTGCATTTTTTCTCACCACTTCTCAGAATCTAGAGCTGGTCTCGGCGGTAGGGTGCGGGGTGGTTGAGGAATAGATGGAAGTAAAAAAAATCCAAACAAACTAGATAAACCATTTTACACCTATCATTAGTGTTCGAATGGTCTGGTGTATGATTATACACTGCCTGGCCAAAAAAAATGTTGCCACCTGGATTTAACTAAGCAAATAGGTAAGAGCCTCCTATTGGATAATGGACGATTATCTTTCAGCTGGCAACAAGTTATTTAACCCCAAATGATTCAATGAGTAGCTTCTCATTTCTTAAACAACCATGTCGAAAGACACATCCCGTGGTCATGGAAAAGATGTTAGACTGTTTGAGAAGGGTCAAATCATTGGCATGCATCAAGAAGAGAAAACATCTAAGGAGATTGCAGAAACTACTAAAATTGGGTTAAGAACTGTTCAACGCATTATTAAAAACTGGAAGGATAGTGGGGAACCATCGTCTTCGATGAAGAAATGTAGTCGGAAATCCTGATTGATTGTGATTGGCAATCCCTTAAACGTTTGGTGAAATCAAATCGTAGAAAAACAACCGTAGAACTCAGGGCTATGTTTATTAGTGAAAGTGCATTTCCACACGCACAATGTGAAGGGAACTCAAGGGATTGGGACTGAATAGCTATGTAGCCTTAAAGGACCACTCTAGGCACCCATACCACTTCAGCTTAATGAAGTGGTCTGGGAGCCAGGTCCCTCTAGGATTAACCCTTTTTTTAATAAACATAGCAGTTTCAGAGAAACTGCTATGTTTATAAATGGGTTAATCCAGCCTCCAAAGCCTCTAGTGGCTGTCTCGAGTATGTTTTCCTGGCACTATAGTGGTCCTTTAAGAAAACCACTAATCAGTGAGGCTAATTGGAAAAAAAGGCTTCAATTTGCTAGGGAGCATAAAGATTGGACTATGGAGCAATGAAAGAAGGTCTTGTGGTCTGATGAGTCCAGATTTACCCTGTTCCAGAGTGATCGGCGCATCAGGGTAAGAAGAGAGGCAGATGAAGTGATGCACCCATCATGCCTAGTGCCTACTGTACAAACCTGTGGGGGCAGTGCTATGATCTGGGGTTGCTGCAGTTGGTCAGGTCTGGGTTCAGCAACATTATGTGCCCAAAGTATGAGGTCAGCTGACTACCTGAATATACTGAATGACCAGGTTATTCCATCAAGGGATTTTTTTATTTCCTGATGGCACGGGCATATTTCAAGATTACAATGCCAGGATTCAACGGGCTCAAATTGTGAAAGAGTGGTTCAGGGAGCATGAGACATAATTTTCACACATGGATTGGCCACCACAGAGTCCAGACCTTAACCCCATTGAGGATCTTTGGGATGTGCTGGAGAAGGCTTTGCGCAGTGGTCTGACTCTCCCATCATCAATACAAGATCTTGGTGAAAAATGAATGCAACACTGGACGGAAATACATCTTGTGACATTGTAGAAGCTTATCGAAACAATGCCGCAGAGAATGCATGCCATAATCAAAGCTAAAGGCAGTCCAACAAAATATTAGAGTGGGTGACCATTCATTTTAGTGGTGACTTTTTTTTGGCCAGGCAGTGTATAATTTATGATAGAAGTCACTGAAGGCTAAATTGATAAGGCTTGGTGAAGTCACTAAAAAAATGGGAAGAATGTGTTAGAGTTGGACAGTTACAGATGGTAAAACAACGGTTTTCCAGCTGTTGACTCACTACAGACTCTATGCCCAGGGGTTGATTTGTACTATCCAAGTTGTTTTTAAGATGAGGAGAAACTGCTTCTTAATATAATTGAAGTCTTTGTCACTGCATGTTAGCATAGTCTTTTTTCCTCCTTATGATAAATGATAATACAATATTAACTAAGGACAGGGGGCACATGCCCCTATAATGTATATGTGTATAAAGGGATCTTCAATTAAGTATGCAACATCGGGCATAATAGGAGAGACAGACACGTATAATGGTGCCAGGTCTCTCCCCTAGTAAGTGCCCGTACACAATATGGCGAGTTTGGAACCAGAAGTGACGCAGCGAAGTGCTTAACGTCACTTCCGGTACACTGGTAATGAATTGATGGGACTAGGCTGGATACCACACTCCCCCCTCAAAAGAGACACCTGATTGGATGCCACAAGACACCACCCACCAATGGGAAGCCGGACCGGCATATTTAATCAGACAAGAAACGGAGCAGGACATGCTGATTGAAAAAGCCCTTGTGAAGGGTGAAATGCGTCTCGGATAACAAGGACACCGGTTGGACACTGTATCTATAGACTTTTATTTGGATTTTATTTTAATATTTTGTATTTTATTACTATTTTGTCAGAATAAATTCATTTTTATATCAAGTCCGTTCCTGGTCCTCATCTAACCTGCTCCAAGAAGGGAGGTGTCCCCTTTACTGACATCCAAGCTGTCAAACCCAGAGCCAGGTACTTGGGCTCTGAATAAGGTGAACACCTATTTAAAGCAACTATACACTTACCTATATTTTAATACTACACCAGAATATACTCTATTGTACTTTTTTTTTTTTATCTCCCTACTCTGAGGAAAATCACTAACATCCTTAGGTCGCTGCTTATGTGAAAATTGTAAAGACATTACCAGAAGACCCTTATATAGGGTAGGTGTTTAAATTTATAACTATTTGCGCCACTCTTAGCGGTGAATAGCCTTGTGGCCTTTCTTCCTTTTGTTTGGTTTTCATATTTAAGGTGGGCAAGCCCCACAAGAGTGATGAAGCAGTTCTTTATTCCGTTTATTCTGCACATCTAAGCGCCTCTTACACACAGTTCCATTTGTACTCTTTCTAAATATTAGAGTGGGTGACCATTTATTTTAGTGGCGACTTTTTTTTTTGGCCAGGCAGTGTATAATTTATGATAGAAGTCACTGAAGGCTAAATTGATAAGGCTTGGTGAAGTCACTAAAAAAATGGGAAGAATGTGTCAGAGTTGGACAGTTACAGACGGTAAAACAACAGTTTTCCAGCCTTTGACTCATTACAGACTCTATGCCCAGGGGTTGATTTGTACTATCCAAGTTGTCTTTAAGATGAGGAGAAACTGCTTCTTAATATAACTAAAGTCTTTGTCACTGCATGTTAGCATAGTCAAAGCTATCACACAAGAGTCTAAATGTGTTGCTAATAGAATCACTTATCTCCTAAAACAATATATATGCTTTCCTGGACATATTTAGTTTAATTTCTTGAGATCGTATGATAATTGCAGTAACATGGATATCTGTAGATATTAAGGGGTACACTAATGGTCTATTACACCATATCCACAAAGCCTACTGCAGTGATTTGTTTGGATGTTGGTCTTGGTCAAAGGCTGTGAGCAAGGATGGTATCCACTTTTTTTGCCTTTTCATAAATGAAACAGCAAAAATACTGCATCTGTCTTGCAAGAAGGTATCTTATTTGGGTGTGTACTGCTCTCGTTTCTTTCAAGGTATTAGGGTTAGGATCAGTTTTGTTTTGGGACTCAGTCTTTTGTAGAGATTTCTGAAAGGTAAAAGTTTGACATTTCATTTTCCTTTTATGTGTAGCTATCCTAATAAGGTGGCTCCAAATAACCACCTTATGGGCTGACCACACCCATCGACATCACTAGCAGCAGTGCATCAGTTCCATTGGGGGAAGCGGGTGACCTCCATACATTGTTTAAGATACAGTGCTATATCAGCATGGTGTAACCAGTAAATATTTTACATCTCTGTAATTATATCTCTGAGCCAGTAAGAAAGGAGACCAATTGTGTGTTTCCCAAAAATTAATTTAAAAGCACCATGCGGGGCAAAAAACCCCCAAAAAAGAATAGACTATAGCATCAGGATGGTGGGCCCTCCAGATGTTGATGAGACCACACGATTCATTGTAATTCCAGAGAAATTTGTCTACCCTTCTCTCCCATGGGACGGCAAAATACATTGATGGGAGCTTCCATCAGCTGGCAGACGTGGGACCACATTAAAGTTCCCCGCTACCAACAGACACTTCCAAAGTCTTAGTGTTATTGCCAATACTGTCCCATAATCCTGCATTGGGTAAATTCAGGGCACACAGATTAAGCAAGTGACTGGTAGAAGAAACCATAGATCCAGTGACTAAAACATATCTCCCCTCATTATTTATGAGAACACTGGAAATGTGAAACAAACATTTCCCGTGAAGCAATATAGCCACGCCATTATATTTGCAAAATGAATTAGTGGCATATACTAGTGTCATAATTGCAATCACTGAGAGGTAGGAGAGTTTCCTGCAAGAAACCAATGGCCTCAATTTTATATTTTATGGATAAGCTTTTTAAATGATTTAATATTTATGGATAAACATTTTAAAATAATGTAATTTCTTTTCTTTTTAGAATTTTTTTTGTCAATCTCTGTTTTATTGAGGATAATGATAATTACAATGCACAAAGCAAGGATTCAGAACAAGTGTATACATGTGTATATAAAAAGGAATCTCACAATTTAAGCAAGCTTTAGGGAATAAACTCCTAGTAGAGGCTGCCTCTTTTTTAAGTTACATAGATTAAGTAATGTAAGATACAAAAATAGCATATAGTGTGTCTAGCTCCAGAGAAAAATATCATGGCCAATGCAAGTAGTTATGCCGGAGTGGAGAATGCCAACTGCGTCGGCGACATATATATAGGATGAAGGTAAGTATACCAGAACAGAGTCGCCAGAGAGCTAAAATTCACAGTGCTAAAATTGGGCTAATGGCTCAATGTGGGGGAGTAGTGGATTGCCGATTTTAGAAGTGGATAATGACATCCCTGCTGGTACCCACAGTAGTTTTTGGTGATGTTGGTATTTTGTAGCAGCCATCCAGCCGCATAACTTTAGCCTGTTTGGAAGAAAAGAGACTCACCAGCAGTCTCCTGAAGAAGTGTGGAATTTCAGCAGCCTCCATGCCATCTGCAAGGCTGTGCACGTTTACAGTTTTCCACCGTCTCTTATCCTCCATAACTGTCATGCGGTCTGTGGCCAGAGCATGTTCGCGTTGTAACGCCTGCAGTTTATTTTCTAGATTGGTAAGCCTGGCTTCTGCTCCTCCAATCTCCTCTCGGAATTGGCCTATATTGCCAGGATGTTTAATCAGAGCTCGCCTAGGAGGTCTCTCATCATGCCCTCCATTACCGGTGAGCCTCCAGTAGGTGCAGAAGGTGGGGCAGTATGCTCCCTCGCTGTCTGCTTTTTTGCTATCCACGAAGGCCTTGCTGGTTGATTGTGAGAGCTGTCAAAGGGAGGTGCCATTACAGGCCTCTGCGGGATACGTGTCCTCCTGAGCAACTCCATGATGTTGGCGGTCGCCAGAGGTTTTTCAGGGTTTGTAGTTCTTATTTTTGTTTACCCTTGTTTTTAGGCATTGGGGTAAGTTAAAGCTGAAACAATCAGCAATTTATTACTGCTTTGCTGGGAGCTCATCTGATGCACGTCTGCTTGGTATGGCTGCTGGCTCTGCCCATATTTAATATATTTTTTAAAATATGTTTTAATATGTTCATTATTTTTATATATTGATATATTTATTTTATATGATACATTTTTGATATTTAGAAAAAAATATTTGAAAAGCTTATCCAAGAATTATAAATCAAGGTGATAATTTTAACAGTCACATGGGAAGGCAGGAAAGTGAATGATTTTAGCCCTTGAAATAGCTACACACTTGTAAATAATAATAAAAAAGAAACTGTAAGCCTCCAAGTTATCCATCGCAACAGGGGATAGAGGGGAAAGAAAAAGGTAAAATGGAAGTTAAAACAAAGAAGACAAATAACCAAAATAAGTAATTTCTCTTTTGTAGAGTAAGGGCTGAGATGTCTTGGAAAGTCTGTAGAGGTTTACATTGATAGGAGACTCTACACTTCCTTATGATGGCCTAAAATATTGAGACTAGACAATTATATCCCTGGGCTGCTCTCCCTCCATTCTTTGTCCATGTAGAGAGCAATGTGCCCTGTGAGCGTCCAATCAGTCTTCAGGAAAGTCAGGAAGAAGTGGTCTAACGTCCACAGGGCCTGTAGTTGTGGTCTGACGCATGCAGGTCACAGCCTTTTTTTTCTGCGTTTTCCATCAGGCCACAACCACTTTTTCTGCTTCGATTTTTCTCCTGGCAGGGAGAAACCCAAGAGTAGAAAAGGCAATGTAGGTAGACAGTGTGAACCGTTACCAGTAAGTATGTGAAAAGTTCCATTTAAGTGACAAAGCTCTCTGCTTAGGTGTCCATCCACCCATATGTCCTAGCTATGTCCCCTAAAAAATTGTCCATCAGCAAAGCTAAAAATAAAAAAAAAAAGCCTAATATTTTTATGGAAAGCTGGCATGGAGCATATGCAGTACATGCATATATCCTGCAGATGGTGCCATACGCCATAGATAAAGATTGCACTGAAAGCTATGTGAATTGGGTGAGTATGAGTCAGACATTATTTATACTCGAGCAATGTCACAATATTTCAGTTCAGTTTGTGACTGATCTGCAGCTTAACTGTAAAACACACGTTTATAGTGTTTCCGTATTCAAATTTTCTTTTTCAATTAGTGTACATAAAATACATTGCAATATGAAAAAAAAAAAAATTAAAAAATAGCTAATTTTCTTAATAGCGATAGCCGGTCACTACACCAAACTGCAGTGGTTATGCTGCTGGACCTTTTGCTCTGTGATACTGAATTGAGCCAAATTAAAGCAAAGGTCCAGCAGCATAACCACTGGAGTTTGGTGTAGTGACCGGCTGTCGCTATTAAACACCGCAGGGCTTATCTTGGGAGAGCTAATGGACGTTCCTGCATTAGTAGTGGAGCTGGGTAACAGCCCCGGGTAGGAAGTGAAACTGTCCAAAAAGAGTTTTGTAGGGCCCAAGAGGACTCCTCACACCATAAGATGTTGTGGTTATGGTGCTTGGGGCGTTCTTTAACAATATCACAGCAGTGAGCGGACTAGTCATTGGGCTGATATAGATAAACAGTTCCTCAGCTGTTATTGTGTTGATGTTTATCTGACAGTTCTCCAAGCATTTAAAATTATATACACCAATTGGTCAAAAGTTTTAGAATGCCTCAATTTTTCCTGTCTTTATTAAAATGCAAAAGAACCTACCAGGGAGGTATGACGCTGGAAGATGATGTCACAGGTGGCTTGACTTTGCACAGGTGCATTCACTTTGGGGAAATGCCAGGGGGATACATAGGGGCATGGTAAGTTTTTTATCTTTTATCTTAGAAATAGCCTGTTTATTTCTTGTATGTATCTAAGTCTGATACATGACCTTTTATCTGTGGAAGTGTCTATGTATCTATCTGTGTGTCTGCATGTGTGTCTGTGTATCTGTATGTGTGTCTGTGTACATATTTGTTTATGTGTATGTGTGTCAGTGTATCTATCTATGTGTCAGTATTTGTATGAGTGTCATTGTGTGTATCTGTGTCTGTCTGCAAGTGTGTCATTGTGTGTGACTGTGTAACTGCATGTATGTGTATCTGTATGTGTTAACATGTATATCTGTGTATATGTGTGTCTGTATATCTGCATGTGTGTCAATGTGTGTGTATCTATATGTGTCAGTGTGTATGTGTACCTGCTTGTCTGTACCTGTGTTAGTGTATGTCTCTTTGTCAGTGTATCTACATGTGTATGTGTGTATATGTGTGTGAGTGTGGCAGTGTGTATATATGTGTGTATATATATATATATATATATATATATATGTACATACATCTCAGTCTTCAAACTTCGACACCACACACAAATTTAAACGTCAACACTGCATAAAGAACACCCCTACATTCAAAGACAAACACTGCACACAAGCAAACCCCGGCTTGCAAATGGCAACAGTACATAAAACACACAACACAGCACTACACACAAATAGACACCTACACACATACTCAATGCAAAAACATGCTTAAAGTCAAACATACACACTGCTTAGTGCTTAATACAAGTCTGCAACGAAGGGCAAATGGTAGCTCCCCAGCTGACAAAGCATTGAGGGAATTGTACAAGAGATTGGGATCTACCTTTTTTCCATCCGTACGATAATAGGATCCCCAAAAAAATCTCACACGAGGGCCCTCTCTACTTTAGTTTCGCCACTGATTGCCACTCTGGATCTGTCTCTCAGTACATGGGTGCCTGGTTGCCTTCTCCATGAAATCCGGAAGCTATCTGCATTGAGCTAAGTCCAGCAGTGAAGTGGGTCCATTGACTATTTACATGGAGGAGATGCCAGGGCACTCAAGGTTCCATAATCACTGCAGCACACTGTAGTGGTTATGTTGCTTGGAATGTTCCTATTAGCAGATCACATCCTGTGAAATACCTGAAATTCAGCAAAATTTCAACAAGCCATGTCTGTTTCTAGATGTAACTAATTTACATACTTGTCACTTGACAGAAAAAGATGAATTATATTAGTAATTGATTGAATATTGATTGAATATTGATTGAATATTTTAAATGAATCATTACTTGCCACATTGTCATTCTTTGCATCGCAACAGCAATATCAAACTTGCTGTGTACGAGGTTAAGCCAGTTTAATTTTAATGGCAAGTATGAGATTAATCTATGCCTAACCAGTCCGTCCTCTTTCAGTACTCTAGTTCCATGTCGGTATTCTGAGCCTGTTTCATAGTGATTCCTGGATACTCCCATTTAATGCAAACTTTGCCCTCAATTACCTTCCTAATAATTCCTTCTTAATGATAACTAAGATACTAAGATAACTTGTGACGGTGGGGCTGGAGGTTTCAAGCATAAATGATGAATATTTCTAATAATAATTATAATGACTAATCATGGTACGTTCATTACATCAGATACAAATGATTAAAAAGGAAAGGGTGTGTGTCCCAGAAAGACCTGAGTGTCCTGAGGCTAAGATTATTTTGTTTAGTAGTGAAGCATTTTAAATCATACTACCACAATTTTTATAATCATTTAATATTTAGACAATATTGTGATTAAATGCAACACATAAAAAAGCCATATATGTATTATTATTCTTTATAAATCATACAGCACTTTGTGGAGCTATCTGATTTAGTCCTAAATAATCGTTTATGTAGTGTTATTTATTTGGTCTGTAATCTTGCTCATGTTAATCATCTATATTTACTGTCTCTGAAAGAGGTTTCTCTGGGTTCTTAACTGAGAGTAACATTACCAATCTATGTTTGATACCTGTATACATATTAAAGGCAGCTGATGAGCTGTTAATGTTGTTAAAATGATCACAATCCCACCAATCCAAAACTTTTTGACAATACTTTTTATCAGTATTGGCTCATTGAAAAAGGGTTTTATAACTTGCATTGAACACAAACAGGGTTATTCACTTAAGTGAGATTTCAAATGAGTTTCAAATGAAAAGTCAAGATAGCCGATCTAGAAAAATTCTCTGTCAGCTATAGAAAATAATAGAGGGATTTCTATGATTGGAAATCCTATCACCAGGACACCAGCGTAACACTGTGTGTGTCCTGAGCTGTATCCAAAGTCACAGAAAGGGTACACCATTGAGACACTCCAGGGGTGTCTCGGGGCTTAACCCTTAGACATAGATATAGGTAGAAGTTAGCTTAACGTTAATGTTGTTAACATTAAGTATCTGCACAAAGTCGTTAAAAAAGTCCCTCGTGCCTGACCATACAATCGAGATATCATCTATGTAGCGGTAGCGTTTCCACATGTATCTAGTGTAGTTCTCAAGATGGTAAACCATCGGGGAGGGGAACAGCTATAGGGACATCTTGTGCCCCCTCATATGCCAACCTCCACTTGGGTTGGTGGGAATGAACTACGGTATTTGAGGAAGGCCTTGAGAACTACACTAGATGCATCGCAATGTGGAAATGCTACATAGATGATATCTTGATCGTATGGACAGGCACGAGGGACTTGTTTAAGGAATTTGTGGATATACTTAATGTTAATGACATTAATCATAAGCTAACTTCGGAGTTAGGAGATAAACTGATTAATTTCTTAGATGTCACCATCAGTATAGAAAGAGATGGCAAACTGGCCATGACACTCTTTCGCAAACCAACTGCAACAAATAGTCTTCTCAATTGGGAGAGCCACCATCCACCATCATTGAAGAAAGGGATCCCAGTTGACCAATATCTTCGTCTTAGATGAAACTGCTCATCAATTGAGGATTTTAAGTTGAACGCTAGATCGTGGATGTAACCTCAAAGATATCTTGGTCCCAAGCCAACTTACCATATCATCCACCAAATAATGCTGGCTAAAGTCTCTGCATGCTTGTACTTACCAATACGGGAGGTGTAAGGCCTGCAAACATATACAGAAAGAAATCAAAAGAATTGTCAAACTCAACAAATACGGAACGTTTCTTCACAGACATGTTCTTCAACTGTCAGACTACTGGCATAGTTTACCTTCTGACATGTAGCTGTCGGAAACTTTACGTGGGGAACATATGTTGCGCCTTTAAAAAGCGCATTCTTGAACATATCAACTCAGTCAACCCCTCCAGTCATATCGACACACCAATCTCTAGACACCTTAAACTATATCACAAGGGCTCCTCGGAAGGTTTGAGATTTAGTGGCATTGAAAACGTTGTCTTGGGACCCAGAAAAGGTGATATTGACAAAAGGCTCCTACAGAGAGAGAGAGAGCTTTTGGATTTACAAATTGAAAACCTTATTTCCATCTGGGCTATGCCTAATTTATTTCTGAATAATTAACATGTGTGTATATATATATATATACACATTATTCCACAACATCAGCACTGTAAATTTATTGCACTAGTAATTTTCTCTTGCATTTGAGACATAGTACAACGTTTATGTCCTCAAGTGGAAATCTATGACCCGTCCATAATCCATTCATACTTTGTAGCCATACATATCGACTACATATGTAACTATAATTTATTACACTACAAATGTTGTGCACAGCATTATATACGTTTTACTTAATGTTTGTGAGAGAACTTTATTAATCTGTTATGCAATATCCATAGATCGATTCTTATCCCCTGCATAAAATATACATACAAATCTTTACGAAAACCTATGGTACCATATTTTTTGTGAGAACCATAATTCTTGTGAGAGAACTTTATTAATCTATTGAGCGACTATTATGTCTTGCATCAAATGTACATACAAGCCTTTACGAGGACTTAAGAGCACCATTGCATATACTCAAAATATCTCTGTCAGGGGTCAGAGGTCTCCCCTCCTCCTACCTGTCGGCGAGCGGCGTCTCCTCTCCGCCGCTCACCGCTCGCGTCCTCCACCCCTCCCAGCGGCAGCATGTATAACACTGCATGCTGGGAGTTCGCAAATTTAAAGCAACAGTACCACAATCACAGTGGGAGGCGTAGATATCTCCCACGTGTGATTGTTAATTCTGATTGGAAGTTATCCAATCAGAATTAAGCAAAGGGTATTTATACTTACCTTTCCTGTCTCTCAGTGCCCTGTTGTGGTCTTGTGATACCTGTAGTGCAGTTTTCTCATGTTGCTCTCTGGTTTCCGATTATTTGGCTCGTTATTACGATTATCCTGTCTTCTCCATTCCTTTGACCTTGGCTTGTTTCTCGTTCTCCCGTTTTCTGTCTCCCTTTACTTGGCTTGTCTCCTGACCATTCTTAGTGTGCTTAGTCCGGCCACTCTAAGGACCGGTATAGCACCCTCCCTCTCTGTGACCTGTTAGCGTGTTCGGTTCCGGAATCGTGACAATCTCTCATATTTAGATAGGAAGAATATCCGAGTACATTATCCATTATAAACAAATGGGAAAACAGCTAGCCTTGTATTCATCATGTCCCCTTTTGGCACCCATGTTTATCCATCCTTTGATAGATAATAGCCATACACATATATTCATAGCAATACATCTCTATCAAGGATGATACCATCTGCTTGGTTTAATTCACTCTTTTTAAATGTTTATCAGCGATGTTTCGAACCTACATGATATGTGACTAGTCTGTCAAACTATAACAGACCACATATGTTTTCATTGGCACAGAGATGATTCGCTCTCTCCTCTCCTTACACGACATTCTATTTAGTACATCACCTAGTCTCCTAGTGATGATACAATCCGCCCGGTTCAATGCTCACTAATGATGTCTTTATTTTTACGATATGCCAATAGCTTGCCGTGCCGTTATAGACACCCGTTTTAAGAGCATAAAGGTGACTGTTTGACTATATCATAATGGACTAGCACAGCATTTACCCACCTGGGTGGGCTTTTCAATGAAAGCAGGCAATATTAGGCTTTAGTATATTATATATTACGAATATAATGGGTACAAGTACACAGATCGATTATTATGCCTTACATCAAATATATAAACAAACCTCTATGAGAACTTAATGCTGTGGTGAGGAGGGGGCACAGGGACTGAGAGAGGGGGCATAGGGGCTCAAGAGGGTCATAGGAGCTGTGGCTATGTTGGGCACAGGGGCTGTGGTGTATGGCCCAGGAGCTCTACAGGGGGACACAGGGGCTGTGGTGGGGGCACAGGGAGGGGGTTGGACAGGGGCAGCCAAAAAAAATTGGATTACCAAAAAAACAACAACGTATCCCCCCTCCCTGAGGCTTTACTTTGGCCAGGGAGGGGTGAGAGAGGAGCTGAAGCCTGCAGCCATCACACAGCAGCAATTGAAGTTGTCCGGCCTCTCCTGATGATATAAGGAGGAGGGGTGTTACTTTCACTACTCTTCTCCCATCTGCTGGGGAGTCTGGGAGAAGAGCTGATAAAAGTCACGCCCCCTTCTTATGGCTGCCTGAGCCGCCTTATGGACGCGCCGGCCCTGCTTGCAGTGCAAGATATAGGAAAGCCGTTTAAGGCTAGGATGTTTTCTTTATATAGTTACTTTGTAAATAGTTCCGATTTTGTTTTGTTATTACTACCTTTATTGCCATTATTTTTTTACCAGTCTATACTATAGGATACTGGTTCATATCCAGGGAGCCTCCTTCTCACTTTTGTGAGAAGACATTGGCCCTTTATTTTTCTTTGTTTTTGTAAATGAGCTATTCTTTCAGTTTGGTTTCTATGGCCTTAATTTTAACATTCACTTATTTCAGTGAATAACCCTGTTATGTTTAAGTAATCACAATCCTTGTGCAGAGAAGTTATCAACAGTTTGACAGAACCAGGGCCGGCGCCAGAGCGGGGGGGGGAGGAGGGGTCATCAGGAGAGGCCAGCCGACTTCCCTGGCTGCTGGATACAGGCTCCAGCTCCTGTGTCACCCCTCCCTGGCCCAAGGTAAGTCTCAGGGAGACTATTTTTCTTTAACTCCCCCTGTCCTAGCCCATGTATCCCCCTCTAGAGTCCCTGTGCCCCTCATAGCCCCTGCACCCTTCACATATCCTATCACCCCTCTCCAGCTCCTGCCCCCCTCTCAGCCCCTGTGCACCCCTCACCATAGCCCTGTCCCCCCTCTAGAGTCCCTATTTACCCAACCACAGCCCCTGTGCCCCCCATAGCCCCTGCCCTCTCCACATATCCTCTCAGCCCCTGCTCCCCCATCTCCAGCTCCTGTCCTTCTCCAGCTCCTGTGTCCCTCTCCAGCTCCTGTGTCCCCCTCCAGCTCCTGTGTCCCTCTCCAGCTCCTGTGTCCCCCTCCAGCTCCTGTGTTCCCCTCTCAGTCCCTGTGTGTCCCCCTCTCAGCCCCTGTTCACCACTCACCACAGCCACTGTGCCTTCCACAACATCCCTGCCCCCCTCTAGAGCACCTGTCCCCCCACCACAGCCCCTGTCCACCCCAACATAGCCATCCCTTGTGCACCCCACCACAGCCCTGTCCCCCCCTCTACAGCCAATCCGCCCCTGTCCACTCCTCTAAGCCCCTGGAGGGTGGAAAGAGAAACACAAAGGGGCTTGGACAAGTAACAGATACACAAGGGGGTTGTAACAGACACCCAAGAGGGTGTAAGACATAGTAAAGGGAGGATAAAATACACTAAAGAGGGTAAGAAATTCAAAAGGGGAGTTATAAGACACACCGGTGAAGATGCATTTTTTCAAGGGGGGAGGTGCCAGGGGGGTTTCAAAATGCATCTTTGCCTGTGTTGCCAATAATCCTTGAACTGGCCCTGGACAGAACCATCAGAAACGTAGCAAATTCAACACCAAAAGGGACTTGAAACGTTACAGAATACACTTAAAAAAAATTAGCCAAGATTGTGACATTTTTGGATTGTAAATGCAAAAATACTGATGTGATAATAACAAATAAAGAAAAGATTATCACTGTTACCACCGCTGAATTGTAATGCACCCCTTAATTGACATGTGCATTCACTAACTCAAAACACACATGAATGGTTGTTTTTTTTTTTTTTTTTTAGTTTCTACATTTTCTAGAATTATTTTTCCAGCGTTTGCTTCCTGAAATAAACCTCATATTTGTTAATTGTGTTATGTAGTGATGTCGCAAACATAAAATTTTCGGTTCGCAAACGGCGAACCGTCATAGACTTCAATAGGCAGGCGAATTTTAAAACCCTAAGGGACTCTTTTTGGCCACAATAGTGATGGAAAAGTTGTTTCAAGGGGACTAACACCTGGACTGTGGCATGCCGGAGGGGGATCCATGGCAAAACACCCATGGAAAATTACATAGTTGATGCAGAGTCTGGTTTTAATCCATAAAGGGCATAAATCACCTAACATTCCTAAATTGTTTGGAATAACGTGCTTTAAAACATCAGGTATGATGTTGTATCGATCAGGTAGTGTAAAGGTTACGCCCGCTTCACAGTGACAGACCAAACTCCCCGTTTAACGCACCGCAAACAACCGCAAACAGTCCATTTGCACAACCGCAAACTCCCCATTTGCACAAGGTTGGATACCAAGCTAACCATGTCCCGTTCCTTGTCCTCACTGATGTCATTGAAGGTCTCTTCCTCCACCCAGCCACATACAACACCAAGGGTCCCCAAAAGGTGACAACAAGCCCCCTGGGATGCCTGCTGTGTTTGGTCTTCCACCTCCTCAAAGCCCCTTCCTCCTCTGACTCCTCTTCTTCAGACTCCTCTCTCTGCATTGCCTCTCTCTGCATTATTATAAGGTGTGTTAAGTAGTACTATTCCTATCAGTTTAATCCCTGTTACGTCCCCTATCAGGGGACGTGTATATGGCATCGATTTTAGCAACCGGGAGATGGAAAAAGATGCTTGGTCGGTCCTCCTACTTCAAATTTGGGGCACTGAGCGTGCAATCTAATGTGCCACCAGATAGGAGTGGTGTGTTAAGTAGTACTATTCTTATCAGTTTAATCCCTGTTACGTCCCCTATCAGGGGACGTGTATATGGCATCGATTTTTAGGAACCGGGAGATGGAAAAAGATGCTTGGTCGGTCCTCCTTCTTCAAATTTGGGGCACTGCGCGTGCAATCTAATGTGCCACCAGATAGGAGTGGTGTGTTAAGTAGTGCTATTCTTATCAGTTTAATCCCAATGTCACGACTACTAGTGTGGTCCAGCACGCAGAAACTATGTAAACATATACATAGGCAAGAAAAGGAAAATAAAAGGACAGAGCGTAAACCGGACCTTAGAATGGCCGGACTAATACGCTAGAGACAGAATGGTCAAAGGGAAAGCCGAGGTCAAGGAAGCCAGAAAATACACAATACCGTTTACACAAGCCAAGTCAGGGAAACCAGAATTCAGAATAACCAGGGAAAAGCCAAGATCAGGATACCAGGAAATCAGATTCACAATGATAAAGCACTCTCAGGAAACCAGGAACAGGAAACCACGACAGGGCAAGGTACTGGGGTGAGCTAAGGATTTAAATATCATGGGGCGGGCCGGCAGCCGTGGCACCCTGTTACGTCCCCCTCATCAGGCCTTTTTTAGTCGATTGTATTGCCCAGTGTCAGTCCCTTTGGGATCCATCCCTCATTCATCTTAATAAAGGTGAGGTAATCTAGACTTTTTTGACCTAGGCGACTTCTCTTCTCAGTGACAATACCTCCTGCTGCACTGAAGGTCCTTTCTGACAGGACACTTGAAGCGGGGCAGGCCAGAAGTTCTATCGCAAATTGGGATAGCTCAGGCCACAGGTCAAGCCTGCACACCCAGTAGTCAAGGGGTTCATCGTTCCTCAGAGTGTCGATATCTGCCGTTAAGGCGAGGTAGTCTGCTACCTGTCGGTCGAGTCGTTCTCTGAGGGTGAACCCCGAAGGGCTGTGGCGATGCGTAGGACTTAAAAAGCTCCGCATGTCCTCCATCAACAACACGTTTGTAAAGTGTCCTGTCCTTGCTGGCGTGGTCGTGGGAGGAGGAGGATGACTTTCACCTCTTCCCCTGTTAGATTCCCGTTGTGCTGTGACATCACCCTTATACGCTGTGTAAAGCATACTTTTTAATTGATTTTGGAACTGCTGCATCCTTTCCGACTTTCCGTAATTCGGTAACATTTCAGGCACTTTCTGCTTATACTGGGGGTCTAGTAGTGTGGACACCCAGTACAGGTCGTTCTCCTTCAGCCTTTTTATACGAGGGTCCCTCAACAGGCACGACAGCATGAAAGACCCCATTTGCACAAGGTTGGATGTCGAGCTACTCATGTCCTGTTCCTCATCCTCAGTGATCTCACTGAAGGTATGTTCTTCCCCCCAGCCATGTACAACACCACGGGTACCAGATAGGTGACAACGAGCACCCTGGGATACCTGTTGTGGTTGGTCTTCCTCCTCCTCCTCAAAGCCACATTCCTCCTCTGACTCCTCTTCCTCACAATCCTCTTCCAGCGTTGCCGCAGGTCCAGCAAGCGATGCTGATAAGGCTGTTTCTGGTGGTGATGGTGACCACAACTCTTCCTCTTCACGCTCATCTACGGCCTGATCCAGCACTTTTCGCAGGGCACGTTCCAGGAAGAAAACAAATGGTATGATGTTGCTGATGGTGCCTTCGGTGCGACTGACTAGGTTTGTCACCTCCTCAAAAGGACGCATGAGCCTACAGGCATTGCGCATGAGCGTCCAGTAACGTGGCAAAAAAATTCCCAGCTCCGCAGAGGCTGTCCTAGCACCCCGGTCATACAACTACTCGTTAACGTCGTTTTCTTGTTGGAGCAGGCGGTCGAACATTAGGAGTGTTGAATTCCAACGTGTCGGGCTGTCGCAAATCAAGCGCCTCACTGGCATGTTTTTTTGCCGCTGGATATCTGAAAAGTGCGTCATGGCCGTGTAGGAACGCCTGAAATCGCCACACACCTTCCTGGCCTGCTTCAGGAAGTCCTGTAAGCCTGGGTACTTATGCACAAAGCGTTGTACGATCAGATTACACACATGTGCCATGCACTGTACATTTGTCAACTTGCCCAAATGCAATGCCGCCAACAAATTTCTTCCGTTGTCACAAACCACTTTGCCGATCTCCAGTTGGTGCGGAGTCAGCCATTGATCCACCTGTGCGTTCATGGTGGACAGGAGTGCTGGTCTGGTGTGACTCTCTGCTTTCAGGCAAGTCAACCCCAAGACGGCGTGACACTGCCGTATCCGGGATGTGGAATAGTACCTGGGGAGCTGGGGGGGTGCCGTTGATGTGGAGCAAGACGCAGCAGCAGAAGAGGACTCAGCCGAGGAGGTTATGGAAGAGGATGGAGTAGGAGGAGTAGAGGAGGTGGCAGCAGGCCTGCCTGCAAGTCGTGGCGGTGTCACCAACTCCTCTGCAGAGCCACGCATTCCATGCTTGGCAGCCGTCAGCAGGTTTACCCAATGCGCAGTGTAGGTGATATACCTGCCCTGACCATGCTTTGCAGACCAGGTATCAGTGGTCAGATGGACCCTTGCCCCAACACTGTGTGCCAGAAATGCCATTACTTCCTTTTGCACAATCGAGTACAGGTTGGGGATTGCCTTTTGTGCAAAGAAATTTCGGCCGGGTACCTTCCACTGCGGTGTCCCAATAGCTACAAATTTTTTGAACGCCTCAGACTCCACCAGCTTGTATGGTAAAAGCTGGCGGGCTAAGAGTTCAGTCAAGCCAGCTGTCAGACGCCGGGCAAGGGGGTGACTTTGTGACATTGGCTTCTTACGCTCAAACATGTCCTTGACAGACACCTGACTGTGGGCAGATGAGCAGGAACTGCTCAAGGCGAGAGACGGAGGGGCGGATGGTTGAGAGGGGGCAAGGAGGACAGCAGTGGTTAACGTGGCTGAAGATGCTGGACCAGGAGGAGGATGGCGGCTTTGAGTTTGTGTGCTGCTTGTACTCATGTGTTGATCCCATAGGCGTTTGTGATGTGCGATCATGTGCCTTCGCAAAGCAGTTGTACCTAGGTGGGTGTTGGACTTCCCACGATTCAGTTTCTTTTGGCACAGGTTGCAAATGGCATCGCTGTTGTCAGAGGCAGACACACACAAAAAATGCCACACTGCTGAGCTCTGCAATGACGGCATTCTGGTGGTGGCAACAGCATGCGTTGATTGGCGTGCTGTCTGGCTGACCCCGGGTGCCGATGCATGCTGTCTGACTGTGCCACTAGCTCCTTGCGATGACCTCCCCCTGCTTCCAACTCCTCTCCTCATCCTCCTCTCTGTCTCCCCATCTGAACTTTCCCCCTGTTCTTCTTCTCTTCTAGCGGGCACCCACGTGACATCCATGGACACATCGTCACCATCAACCGCTTCACTTGTATCTGACAACTCAGCAAAGGAAGCAGCAGCGGGTACAACATCATCGTCATCACACCGTACGTCAGGGGTCAAGTCCTGGGGAAAAAAGTGTGGGAACTCTCCCCAAAAAAAAAAAAAACACTTGTATGTATGTGTGTGTATATATATATATATATATATACACACATATATATATATATATATATATACACACACACATACACACGCATGCACACACACACATACACTCACACAGTGGTGTATTTTAATTTTATGCTGCCCTAGACATGACTATAGAGCACCCCCTTAATCTAAATTTACCACTCCTTCATGTCAAGGGCGCACCGCTTCTTGATTAAGAACCCACCCCTTCCTCTTTAGACTCCACCTTTTCCTGCTCCTTTTAAAGAAATACTATAGTGCCAGGAAAACAAAGTTGTTTTCCTGGCACTATAATTCCGTATAGTGCCCCCCTCCTCTCATGTCCTCCCCTCCCCCACTCGACACTGGAGGGGTTAAAATCCTATGGGTATTTGGCAGATGCTGGATGTCCTCATGCACAGGGTGAGGACGTCCAGCATCAGTTAGGTGACTTTTGGTCACCTAACCACCCGAAAGTCCCTCTAGTGGCTGTCTGATAGACAGCCACTAGACTTGGAGTTACCCCTCAGGTAATTATTGCAGTTTCTGAGAAGGTTTAAGGGGACTGGGACACTGCACCCAGACCACTTCAAGGAGCTGAAGTAGTCTGGGTGCCTATAGTGCCCCTTTAAGCACACTCTCTGACAGACACCCACACTGGCAGATACACACTGACAGTAACACACACATTCAATGACAAACACACAGACTTCACTGATTTGACACACACATTCACTGACACACACTCATTCATTGACAGAGAGACACACACTAATAGTCACACACACACTAAATGACAGACTCTCACTTATTTGACAGAAACTTACAATAACGTATGCACATACATGCAATTGCAAACATACACATGCATACACTAACAGAAGCACATACACTCACATACACACGTACAAACGCTAACAGACATAAATACACTCCTACACACACTGAGACAAACAGACATCCACAGACAGACATCCACAGACAGACATCCACACATCCAGACATCCACACATCCAGACATCCACATCCACACATCCACAAACAGACATCCACAAACAGACATCCACAAACAGACATCCACAAACAGACATCCACAAACAGACATCCACAGACATCCACACATACACAGACATCCACACATCCACAAACAGACATCCACAAATAGACATCCACAAATAGACGTCCACACATCCACAAACAGACATCCACACATCCACAAACAGACATCCACACATCCACAAACAGACATCCACAAACAGACATCCACAAACAGACATCCACAGATCCACAGACATCCACAGATCCACAGACATCCACAGACATCCACACATCCACAAACAGACATCCACACATCCACAAACCCACAAACAGACATCCACAAACAGACATCCACAAACAGACATCCACACATCCACAGACATCCACACATCCACAAACCCACAAACAGATATCCACAAACAGACATACACAAACAGACATCCACAAACAGACATCCACAAACAGACATCCACACATCCACAAACAGACATCCACAAACAGACATCCACACATCCACAAACAGACATCCACAAACAGACATCCACACATCCACAAACAGACATCCACAAACAGACATCCACACATCCACAAACAGACATCCACACATCCAGAAACCCACAGACATCCACAAACAGACATCCACAGACATCCACAAACAGACATCCACACATCCACAAACAGACATCCACAAATAGACATCCACAAACAGACATCCACATATCCACAAACAGACATCCACACATCCACAAACAGACATCCACACATCCACAAACAGACATCCACACATCCACAAACAGACATCCACACATCCACAAACAGACATCCACACATACACAGACATCCACACATACACAGACATCCACACATCCACAGACATCCACACATCCACAAACAGACATCCACACATACACAGACATCCACACATACACAGACATACACAGACATCCACACATCCACAAACAGACATCCACATATCCACAAACAGACATCCACACATCCACAAACAGACATCCACATCCACACATCCACAAACAGACATCCACACATCCACAAACAGACATCCACACATCCACAGACATCCACACATACACAGACATCCACACATACACAGACATCCACACATCCACAAACAGACATCCACATCCACACATCCACATCCACACATCCACAAACAGACATACATATATACAAATTAATAATAATAGAAAAAAAAAATTAACATTTCCCACCCACCCAGCATCCCTACCTTTCCCTGGGGTCCAGTGGGGCTGCAGTGAGGACGGCTCTCTCCCTGTCACACGCGGAGAGGGAGCTGTGTGCTCTCTGTTCCCTCTCGCCACGCGGGATGTCTGCTGATGCCGGGAGCCGGAATATGACGTCATCAACCCGGCTCCCAGCATCAGCAGACATCCCGCGCGGCGAGAGGGAGCAGAGAACACACAGCTCCCTCTCCGCATGTGACAGGAAGAGAGCCGTTCACCGGGGGGCAATCCATCAGGTTGCCCCCCCCCATGACAGGGGAAACAAGGGGGGGCATTTGGGGGCGGCATTTTTTGCCGCCCCCTGAGTGCCTGCAGGGGGAACGGCGTTCCTGCTGTGAAAAAAGTGCAGGAACGCCGTTCCCACGCGTTCCTGCAGGACTCGAGCCCTGCCGTACGTCCATGTGTGTAATGCTGCCTGACTGAGACATATCCCTGTTATCTACAACCTCTGGCAATAATGGTTGCGCATCACTCATTTCTTCCAACTGATGTGTAAATAACTCCTCTGACATACCAAGTGAAGCTGCTGTGGTGCTAGTGTTGGTGGTGGCGGCAGGCGGGCGAGTGGTAACTTGAGAGGTGCCCGAAGCTAAGCTGGAGGAGGATGGTGCGTCAAGGTTCCGAGCGAAAGCTGTAGAAGATTTCCTGCCTCTGCCTGTCATTTTTTTTTCGATTAGTGGTACTATGCATGCAAGCTACTGTGACAACAGATATGAGTGGCACTGTGCAGTGGCAGAAGTTGGCAGAGTAGACGCTGTAGGCCTGACACACACGCTTGCAGACAACTAACTGCTATTTAATCTATTACAGTCAAAATTGTATTTTTTTTTTTAAATGTACACTACTGTTACACCAGATATGAGTTGCATTGGTGTGACACTGTGCCCTGGCAGGCCCTGAAACGCACACGCGTGAAGGAAACTGACTGCTATTATATTACAGTCCAAAAAGTTTTGTTTTTTTTAAATGCAAGCTATTGGGACACCAGTGAGTGAGTGGTGGCACTCAGGGCCGGACTGGGGATACAAAGCAGCCCTGGAAAAAAAATTTGTGCCAGCCCCATAAGTCACTGCGCCATATATTGTCGCGTGTAATATGTAAGGCTATGTCTTGCCAGGACAGATGACTGAGTAATATATATATATATATATATATATATATATTGCTTTTTCTAATATAAAATATTGGTCCTTTCAGGGTAAAACGTTTAATTATACAGTAAGCATACGCACATGCAGACACAGGCAATTTCACTGACATTTCAGTGACACACACAAGCTCATTGATACACAGCCTCATAGACAAACAATCTTACTGATATACATCAGCTCATTGACATAAAAACACAAGCTCACTCACTAGCAGGCACACGCATGCAAGCAAGCTCACTCACTAGCAGACGCACACACACAGCTTAATGTGGTGGTACTGGTGTCTATAGCATGTCCCTACAGGCTTTTCAACGCAAACACTGACTTTTCAGACAAAAGGCAGTGTTTACATTGCTTCAAAGTGACACTGCTAGTGACAGTCACTCAGACGGTCACTAGAGGTGCTTCCTGTGTTAGTGCCCTCCCGCCCTCGCGCGCTGCTGAATGAGACTGGCGCCGGAATATTACGTCATATTCCGGCGCCGGTCTCATTCAGCTGCGTGCTGGGGAGCAGAGCCAGCGCAGCTCGCGCAGCTCCCTCAGCGGCCGCCAGGACAAGTCCGCCAGTGGCCGCCAAAAGACCTCCCCAGCGGCCAGGGGAGGGCTGGCAGCCTTAGGCCTGGGGGGCAAAACCAGTCAAGTAGAGCCGGTCCAAGGATTTTTGCCGCCCTAAACAAAATAAAAATTTGCTGCCCCCACATGTCACATCACAATGCCCCACCCATATGATCTGCCATATGAACTAACGCCATTGCTGCACACAGTGTGTGTTTACATTAAAAAGCCTGCAGGGACCAGCTGTAGACAACAGAACCACTTCATTAAGCTATAGTGTCCCTTTAATGTGAGGTAAATTATAGATTAGTGTCACTAATAATATACTAGATTGCCTACTTACAAGCAGATGAGGATGATGATGGGCTGCAGTTTGGCTCCACTGGTCTGGTGTAGAACAGGATCTCTGGAGGCTGTTTGCAACTGTGGTCACAAAATTCAATGTTCTGGGAGAATTGGAAGCAGCTCAATTTTTGGGGGGCCCCATACACAGCTCAAGGTCTGGGCCCCAGGGCCTGACGGTGAGTATGCCCATAAGGCCCACTCATAAGTCCCACCCACCCATGAGTTCACTCACAGGGAGTGGAGTGTGCAGGGGATGTGTTATGTGTTATTGTAGAGGATCTAATATGTGTGCTTATGGTATGTAGTGTTTAGGGTTACCAGTTTGTGCAGGTGATGCAGTGTGTTTGTGTGTAGTGGAAGCAGTGTGTATTTGTGTATAAGGGATGTATTATGTGTTTCTGGTTGTGTGTATGGGATGCATTGTGTGAATCTGTGTTTGTATGCATAAGGGATGCAAGGTGTGTGTCTGTATGTGTGTGCATGAGATGCATTGTGTTTCTGTGTGTATGTAAAAAAAGAAGTGTGTGTGTTTGCATGCGTGTGTATGGGTTTGCATTGTCTGTTTCTGTGTATGTGTGCAAAGGATGCATTGTCTTTGTGTGTAAGGGTTGCATTGTGTGTATGTGTGTAATGGATGCATTGTGTGTTTCTCTGTGTGTAAGGGAAGCATTGTGTTTCTGTGTATGCATAGGGATGCATTGTGTGTGTGCGCGCGCGTAGTGTGAAAGAGCTCCCTGTCTTGGCCCCTGTCCTATAGAGCTGCCCCTTCTTATTATTCCCCCCCTCCCCTTCTGCTTATTCCCCCCTCCCCTTCTGCTTATTCCCCCCTCCCCTTCTTATTCCCCCCCTCCCCTTCTGCTTATTCCCCCCTCCCCTTCTTCTTATTCCCCCCCTCCCCTCTTCTTATTCCCCCATCTTTGCCTCCCTCCCTCCTTCTTATTCCCCTATCTTATTCCCCCTATCTTACCCTCCTCTTCTTATTCCCCTATCTTTTGTTCTCCTCTTTCTGGTCCCTCCCCTCTTCTTACCCCCTCCCCTCTTCTTATTCCTCCCTCCCTACCCTCCTGTAGCGGGTCGAAGGCACTCCAAAACATGTGGTTTCGTCGGACGATAGGAAGGTGCACACTGAGTGTGCACTTCCTGTCAGTCCGGCCGGTGACAGGAAACAGAAACTCCGCGCGGAACAGGAGTTTCTGTTTCCTGTCACCGGCCGGACTGACAGGAAGTGCACACTCAGTGTAAACCTTCCTATCACTCCGGCCGGCCACCGCAGACCGGAGTGCAGCTCGGCCACGCTACAGGGGAGGGGAGGGGAGAAGCTGCAGCCGCCTGAGTCTCTTCACAGAGCGCTCAGGCGGCTGCAGTATTTAAAGGGCCGGCCCGCCGCGGCCAGTCTCACAAGAATTTAGGGCGGCCTGGGGGGCAATTGCCTCCCTGCCCCCCGGCCCAGCCCGCCCCTGGCAGCGGCCGACAGCAGACCCAGGTGTCTGCCCGGCCCCAGGTGCCGACGGCCCACCGGGAAATTTCCCGGTATCCCGGTGGGCCAGTCCGGCCCTGGTGCCCACCCTCTTCCACACCAGGGACTGTGCAAAGATTTTTGGGTACACAGGCGAAGATTATTTTGCCCCCCACACCTCTCAAAAAGCATCTCCTCTCCCCTCCATGTTCCTTAAAGGGACACTATAGTCAACATATAAAAGAAAGAAAGACAGGTCCCCCAGCCTTCTTTCTTGCTTTTATATGAACTTGCCATAAAAAAAATAAAAAATAATAATAATAATTAAAAAAATCCTAGTAAGTTTTAATAATAAAACTTACCTCCGTTCCAGCGCCGAGCTCCCCGCTATGCCACGCCCCCTTTTTCATAAAATGACGAAATCGCAGGGCCCAATAGGACGCTTCTCTTTGAGAAGAGTCATCGCGATGTGGTGCGCATGCGTGGTTTCACACTGCACCAATTGCATTCTTCATAGAGCGGCATTGAATGCCGCACTAAGAAGAAACTCAGCGCTCAACCGCACATGTGCGCGGAATGCGCGTTCGCGAGCTGAGCTGTCTGACAGCTCAGCTCGCTTTCTATACCCAGCCCTCTCCTCAGCCAAACTGTGTTTGCATAGAAACACTATGTATAGAGATATCTCTATATATAGTGTTTCTATGCAAACACACAAGTAGTAAAAAAATTAGAGACACACTCTTTCTCCATCCATATCCATCCATCCCCATCATCCATATCCATCCCCGTCATCCATATCCATCCATCCCCATCATCCATATCCATCCATCCCCATCATCCATATCCATCCCCCTCATCCATATCCATCCATCCCCATCATCCATATGCATTGCTTACAAGAAAAATGCTGCAGGGAGCTGTAGCACTCACCTGAACAACCTCATTAAGCTGAAGTTGTTCAGGTGACTACAGTGTCCCTTTAGGTGTTCCCTCTCCCCTTCCTCCTCTGTCCCTTAGTGTTCCTCTCCCCCGTCACTTAGTGTTTCTCTTCCCTCCCCTCCATGTCCCTTAAGTGTTCCTCCCTCTTCCCTTCCGTGTCCCTTAATGTTCCTCTCTCTTCCCTTCCGTGTCCCTTAATGTTCCTCTCTCTTCCCTTCTGTGTCCCTTAATGTTCCTCTCTCTTCCCTTCTGTGTCCCTTAATGTTTCTCTTTCCTCCCTTCCTTGTCCCTTAGTGTTGCTCTCCCCTCACTGTCCCCTCCCATTAGTGGTCCTCTCCCCTCTCTTCCTTGTTCCATAGTGTTACTCTCCCC
>OW240922.1:44932540-45303707 GCA_933207985.1 Pelobates cultripes | reverse complement strand
GGCTCTTAACAGAGCGCTCAGGCGGCTGCAGTATTTAAAGGGCCGGCCCAGGAACGCGGCCGGCCCCCAGGTGCCGCGGCCCACCGGGAAATTTCCAGTCCGGCCCTGTACAGTAGAAGTGCACAGGCGAGAAGTAGAATAGCTCTTTCCCCTTCTCACCCAGCACCTGTAGTGGCAGGTCCTTGCTCCCATGCAGGCAGTCAAAGGAATTGCAGGAGAGCGCACAGAGATGACATCAACATTTTAACTCTGCATGAATTCTGGCTGCCTGCAGTTACTGCTGTAGCCTCACAATGCTAGGCAAGAAATAAGGTGTGCTCAGGAGGCTCATTAGAAGAAAGATACAGACAGGCCCGCGACCCTTCTCCCCCCCAGTGGCATGCAGTCACGGCATCCACCCCAACGCAGAACTAAAGTAGAAAAAAGTGGCGGAACTAAAGTAGAAAAAAGTGGCGGAACTAAAGTAGAAAAAGACCTGGTGCAAGAATGTTACTCGGCCCCCTAATTGCAAGGTTGGACAGAAGGTAGAACCCTATCTGTCGTGTAACTCCAACAATGCTTTGACAGTTGAGGCTCTACCAATTTCCCATGTTTGCAGGGTTTTTTTTTAGCACCGAGCTGTGTTTGTGTGTTTGAATATAATCATGTGTTTGTATGGAGTATGTTTGTATGTGGTGTTGAAGTTTAAATGCAAATGTGCATTTATGTGTAGTGTTGGTTTTTGAATGTAGGGGTTTGTTTATATATAACTTTGGTGTTTAACACAGAGGTGTGTTTGTATGTAGTGTTGACGTTTCAATGCAAGGGTGTGTTTGTATGAAGTGTTGAAGTTTGAATGGAGGGGTGTATTTGTATTTAATGTTGGTGCTCAGATGCACAGGTACACACACTGACACACATGCAGATACACAGGTACATACAGTGACAGACATACTGACACACACAGGCACATACACTGGTAGACGTACTGACACACTGACAGACATACTGACACACACACATACACACAGGCACATATATAGACATTAGAATTGTCTGGTATGCCTAATGCAACACACAGGTATGAGGGAATTGGACTTAAATGGATTGCTCAAAACTGGATAAACACAGGAATTCACCAAAGACTTGTTTTAGAAAATTTGTAATAAAAGATGATATAACAACCTTGGTTGGTATAGATTTTCCAGGAGCTGATCGACCTAAAATGGCTTAGGATGTTCTTGTACCTGCTATATAGATTAAAATATAATACAAAAGGTAAATATACACCTAAAATGCAGTGGTGTAGAAATTTGCTTGAATAAAGAGATAGAATCTATCTTTTATTACATATATAGACATACTGACACACAGACGCATACACTGATAGACATACTGACACAAACACACACACACATGGACCAAGGCACACACACTGATAGACATACTGACACCCACATTCACTGACAGAAATACTGACACACACAGATACATACACTGTCAGACGTACTGACACACACAGACACACTAACACACACATACATACTAACACGCATGTAAAATTTACCCTTTTAAATACACCCTCCAGTTTCCTGCCTTTTCCTGGAGGGGGCCTCTCCCTAGTCCCTTTTGTTTGTCTCTTTCTTCCCTTCCCAGCCCCTCTGTGTCTTTTTGTACCCGTTAGCCCCGATGTTTGCCTCTTTCTCTCCCCAGCCTCTTTTGTGTGCTCCTTGGCAGATGGCGGCAATTTTGTCTCCTGAACACCAACAGCGGTACTTGGCCGCAAACTCCATGGAACTATAATTGACCACTTCACCCTTACTTCCGCAGTTCTCTTTTGCACTACGTATTCTCCCCTTTCCTGATCAGCCAGGAGAGTGCTAAATGGAAGGAATGTACCCTAGACTATGGGGAACAATTGCTCCTGGAGAGCCAATAGACCAGCCGCAATGACAATTCAATTGGAACTATTTTGGGCTTCACCCACGTTTAGTAGTAGGTCAGAACTTTACCCGGGTGGTGATTTGGCTACTCTGCATAGATCTGAGAGCTATTTGGAGAACTTGGGCGCTCAGATCAGGAGATATAATATATGTGGGGGCTCCTGCCTGTTTTCAGTATTGTGATGAAAGCAACTTCGCCATTGGTTTATGGAGGGGCCTGTTTGCCAGTCTCCTACCCTGGGGCTATGGGCCATGTGATAACCCAGGTTCAAAAGTACTGTTTCTGCCCCTTGGACTTTTAACTGGAACAGATTCAAACATGTGGCAGCGGCCATCTTAAATTATCCAGCAGTGTTTTGTTGCCGAGTGTATGGAACTGTTTTGGGCATAGGACCATGTGCATGGTGGGGCAAAAATAAGACTTCCAGGAAATTCCTGAACCCCTGAACCGATCTGGATGATTTTTGGATATGTTGTTCACCCAGATCGGGGCTATCAGGGGATGTGGGGATATGTTGTATTTTGGGGTACTTTTTGGCCTTTGTAAAAATGTAAGTTTTTTTCTGTTTAGAGTTAATTGGGTTAGCCCATTGTCTTTGTCAATTTGTGTACATTATCTGGGAGTGTCTAACTGTACAATACTGTTTTGATTGGTTTTGTGACTTTGTGTCCTGTGCTCCACAAGGTCCACATGGGTGGTAACCTTGTGGGCAAAACTGTATAAAAGACAAGAAACCATCAGATTTGCTGAGTTACTGTTTTACCCTCAACATAGAGCCTCGTCTCATGTGTGTGGGAAAAGGCTGCATCTACACTGGGGGATTGCTATACTCTGTATTAGGGATCAACCGATATTGATCTTTTAGAGCTGATACCGATAATCAGGCCAATAGCCGATAACTTGCCGATATTCTGTACATTTACTATTTTAAAAAAATACAACTATTTCTAAAGGTAAATGCACAAAATTCACATGCCACATGTAGTGGATGCAGTGTGTTTAGACAGGGGAGCTGTGTGTGTTTGTGTAGTGGATGCACTGTGTATATAATGAATGCAGAGTTTGTTTGTGTAGTGTGTATAGTGAATGCAGTGAGTGTTTAGTGTGTATATATAGTGAATGCAGAGTGTGTGTGTTTGTGTAGTGTGTGTATAGTGAATGTAGTGTGTAGTGTGCGTAAAGTGAATGTAGTGTGCGTAAAGTGAATGCAGTGTGTGTAGTGTGTATATTATGGATGCAGAGTGTGTGTGTATATAATGCAGTGTGTGTGTGTATATAATACAGAAAGTTTTTGTGTAGTGCGTGTATATAATGCAGAGTGTGTGTTTGTATAGTGTGTGTATATAATGAATGCAGAGTGTGTGTGTGTAGTGTGTATATAATGCAGTGTGTATGTGTGTAGTATGTGTATATAATGCAGAGTGTGTGTGTTTGTGTGTATATAATGCAGAGTGTGTGTGTTTGTGTAGTGTGTGTATATAATGCAGTGTGTGTGTGTTTGTATAGTGTGTATATAATGAATGCAGTGTGTGTATATATTGAATGCAGAGTGTGTGTGTGTGTGTGTGTGTGTGTGTATAATGCAGAGTGTGTGTGTGTGTTTCTGAAGGGATGTAATTTGTGTAAAATGGGGTGGCAGTAGGGAGCATTTTTTATTTTAATTTTATTTTTAATATTTGTTTTATTTATTTTTTAGTCCCCCCTCCCTGCTTGTTGCCTGGCCAGGCAGGGGGGCTATGTCAATCCCTGGTGGTCCAGTGGGATTGACATAGCCCCCTGCAGTAAGCTGTTACTTAGCTCCTCCAGCTCCCCAGTGTAAATCTCGTGGTCTGCATGCCGTGCGGAGCGTTGCCAGGGTTTACCGGCCGCGGGACTTGCAAGATTTACACTGGGGAGCTGAAGGGAGCTGCTGGGAGGTAAGTATGAGCTTGCTGCGGACCCCCCCAGGAACGTCGGGCTTGTTATGGGCCCGACGGTCCTGGTATGTATTATCGGCAATATCGGTATCTCTATTGGCCAAAACCGATATTGCCGAAAATACCGAATATCGGCCGATAATATTGGTAAAACCAATAATCGGTTGATCCCTACTCTGTATACTCCCCTGGGCTATAATCACTAAGCTCTTTTAAGAGCTTGTTCCTGCTACTCTCTCTTGGAGGAGAGGTTCACCCACTGGAACCTGGAGCCTTGTCATTGGTCCAGGGTGGGTAGAGGACAGCAGGTTCCCAGCCAAGCTGCGGCGGTTTGTGGGATCTGCAGTGCTTATGGTTTCTGGTGCGGTGCTGATGGTCCTTGGTAAGCACTAGGACCATCGATTGACGGAGGATCCGTTACAAGTATGTTTTGGGGTGTTTTATATGTTGTACCTCATGTTACATAGTCACATAGTTACATAGCTGAAAAGAGATATGCGTCCATCAAGTTCAGCCTTCCTCATATAATTTTTGCTCTTGATCCAAAAGAAGGCAAAAAACCTAGTCTGAAGCGCTACCAATTTAACAAACTAGGAAAAAATTCCTTCTTGACCCCAAAATAGCAGTCAGATGTCTCCTTGGATCAAGCAGCTATTACCCCACTAATTAGAAATTGTATCCCTGTATGTTATGTTTTTGCAAGTATTTATCCAATTGCAGTTTAAACATCTGTATGGACTCTGATAAAACCACCTCTTCAGGCAGAGAATTCCATATCCTTATTGCTCTTACTGTATAAAAAAAACCTTTCCTTTGTCTTAGATGAAATCTCTCTTTTTTTTATTTTTTTATTAAACAAATAATAATCTGGGTAGAATTTTTCAAACACTGACATTAGAAGTTGTATTGAGAACTTAAACAAAGATACAAAGAGCATGTTTATTATAAATTAAATCTAGACAGACATTAATTTATATTTTTATATTTAACCAAAATAAAAGACTTGCACTTAAAAAAAAGGGGGGAACACTCCTTACACCATAACCACTACAGCATGGTTTGACAACTATCACTAGGGCAATTTTAGGGCACTCTTTGCACAATAACCAGTGTTGTGTTTTGGTAATGGTGCTCGCAGTATTCTTTTCTTCCAGCCTAAATGTGTGACCTCATGTGCTATGTATACCCCTGTTTATGAATAGATTTCCAGATAATGGGTTGTACTGGTGTACTGGCCCCGAATATATTTGTATAATATTATTATATCCCCTCTCAGGCGCCGTTTTCCAGACTAAAGAGATTTAAATTTTTTAACCTTTCTTTTCGTAACTAAAATGCTCCATTCCTTTTATCAATTTTGTAGCTCGTCTCTGCACTTTTTCTAGTGCCATGATATCCTTCTTTAGAACAGGTGCCCAAAATTGCACAGCATATTCAAGGTGTGGTCTTACCAGCGATTTATTGTAACGGACCGTTTTGCCCACAAGAGGATAAAAACCGTTTAGGCGATATTCCCCTTTCAGATGCACAGACAGCTACTGCAAGCACCAATCTCCCGAACTGCAAACCCACAAATTCACCAACTCCCGAACTGCAACCAAGGGAATACTCAAAACTCCCGAACTGGAGACACATGAATAGCTGCTAGCAGACGAACAGGAAAAGCCCCCAAGCGGCTTACACTCCTGGCAATCAGTCTCGAACAGCATACAGTAAATCCCCGCAAAGACGAGACAACACTTCGTTTTGAGGGTCAAGCAGGATCTGACTGTACTGGCACATACAGCCTCTTTTATTCACAATCCACAAACATAGCACCGCCCACAAGGTTTTGAAACACAGCCAATCAATCCGTACAATACACACAGACACTCCACACAAAATCCTTCCCTCTGCCTGTGATATGATTACTGAACACAATGGTTAATCTAATTATCACAGGCAAAGAAATACAGCACCATAAAATATATCACAGGGACCCCAAAACATGCAACAACCCCACTAAAAGTATATCCTCGGAACCGGGGGATCTGGGTGAACCACATATCCAAAATTCACCCAGATCCGTCCTAGGAGGTATTATCAGCAATATCGGTATCTATATTGACCGATATCGATATTGCCGAAAATACCGAATATCGGCCGATAATATCGGTAAAACCGATAATCAGTCAATCCTTAGACAAAACCTTACTGGCCTTAGCAACTGCAGATTGACATTGCATATTGCTGCCTAATTTGTTGTCTGTATCAATTCCCAAATCCTTCTTGTGTGTGGTTATCCCTAATTCACTACCATTTAGGGTGTAAGTTGCTTGTGAGGGGAGAAAAGAGAATAACTATTGTGTGAAGCAGGGTTGAAGAGTGCAATTGTGAAATTTACACCCTAAGTGACCCCGAAGTGCATAACTGTGCATTTTTCTAGGTTAAATTTCATCTGCCATTTGGGTGACCAGTCCCCAAACTATCCAAATCCCTCTGCAGCAAAGCAATATCCTGCTCACATTTTATTACTTTACAAAGTTTTGTGTCATCTGCAAACACTGATACATGGCTCTCAATGCCTATTTTAAGATAATTTATAAATATGTTGAATAGAAGCGGTCCCAAAACAGAACCCGGAGGGACACCACTTACCACTTTTTTCCAGACTGAAAATGTACCATTCATGACAGCTCGTTGTACTCTATCCTTAAGCCAATGTCCTACCCAAAAACAAGAATGTTCATCTAGACCAATTTCTTTTAGTTTGAAGACTAATCTGTTGTGAGGAACTGTATCAAATGCCTTTGCAAAATCCAAGTAGATCACATCCACTGCAACACCCTGATCTATACTTCTACTTACTTCTTCGTAGAATGCAATTAGGTTAGTTTGACATGACCTATGTTTCATAAAACCATGCTGATTATTGCTAATAACAAAGTTCTTCCCAATGAATTCCTGAATATTATCCCTCAATAGCCCTTCAAATAGTTTCCCAGTCAAGTTAAGCTCCCAGGTCTATAATTTCCAGGCAAGAATTTTGAACCCTTTTTTAATATAGCAACGACATCTGCCTTCCTCCAATCTTCCGGTACAATACCTAAAACAAAAGAATGTTGAAAGATTAAATACAGAGGTTTACTTATTTCCCCACTAGCTCCTTAAGTACTCATGGCTGAATACCGTCAGGCCCCAGAGCTTTATTAAACCTTCAAAATCAGTCCTATGTACCAATACGCAGAAAACATATCCGATTAATGATTTTGTTAATTGCAGCACCACAAAAGTAGTTTACATCATTACTTGTAGCTGTAAACTACAATATATAGGAAAAACCTTCCAAGAATTGAGAAGGAGAATCCTACAACATGTGAATTCAGTCTCAAACCTAAACATTTCCACTCCCGTCTCCAATCACATAAGGAACTTCCATAACTCAAATGCATCTCATCTTACGTTTCAGGTTTTAGAACGTATCCACCTGAACACTAGAAAGGGTAATTTTAATCTCACCCTATTAAGGAAAGAATCCAGATGGATACATGAATGTAAGACCTTAATTCCCTTAGGACTAAATGAAGAATTTAATTTTACCCCCTTTATTCACAAATAAATGCATAATTATTTATTATCAATATTAATTTAGGTCTATTACAAACATTCTCTTTCCTAAAATCTTAAAATCCTAAAAACTTTCATTTATGTTACATTTTAGCCAACAAGTTTAGGAATCTACTAATATATTCTGCACTAATTAGTAAACAGTTTAGCAGATAAACGTTGCTATGTTCGTTCAACTAACTATGTCACTATTGTTAATCACATATAAGTTAAAATAATGACATTATTGTCATTTTGAGAATTACTGTTACTTACACTTTTCCACCTTTTCTTTTCTTTTTTATAATCAATCTTTTTAACATTCAGTAAAAAATAAAATATAAAAAAACCATAAGATTCAGGTCAACATAGGGTTAATTAGTCAATTATTTCTTAATGGTTGAGATTCCCTCCCCAAGCTACCATTGGTCAGAATCCTGAAAATCCTCCAATCAATTGAGAGCTTATGATTTAAATACTCCTATGTTTGCCAGCATCTGGTTCCCCTCTGATGAGCTTCACTGGCGAAACGTGCACGTCAGGGGCTCTGGACACTTACTGACACATTATTGGTGTCGGCATCTAACTTCTCTGCTTATCTATTGCTAAATTACCGACATCAAGTTCATTTATGTCCAGCATTTCAGGAGTGCATATTGGAGACTCTTAACACTAATTTTGTGTACTCTGTACATACTTTATTTCTCTTTCTTTTTCCTTTATTATGTGTATGGGGGGAGATTGATAAGACCAGGCATTTTATTAAGGGGTGCCCTCGAAGGCACAAGACTCAGGAATCTTTATTCTATATGCCTTCCTCTGTCACTGTCTGTATATTTTCTACTACCTAGGCAACCTGTTCAAAACTGTTTGTAAACCCTCTCTTTATACTTTGACCTATTATTTAGATGCAGCTAGCATTTAGGCAACTTGTGTGATTTTTAACCAGTTAACTGCTGCCTGTCAGCAGTCCTTCACAGGTGAGCTACTACTTTGTGCTCCACTGTGGTCAAGCATAAGTTAACATCATTCAGTGCAGGCAGCTGTTGTAACACTAGAATATACTGCTAGGTATCTTGCAGGAAAAAAAACAGAGCCAGGTCAGCAACCCCTTATTTTACACTTTACTGCTTGACAGCAAGCTTTAATTTATTATCAAAATGCTGCTATGATCTAGGCAGCTTTTGTGATATTTAACTGGCTAATCGCCGTCTGTCAGAAATCTGTCTTAGCTGAACTATTGACAGCACTGGTTTAGCAGTTGTCTTATCTCCCCCCCCCCCCCCTTTTTGCTACAGCTATTAGTGATATATAATATAGTATCACTTCTATTACTTGGGAATACACTGATGTTATATTGTAGCTAAACAGTATTGCTTCAGCATTAGTGTTATTATGTATACACTTATATAAGCTGTAAAAGTAGTCACAGAGTTTTACTCGCTGTATAGTCTCCATTTACTCCTGCTGTTCATATTATTTTTCTCTTTTTTATATTCTTATTTTAGATTTATTTATTAAAAGTTACTTTTTAATCTACAGTCTTCTCAGTAAATCATACACAGGTAGAATGGCATTTGTTTCTTTTTTTGTTTATTCCCTATGATATTCACCATTTAGGGGTTACCCCCCTCTTTTGTGCCCTCTACCTTGTGATATCTAAATTTTGGCCCTAGGTTAATTCTTTTTGTTTTCCTCGTATAATAGTTCTAACACTAACACAAGCCCTAGCCCCAATTCTAACCCTAACTCTAACAATAACCCCAACAGTAACTGTAATTCGCTAACCCTAGCTTTAAACCTCCATGTACTATAAAATGGTATAGTATGAATGGAAGAGAAAACAATGCCATGTTGAGGATTTGGGTACATTTATAAATCTTCAGTCTTGTGGTTTATTCTGATGTCTCCAGAAGATATTGATGCATTATTTGCCATAATTCACCATTTATCATGATGCTTGCTGCCAACTTGGTAGATTTGGCTGTGGAACCTGTGCAGCGACACTTGGTGGTAGCAACAGCTATATGCAGTACCTGAAGGGGCAGGCTTGTTAAATTGCATATTCAGGTAGATTTGCATATTATGATTTCTGCAGGCAGGAGAGAAATTTCATGTTGGTTATTGTTTTCCCTGCCCATTTATTAATATGTTTATGTGTTATTATGACTGCCTATATATTTCTCCACATGATTTGGTTTTATGTATTTACTTGAGTGTGTCACCGTAAGCTTTATGTATTGATCATATGGGATAGTTTCAAGTAAAAATACAACTTTGCATGTAGGTTTCTTTTGGAACTGTGTGCCCTGTGTGGTGTTTTAGGGATTCTAGCCACAGAGTTGTCATACCTGTTGGTTGGCTGTGCAATCTCTTTAGGCTTGGGACAAACCAGAGAGAGCTAGGCCTCAGAGCCACAAGTGTCTTCATAAAGATAAGAGCAATCACATTGCAGGCAGAGGTAAATTCCTTCCTGGAAGAAGGGATTCAGAGGAATAGGCAGAGGGAATTATATTTGCCTGGAAGAAGTGCTGCAGATGGGGACTATATCAGCCTGGAAGAAGGGCTGCAGTGGTATTGGCAGAGGGAATGACGGAGAGCTGCAGCCTGGTAGGGTGGAAAAGCTCCAGAGGGTCCCCAGTCAAGCCTTGTCAACTGGTGTCTAAAGCGTTCCAGGGTCCCGGCAAGCGGCTAGGAAGTAGACTGGACAGAGGTTCTCGGTCGGAGTACAGGAGCTCCGTCACATATGTTTTCTCCAGTGGGTTGGGATGATGGTGCAATGCACATTCCCTTTCTTTGATAGGCCACCCTCCTGCTCAGTAACTGACAGCAGTTTTTAATAAAAAGAATGACCACCGATAGTACCATGAGCTAAATAATAAAATGGTATGATTATTGAAAGATTGTTAGGAACTTCCACAGTTTCAATTGGGCTCTGACTTATGTAGTCCAGTTAAATTTAAAAAACTAAATGTTGGAATTATTATTCAAGACGGAGATTCATTAATGAATGCAATTTCCTGGAGTAGCCAATATTCTAATGCTGCTTTCTTCCCCCATATTATACCCAGATGTGGTATATAGTTATATAAAAGATAAAGAAGAATGGACACAATGCAACAACGAAAATTCCCCAGAGACATAAAACATTTCTCCTCAATCAGTTCGAAGTTCTTCTCTGGATTCTGTTCGGACACTTTTGTTTGACCCTATCTAGTATCTAGTCTCTTTCACTGAGCTCACATTGTGATCTTCAGCTCACTCTGAAACCTCTTGTTATTAAGTACTGTCTGGTCTTGCTGTCTCCAGGAATCCTGCTGTTTGTTCTTGCTTTGTCACAGTATTCATTAATTTGTTGCTGATTCTGTCTGAATACTTCCTGATGAGATTTTGCCACTTGCCACTTTATCGTCACTTTCAAGCATTTTATATTGAAAAGAAATAACCAGCACTTGTCATGATCCAGCTTTTAGAACATGATTATAAATGCTCTGTTTGTTGTGATATTTGTATTTCTGTGTCTTGAGATTTGCAAATCAGTCTCATACACGATATGGTGCATTAGCCCAAATATCTGGATTTTCCACAAATCACTTCTCAGAGTGAGGTGTGGGAGGCTGATTTATTCAATTTTTATTTTATTGAGAACATTTTCCGTGGATAAAAATGAAAGAGTTTAGAATTATGCAGTTTAGATACAATCATAATGTTCTCACAATTCTGAAAGTAAAACTTGCAGTAAATGAACTGCTAAAGACACTTGCAAATACATTGGTATCAGAAACACGTGCCTCGAAGTCAATCTATATTTTGCCCTATTATCTTGAATATTGCTCTGTCTTTAATATTGCTCCTCTTTAACTCACAAATGCTTCTTTTGCCCTGCTGTGGCAGCTGGTAAAATTGAAAGATCAAAGAGCACTGCCCCAACTTGTTGGGTACTATCCACTTAAGCCCATGGAATGCCATATCTTGTTTAAAACCATCAACATCTCCAATCATCAGGAGAGTGGAGGATGGATACTGCAGATTATTATTATTGTTTTATTATTTATATAGTGCCATCAGATTCCGTAGTGCTGTACAGTGGGTGGACTAACAGACATGTAATTGTAACCAGATAACTGGACATACCGTAACAGAGAAGTGGAGGGCCCTGCTCAAGGAGCTTACATTCTAGAGGGAGTGGGGTATAGTGACACAAAGGGTAAAAGTAGGGGTATGAAGTAGGTTGTTAGAAAAGTATTCACTGAGGGCTTAGTAGCTCATTTTGACAGTTGCAGGAAAGGAGTCATGGGGTTGGGGGATAAAAACCTGCTAACAGTTTAATTGATATGCTTTCATGAAGAAGTGTGTTTTCAAATTTTTTTTGAAGGAGTGGAGATTGGGTGAAAGTTTTACGGTGAAGGGAAGGGAGTTCCACAGAGGCATGGGAGGTGCGAGCGGACAGGAAAATGAGCCTTGCCGCCGCATTCATTATAGATTGCAGCGGTGCAATCTGGGAACACGTAAGACCACTGAGAAGGGTATTGCAGTAGTCAAGACGAGAGAGAACAAGAGCATGGACCAGCACCTTAGCTGCAGATAAATCATAATAGATACCTTTTTTAACACACACTTATCAGTGGTCCTTACCAGAGGCGTCACCAGGGCGGTACAGCCCATAAAGGTATATGGGGCCAAGGTAGCATTGCCTTACACTATTAGAAGTTGGGTGGAGCAGCAGCAGACAGCAGCTTCATGTGCAACCACAAATTTGTGAGGGTGTAGTCTGAAGATTGTTGAATATAACTGTGAAGAAGCTGGTGTGCCCACAGAAACCAGCTCCTTTAAAGTACACTGTAGGAGAAATAAATATACTGAAGGAGGCAAAAATAAAATTTTAAGTCCCCTCCTTTTTCCTCAGTAGTGCTTCTTTCAACATCACACCATGTTGGAGCTGCAGCGCTCAAGAGGGGAAGAAGAATGATGCAGGAGATGGAGCTGCCTTATGATGGAGCTGGGTAGAGAAAAGGTAATGAAGATGGGGGGAGAGAGGGAGCTGGGGCGGACTGAGTGAGTTTAAGCTGGGGGAGAAAAGGAGATGGAGCTTTAAGAGAGCGAGGGAGCTGAAGCTCGAGGAAAAGAAGATGATCTGGACAGTAGACAGGGAGCTGGGTGGGAGAAGGAGATGAAGCTAATTGAGAGAGGGAAATGGAGCTGCGTGTGAGAGGGAGATGAAGATGGACAATGGGTGCTGGAGGTTGGATGGACTGAGGGAGATTATGCTGGGGTAGAAAGGATGACACTTTGAGGAGAGAGGAATATGGAGTTGGCCAGAGGGAAATTGAGCTAGGTGTGAGAGGAAGCTGGACCTGGCAATGAAAGAGGTAGCTGGGTGTAAGATGGAGCTGTAAAGGAGACAGAAGAAACTGGGAGTTAGATGGGGTGGAAGGGATAGATGGAGCTTGAGAGAGATTGAGCTGGGGTGAGTGATAGATAAAGCTGGGGTGAGAGGGAGATAATGCTAGGGTGAGATGGAGATGGAGTTGAAGAGAGGGAGATAGAGCTGGAGAGGAGAGGGGGACCTGAAGGGAGTGGGGGATGGAGGTAGGGGGGGAGATAGCAAAATGGAGTTGGCGAGAGAGGGAGATGGAGCTGGGAAAGTGTCAGGATTCCTCCATATTGTCTCGGAAATCCTCCATGTTGAATTCCTTCTGATCGGCATTACCCATTTGACTTGGCATTACCCGTTTCACCGATCAGTCCCCACCCATGCGTATGACGTCACATGCTTCCCTTCATAAGGAAGCAGCGACCGCATCTAAAGTGCTCAATCAATCTTTGTGGTTTGATGTGCTCTCGCTACTATTACATTGTTGCCGCTTCCCTACAGAACTCTGCTAACCTGATTTCCTGATTGGCTTTGATCCTGACTTTGCTCTGTTCAACTCTCCCTCTCAAGGAACAGACTTATCTTCAGATTCCTGCCTCTCTTCACTTATTTCAGGGAACCATAATTCATTCTACTCTGGAAAGGACGTCAACTCCCATCATTCATGAATGGAAATATAAGTTCACCAGTGATTGCAATTATTAATTGGTTCCTACCATAAGTTATATGAGAAGGATAAGGAATACTAAATTCTGCCTTCTAGGATTCCCCTTGCTATCTCTTTTAAATGTAATTTGCTAAATTTGCTCAAATGTTAATTATTATTCTTTGAGTCAAATGACTACAATCACTTCGCATAACAGGACATATTTCGTTATCAAGTTTATTTCTTCAAGTTAAAAGACTGTTACCTTGTACAACAGGAATCACCTGCTCTGTCAACTTTATATTGAAGTTTAATGGACTATACTGCTTGTTGCTAATTAAGCATTCCTAATTTCATTTGCAACCAATTATTATTTTTCTTGTGAAGTTATACTTAACCAAGATTCCCATTCTTCATGCATTATTATTTTAAAACGTTATTGCTGCAGAAGACTGCCAAGGTTAAAGTTCTTTATTTAAATAAATGTATTTTCTTAAAGTGACAGTATCTAATTAGTTTTTTCACCTGCGGTTGAGTTCCAAATTATTTTCTCACAGGAGTATTAAAGAAAGAGAGAGGGAGAGAAGAGAAAGTGCTAGGGTGAGAGACCGAGAGGTGAAAGATGGACCTCGGGTGAGAGGATGATAAAGCTGGAGAGAGGGATATGGAGCAGGATAGAGGGAGCTGGAGCTGGGTGAGAGAGGGAGGTGGAACTTGGAGGGAGAGAGGAAGATGGATCTTGGCTGGGAGAAAGTAAGAGGGACCTTGGGTAGGAGAAAGTGAGATGAAGCTTGGGGGGAAGGAGGGAGAGTGAACTGAGAGTTAGAGGTTGGTGGATCTGGGGTAGATAAAGGGAGATGGAGTTTGAGGGTGGAGAGAAGGAGAGGGGGATGGAGATTTCTGAGAGTATTATGCACATATATGCATGTATATTAATACAACTGTATTCAGGGCCAGACTGGGAAAAAAATTAGGCCCGGGCATTTTTCAATCAGAGCGGCCCCCTAAGTAGGGGGTGGGGCTAGAGACAAGCACGCCCCCTCTCAAAGTGAGCATGTTGGTTCAATGTGTAGAGCCCTGTATTTGTTCTGCGCAGCACAAACAAATTTAATAACATGCTTGCGCTGTGTTTGCTTTTAAATTGTCTCTGGTGTCTCCACAAGTGGGATACCAGAGGACAAAAGGGCCAGGAAAGCGTATGGTGCGTGTGTTTGGAGCCTGCTTGTGGGATTGCGTGTGTGTAGAGTGTGGTGTGGTATTGTGTAAATAGGTCAATTTCATTTGTGTTTGTGGTGTAATATGTGTGGCTAGGGGCAGTGTGTGTGTGTAGGAGATCTAGTGTGTAAAGGACTCAGAGTGTGACTAGGAGATTGTATGTGTGTGTGTGTAGAGGATTAAGAGTGCATATAGGGTAAGGGATCTAGCGTGTATCTGGAGCGTAATGTGTGTAGTGGTGCCGTGTGAGGGGTGCTGTAGTGTCTATATATATATATATATATATATATATATATATATATATATATATATATATATATATATATATATTTATTTGGACGTATTGTATGTGTGAGGGGTGCAGTGTGTATGTGTGTGTGTAAGAGGGGTGCTGTGTGTGAGGGTGTGTTTATCTGCTGTCATATTCTAGGTTTCTAATTTTTTTGTCTGTTAACTCACTGAGGGTTATTTTATTTATTATAGATATATATGTGTGTGTGTGCTGTGTGTGGGTGCTGTGTGAGTGAGGGTGCTGTCTCTCTGAAGAAGCAGTGTGTGTCTGAGGATGCTGTGTGTGTGTGTCTGAGAGTGCTGTGTGTGTATCTGAGCGTGCTGCATATGTGTCTGGGTGCTGCATGTGTATCTGGGTGCTGTGTGTTTCTGAGGGTGCTGTGTGTGTCTGGGGGTGCTGTGTGTGTCTGGGTGCTGTGTGTGTCTGAGGGTGCTGTGTGTGTCTGAGGGTGCTGTGTGTATCTGGGTGCTGTGTGTGTGTGGGGGTGCTGTGTGTGTGTGGGGGTGCACTGTGTGTGTCTGGGTGCTGTGTGTGTCTGGGGGTACTGTGTGTGTGTCCTGGGTGCTACGTGTGTATGCAGGTGCTGTGTGTGTGTGGCTGGGTGCTGTGTGTGTGTGAGGGTGCTGTGTATCTGGGTGCTGTGTGTGTCTGGGTGCTATGTGTGTCTGGGTGCTGTGTGTGTCTGGGGATGCTGTGTGTGTCTGGGGGCGCTGTGTGTGTCTGGGTGCTGTGTGTGTCTGGGGGTGCTGTGTGTGTCTGGGTGCTGTGTGTGTCTGAGGGTGCTGTATGTGTCTGGGTGCTGCGTGTGTATCTGGGTGCTGTGTGTGTATCTGGGTGCTGTGTGTGTGTGGGGGTGCTGTGTGTGTCTAGGGATGCTGTGTGTGTCTGGGTGCTGTGTGTGTGTCTGGGGGGTGCTGTGTGTGTCTGGGGGATGCTGTGTGTGTATGGGGGGTGCTGTGTGTGTCTGGGGGATGCTGTGTGTGTATGGGGGGTGCTGTGTGTGTCTGGGGGGTGCTGTGTGTGTCTGGGGGATGCTGTGTCTGGGGGTGCTGTGTGTGTCTGGGGGATGCTGTGTCTGGGGGTGCTGTGTGTCTGGGGGCTGCTGTGTGTGTCTGGGGGATGCTGTGTGTGTATGGGGGGTGCTGTGTGTGTCTGGGGGCTGTGTATGGGGGGTGCTGTGTGTGTGAGTGAATGTATTTTTTATGTAAATTTAAATATTTTTTTTTTTACTAATAAAAATAAAAAAAATTATTCCCCCCCCCCCTCCCTTCTTACCTTTATCCTGGGAGGGGGAGGAGGAGATCCGTTATGCCTGGGGAGGGGGACCATGCTGCCTTCCCTGGTGGCCCAGTGGTGAGAGTGAACTCTAACCTGCAGGTTAGAGTTCACTCTCGCGAGATCTGAGCGTTGCCACAGCAACGCTCAGAATCCCGCGAGAGGACCGGCGGAGCTGCTTGTAAGAGCTCCGCTGGGTCCTCTCTCCTCCCTCCCTCCCTCACCCAGCTGGCGGCCGCATCTCCCGGTCTGTGGGCCGGTGAGGGAGATCTTTGATCTCCCCACCGGCCCATGGAGGCACACAGCGGGGCCGGCGCTCGGGTAGCGCTGGCCCTGCAGGGGCCGTCCGGGGAGATCCTGTGATCTCCCTGCCGGCCTCGGCCCCACGGCCATCGCGGCCCACCGGGCATTTGCCCGGTATGCCCGATGGCCAGTCCGGGCCTGAACGTCAACACTACATACAAGCACACTCCTACATTCAAAAACAAACACTACACATAAATGCACACTTGCATTCAAACTCCAGTACCACATACAAACACATTCACAAAAACATACTCCATACAAACACATGCTTACATTCAAACATACTAACATGGCTCAGTGCTAAATACAACCCTGCAAGCATGGAAAATTGGTAGAGTCCCAGCTGTCAAAGCATTGTTGGAGTTGCACGACAGATGGGGTTCTACCTTTAGTCCAACCTTGCAATTGGGGGTCCCAATAAAATTCATTCTACTTTAGTACCGCCACTGCGTTGGGATGGATGCCGTGATTGCATACCAGGGAGTGAGGGGCGAGAGCGGCAGGGCACAGGGGGCCCAAGCAAACACTTGCCCAGGGTCCATTCGTTATTAAAGACGGCCCTGCTTATATTATCTCATCTTCAGTAGTGCTCGTGCTATGATAAATTTAGCTTTCTATTAAATATTGCTGCTGTTATGAAACATGTCAAAATTAAAGCAGCAGGATACTGATAGACTCCATATTACCTTTGCAGCTGGCAATATAATTAATTGCAAGTGGTAATATTGAGCCAAGACATAGCTGACATGGATAACAGAATCAACAATCATTACAGATTAAAACATATTTAAATCATAATCAGATCAGTCCTCATACTCACTGCTTCAGTCCTGCAGTTTGATGCTTCAAAACATTTCAACTAGCTACCACGTGAGTGTCTCAACTCTCAGCTGTATAGTAACTGGGCACTTTAAAGAAGATATTGGTTATGTGTAATAGGAGTTGTTAAAACTATTAGTGACAGGCAACACAGTGCTCTGTGTCAAAAAATGTCTCCTTACCCTTGTCCCTTGTCACTCCTGGACTTCCCTGGCGGTTAATTTCCTTGCTTCATCAGCCCTTAGATAGTTATTGGGGTTGTTGGGGAAAGGAAAAAGGTAATATTGTAAACTTGCATTTGGCAGGGGCCATGAGCCTTTTTGCTTCTATCTACACCCTGGTGCGATCTGCCAGTGATGATCCCTTAATATAGAGGTAAATGACATGCCTCCATCAATGGGCAGCTGACTTTGCTGCCAAAATATGGTCTATGGTAATTCCTGAAATTCCTTCTTAAAGAACATATGTGCAAATCCTTCTAAAACAGGGCATATTTAAAACCTGCCCCATTTCTTTAACCCCTTAAGGACCAAACTTCTGGAATAAAAGGGACTCATGAAATGTCACACATGTCATGTGTCCTTAAGGGGTTAAATGACTAGTTGCTCTCAAGTAAGCTACCAATATGAGGGTAGGGACCCTGCAAAATTGTAACCTGTTACCAAATTAAAGAAACAAATATCCCCCCCCCCCCATATTTTTTTGCTTACCACCCTTCCCTACAGAAAAAAAGAATCTTAGTATTTTTAAAATACTGCAAATATTATTTTCCTCCACATAAAAACTGGGGAGGCACTGCCCCATGTGCCTCATATGGACAAGCCTCCACTAATTGCATTTAATTTTTAAACTTCAGAAACAAAAAACAAGCAAACAAAAAAAAACAAAAAAAAAAAAACAGCTTTACAGTTTTTAGGGCATATAGACTATCAACTGTAAATTTCACACAACCAACTTTTTTGTTATTAAGACAATATCTGTGTGCCTTAATTAGCGTTCCACTTTAAAAGTCTGCAGAGAGAAAAACAGCAGGCCAACAAAAAGAGATGTTTCAATGATAATAGTTTTTTTTTAATGCTTTAGAAAGTTATGATTAGCAACTATGTTTTCTCTTTAATTAGCTTTTCTTTGATGGCTAAATGGTATAAAACCCCATGAGGTAAAGTGTCTGTAATAGTTTAAAAGCACACAGCTGACCATGCTACAATGATAAAGTAATTCACACATGAAGTTAAAAACAAGTGCCATTGAAAAGAAATTCAGCAGATTTCCATCATCACAATTTTGTATAAAATTAAATCTGTAAATCAGTATGTATAGCGGACAGCACAGTTTAATACTGAAGCAGTAAAACACTGTTAGAATTCAATTAGATGAAAGATTATATGAATTCATAATAATGTACTGTTTAACTATTATGTCAAATACATTATTTATTTGGGTAATTTGTTAAGTAAACCCAGTACTGTAAATTAAAAAATACAGTAGCAGATGAGTGGGGTTGGACAAAACTTAGATCCTACATGTTTTAGAACTGCAACTTCAATGATGCTTTGCTATTTTAAAGGTTTACAAAGCATCAAGGGGATTATAGTTTTACATCAGGGGATATACTTTATGACCACCACTGAGATATTGGCATGTGCATATGTATTCGTTATGAAGCCCATAAAAAGCTCTGGTGCAACCAATTACCTTCAGAAGTCACATAATTAGTGAAATGATGTCCACCTGTGTGAAAGCTAAGTGTCACATGATCTTTCATTACATATACATACCTTTTTTTGAAAGGCCCCAGAGGCTGCAACACCTAAGCAAGAGGCACCACTAACCAAACACTGCCATGAAGACCAAGGAGCTCTCCAAACAAGTAAGGGACAATGTTGTTCAGACGTACAAGTCAGGGTTAGGTTATAAAAAAAATATCCAAATCTTTGATGATCCCCAGGAGCACCATCAAATCTATCATAACCAAATGGAAAGAACATGGCACAACAGCAAACCTGCCAAGAGACGGCCGCCCACCAAAACTCACGGACCGGGCAAGGAGGGCATTAAGCAGAGAGGCAGCACAGAGACCTAAGGTAACCCTGGAGGAACTGCAGATTTCCACAGCAGATACTGGGGTATCTGTACCTAGGACGACAATAAGCCGTACGCTCCGTAGAGTTGGGCTTTATGGCAGAGTGGCCAGAAGAAAGCCATTACTTTCAGCAAAAAACAAAATGGCACATTTTGAGTTTGCAAAAAGGCATGTGGGAGACTCCCAAAATGTATGGAGGAAGGTGTTCTGGTCTGATGAGACTAAAATTAAACTTTTCGTCCATCAAAGAAAACGCTATGTCTGGCGCAAACCCAACACATCACATCACCCAAAGAACACCATCCCCACAGTGAAACATGGTGGTGGCAGCATCATGCTGTGGGGATGTTTTTCAGCAGCCGGGACTGGGAAACTGGTCAGAGTTGAGGGATAGATGGATGGTGCTAAATACAGGGATATTCTTGAGCAAAACCTGTACCACCCTGTGCGTGATTTGAAGCTAGGACGGAGGTTCACCTTCCAGCAGGACAATGACCCCAAACACACTGTTAAAGCAACACTTGAGTGGTTTAAGGGGAAACTTGTAAATGTGTTGGAATGGCCTAGTCAAAGCCCAGACCTCAATTCAATAGAAAATCTGTGGTCAGACCCTAAGATTTCTATTCACAAGCGCAAACCATCCAACTTGAAGGAGCTGGAGCAGTTTTGCAAGGAGGAATGTGCAAAAATCCCAGTGGTAAGATGTGGCAAGCTCATCCAAAGCGACTTGGAGCTGTGATTGCCGCAAAAGGTGGCTCTGCAAAGTATTGACTTTAGGGAAGTGAATAGTTATGCACATTGACTTTTCTGTTATTTTGTCCTAATTGCTGTTTGCTTCACAATAAAAAAAAAATCTTCAAAGTTGTGCGCATGTTCTGTAATTTAAATGATGCAAATCCTCAAACAATCCATGTTAATTCCAGGTTGTGAGGCAAGAAAACATGAAAAATGCCAAGGGGGGGTGAATACTTTTGCAAGGCACTGTATTTTATATGTTACCAGGTTTCAGCCTGAATACTTTTGCAAGGCACTGTATTTTATATGTTACCAGGTTTCAGCCTTTCAACATACATAAAAATGCATTTTTTTCACAAAAATGGCTGGGTGTATTAATTTGTATTTGTATTTCATTCGTCCAAAACTATCTGGTGGTATCCTCTCATTCCAAGTTTTCTATTTTGAAGTGGAGCTGTGTAAAATAAGTGTGAAAAAGTGTGATTTTGAATGATGGATGTTGTGCTGTAATGATTTTGATGCCATGAGTGCCCTATTGGCTCCTCTAAATTGTAAGTTGTATGAATTCTTACCTGGGTTCACCGGGAACCACTCCTTGCCTCCAATACAGCTATGGGAGAGCCAAAAGCTCCTGCTTAGGAACTTCTGTAACCTGTTCTGTGCTAAGCCCAGTAGTGCTGACAACACCAATTAATTTATTTTCAGCCAGTGAGCTAAGCCCTGCACTTCTGGGCTTAGCTCAGACAAAGTGTCCAGCACTGCCGTAGCATAAGTTGAGTCAGTGAGTGGTTCCTGGTGGACCAAGGTAAGAAATCAAACCATTCTAAAATGGTTTTACAATTAACAATGGGGAGGCACTCCTAAAGGGTGATGTAGTTGTTATGATGCTTAGAATGTTTCTTTAAGCATTTAGCTGTGTTAAAGACAAGTGGAGGGCATGGAACAAGACAGAAGATGACTACTGGTATACACTGATATATATATATATATATACATATATATATATATATATATAAGAGTTTTGATGCAGACGTGAATGCTTAATAGGGTTCCTGGCACTATAGGGTTAATAGGTCCCCACCTCCCTTGTGCCCCTCCTACCATGGGGCTGAAGGGGTTGAAAACCACTTACCTGAATCCGGCACCGATGTCCCTCGGCGCTGGGTCAAGTTCCGCCCAGGCTCCTCCATTGCCAACGTTAGCCAGCGGGAGAGACCTAATGCACATGCACGGCAATGGCTGTGTGCGCATTAGACCTCCCCATAGGAAAGCATTGTTCAATGAATGTGGCAAAACTGACCTCGCCACTGGGCATTGGAGAAGACTGATTGCCAGCCTCCTGCCATGTGACTATGGCCCCTGGGATGTATTGCCCTTTAAAGACATGATTTGGGCATAATGATTTTGTGTTGTGCTGCTGCTGGCCCTTTAAGAACCATCTGGGGACATACTGTGGAGTTACTGGGTGGCCACCATTTCATGTATCAGAGGCACATGGTGAGAACAATGGGTGGCGGCCATTTTAACTCACAGACACTGTTTGGACTTTTCTACATGGTGCCATCTCACCGGTATTTGGTGCACAAAGAGATCGTGCAGTAGTTTTAAGCTATAGAACAGGGGACACATTATACAGTAATTATTTTTCATATAGCCTGTATATGTTCTGCGGAATCTGCATTAAACTGTATCTTCCAAACTACTGAACGAATTTTAGATATGTGGTTCACCCAGATCCCCCGGTTCCGAGGAAATACTTTTAATAGAGTTATTGCATGTTTTGGGGTCCCTATGATATGTTTTATAATACTGTATTTCTCTGCCTGTGATAATTAATTTTAACCATTGTGTTCAGTAATCATATCACAGGCAGAGGGGAGGATTTTGTGTGGGAGTGTCTGTGTGTATTGTACGGATTGATTGGTTGTATTTCAAAACCCTGTGGGCAGTACTATGTTTGTAGAATGTGAATAAAATAGGCTGTATGTGCCAGTACAGGCAGTTCTGCTTGACCTCAAAATGAAGTGTCTTCTTGTTATTGGTGATTGTATGCTTTTCCTGTTGAACTGCTTACAGCATTCATATGCTTGTGAGCATTCATATGCTTCTCCGGTTCGGAGGTTGTGGTGTCTGCTGCAGTGCTTGGAGTCCTCAGGAAGCGCTAGGAGCATCCTACAACGGAGGTACCCAGTCGGGGTGCCAGGTGATCTGTTACAGCTTTCCTATGGGGAAAATCTGATGTTGGAAGTCCATGAGGACATCCAGCGTCAGATAACGGACCGAAAGTCTGTTTGGATTCCGAAGCACCCCCAGTGGCTGTCTGGCAGACAGCCACTGTGGGCAGACTTACAGCTGCAATGTAAACATTGCAGTTCTCTGGAACTGCAATGTTTTACATTGCAGCACTAAGTGCAAAAAGTACACAGCACCCAGACCACTTCAATAAGCTGAAGTGGTCTGGGTGCCTACAGTGTCCTTTTAAGAAGGTAGAATAGTAGGATAAAATAGATAACAAGTTAAATATACTATTAAACTTAGAAACACCATGTGTTGTAAAGGCAGTGTAATAAATGAGGCCTGAAAGAATCATTCAAAATTACTATGGGGATTGGTGAGAGACACAAAAGGAAACAGGCAATTACACTGGATTTCTGATAGATGCAAGGGGAAAAGCTTAAAGGGATACTAAGCAACAAACCAACGTAAGCTTCATAAAGCAGTTTTAGTTTTAGAATTCATTGTCCTGCAGTCTCACTGCTGAATTCACTGCCATTAAGGAGTTAAATCACTTTTGTTTTGTTTATGCAGCCCTAGACGCACCTCCCCTGGCTCTAATTTACACTCCCTGCATAAAACAAAATGGTTTAATTTTCTATCTGATGTTAATTTGTTTTAGAAGATGTTATCTCATACTCTATAAATTGAACTTTAATCACAGACATGAAAATCCTGCAGGGTCTAGAAGGCTATTAACAGTGTAGGAGATCAGAAATTTTAGATTAAACACTTTAATTAATTTAGATTCAGCTTTGCATGAAGACATCCAGTGTCACACAATACTATATTTTCCAGCACTATATTTTCCCTTCAAAGCTAAACATTTTTGGTGTCTAAAGTGTCCCATTAAATGCATGGAGAAGTTATACACTTTGGATAAAGCTTCTTTTACAGATATATGGGGCAGGGCCGCCATCAGGGGGTGACAACCATGACGATTGTCATGGACCCAGCTGTCCTGGTGGACTCTGCTGCCCAGACCCCACATTCCCTATCTGTAGCAGCAGAGCTTCCACAGGTGCATCTACATCGGGGCCCCCATTGGCTGGCCCATGCTTTTAAGGCTACCCAATGGATATATGTCTTCAGGTGCCTGGTAAGTGCTGTAGCTCTTTAAGAGTGCTTTAATGATGTCAGCCACAGTAAGTGCTGGGATGAAATGACAGCCGGTCACTTCCTCCCAGTTTACTCCTTGCGGCAGGCAGGAGACAGAGCGAAGGCCACCCTCCTGCACCCAAAAGGTAAGAAACAGGAGGGTGGATAAAAAAAATACTTATGTGTATGTCAGTATGTATGTGTGTGTCGTATGTATGTCTGTGTGTGTCTGTGTTTATCTGTGTTTGTGTGTGTGTATTCTGTGTCACTGTGTATCTGCATGTGTATCTGTGTGTGTATCAATGTGGGTATATGTGTGTCATTGTGTGTGTTACATGTGTCAGTGCAGTATGAGTGTTTGTATCTGTGTGCTTGTATGCGTATCAGTGTGTCAATGTGTGTATCTGTGTGTCGGTATGAATACTTGTGTGCATGTGTTTGTATTCTGTGTCAATGTGTATCTGAGTGTCTGTGTATCAGTGTGGGTGAATGTGTGTATCTGTGTGTCAGTGTATGTGTGTATCAGTGCATGAAGAAGTAACACCCTGTATCCACTCTTCCCACACTGCATCTTAGTTGGCGGACTTTAGGCAGACGCTTGGAGGTGTCCCCTGAGGTTCGGATTGGAGGCGATCCCCCAGGGGCCCAGACCCCGAGCTGTGTTAGGTGCCCCCAAATTTCTGATGGCGGCACTGATACAGGACAATAAAGTTGTAAAAAACTGATTCTTTAACCCCTTAAGGACCAAACTTCTGAAATAAAAGGGAATCATGACATGTCACATATGTCATGTGTCCTTAAGGGGTTAAACAAGTAAAGCTAACAAGGAAAATAATTAAACAGGCAACATGCATAATTAAATGAAAAACCTGTCATGATATATATTTAACATTCCTCTGCATACAATCAAACAGGCAATGCCTGAAAGATTATTTTATCACAACAGTTAAGCAGGTTATGTCTCATAAATTCCATCACCATCTGATATCATTTTATCCATCATTGGGATTTGTTTAATAATGTTCTGAAATGATTACTGCACAACTTGAATATGACAGTCCATGAGGACTTTATAATCAGTGTCTGTGTGCAAAATTAGGCATGCTCATCAATTTATGACCATGACTATATCAGAATTGCAAAATAAATTGCAATTATTCCTAGAATTCTCTGTGGTCATCTTTATTATATTCAAATGAACTGCTAAAGAACATTAAACATAAACTGCAAAGACAGCTTTATTGATATAGCAAAATATCAGTAACATGTACAAATAGGCATTATTTGTTTCGTTAGCTAACCTAAGCTAAAAATTAAAAAAGCATTATAAAAAAAGCAAATATATGTAAACACATATTAAATCTCTTCTGATGGGGATTTTCAATCAAATCTATCTCACTGCAATGTTGTCTCTCAGTTTATTGTGGTCCACAATTCATTTTATTTGTTTGTTTAGTTATGTAAGTGGCGGAAGGCTGCTGTCTTCATTTTTTGTTTGTTTGCCTCTTTAGGTAGTAAAATCAGAATCTGAAATGACTGAAATTAAAAAAAAACAACACAGCCTATTAAAAGTCTGGGCGAAGAAGTCAGACTTTTCTGTTGGTTGAATTGCTATTCTTAAATAGTAAGTTAATTATTTTTTTTTACTTTATATGAAGAACTGATTGGACAGGGTGAGTCAGTTGCAAATTATGTCACTTTGCGGCTGACTCATCGTCAGTCAGTTACAGGTTTGAGGTTGCTGGGGAAAAAAAAACTGTACCGGTCATACCAAGGCTTTTAGCTGATTTCAAGCACTTGTTTTAAACTGACCTCATATGACTTTATATTGAATTTCTTTTCAGAGTTAAATAGTCAGACTTCTGTGGATAGACGATACAATGTACACTTGCACATTTGGTTCCAAACGAATTGTGGTTTATTAGAATTTTGGACCATTGGCTGCTCTTCCAAATACTGTAGCTCGAAATGCCATAGGACGGATCACAAAACAAACTAAATGTGCAATGGAAAAACAGTTTTGTTTGAATCATGATTTGGAGCTCTAACCATTGTGCCCCCCAAAAAATGATTTAATGGGGAAAAAAGCTAATTGATGGTTCGGGTACAGAAAGTAAATGTTAATTTTATTCACAGATTAAGTGAGATGTAACCAGTAAAGAGGAAAAAAGAGTAACATTAAAAATAATCTATATTTATATATTTAATAAATATGAAAATATATATTTTTTTTAAATATATTTTTTTACTGCTCCTCCTTTTTTTATTGGTTACTTCTCATTTGAAGTGTGAACCAAATTACTGGAAAATGCACCTTTCAGTGTACTGCAAAATATATACATAATATTTATATTATCACAGTTATTCACTAAAGTGAAAATTCAAAGTGCATTTCAAATTTAAAGGGCCATAACAGGCACCCAGACAACTTCATCTCATTGAAGTGGTATGGGTGAAGTGCCCTTTTCCTCTTAATTAAAAGAAACTAAAATGTTTATATTGCAGGCAGGGCCGGATTAAGAGCCCAGTGGGCCTGATGCTGTCAATTATGATGGGGCCTAAAGAATCTTATCGACCAAAAACACTAAAACAGTCATACCTCTCAAGCGTCATGTATCTGATGGAGTTGGTGTTGGAGGGATGCAGCTATAATAAAACACATACTCTATGCTAATCTCTTTATCTAATTTATGCTTTCATCTTTCAAGTAAATCCATACCCCTAACAGCAGTGTCCAGTGAAGCAGGAAGCCAATGGGCGGGGTAAAAGTCGGCCACTGATGCGAATCACATGACCAGAACTGCCAAAAGGGCGAACATGCCCAAAAAGGGGGTGTGTCTGTACAAAGAATTGGAAGGCCAGCCTGGCATCAGTGTCCCCATGAATCACAGTGTCAGTGTCCCCATGTCGCCTAGTCCCCTAGTCTCCCAGTGTCTGTGTCCCCATTTCTCCCAGTGTCCCCATGTCTCAGTGTGTCCCGTGTCACTAGGATACTAGGGGACACAGAGACATGGGGACACAGAGAGACATGGGGGCACTGGGAGACATGAGGGCACTTGTGGATACAAACATGGGGACACTGAGAGACATGGGGACACAGACATTTGGGGACACTGGGAGAAATGGGGTCACAGACACTAGGGACACAGAGACATGGGGACACAGAGATATGGGGACACAGAGATATGGGGACACAGACACTGGGAGACATGGGGACACTAGGGGCACTGGTTTAGAGACATAGGGACACTGGGAGACATGGGGACACAGACACTGGCTGACATGGGGACACAGACATATGAGGGCAATGGGAGACATTGGGACACAGACATTTGGGGACACTGGCTGGGAGGTATGGGGACACTGGGAGACATGGAGACACTGTGTCCCTAGTGTTTCCATGTCCCAATGTGTATCTCACAGCGTCCCCATGTGTCTCAGTGTCCCCATGTCTCACAGTGTCCCCTAGTTTCTCAGTGTCCCCATGTGTCTCAGTGTCCCCACATCTCCCAGTGTCCCCTAGTGTCTCAGTGTCACCATGTGACCCCTGGTGTCTCAGTGTCCTCATGTCTCCCTGATGCCTTTCCCCTCATCCCTCATTTCCCTGAGCTGTAGTCTGTCTCTGCAGGCTGGGAGCTGCTGTCTGAACTCTCTGTGCTGTGTAGCTGCTCCCCTGCGTATCAGTGAGTAGAGAGAGGCAGGGAGGGATATGCTGTAACTTACCTGTCTCTCGCCATACACAGTGACCCCTACTGTCCGGTGCTGGTATTGCAGAGTAATCTCTGTTTATACTGAGAAAAATATTTGCATTTGTATTGCCGGTATTACTGCAATACCATCACGGCCAGGCAGCCTCAAATACAGGCTGTGCCTTAAAATACCAGTCAGGTGGCAAACCTAAGAGTAGTGTGTAAAAAGAAAAAAAAAAAAAGTTTTTTTTTTTTTTTAATGGGCCTATTCCATGGGCCTGGGCCTGGGCCTGGACCTGCAGCTCCATCAGCCCCTGTGTTAATCCAGCCCTGATTGCAGGGTTAAGACAACCTCTAGAAGTGCTTCCCGGGGCCTCGTGGAGTTTAACTATATGAAACGAGGTTGGAGGTCCTCAAGTTTTGCATGAGGAAACCCAGCGTCTTAAGAATTCCCATAGGAAAGCATTGATTCAATGCTTTCCTATGGGGAAGCTCTAATCCATGCGGGGTACGGATTAGGTTCCCCCATTGCTGTGATGTTATTAGAGGTGACTAAGCACTGAAAAGATGTAAGTGAAAGAAAGGGGTTTTAACCATTTACATGGCAGACATGTAGAGGGGATGGGGGAGGGGGCGCTAAATAAATATGCAGAGGGACACTATAGTGTTAGGAATGCAGTTTTGTATTACTAACACTATAGTGTTCCTTGAAAAGCCAAAGTAGCTGGAAGTGAATGCAAAGCTGACTTAGAAAATTGTTTCAGTTCAGCTATTTTGACTTTAAATTTGAAAATCACTTTAAATTCTTACTTTATTGAATAACCCTGTATGTATATATTTTGCATTACACAGACTGGCCCATTTTTATTCCATTTTTGTTTGTCTGAATAGTTTTTGCCCAAATGACTGCATGGGTGAAATTTGTCTGAACAGAACCAAATCAGGACAAATCATTTACCTGAAATGAACATTTTAGCATTGCACACGTTTACTACAATATATTTGCATGAAACCCATGTAACATGGGAGAACATATCTGCTAACATCTGATCACTCTGAACTTCAGTTAATTATACATTGCTGAGAATGTTCAGAAAAATATTCTGCCTGAATCATTTTTGCTGATAAGGAAATAATATATTATATTACATTTCTGTAAAGTCTATTTATAGAAGATTTATTTTTATATAGTTATTTTAAAGCTATGTAGCAGTTTTGCCATATGAACCACATGCTGGGTAAGATGTTCCTATTTCGTGTCTTTCACACAGCCTGTATTATGAATACAATTTTAGACTTAGAGCTTTAATTACATTCAAATTCACAGTTACAGATGGAGCATGGAACTCATAAATAATTTCTTGTTTTGTAAATACATTTATATTTAGATACACGTTAATATTATGTTTGTCTTATAAAAAGACATAATTGCATACTGCAACACAGTGGTTTATGGGCATTTTGTTTAGATATATATAGCCTAACAAAGGATTGACCAATATAATTTTTCCAGTGGCGATGCCAATACAGATTATCTGTCACCTTTGAGGCTGGTTGCCAATATCCGGTGCTGATACTCTGTGCATTTAAAGTTTTGAAAAGGAACACAATTTCTACAAATATTTAGCATTAACAATAGTTGCTGACAGAAATCACGCTGCTATCACTCTCAGGCAGCCAGTACACTGATGCTAGATTGTACAGTGCTTTTACTAATAGGAGTGTGATTGCTTACAGCACTCTGTCAGCCAGCCACGTGCATTATAGTACATTATTCACTGTCTCCTTATTCCTGCCTTCATCTGGGCTCCACATGTGGGGGCTCAGAGGGAAGGGTGATGTGAGGTCACAACGTGACTCACACAGGATGGGTAACTCATTGGCTGGAGCTGGAATTTATGGTTTCGGAATACAGTGTGTGATGACTGTGCGAGGTGAGTAATTGGTAATATTGGTGAATTACAAGACCGATACCGGTTATTGGAAATATGCCAAATTTTGGCTCCAATAATAGGTGGAACTGTTAATTGGTCTATCCAAAATTCTTACTGCTTTATTGGCTGTGTGTGTGTGTGTGTGACTGTCAGTCTTGTGTGTGTATGACTGTCTGTCTTGTGTGTGTGTCTGTAACTGTGTGTGTGTGACTGTCTGTCTTGTGTGTGTGTCTGTAACTGTGTGTGTGTGTATAAATGTCTGCCTGTAAATATGTGTGTGTGTGTAACTGTCTGCCTGTAACTGTGTGTGTGTAACTGTCTGCCTGTAACTGTGTGTACGTGTGTGTAACTGTCTGCCTGTAACTGTGTGTGTGTGCATAACTGTCTACCTGTAACTGTGTGTGTGTGTAACGGTCTGCCTGTAACTGTGTGTGTAACGGTCTGCCTGTAACTGCGTGTATGTGCGTAACTGTCTACCTGTAACCGTGTGTGCGTAACTGTCTACCTGTAACTGTGTGTATGTGTGTGACTGCACGCCTGTATCTGTGTGTGTGACAGTCAGCCTGTGACTGTGTGATGCTGCCTGTAACTGTGTGTTACTGTCTGCCTGTGAATGTCTGCATGTAACATTGTGCGTGACTGCCTGTAACTGAGTGTGTGTGTAAGTGCCTGTAACGGTGTGTGTTTGTGGCTGTAACTATGTGTATGACTGTCTGCCTGTGACCGTGTGTGTGACTGTATATGTGACTGTCTGTCTGTAACAGTGTGCGTGACTGTGTGTAACTGTTTGTAACTGACTGTGTTTGTGTGTAACTCTCTACCTGTAACTGTGTGTATGACTGCCTGTGACTATATGTGTGACTGTCTGCATGTGACTGTGTGCATGTGACTGCTTGTAACTGTGTGTGACTGTCTGCCTGTAACTGTGTGTGAGGGGGTGCAGGGATTTTGTAGAGGGGGGCAGGGGTTTTAAAAAGTTTACAAATTTGTTCAATACATTTTTTAAAACACTTTATAAATCTAACACATTTTAAAAATTTAGTAGGTTTTTTTTTTTTTTTTGGAGAAGGGGATGGGTAAGGGGGGTGCCAAACCCAGCACCTGCCCCAGGTGCCACATGCCCTAGGTACGCCCCTGGTCCCAGGTGTGACACATTAGATGGGGCCAAGTCATGCTATTATATGACAAAACTGCAAGGCCAGGTCCTTTAAGCTATCTGCCCATTGGGTGGCCCTAAGTGCATGGTTCCCCTAATGGGAACGCTCTGCCCGGCTGCACCTATGTGAAGAGCACATGTATGTGTGTGTGTGTGTGTGTATATATATATATATATATATATATATATATATACACACACACACACAGTATCTCACAAAAGTGAGTACACCCCTCACATTTTTGTAAATATTTCATTATATCATTTCATGTGACAACACTGAAGAAATTACACTCTGCTACAATGTAAAGTAGTAAGTGTACAGCCTGTATAATAGTGTAAATTTGCTTCCCCCTCAAAATAACAACTCACAGCCATTAATGTCTAAACAGTTGGCAAGTAAAAGTGAGTGCACTCCTAAGTGTACAAAATTGGGCCCAAAACTATCAATATTTTGTGTGGTCACCATTCTTTCCCAGCACTGCCTTAACCCTCATGTGCATGGAGTTCACCACAGCTTCACAGGTTGCCACTGGGGTCCTCTTCCACTCCTCCATGACGACATCACGGAGTTGGTGGATGTTAGAGACCTTGCGCTCCCCCACCTTCCATTTGAAGATGCCCCACAGATGCTTAATAGGGTTTAGGTCTGGAGACATGCTTGGCCAGTCCATCACCTTTGCATTCCGCTTCTTTAAAAAGGCAGTGGTCATCTTGGAGGTGTGTTTGGGATTGTTATCATGTTGAAATAGTGCCCTAGGGAGGGGATCATGTTCTGCTTCAGTATGTCACAGTACATGTTGGCATTCATGGTTCCCTCAGTTAGCTGTAGCTCCCCAGTGCTGGCAGCACTCATGTAGGCCCAGACCATGACACTCCCACCACCATGCTTGACTGCATGCAAGACACACTTGTCTTTGTACTCCTCACCTGGTTGCCGCCACACACGCTAGACACCATCTGAACCAAATAAGTTTATCTTGGTCTCATTGGACCACAGGACATGGTTCCAGTAATCTATGTCCTTAGTCTGCATGTCATCAGCAAACTGTTTGCGGGCTTTCTGGGACGACAGCCATGCAGACAAAGTTGATGCAGTGTGCGGCGTATGGTCTGAGCACTGACACCTGGTAATGCTGGCAGCCAGGGCCACCATCAGGAGGTGACAACCATACTAGTTGTCACGAACCTGGCAGCCCTGGGGGGCCCGGCCGCCCGGGCCCCATGTGTAGCGGCGGAACTGCCGCCGGTGCAGTTGCACCGGGGCATGCACGCTGATGGGGCCTATCGGGTGACCCACGCAGTACTGCTGGGAGGAAGTGGCCGTCACTTCCTCTCAGCTCCCTCCCCTCCGCGCCGCACGGGAGGGAAGAAAGCCACGCCGCTGGAGCCACGCCGACTCCAAACAGCCACAGCCTTCCACCTGTAAAAACAAAGTAAGAAAAATTAGCTGTATTTGTGTATGTCAGTATGTCTGTTAGTATGTCTGTATATATGTCAGTATGCCTGTATGTCTGTTAGTATGTCTGTGTGTATGTCTGTATGTGTGTATGTCAGTATGTCTGTATGTATGTCAGAATGTATGTGTGTATGTCTGTATGTATGTCAGAATGTCTGTGTGTATGTCTGTATGTGTGTATGTCAGTATGTCTGTATGTATGTCAGAATGTCTGTGTGTATGTCTGTATGTATGTCAGAATGTCTGTGTGTATGTCTGTATGTGTGTATGTCAGTATGTCTGTATGTATGTCAGAATGTCTGTGTGTATGTCTGTATGTATGTCAGTATGTCTGTGTGTATGTCAGTATGTCTGTATTTATGTCAGTTTGTCTGTATTTATGTCAGTATGTCTGTGTGTATGTCAATATGTCTGTATGTATGTCAGAATGTCTGTATGCATGTCAGTATGTTGGTATGTATGTCAGTATGTCTGTATGTATGACATAATGTCTGTGTGTGTGTCAGAATGTCTCTGTATATGTCAGTATGTCTGTATGAATGTCAGTCTGTATGTGTGTATGTCAGTATGTCTGTATGTATGTCAGAATGTCTGTGTGTATGTCAGTATGTCTCTATGTCTGTTAGTATGTCTGTGTGTATATCAGTTTGTCTCTATGTCTGTTAGTATGTTTGTGTATGTCAGTATGTCTGTATGTATGTCAGAATGTCTGTGTGTATGTCAGAATGTCTGTGTGTATGTCAGTATGTCTGTATGTATGTCAGTATGTCTGTATGTAAGTCAGAAGTCTGTCTGTATGTCTGTATGTCTGTTAGTATGTCTGTATGTATGTCAGCATACCTGTATGTATGTCAGAATGTCTGTGTGTATGTCAGTATGTCTGTATGTATGTCAGTATGTCTGTATGTATGTCAGAATGTCTGTATGTATGTCAGTATGTCTGTGTGTATGTCAGTATGTATGTATGTATGTCAGTATGTATGTATGTATGTATGTCTGTATGTATGTATGTCTGTATGTATGTCAGTGTAACGGACCGTTTTGCACAAAAGGGGTAAAAACCGTTTAGGCGATCGGCCCCCTTTCCAGAGATACAGGCACAGCTACTGCAGAACAACAAACTCTTGAACTGGATACAAAATAGCACTTCAACTCCCGAACTGGAACCTCCCAAATAGCTGCTAGCAGACGAACAGGAAAAGCAGACAATCAGCTTACACTCCTGGCAATCAGTCTCTAACAGCATACAGTGAATCCCACCGCTGCCACCAATTGTAACGGACCGTTTTGCACAAAAGGGGAAAAAACCGCTTAGACGATAATCCCCTTTCAGAGACAGGCACAGCTACTGTAGAATCACCAAAACTCACGAACTGAATACAAGTGAATGCTCCAAACTCCCGAACGGCATACAAGGGAATGCTCCAAACACTCGAACTGCATACAAGTGAATGCTTCAAACTCCCGAACGGCATACAAGGGAATGCTCCAAACACTCGAACTGCATACAAGTGAATGCTCCAAACTCCCGAACGGCATACAAGGAATAAGGTAGCACTCCAAATACACGAACAGGAACCATACGAATTGCTGCTACCAGACGAACAGGAAAAGCTCCCAAGCGGCTTACACTCCTGGCAATCAGTCCTTAGCAGCATACAGTAAATCCCCCCAAAAACGAGACAAGGCTCCGTGTTGAGGGTCAAGCAGTGGTCTGAGGTGCTGGCACACCCAGCCTGGTTTTTATTACAGTGTTTCAAATACAGGACCACCCACAGGGAGGGATAAACAACCAATCATATCACAGTTACATCCCACATATTCCCTCCCCTTATCCTGAGAGGAAACTCAATTATACAAACAGTTAAAACATACTTTCTACCCAACTTTCATAACTCCAAAACCATACATCACATTCACATAAAATTACATATTCTCAAACAATCCATTCAGGGGAACAACATATTCAAAAATGGCACAAATCAGACAAGGGGTTCAAAAGTTAGTAAAAAGTCCTTTGTGACTAAATGAAGCATGGCTTTCTGGCCCAAACCAGTTTCAGAGTCTTCTATCCTGGAGATAAGTAATTCAATTATCTCCCAGGACAGACACAAGACTCCATTAAGCACATGGTTGCAAAGAGACACAAAACACTTTAAAATACATAAAGTCACCTTTATACATAAAACACAGACATTTCACATATCCCCAGATAGCTCAGGTCTGAGCGCACATTATTAAGTGAATGGCACTCAGACCACACGAATACAGTTTAATCGACATGGAGCCAAAGTCTTTACAGTCAGTTTCATACAAATGGGCTCCATGGGATTCCTATCTGGGGTATAACACATTAAAACAAATCTACCGAACCCCAGGCAGAAAAGCACGAATTAAACTTTTCTGCAGGTAAAAAAGATGTCTTTTAACAGGGGGCCATAGTCCAAAGGCAGCAGGCGAGTAACCAGGCTTCTCCAATGCAATGTGGCGAGATTGGTCTCGTCACATCTCTCCCCTTTTCCAAACAGACTAACAGGGTATCTGACCTCCTGCCGGTCAGTGCCCTTGTTAGTCCAGCAGCCCACCCACAAAACATAATCAACAGCACAGCCCACCCACAATAAATGGTTACTACACCTGGGTAAAGGAGAAGCTTGTCCATGTCCAGGTGCCTCACCACGGCTGTGCTGGGTACGGGTACGCTGACTTGGTGGGTTGCTGCGTGGGCAGAGACCAGCGGCACTCTGCCCTGTTGCCAGCGCTACTGGGAGGGTAGCCTGGTTGAAGCCTGGTTGTTGGAGGGGGAGACCGACTGTCTCCCCTTTAAATACACCGCTCTGCTGCTGGAGACCGACTGTCTCCCCTTTTGTTGCACAGCTCTGCTGCCGGAGGGGGAGACCGACTGTCTCCCCTTTGGATACTCTAAGATGTCGCTGGGGAGAGGGGGTAACAGGCTCCTCTCCCGATAGAACACTCTGCCGCTGGGGAAAGGAGACTGAGCTCTCTATTCCCTGCCCATTAATGATCCGCCGCTGGGGAGAGGTGGTAGCAAGCTCCTCTCCCATACATACTTTCATCCTCTGTGGAGGGAGACCGACTGTCTCCGCTCCCAATACAGTGTCCTGCTGCTGGGGAAAGGAGACTGGGCTCTCTATTCCCGGTAGGACACTCTGCCGCTGGGGAATGGAGACTGGGCTCCCAATTCCCTGCTGTATCTCCCGCTGGGGAATGGAGACTGGGCTCCCAATTCCCGGCACATCACTCGGCCGCTGGGGAATGGAGACTGGGCTCCCAATTCCCAAAAAATCATGCTGCTGCTGGGGGGCAGGAACAACTACCTCTGCCCCCTGTAGCTCAGCCTGCCGCTGGGGAGGGAGGACGCTGCTCTCCTCTCCCTGCACTTCACACTGCCTTCCCGGCATATCACTCTGCTGCTGGGGGGCAGGAACAACTACCTCTGCCCCCTGTAACTCAGCCTGCCGCTGGGGAATGGAGCTTGGGCTCCCAATTCCCTGCAATATCTCCCGCTGGGGAATGGAGCTCGGGCTCCCAATTCCCTGCAATACCGGTGGAGAGACCTCGATCCCCTCTCCACCTGCCGCCAGGGGTTCCTCCCAGTAAATTTCAACAATATCTTCCCAGCTGAATGGGTCTGAGACTGGATCTGTCACTCTGCTGTCCTGCGGAGCCTTCCTAATGGAGTGGAAGAGATCTCGGTAGTCCTGCTCCAGTTCCCACTCCAGGGTTGCTAGGTGAGCCAGGTCTTGCTCTACCTCATGGGGGTCATCCCAGTCATGCCTAGCCTCCCTCTCGTAGAAAATTTCCTGAAGTCTGTTCTGCGCAGGGCTCCCGAAGTCAGGCTCTGCAAAGGACTCCCATAACAAGCCAGGACCATCAAACTCCTCTCCCTCTGGCTTGTCATGCTCAGCTGTCCAGGGTATATACTGTGCCATATACCACCAGAGCGCCTGGTAGGCATCCTCCAGCCATAGCTCCTGCCATACCCGATGCTCTAGTTCCTTCACCCATTCCTCCAGGGGCTGCTCTCCCAGGAAGGGCATCCGCAGGGCCACTTGCTTCTGCAACCGCTGCTCTTCACTGGGGAGACTCTCACCCCGCTGGTATTGTACATTATCCAGGGCCTGGTACCAGATGCCTTTCCTTAATGCATCCCGGCCATCCAGGTCCTCCTCCTTGTATAACACTGCTGGTTCCATTCTGTTGCTTTTAGGGTCGCTGTACAGGGACATGCGTTGCCCCCACTTGTAAATCCAAAGAAACGGTGTCTCCTGTAGCTGTCCTTCTGGCTGTAGGAACGATCCCGCCGCTTGCCACCAATTGTAACGGACCGTTTTGCACAAAAGGGGTAAAAACCGTTTAGGCGATCGGCCCCCTTTCCAGAGATACAGGCACAGCTACTGCAGAACAACAAACTCTTGAACTGGATACAAAATAGCACTTCAACTCCCGAACTGGAACCTCCCAAATAGCTGCTAGCAGACGAACAGGAAAAGCAGACAATCAGCTTACACTCCTGGCAATCAGTCTCTAACAGCATACAGTGAATCCCCCCAAGAACGAGACAAGGCTCCGTGTTGAGGGTCAAGCAGTGGTCTGTTTAATGAGGGCTACCTGCCCAGTATTTATGCAGGTCTCCCACCTGGTGGACACTCCCCTAGGGGACCAAATGGGAGACTGTGACAAAAGACAGACAAGTAGACAAATAGGACACACAGTCACAATATATTCCCACAATGCATCCTGGCTTCCTCCCCTCTGCCCTGGGAGATAATTGGGAAGTAATTAAATTATCTCCCAAGACAAAGGCAAAACTCCATTACACATGTGGGGACACAAAACCAGTATTATACTTTAAAATACATAAAGTAACATTTATTACATAAAACACAGACATGTAACATATCCCCAGATAGCTCAGGTTTGAGCGCACATTATTAAGCGAATGGCGCTCAGACCACATGAATACAGCTTTTCTCCAGGCGAAATAAAGTCTTTTAAAAGGGGGCCATAGTCCAGAGGCAGCAGGCGAGCAACCAGGCTTCTCCAATGCAATGTGGCGAGATTGGTCTCGTCACAGTCAGTATGTCTGTATGTCTGTATGTCAGAATGTCTGTATGCCAGAATGTATGTATGTGTGTCAGTATGCATGTGTGTATGTAATTATGTGTGTATGTCAGTATGTATGTATGTCAGTATGTCTGTATGCATGTCAGTATGTCTGTATGCATGTCAGTATGTCTGTATGTCTGTGTGTATGTCAGTATGTCTGTATGCGTGTCAGTATGTCTGTATGCATGTCAGAATGTCTGTATGCATGTCAGAATGTATGTATGTATGTGTGTATGTCAGTATGTCTGTATGTATGTCAGAATGTCAGTATGTCTGTATGTATGTCAGAATGTCTGTATGTATGTCAGAATGTATGTTTGTCTGTATGTGTGTCTGTGTGTATGTATGTCAGTATGTATGTGTGTATGTCAGTATGTATGTATGTATGTCAGAATGTATGTCTGTGTGTTTAAGTCAGTATGTGTATGTATGCATGTCTGTGTGTATGTATCTGTATGTATTTCAATATGTATGTATATGTCTGTGTCTGTCTGTTTATATATGTATGTATGTCAGTATTTGTGTGTGTGTGTATTTATGTCCTTATGCGTGTGTGTGCAGTGTGCATAGGAATTTGTTCATATTGTTTATTGTCCGGCCCCCAACAGTGTCTGAGGGACCGTGAACTGGTCCCTTGTTTAAAAAGTTTGAGGACCCCTGTCATTATGTATGTATGTCATTATGAATGTATGTCTGCATGTCATTATGAACGTATGTCTGTGTATATGGATGTCCGTATATATGAATGTATGTATGTATGTCTGTCAGTATGTCTGTATATATGCGTGTATGCCATTATGAATGTATGTCTGTGTATGTATGTGTGTATGGATGTCAGTGTCTGTATGAATATATGTTTGTCAGTATGTCTGTCTGTATGTATGTATATATGTATGTATGCCAGTTTGAATGAATGTATGTCTGTGTGTATGTATGTTGGTGTATGTATGTGTATGTCCTCATTCATGTGTGTCTGTATGTATGTTAGTATGTGTCTATCTGTCACTATGTATGCCTGTGTGCTGTATATGTGTGTATGTCTCAGTATGTGTGTGTCAGTACGTATGCCTATATGCGTGTATGTCTGTTTCAGTATGTGTGTCTGTTAGTATGTATCTTTGTGTGTGTGTGTGTGTGTGTATCTGTGTCCTTTTGTATTAGTTTGTGTTTTTGTGTCTGTGTGTGTATTCCTGTGGGCAGGATTTGGAGACAGGCCCTGTGGGCGGGATTGGAGGCGGGACCAACGGGGCCCAGGCCCTGAGCTGAGTTAGGGGCCCCAAAATTTCTGGTGGCTGCCCTGCTGGCAGCACTCATACTTCTATTTCACAAAGACAACCTCTGGATATGACTCTTCTTTGGTCGACCATGGTGAGGCCTCTTCTGAGTGGAACCTGTCCTGTGAAACCACTGTATAGTCTTGCCTACCATGCTGCAGCTCAGTTTCTGGGTCTTGGCAATCTTCTTATAGCCTAGGCCATCTTTATGTAGAGCAACAATTATTTTTTTCATATCCTCAGAGAGTTCCATGTTGAACTTCCAGTGACCAGTATGAGAGCGTGTGAAAGTGATAACACCAAATTTAACACACCGGCTCCACATTCACACCTGAGACCTTGTAACTCTAACCAGTCACATGACACCGGGTAGGGAAAATGGCTAATTGGGCCCAATTTGTACATTTCCACTTAGGGGTGTACTCACTTTTTTTGCCGGTTTAGACATTAATAGGTGTGTGTTGAGTTATTTTGAGGGTACAGCAAATTTACACTCTTATATAGGCTGTACACTTACTATTTTACATTGTAGCAGAGTGTAATTTCTTCAGTATTGTCACATGAAAAGATATAATAAAATATTTACAAAAATGTGAGGGGTGTACTCTCTTTTGTGAGATACTGTATGTGGCAAACCTAGCCACTTGGACTATAACTGGAGACTGTACCTTTAAGGGTTGCCAATAGGTCTGGCGAGATATGCACTTTACACTTATGTATATGCGTAATGTATTTTCTGTATTGCCTGTACTGCGGTTTCCGCCGAATGCAAATGGCAGTTTTGTAGTATTGCAAACTATATAAATTATGTACGCATACACATATAAACTCTGGTCTGTCTACTTTGAATAAATATTTTTTAGAGACAAAATAACAACATACAAATAATGACACACAATCTAACTAAAACAATAACAACAACAACAACCACAATCTAACTAACTGACAATACTAAACCTTATAAAGTCATGAGATCCCACTCACAGTTTGTCAGGATTACAAGTTGATCCAGCACGCAGAACTGTGTCACACCTAGGACTAAGGATAATGTATAACCGGACCTTCGAATGGCCGAACTTAACATATCCTAAAATAGTCAAAATACTTGGTGAGGTCAGGAACACAGAATTATACACAACAATGAGGGGAAGCCAAATGTCAAGGATACAAGAATTCAGGGAAGTCAAAACAAAGCCATAGTCAAATACCAGAAAATCAAAACCAGGAACGCACTCTCGGATTACCATCAGGATGAAACCACGACAGGGCAATGAGCAAAAGGAAAATTGTGGATCCGATTGGCTGTAACCGGCCTTTGACCCCAAAAGCAATTACCAGATTTCCATGTGCATGATTGCTGCTCGGCACAACTTTTCCTGTCAGGATAGTAATGTTGCTCGGCGCAACTTTTCCTGTCAGGACGGTAATCTTGCTCGGCACAACTTTTCCTGTTAGGACAGTAAATGCCATTAACCACATTTTTATGTGTGGCTCAATACGTGACACAGTTCACCATGATAAAAATTAGCCCATGTATGCTCATTTGTCTGCTCAGTAGCACAGCCAAGAAAGAACAGGGAGGAATGGAGATAGGGGGAAGTGGTCATCTCTTTCCTGACTTGTAAAGGTATTGAATTACCTAATTACCATACCAAAGGGTAAAGCTTAACCCCCTGTAATAATGGCATACCTGAGCTTGGTCACATGACCCCTAGTCACAATATTAGTTTGATGACAGAATGTCACCACACCCCCACTCTCTGCTATTGCCCTGTACCCCCCTTCTCACTCTCAACTATTGCCCTGTATCCCACCCTCCCCACTTTCTGCTTCTGCTCTCCCATGGTCCACCCACTCTCTGCTTCAGCCCTGTGCCCCCCAACTTTCTTCCCTGTGCCACCCCTGTGTTTCTGCCCTGTGCCCCCCACTCTGTTTTGGCCCTATGCTCCCCTCTCTCATCCTCTGCCCTGCGCCTCCACACTCTCTCTCTGCTTCTGCCCTGCTGCAAACATAAAAAATATCACATGTACATGTTTATGTAGGTCAGAATGTGTGTGTATTACTGAGTGTCAATGTGTGTATATGAGTGTGTGTGTGCCAGTGTGTGTATTTGAATGTGTGTGTATCTGAGTGTGTGTACCTGTGTATCAAGGTGTGTGTATGTGTCAGTGTGTTTACATGTGTGTTAATGTGTATATATATCTGTGTAAGTATGTATGTGCATACATCCCAGCAATCAAAAACATGCAAACACATCCATTACATACAAACACATCCCTAATTTCAAACTCCAAAATGTATATATATATGTATAAACACAACCCTTCACTCAAACACCAATACTACACACAAGTAGTGATGTACCGAACGGTTCGCGAACGGTTCGCCACGAACGGTTCGCCACGGACTCATCATTGAGTAAACTTTGACCCTGTACCTCACAGTCAGCAGACACATTCCAGCCAATCAGCAGCAGACCCTCCCTCCCAGACCCTCCTACCTCCTGGACAGCTCTCTAAGAATGCAGCTTCACAATGAATGAAAAATGGATGCTGTCCAGGAGGTGGGAAAGTCTGGGAGGGAGGGTCTGCTGCTGATTGGCTGGAATGTGTCTGCTGACTGTGAGGTACAGGGTCAAAGTTTACTCAATGATGAGTCCGTGGCGAACCGTTCGCGAACCGTTCGGCGAACCGTTCGGGACATCACTACACACAAGCGTACATCAGCATGTTTAAAAGACACTACAGCCAAACACATTTTTATTGTAATATGGTTGTATGAATATCCATTTTATCAGCCCAATACATATTTATTTATTTTTTTTTTTCTAAAATATTAAAACATTCAAAATTTATCAAAATATTACAATATAATTTTTTTCCATAATATTACATAATTTTGAGGGTATATCTAAATATCTTATATTCATTTTAAAATGTATTCAATAGTGATGTCTCGAATGGTTCGCGAACGGTTTGCCGAGGACTCATCATTGAGTAAACTTTGACCCTGTACCTCACAGTTAGCAGACACATTCCAGCCAATCAGCAGCAGACCCTCCCTCCAAGACCCTCCCACCTCCTGGACAGCATCCATTTTGAAGCTGCATTCTTAGTGAGCTACAGGGTCAAAGTTTACTCAATGATGAGTCCGTTGCAAACCGTTCGGCGAACCGTTCGGGACATCACTAGTATTCAACAATAATAAATCGAGGCCATAGCAAGCTAATAGTGAAATTGTTTGTAAACAGTTTAACCGCTTTCAAATAGACAGAACCAAGATAGCATAACCTGTTCATCACATTGTGGAGGTAATACTGTCTAGAAAAAACCCCAGATATTAAGATGTCATAGTTGACATATTTTAAGGTGATATTAAGATGGCATATGTTTATTGTGAAGAAATGCTGTCACTGAGTGCCATGCCTACATATGGGCCCTGTAAAAAGCATGTGAAAAGACTTTGTTTGTGTGATTTCTCTGGTTTATTTTTGGGGTTCCTATATGTGTTGGATGTATATTTAATAGTTTATGTTTTGTGATCTGTAACTCTAGTGCCTGGGGGATAATTGGGTTAAGCCAAGTCTCTTTTGTATATGGTATTCAATCAAGGGTTTCCTGTGGGGCTTGATGATTACCATATCAAGGGACTTCCTATCTAAAAGGCAAGCAAGACATATGCCAGACTTGAGCTCAGACTTCCAGGACACTGCTGTGTGACTTCCCATAACCTACAGAATAGCTCTGCTGGAGTCCAAGCTTCAAAAAGGAACTGGGGTGGTAAGCTAGGACATTCCATGCAATCAATTAACCTCTTTTGAAATATTAAAATGTGTGTGTGTGTGGGATTGGAAATTGTAGATTTTCTGTACCTGAGAGGGGACTGAATTCTCTCTGAAACACAGAGGATCATGGGAGGACCCTGTAACCCCTTGCGGGGGGTTTTTGCATAAAAGGCTGTGTGTACCAACAAAGGATGTCAGAGTTGTACCCTTCATCTAGTCTTGACTGATGTTTGGGGAAGGGATCACTGAACCGCTGAGTTTACTTGTATGCTGTACTTTGATTCCTGGGAACGTAGGAATCGGCGCCCGAACTGCGAGCTATAATCACTAAATACCTAGTAGCTCGGGAGGAACCAAACAAATGGGTAATGGAATACCAGCATTTGTTACATTTATGCCTTGATAAGAGTTAGATGATATGTTGATCTTTTTGTTTTAAAATTGCTGCAAATTATATATATATAATTATTAAATACATAAGTATATATTGTTTTGAAGTATCAAGTTTATACCTACCTAGTATATTGTAATATCTTGCTCTTTGTCTTATATATTTTTGTTTAACATAGAAATGTTAAAAGGGATGAGCTATTTTCATGACTTTTGCCTCATCGTTGTGGTCGTGTTTAATTTTACGGTCTTACAGCAGCTCAGTTAAAGTATGGAAATAATCTAGTTTCACTGTCTTTTATGGATCTTGAAGTTGTATGAAGTCCTATAACAGCTGGAAATTGAGATTTAATTTTCTTGCAAAAATCATCTATATGGAATTCACAGTTAGGAGCCATTGGCTCCTGTTGGTTTTTAATGATTGTTGTGTATTTCAATGATGGCTTGGTTGTTAGTTTTATGTTTTCACTTTAGTTTGATGCAATTTTCTTGCACCTCTAGATGGGGTGTGAACTTACTGCTTGGCCAGTTTATTTAGCTTGCTAGATAGATTCATTGTTGATATGTATTTTGCGTATAAAGATCGTTGGTAGTTGTTTTTATAAGAAAGGATCTTAAGAGTGTATTATGACCTTTGTGCTGTAAGAAAAAAAAAACATTTCAGATCCCTCCAAAAAATGAAGTATGGTTACTCCACAGGGTTACCTCCCATCCAATGTAGTGCTCACAATTTCAAGTCCTACACGAACAGCCAGGCCTAAAAGTTAAAATTTTAAGTCCTGAATTAAAGGGATGCAGTAGTCATCAAAACAACTTAAGCTTAATTAAACAGTTTTTGTGTATAGATCATACATCTGACGTTGCACTCCTCAATTCATTACCATTTAGGAGTTTAACCACTTGTGTTTCTGTTTCTTTTTTTCTTTTTTTTTTTAAAGTTTTTATTTAACATATGCAAGATATTAATAGTAATATGCAAATTATTAATATTGTTGTCAATTTACAAAGAAGAAAATAGGATGCAATTGTGTAAGATAGCACAAACATAAAAATGGTGCAGTGTATACTATGCATACAAACATCTTTAGTTTAAGGATAATTACCATAGTCTGGTGTTCATAAATCCCACATCTGCGTACTTTATGTTGCTAGGTTACTTAGGAGTTTTCCTCTTTTTTATAGGGTGTCTAGACTGATGGTGTTACTGATTCGGTCATAGTAAGCAATGCCCTAAAGAAGAGGTGTTTCCAACGTTCGTGGAAACTTGAGATGAATATTTAATGGCTTTATTAGTTTAACTTGTGGTATCTTACTAATGCATAAGATTAGAGTATTGGATTCAGTACAATGGAGTACTGTGAAAGGAATTCTATGTACAACAATCTAATTGTGTCCATAATAAACTAATCCCAGGTGAGCTAAGGGGATATTTGTGTGCACCATGGCAGGGGGTGCAAGCGTTGGGGTCGGATTCTTTAGTGTTGTGTGTTATGTGGTTTGGCTTGAGTGCTGAATTGTGTTTTTAAGAGAGATGCTTACTGTAACTGCACCCCCAGGCATAAAAGGGTTAAACCACTGTTTAGTAGACCTTCCCCTTCCAGAGACACAGGCATAGCTACTGTAGACACCAATCCACCAAACTGGAGAAGCATATGACTGCCATAAACAGTCGAACCGGAACCATACGAATGCTGTAAACAGCCGAAGAGGAAAAACCACACATATAGGTTTACACTCCTAGCAGTCAAACTGGAACAGCATACAATAAATCTCCCCAAGAACGAGACAAGGCTCCGTGTTGAGGGTCAAGCAGTGAACAGACAGAGCTGTGGGTTTATTGTTCTTATATACACATTAGTACCACCCACAGGGTTTTGGAACAAAACCAATAAACCCATACAATACTCTCAGACACTCCCACACAAAATCCTCCCCTCTGCCTGTGATACAATTACCTTACACAATGGGTAATGTAATTATCACAAGCAGAGAAATACAATTTTTCCACATTATTCATAACTTGAAAAGTATGCATCACATTCACATTACATTTTCAGAATCAGTGTCAGGGATCCGCGGGCGGCTAGGAGGGGAGGCTGCACGCCACTTGAAGCACTCACCCTCAGTCCATCACCGCCCGCGGTCTCCCCTCCTCTTACCTGTCGGCGAGCGGCGTCTCTTCTCTGCCGCTCGCTGCTTGCGTCCTTCACGACCCCCAGCGGCAGCATGTATAACGCTGCACGCTGGGAGGTCAATGAATTATGCAAACGCTGGGGTCACGTGAGTGGCCCGGCGTTAAAGAAACAGTACCACAATCACAGTGGGAGGTATAGATATCCCCCACGTGTGATTGTTAATTCTGATTGGAAGTTATCCAATCAGAATTAAACCAAGGGTATTTATACTTACCTTTCCTGTCCTTCAGTGCCCTGTTGTGGTCTTGTGATACCTGTAGTGCTGTTCTCTCGTGTTGCTCTCTGGTTTCCGATTATTTGGCTCGTTATTCCAATTATCCTGTCTTCTCCACTCCATTGACCTCGGCTTGTTTCTCGTTCTCCCGTTTTCTGGCTCCCTTTACTTGGCTTGTCTCCTGACCACTCTAAGAACCGGTATAGCACCCTTCCTCTCTGTGACCTGTTAGCGTGTTAGGTTCTGGAATCGTGACATTACAACAGGGCCACCATGGAACCTGCTGACATTCCACAGCTGTTAGTAAATCAGGAGGCTAGAATGGATGGTTTAGACCACCGTATGGATCAGTTTGCTCAGGCTTTACAAACCATACTGGCTCGTACTGCCCACTTGCAACCTGCCATTCAAGAAGCTGTTGCTGCTGTGCCAGAACCCATTCCTGATCCAGTACCCGCTCCTGCTCACGTGGTTCACATGACGCCACCTCAGCGCTATAGCGGTGATCCAGCATTGTGCCGGGGTTTCCTCAACCAAATCGATATTCATTTGGTGATGAATCCTCGTTCCTACCCCACTGACAGAACCAAAATTGCTTTTTTGATCAATCATTTGTCCGGGAAAGCTCTAGCATGGGCTAATCCCATGTGGGAGAATACGTCCCCAATGTCCTTTGCAGACTTTTTAACAGCTTTTAAACGTACATTTGATCAACCCGGCCGGGTTGCTTCTGCTGGCAAAGCTCTGCTTAGGGTCCGACAAGGTAATAGATCTGGTAACAAGGAAAAGAGAAAGACAGCGCTAAATAACTTATAGGCAGCAACCTTATAAAGGGGATCCCTCAAACCCTTTAATTTAGATAAAATAAGAAAAAAGAAGAAAAAAAAGAAGAAAAAAGGCTGCACACACAGATAAAATTAGAATAGAATAAAATAAAAAAGTTATATAATAAAATATGAGATATTAATAAAGTCCAATTGGAAAGAAGGAAAAGTCCAATATTATTGTCCTTACAGATAGTCTTTGCTGTTGACGTCTTCTACTTTGTAGTGAGTCCACTTATATGAAAGATAAAAAGAGAGAGGGGGACAACCAATAGTGTAGTATGTAGAGTTCTAATATGGATGTGTAGAAATAATAATATAAAACTCACATTTGTCAGAGCTAATGTCCTAGCTCTGGAATAAAGCGCATACGGCGGTTTGATCCCCGCTTATGGGATATAGATGGGTTCCTCTCTGTGATACGTGTCCAGTTTCTCGAAATAAAAGAGACAGCCAATAGTGCTCACTGTATAGCAATATTGATAAAATAATAAAAGAATGTACTTACAAAACCAGAGCAGACCAACTGCTCCGTGATGACAGCTTGGGTGGATTGATCCCCACCTTGGATTTCTTCAAATGCAGGAAACTTCCAGGGGTTTTCAGGTATTTTTTTTTTTTTTTTTAAACCAATAAAAATAATAATTAAAAAGCCAGGGTAAAAAGAGTATTATGTGTCTATAAAAAAAGATTATTGGCACAAGCAAATGACCAAAAATACTTTAATATATTTACAAACACAATAATTAAATATCCATAACGCGTTTCGTCTAAGACTTTTATCAAATGGAATAACAGATGATACCTGGCTTGTAGGTGTTATATAGGAACATAACTCATTTGAAATTGGCGCCAAAAATTGGTCCGTCCAATCAGAAACAAAATCACATTTAAAACTTAAAATATGTTCAAAACTTAGTCAGTATACAATTTATAGTAATATAACTTGTTTCCAATGGTTAGAAATCAAAAACGAGGGTTAGAAAGTGTAATTTAGAACATTTCAAAACGATCACGTGACCCAAGCTGTCATCACGGAGCAGTTGGTCTGCTCTGGTTTTGTAAGTACATTCTTTTATTATTTTATCAATATTGCTATACAGTGAGCACTATTGGCTGTCTCTTTTATTTCGAGAAACTGGACACGTATCACAGAGAGGAACCCATCTATATCCCATAAGCGGGGATCAAACCGCCGTATGTGCTTTATTCCAGAGCTAGGACATTAGCTCTGACAAATGTGAGTTTTATATTATTATTTCTACACATCCATATTAGAACTCTACATACTACACTATTGGTTGTCCCCCTCTCTCTTTTTATCTTTCATATAAGTGGACTCACTACAAAGTAGAAGACGTCAACAGCAAAGACTATCTGTAAGGACAATAATATTGGACTTTTCCTTCTTTCCAATTGGACTTTATTAATATCTCATATTTTATTATATAACTTTTTTATTTTATTCTATTCTAATTTTATCTGTGTGCGCAGCCTTTTTTCTTCTTTTTTCTTAGGGTAATAGATCTGTAGCGGATTACACCATTGAATTCCGCACTCTAGCAGCTGAAGTGGTTTGGAATAACGACGCTCTCGTAACAGCTTTTCAGGAGGGTTTGGCCGCTTACATATTAGACGAAATAGCATCCAGGCAATTGCCTGTTCTTCTGGATGATGTAATAGATTATATCATTCTTATTGACAACCGTATTAGAGAGAGGCATAGTCAAAGAAGGATGAATACCCAGGGGTTACCTGCTTTACCCAGTACTGCATTACTAGCATTACCTCCCCCTAATCAACCACCTCCCGAACCCATGCAATAAGGTGCTGTAGGCTTATCTGAAGCTGAAAGAACGTACCGCAGAAGGGAGGGTTTGTGCCTTTATTGTGGTAAGGGGGGGCATCTCCGAAGAAACTGTCCTAGTTTGCAGGGAAACTCCCGCACCTAAGGCCTAGAGAGGGGTCGGCCTCCGGTGTTATGGTTTTTTCCCCTCATGTGTCCATCTCCAGACCATTTATTACGGTTACTCTTTTGGTCAATCAAACCACGATAACAACTAAAGCCTTGATCGATTCAGGTGCTGCAGACAACTTTATGGATGAGAACTTTGCTAAAACCGCAGCCTTGAATCTGATCCAAAAGGCCACACCGTTGGCCGTTGAGGCCATAGATGGTAGACCACTTGATAAACCTCTGGTGACCCATGAAACCCAAGAAATGGTTATGGTCGTGGGTGCCTTACACAAAGAAAGGATAACCTTCCAAATAATTCACTCCCCTACAGCTACCATCGTTCTGGGCTTCCCCTGGTTAGATAAGCATAACCCTGTACTTGATTGGGGTTGTCTAGATATACTCTCCTGGGGGGTATCTTGTCAACAAGACTGTATGGCCCGTTTACGTCCCGTTTGTTTACTTAATGTGCCTACAGCTAAACCACTTTCTTTTTCTGTCCCTCCTGTGTATGAAGACCTCGCATTGGTCTTTGAAAAGAGGGAAGCTGATAAACTACCCCCACACCGGGATTATGATTGTGCCATAAACCTGTTACCTGGAACGATGCCTCCTAGGGGTAAGGTCTACCCGCTTTCTGAGAAAGAAAACCAGGTCATGGAGGAGTACATACAGGAATCCTTATGTAAAGGTTTTATCAGAAGGTCCTCCTCTCCGGCTGGTGCTGGTTTCTTTTTTGTTGCCAAGAAAGAGGGCGATTTGAGGCCATGTATAGACTATAGGGGCCTGAATAATATAACAGTTAAAAACGCTTATCCTATCCCTCTCATTACTGAGTTGTTTGACGGTGTTAAAGGTTCTAGCTATTTTACTAAACTAGACCTAAGGGGGGCTTACAACTTGGTTCGTATAAAAGAAAATGATGAATGGAAGACAGCGTTCAATACACGCAGTGGGCATTACGAGTATCTAGTCATGCCTTTTGGACTGTGTAATGCTCCTGCTGTCTTATCGCAGGTTTATTAAAAACTTTTCATCGGTCTCCTATCACGAAACTGACTAAAAAGGGTTTGCACCCCAGGGTTTGGACTCCTGAAGCCATTAAAGCCTTCGAAACTCTCAAAAAGACATTTGCCACTGCCCCTGTGTTACACCATCCTGATCCTTCCCTTCCCTTTATAATGGAAGTAGACGCTTCAGAATCAGGTGTAGGAGCTGTATTATCACAAAGACTATCCTATAACGACCCCCTCCATCCCTGTTGTTACTTTTCTAAAAAACTGTCTGATTCGGAAAAGAATTACGACGTCAGGAACAGGGAACTATTAGCTATTGTGATGGCTTTTAAAGAGTGGAGGTACTTATTAGAAGGAGCTAGACACAAAATCCTGGTTATAACTGATCATAAGAATCTCTCCTATATAGCTGATGCTAAAAGGTTGTCCTCTCGTCAAGCCAGATGGTCCTTATTTCTTTCACACTTTCAGTTCATTATCACATATAGGCCTGGGTACCGTAATGTCAAGGCTGATGCTATCTCCCGACAATACGAACCTTTGGAGTCTATTGCCCCCGCTCCTGAACCCATTGTACCCACGTCTAAGATAATAGCTGCTACCCGTTTGGTTATTTCGTCTCTTTTCCTTGATGGTATCAAAGCATACCAAACCCAAGCACCCTCTGAGACACCTGTTGGTAGATTATACGTGAAAGAAAAAGATAAAAAGAATTTGTTAGCTTTATTTCACACCGCCAAAACGGCTGGTCACACAGGGGTTACCAAAACATACAAGGGTCTCCTTCAACAGTTTTGGTGGCCTTCACTTAAGCAAGACGTAGTGGATTATGTGCAGGCTTGTCGTGTTTGTGCACAGTGTAAGTCCCCTAATGTTAAACCTCTGGGACTCCTTATGCCTCTATCCGTACCCAAGAAACCATGGACCCACTTATCCATGGACTTTATTGTGGATCTTCCTTCATCCGATGGAATTACAGTAATTTTGACTGTGACTGATAGGTTCTCTAAAATGGCACACTTTATTCCACTTAAAAAACTACCTTCTGCGGTTCAGTTGGCTCAGGTATTTGCCAAAGAGGTTTTTCGCTTGCATGGTATACCACAGGATATCGTATCTGACAGGGGTCCTCGATTTGTCTCTCGGTTTTGGAGGGGCTTTTGTGCTGAGATGGGGATTTCCTTGTCGTTTACTTCCTTCTATTATCCACAATCTAATGGAGCTGCCGAACGGGCGAATCAATCTGTGGAGTTATATTTACGCTGCTTCACGAATGCACACCAGGACAACTGGTCTCACCTCCTTCCCTGGGCTGAATTCGCCAGGAACACTGTGACTCATTCATCCACTGGCTTAAGTCCTTTTATGGTTGCTTATGGGTTCCAACCCTCTGTCCTTCCCGGCGTATTCTCCGACAAGGGAATACCCGCTTTGGACGAGCACCTCACCTCCTTACGGAAGATGTGGGATCAGGTCCATGCTACTCTTTCTCGTGCGACTGCTACTCAGAAGAGATTTGCTGATCATCGTAGGGGTGCTGCTCCTTCTTATGTCCCGGGTGATAGGGTTTTGTTGTCCTCTAAGAGTCTCCGCCTCAGGGTCCCCTCGATGAAATTCGCGCCCAGGTTCCTTGGCCCCTATAAGATATTGCGTAGGGTCAATCCTGTGTCCTACTCCCTGGCCTTGCCTCCTTCCATGTGTATACCTAACACTTTTCACACCTCCCTTTTGAAGCCCCTGCTCTGTAATCGATTCTCTGGTCCTCTCAGGCGTCCAGATTCCCTCCGCGCTGTCTCTAGTGACGTGTACGAAGTGGCTGCTCTGCTTGATTCTCATTTTTCTCGGGGTCGGTTGCAGTATCTGGTTGATTGGAAGGGTTACGGCCCTGAGGAGCGGTCCTGGGTTTCTGCCTCTGACTTGAATGCGCCCTCTTTGCTCCGCTCCTTTCATGCGCAGTTTCCTTTGAAGCCTTCGGCTTCCCGCCCGTTGGGCGGGCCTCGAGGGGGGAGTTATGTCAGGGGTCCGCGGGCGGCTAGGAAGGGAGGCTGCATGCCACTTGCAGCACTCACCCTCAGTCCATCGCCGCCCGCAGTCTCCCCTCCTCTTACCTGTCGGCGAGCGGCGTCTCCTCTCCTCCGCTCGCCGCTTCCGTCCTTCACGCCTCCCAGCGGCAGCATGTATAACGCTGCACGCTGGGAGGTCACTGATTTATGCAAACGCCGGGGTCACGTGAGTGACCCGGCGTTAAAGAAACCGTACCACAATCACAGTGGGAGGCATAGATATCCCCCACGTGTGATTGTTAATTCTGATTGGAAGTTATCCAATCAGAATTAAACCAAGGGTATTTATACTTACCTTTCCTGTCCCTCAGTGCCCTGTTGTGGTCTTGTGATACCTGTAGTGCTGTTCTCTCGTGTTGCTCTCTGGTTTCCGATTATTTGGCTCGTTATTCCGATTATCCTGTCTTCTCCACTCCTTTGACCTCAACTTGTTTCTCGTTCTCCCGTTTTCTGGCTCCCTTTACTTGGCTTGTCTCCTGACCATTCTTAGCGTGCTTAGCCCGGCCACTCTAAGGACTGGTATAGCACCCTTCCTCTCTGTGACCTGTTAGCGTGTTAAGTTCCGGAATCGTGACAATCCTACACTGAAATACAACATATTACTAGACTTTAGAGTGGCCAGACTTAAAGTATGAAAGTATAGAAAACAGTCTGTAAAGAGAGAAAAGTAAACTGAGACAGGTCAAGATCACACACACACACACAGTCAGACACAAACACACAGTCAGACACACACACAGTCAGACACAAACACACACACACAGTCAGACACACACACACAGTCAGCCACAAACACACACAGTCAGACACACACACACACAGTCAGACACACACACACAGTCACACACACACACAGTCAGACACAAACACACAGTCAGACACACACACACACACAGTCAGACACACACACACACACAGTCAGACACAAACACACACACACACAATCACTCACATTAACACTTTTTTATTTTTTTTATTTACCCCCCCCAACCTCCTTACCTTTGGGAATGCTGGGGGGGTCTCTCTCTCCCTGGGGTCCAGTGGCTGCTGGGTGGGCAGGCGGCTAGCGAGGGAGCACTTCCTCTGAGCACTCTGCTCAGCTCCCTCGTGCGCCGCAGTGTGAGGCTGGGAGCCGGAATATGATGTCATATTCCGGCTCCCAGCCTCACTCTGCGGCGCGCAAGGGAGCTGAGCAGACCGCTCAGAGGAAGAGCTCCCTCGCCAGCCGCCCGCCCAGCATGTCAGTTAGCCACAAGGCTAACTAGACATTTGCTCTCGGCATTTGGGGGCGGCGTTTTTTGCCACCCCCTGAAAAATGCCGCCCAAGGCAAATGCCTTGTTTGCCTCGCGGCTAATACGTCCCTGGCTACAAGTCGGCATACGCAGTCTAATCCCTATGGAACAGCTTGGGGATGCCCTGGGGTGCTCACGGATCATTTTTCAAGGTCAGTCTGTCTGGACAACCCGTCAGCATTTCCATTTTGTTTTCCGGGGCGTAGTGAAGTTAAAGGGCTGCAGCACCAAACTCCAGCGCAGCAGCCTGGCATTGTCCCCCGCCACCTGGTTCAGCCAGACTTACGGGTTTTGATCCGTGAGCAAGGAGAATGGTTGTCCATAAAAATAGGGTTGCAGCTTTTTCAGGCTTATTTCTCAAGTTAAAATCTTGCGACTGATGTAAGCCACAGGATGTTCTTCACCATCGGGGCAGACTTGACACAGTACAGTTCCTAATCCAAACATAGAAGAGTCTGTATGAACCAGAAAAGATTTAGTTGGATTGGAATCTGCCAATACAGGGGCATTTACAAGTGATTATTTTAACTGTTGGAATGCCTGCTCACACTTCGGGGCCCAGACTAAGGTTCTTACAGGTCAGGTCAGTAAGGGGCTTGGCCAGGATACTGTAATTGGGGACAAACGTTCTATAGTACCCCGCTGTCCCTAAGAAGGCTAATACCTGGGTCTTCATCCTGGGGGTAGGCCATTGGGCCACTGCCTAGATGTAAGTGGGTTCAGGCTTCTGTTGCTCGTAGCCTACTCTGTGACCGAGGTACTGTACCTCGGCTATAGCTATGTTGCACTTGCTAGGCTTAAGCATTAAACCTGCTTCCCTTATCCCGTCCCAGACTGCTACTATATGAACCAAGTGCTCCTGCCAGGTATCACTGAAGATGGCGATCTCGTCTACATATGCACAGGCTTAGTCCTGGAAGCCATCTAGGAGCCGGTCTACCTTCCTCTGGAAGGTAGCCATAGCGTTCTTCATCCCGAACTGCATGACTCGAAATCGGTACAAGCCAAACTTAGGGATGGCTTCAGTAGTTAACGGGCTCTGCCAGAAGCCCTTACAGAGGTCAATTGTAGTGAGGTACTGCCCCCTAGCCATCCTATCTAATAACTCATCTATCCTAGGCGTAGGATAGGCGTCTGACACAGTCTTGTCTTCTAACCTAATCCACGCAAAAGTGGGTCGTGCGGTCCTGCTTCGGGACTAGGACTAGTGGGGAGACCCAGGGGCTGTCAGATGACTTGATCACCCCCAGTCGGAGCTGCTCTTTAATCTCATTACGCATACTTTCTATAATACTAAACCCAACACGCGTGACAACCACCAGTAGAAATAGAGACAGAAAGAAAGTCCCTAAGCCGGTCCTTAGAATGGCTGGATAAAAGAGATAACTACAAGAAACGTCAGAAACAAGCCAAGGTCAAAGGAAGCCAGAAATACACAATAACGAGGAACGAAGCCGAGTCAGGGAAACCAGAAATCAGAATAGTTGAGAGCAAGCCAGGTCAAAACTAAAGAACTATCACAAAAGGGTTACAAGAATGCACTAAAGGGACACTAGGAACCACAACAGGGCACTGTGTTTAGGGCATGCTGGACTTTTATATCATTGGGGGAGTGGTTAGCATAGCCACACCCCCAAAAGGTACGTGTGCACTGAGCTCTGCTGTAGAGAGCTCTCCTGACTCCATGACCTCGTCATTAAAAGGGGCGGGCACATAGCGGCCGGTGTCCCTGAGGGTGAGTGGAGCATCTCCCAGTGTGGGAGTGGCGGTCCAACCGATCCGGGCGTCAGCAGATTGGCGGACCGATAAAGTAAGTGGAAGAGGGCTGACACTTTCCCATACTGATTCGAGGACTCAGTAGGGAGGTGGCCTTAATGGTAACTGACCTGGGGTTTCCACCCAGTGAGTGGCCAGTGGTGTGTACCCGGGTGCATTCGAAAAGGTGACTCTCTTGACTTTGAGTATTTGTTGTACCGGGATACTCTCCTGAAGGCTCAGTCGTTCTAACTTGACCACCTCTAATTCACCTGTCTGACTTCCGTCCCCCAGGAGGTTGGGTAGGGGAATGTTATCGAAGTCCTCTGAGGCAGGGACGCAGATCGCTGTCACCTCCTTCGCTCTTTCGTGGTAGGGTTTTAGCATGTTCACATTACGCATGCATCGCCCTCCTGCTCCAGAGCAAGGGCCTATCATATAGGTGGTATCGCATTTCTGCTCTACCACCTTGCATGGGCCCTGCTAGGCAGCCTGCAGTTTATCATGGTGAATAGGTTTTAAAACTAGAACTTTCTGTCCCACCTGAAAGTAGCGGTCCCTGGCTCCCCGATCATACCATGCGTGCTGGTGGCTCTGGAGGTTCATTCGCACAGTTTGGGTCAGCTCTCCAGGCGATCACAAAACTCCAGCACATATGGGGCTATGGAGGTCCCGTCCTGGCTGACATTCCCTTCCCAGTGCTCTCTAATGAGGTCTAGGGGGCCCGTCTCCCGAATTGCAGTTCAAATAGAGAGAACCCGGTGATTCCTATGGCACCTCCCAGTATGCAAATAGGAGGTGCGGCAGGAAACTTTCCTAGTCACTGCTAGTGGACGCGAACGTCTGGAGCATTTGCTTCAATGTCTCATTGAACCGTTCGCACAGGCCGTTTGTTTGGGGATGGTAGGGGAGCTCATAATTGACTTGATGCCTCAGAGCTTCCAAAGTTGGTGGGTGACATTTGTGGTAAATTGGGAGCCCTGATCCAAAGCTATCTCTCGAGGGAAACTCATTCGGGAGAACATTTGCATCAGGGCTTAGGCAACCATTTCTGCATGGATGTTGCTCAACACCACCGTTTTTGGGTATCGGGTGGGGTCCATGACTACCTCCCTCACAAAATCAGACGGGGTATCCTGGGGAGAATCTCTAGGGTCAGGGTATCTGTCCTTACCTGAGCCTCTGGAGGTGAACAACGGTCCTTGGTGCCGGCTTGCTGTCTGGTGGTCACCGGGTATAACTCTGCAGTCTGGGCTGGTGGCTCAAAGGTGGAGGTGAGCCTACCCAGGTCATTACTGAGTAGCACCTCGGATGGCAAGTGCTGCATCAACCCCACTTCTACCATTTCTGGCCCCGCACCCCAATTCAAATGAACCCGGGCCGTAGGTATTTGGTAGATGGCTACCCCTGCTACCCGAATGGCCACGGAGCTTCCCGTCTGTGCTGACTCTGGTACAGGTGCCTACGGGCTAGGGTGAGTGTATCTCCGGTGTCTCTCAGCCCCTGCAGCTCCCTTCCTTGTAGATGTACGGACTGCTGGTGGTGCTGTTGGTTGTCTGTGGCCGCTTGTATCGGGTCTGCTTCATGAAGGGTTCTCCAGTTTTCCTGTTTTTCAGGAACCGAACGGTAGGTGGCTGTCTCAGACTGGTAGCAGTGAGCGGCCACCCAGTTCAGTGGAGTGGGTCTGGAGCGAATATACTGTGCAGGACCCGGTTCTGTGGGCAGTCTCTCCTCATGTGCCCTATCTTCTTGCATAGGTGGCACTGCATGTTATTTTGGTTTGGAAACCGGGGTGACATGGAGTTGTAAGTGACTCCGCTTCGAGGTTGTAACATGGGTGCCGGAGGAGGTAGAGTTGGCCTGGTAAAAACATTTTGCGGCGTTGGCCTTTGGGGTCGGCAGACATCCGCATATTTGTCCGCCAGTCTTGCTGCTTCTGTGAGGTTGGTGGGGTTTGGTCTCTTACCCACTCTTGTATGTCAGGAAATAATCCGTTATAAAATTGTTATAATTGCAATAGTCCCTCCATGGTGCTCACTTGGTGGGCTTGTACCTATGCCATGTCGTCCCTGTGGAGCCAACATGCCCACTCGTTATGGGAATCGTTTTGACCTTCCCTAGGTCCCTGAATTGTCTGCAGTATGCCTCAGGAGTTATTGCATACCTGGCTAGTATCACTGCCTTGACCCGGCATAGTTCTGAATGTCCTCGTTCGGGACTGCCCAATATGCCTCAGCGGCTCTTCCAGTCAGTCTGCTAGCTAGCTGCGGCGCCCAATCATCTTCACTGACCTGGTATAGATGGCACAGCCGCTCGAAGTCCTGTAGAATGCCATCTATGTCTTCATTTGCCTCCACATAGTCTTTAAATGCCCCATATGGTATTTTGGCTTTACTTTCCTGGATAACGGTTGCTGCAGGGGGTCTTTCGTGTGCTGGCTGTTCGGTGGTGGACAGTACGTACGCTTGCACTTCGGTCAGCCCAGTCAGTCTTCCCGCGGCGGATTAGGACCGCTGTGGCTATGTGATCGCTCAACAGAGCGATCACATGGTCACAATAGGTGTCCATGTGTCTTCCTGCAGGGGGACTGCCTGTGCTGACAGGTAGTCTCTCTGCTAGTGTAAAATAACAAAAAATAATAAAGGTACATGTTAATAAAAAAAAAAAAAATTATATATGTGTATATAAATATGATATATAGACATATATTATATCTATATAATATATGTCTATATATCATATATATAATGTCATGCTAAGTGTATTTTTATATTAATATGTACATACAAATACAAATAATAAGTAATTTAAATTATATATCTATATGAAATTTTATTCTAACTGTATTTTGATAGTAATTTATATATATATATATATATATATTTATATCAAAATACACTTAGAATGAAATTGTATATATATCTATATATATATATATATAAATAAATAAAAATAATACGAAATATACATATGTCCATATACAAAATGACATAAATAATTATATAAATATACACGTAGACTTCAAATATATAAATATGCATATATATTTAAATTCTACGTGCGTATTTATGTAATATTTTTACATAATTAAGTAATTTTATTGATTGCAATTTGAGGGACCTGCCTGCCAACCCAGGCCAAAAGTCCTGAGAATTTAATTTGCTAGCACTGTATTTTAGCCTGTAATGTTCTACTTGGGAGACTTCGCTGAACACAAATATTAGTGATTCAAAACAGTAAAACATATCACAACGATGATATTGTCAATGAAAGTGACTTTTTTGCATTTTCCACACACAAGCAGCACTTTTACTGATGATATAATTGTTGTGATACGTTTTCCTGTTTTGAAACACTAATATTTGTCTTCAGCAAAGTCTCCTGAGTATAACAGTACCCCCCCATGTACAGGTTTTATGGCGTTTTTAAAAGTTACAGGGTCAAATATACGGGTCAAATATTTTTACATTGAAAATGGCCAGGTTGGTTACGTTGCCTTTGAGACCGTATGGTAGCCCAGGAATGAGAATTACCCCCATGATGGCATACCATTTGCAAAAGAAGACAACCCAAGGTATTGCAAATGGGGTATGTCCAGTCTTTGTTAGTAACCACTTAGTCACAAACACTGGCCAAAATTAGCGTTCAATTTAGTTTTTTACTTTTTTCACACACAAACAAATATAAACGCTAAATTTGGCCAGTGTTTGCGACTAAGTGGCAAAAGATTTTTCAAGTAAAAGTAAAAAAAAATTATTTTTTTCAATTTTTCATCATATTTTTTAATTTCTTTTTAAAATTAAATTACATGAGATTATATAAATAATGGTATGTAAAGAAAGCCCCTTTTCCCCTGAAAAAAAACAATATATAATTTGTATGGGAACAGTAAATGAGAGAGCGGAAAATTACAGCTAAACACAAACACCACAAAAGTGTTAAAAAGATGCCTGGTCGCAAATGTACAACATCGCAAAAAACAGTCCGGTCCTTAAGGGGTTAAAATAATCATTTATTGTTGTTTATAAGTTTGCCTTGAGGTGGCGCTGTGACTATCAGTAGAACGCTATGATACTCAGCTCTTGCTTTCTACCACCAATTGCGTACTCACTGGTAGAGTTGAAAGGTGTCCCGGAAGTGATACATACAGCATGGCAAAATAAGTGCAGATCCTAAGGAAACTGTGCAGTTCACGTGTATCAGGATTGTTTGACTTTATTTTGTAATAGGTGTATAGTAGCAAGTAACAATATGAAGGAACAATTCAGGGAGACGGATGTGGCCAAAAAGATGTGAGTGATTCCAAACCTAATGCAATTATTAAATAATATTAAACCAGATGACAGCTTCATACACTGCATGCTATTATGCTGAAACACCACAGTCAATATTTAATAGTATTTATTAATTGGGTCCCAGACTGACCGTATTTTACATGTACATAGTATCTTAATAGAAAGATTAATATATAAATAAAAAATAAGTGATGTTATTCAGGATATGGACCATAAAATCCAAAATGCAAGTTGTATTTTTCAGTGCTTTTATAATGGTTTAATTGGTAAAAGCCCCTATGCCTTTACAAAATGTTATTTAAGGTACACATCACAATTCTTGGAAATGAAACTAATGCATCAAATGAATTAATATTATAGTTTATAAAGCAAAGGTGTGTGATGAATATGGCATGTTTGGAGTGGTGAATGATGAACACTGCAATATACTACTGACAAGTACATAGTGATCAATACACTAAAGGTATTGAATGCAAATATGGTAGACTCTAATCATAAAACATTAAATAGTATGGCAAATTTACTTGAATTTAACTTGTTGATGGTTATGAAATTTGTCAAGAAAGAACAGAATGCAGTGCAGTATCCAGATTGGCATTTGGTTGATTTGAAATACTTTGTCAGGTATCAGAGATTACATTGATGAAATGTTAAAGTGTTACTCCAAGCATCATCATCATTCCAGCCCGCTGTTGTAGTTATGGTGCCAGTAGTACTCTGGCCCAGTTCCCTGTTAATGTGGCAATCTCTTTAGCAACAGTTTCCCCACTTATCTGGGTTCCTTCTGGGGTCTCATGCTCCCTGGTGATGCACTTCTGAAGGGCTGCAAAAGCCAGAAGCCCTGGCTAACTACTCTCAGCCAATTAGTGCAATGAAAGTTGCATAGAATTGACATTAGCCAGCTGGGAACTCTTGTTTCAGGCTAGCTGATGACACTGCTGGAGGTGGAGTTACACGTTTAACAACAGAGTGGTTAAGCTCCAAATTTGCAGCATTTCAAAGAGAAAGCTTGTTCATACAGACCTCAGTCACCATGCTTACTTCACTAAAGTGGTTATGGTGCTTTTAGTAACCCTTGGTAGCTCCAACCAAAATCCAGTGTTTTAAAGGGACACTCTAAGCACACAAAAAAACGTCATCTTAATGGAGTGATTTTGTGTATAGATCATGCCCCTGCAGTCTAAGCTCAATCCTCTGCCGCTTTAGGAGTTAAATATTAGCCGTTAAACAATTCTATTTATGCAGCCCTAGTCTCACCCCCCTGCATGTGACCTACAGTTTGAAATGAAACTATTTTTCATGTTGACTGTGTGAATCACAGCCAGAGGAGGTGTTGCATAAACAAAAGTAAATGTGTTTTAGATCATAAATGGCAGAGAAATGAGCAGTGAGACTGCAGGGTTATGATCTATACATTGAAATTGCTTCATGAAGCTAAAGTTGTTTTTTAGCTTAGTGTCCCTTTAAAAACAAAGTACTTGTTTTGGTTACCTTGTTATCCTGATGTGTCCATCCCTAATTCCAATAAAGAAATAAACAAACGATAAACTATCCTCTTTTTCAGCTCCAAGGCCAAATTCTCCACTCAGCCCAATCCTTCTCTGCTGATGTCACTCTCCCTAGCTGCCAGGAGAGGGATGTAGCCGGAGGAGGACATGGCATGCTATCAATGTTAACGACAGGCATTCAAATATGCACAGAATTGATATTATCCAACCCCAAACTCTTGTTCTGGGCAGGCTAATAACACCCCAATGATGCTGCTGGAGGTGGAGTTACACCTCTGGCAGCAGGGGGATTTAAATTGGAATGTGTAGTGTTTAATTGCGAAAGGTTGCTATTACAGACTTTAGGCACAATGACAACTTCAAATCACTAAATTGGTCATGGAGCTTGGAGTAACCCTTTAAAAACCACTACTTCGTGTTTGATTGACTACTGGTCCTAAATTCACACAATCATTTTACAGCTTTGCTCAGAATTTGGAGAACTGCTATCAGAGGCATGGGAATTAAAACAAACAAAAAATATCTATCTGTTCAAGGGACTCTAGTGGCCCTCTAAGCTTCTTTTTCTGGCTAGATTAATGCCCCTTCCTAGATCGTGGATGTTGCGTTCTAAACCACTGCCCCCTTAGTGTCTCTCCATCTGTTCCTGCCATAATGTGATATGCATGCTTGTTGTGTGTAGTGTGTATACAGACTGTGCTGGCTCTCTTTAATGTGCATGTGTGTGCAATCTATATGGATTGCTGGCTGTATGAAGTGTATGTGTGCTCCTTCTGTCTGTGTATCATGTGTACGGTTTTATCTTGTCTTTTACTTAAAGGGTTTTCCCAAGCACCATGACTACTTCAGTGATTTGAAGTAGTCATGGTGACTGGAGTCTGTATGTGCAGCATTTTGCTTCAGAATGTTCCCCATATAGAAATTAACATCATGGCTCCTGGAGATGTAACTTCTGGCAGTGGCATTAGCCAGTCCCTTGCTGGCTAATGTCAGTTCCTTGTCAAATTGGCATTTGGATTGGGTTTCTACTACTTTCAGAATATTCTGTAGATGTGATGATTGAAAAGCTTCTGTCATTAATTTGATTGTCTCTCCTGTTAATGCTACATCAGAAGCCACATCTGTTTCGGGGTGAAGTCTGCAGAGCAGATGCGACAACAGGCTCACATTCAGGTGGTGAGCAAGAGTTTGTACAGCCAAGACAATAACCATTCACCCCTTCCATTTGGCGTTCTAGATCACCGCATGGTAAGCCTTATTCAATTATGCTATAATAGATCATTATGTAGCAAATGTCTGAAAATATTGATTTCTAAAGAAAAATTTAGTTTGGTTGGGCTTTATTTTATGTTTATGTAATGTTTTGTTCAGCCACTAGATGGTGATCATTCTGTTTGTTGCAAAGCTCTTTTTTTATTGTTCTTATTGACGTTAGTCTATAATGCTATATTTTACACCTAATAGTGTATTTAAACCACAATTTGACTGAAATACACTAATACACATGAGAAAAGAGTTGCAATCTCAATTTTTTTTTTTTTTGTATTCCTATGAACCTTACTGGTTTATAGCTGTAGTACGTAAACCTTTTGTATCCCAATCGTGGTATGAGGCCTGAGTATATTTTAGGACCAACGACCCCAGTAGCAGGCATTGTGCAACCAGGAATCCCTTAGGGCAGGCATATTTAACTCTGGCAACCCTGATTTTGCTGAACTACAACTCCCATGTTTCTCTCGCCATCTATGGCATTTGAAGACTTTTGGGTGTTGTAGGCCATCAGTATCCTGGGTTTCAGGGTTTGACAAGAATCGACTATACCATAGTGATAATGAGTATTTTATTATGAAAACATAGTAGAGTTTGCCAAATGGATAACTGCAGGATTGGTGTGTTTTTAAGATTTCAGGGAAGTGAAGATTTAAGTGTGTGGAGAATTATTAGAGAAAGAACTATAAGAATGAAATCTGAATTAAAATTAAATGTAGGATAAAGCTCTGTGCTTATTGACGTTTTTAAACACAAATAGCATGTTTATATACCTTTTAAAAGTTAACCAGCATTTTTAATGTGGAGATAGGATTGAGAAACCTTATTGGATGTGTGTTTTTTCTGATCTGTGCGTTAGTTCATTAGACAGATGTATTCCCCCAAAATAAAAGAGAATAATGCATGGTTTACCAATATTTAGGTTCCATAATTTCCCACAAAAACTATATGTTCCAATCTGCCTGGAATGAGTAGGAGTTAAACTCCTGAGCAGTAGGTGGCACATTTTAATGCTCACCAATCCCAGACAGCACTGGGACATTTTTATATACACCAGTGCTCAGTCGTGTGTATATATGTGAAAAACATGTCACAAGTGTTTTTGTATACTTTTTTTGTGATTCAGGGAACAAGTGAAAAGGACCGACCCTGTCTAACCTGTGGAAAGAACCTGGCAGATTGCCTGGGGCACTATGGCTATCTAGACCTTGAATTACCTTGCTTCCATGTTGGGTATTTCAAAGCTGTGATTGGCATATTACAGGTAAGTACATTCACAATTCTTGCTTACGTAAGGGTGTATAGTGTCTGCAGTCCCTGCTGTCATCCTTCCATTCAGCATTAACCCCTTAAGGACAGAGGTAATTGTCCATTTTAACTGTGAAAGTCATAATGCTGTCCACTTTTAGTGCAAAAAATACACGTTTGTATGCTGTGATCAACCCCATGTACAGGTTTCATTGTGTTTTGGAAAGTTACAGAGTCAAATAGAGAGCTTGCCCATTTCAGTTTTTACACGTTAAAATTTGCCATATTCATTTGCTGGGCCTATATTGCCTTTGAGACCGTATGGCAGCTCAGGAATGAAAATTATACCCATCATGGCATACCATCTGCAAAAGTAGACAACCCAGGGTATTTAAAATGGGGTATGTCCAGTCTTTTTTAGGAGTCTGATTAGGCTTTTTCCCTAGTACATAAATGCTTTAAGTGACTAGAATATTTATGGCAGGTATCTATACTCATGGTGAATAGATTGCACAGTTTTCATGTTACTATCTTCCCTTAGATGATATGCAAGACATGCTCTCATATCATGTTGACTGTAGAAGAGCGGAAACAGTTCCTTGACAACTTGAAGAGACCTGGTCTTACTTACCTTCAGAAAAGAGGTCTGAAGAAGAAAATTTCAGAAAAATGCCGTAAAAAAACAACTTGTCTATTCTGCGGGGCTTTCAATGGTGAGAAACTATGTGGAAGTTATTGGTAATTTTATGTTCACAGAATAGTGTTTACCAGAGTTCGAAGAAACTATAAAAAAACAACACTAATTTGGTTAAATTTGCCTGTTGAGTTTTTTTTTTTCTAATTCTGCATTTGCAGGTGAGTTCTTGTTAATGTTAAAATTAATCTCTGGTCTCTTACCAGGTTCAGTGAAGAAGTGTGGCTTGCTGAAGATCATTCATGAGAAGTACAAGAGCACAAAAAAGGTGGTGGATACAGTTGTTTCTCACTTTCTGCAGTCGTTTGAGACGGCCATAGAGCATAATAAAGAAGTGGAGCCTCTACTTGCACGGGCACAGGTGAGATTGTCTGTCTGTTTATTTCCTTGCCACTCCAGTTCCAAGGTCCCTTTAATTAGGCTAGGCTAGAGAAGGAGAGCATACAGCACTATCTAGCAATCAAAACTGATATTGTGTGACCTCTCACCCACTCCCTTGCCCGGATTCAAAACTTTTCTGGACCTCTATTGATCTAATTCATGGATCTGAAAATCTTTATGTATTTTTTCTAATTTCATATTTTTTTTCAATTTCATTCAATTACAAAAATACAGACCGTGAAAATCAATTCAGTTGTTATTTTACTCTATTTACTTTTGCATATGTTTTGAATAATGTATATAGGATTAAACGGACAAAGAATTTGTCACTTTAGAAGCACCTTAGATACTAACGTCTGAAGCTTGTCTTGTTTCTTACAGGAGAACCTGAACCCACTCGTAGTGCTTAACATACTGAGACGTATTCCTGCTGAAGATGTTCCATTACTGCTCATGAATCCAGATGCAGCAAGGCCCTGTGACCTGATCCTGACTCGACTTCTGGTTCCCCCACTTTGCATTCGCCCATCTGTTGTGAGTGACCTCAAATCTGGCACCAATGAAGATGACCTCACCATGAAACTGACAGAGATCATATTTTTAAATGATGTAATTAAGAAGGTGAGTCATCCAGTGCAATTCTTGTTATTTTTACATAGACTTTTTAATGCATTTTTTTTATTTATTTGAATGTATTTATTTTTTCTGCATGAGCTAGTTGCTTTGTTTTGAATGGAATTGCTGCACGTAGTCACCAATCTTGAGCACCCAGTAAAATGTTTTAGCCATATTTGGGGTCCCTACATATCCTTATTTAATGATTCCGATAAATCCAAAATTAAAGAAAATCATTAGAAACCACCATGTAGAACATGCATCATCTTATTGAGTAATCTCTGATTCTAAAACGTGTAACAATCTATATACCAAATATCTTCAAGATGGTACTTTCTAGACTCACTTTGCCTTGACTAAATATCTGAGTAACATCATTGATCTTATTAATAGCTTTACTTATGAGTAGTTCTTTATTTGGTTTACTTCTAAATATGTTAAAGGTACACTCCAAGCACCTGAACAACCACAGAAGCTTTAAATCAAGCATGTCAAACTCGCGGCCCACAAGGACCATCTTTGCAGCCCGGTGAGCCGCGAGAACATGCTACTGTTATAGCAGAGTAGGCACCTGCTTTCCCCACATTGCAGGTGCCTACTCTATCATTTACCCGGCCGAGGAGGAGAGGAAGGTGATTGCAGCAAGGGAGCTTAGTGATCCAGCTCCTCACTGCTTCCTCACGCGCCGACTAAAGTGAAGCCGGGCACTGGAATATGACGTCATATTCCGGCATTACTAAACCGCGTGCGGGAGCAGTGAGGAGCTGGAAGGACCCCAGGGAGATGCCCCCCATTGGCTCCATAAGGTAGAGAGCAATAAAGAAAAGTATGTGTTTGTAAGTGTGTGTGTCTGTCAGCGAGTGTGTGTGTGTGCGGCCCACATAAACATAAACCTTGTAAGTGTGGCCTGTGCCACACTTTGAGTTTGACATGCTTGCTTTAAATGAATATGTGAATAAGACAGAAAGCTATACTAGCTGGATGACAGATGGAGGGTGCATCCAAGAACTTTTTTAAAAGTGTTGTTCTCTGTCCATGTTTTACTTTTGTTAAATAAGACAGAGGTAACCTTTAGTTACCTGCTGAAGTGCTTTTTTGCTTTTATCTCCTTGTAGCACAGGATGACGGGTGCCAAGACCCAAATGATTATGGAGGATTGGGATTTTCTGCAGCTGCAGTGTGCTTTGTACATAAACAGCGAGCTCTCAGGAATCCCTATGAATATGGCTCCCAAGAAATGGACACGTGGGTTTGTCCAGAGGCTGAAGGGAAAGCAAGGTGAGCTATTCTGACTTCATCTTCACAACACTTATTTTTTGAATTCTTTATTTTTTTTGTCAATCTTTCTTTTATTAAGGCAAGCGAAATGGGTTACAGAATAAAGAGAGGGAAATGTACGAGTGGTAAACAATAAAGGGTTAATACATCGTTAACATTGATGATTACATTTCCTGTTTTGTAATGCCTCATTTTTGGTTTTATGTCTAACGAAAACATATTATAGACAGAAAAAGTGCCTGTCTACATAGACTATTAAGAGAGTAATACTAGGCTATGCAAAGTCTTAGACATGGTACACGTTTTACTGAAGCTAAGCTTGTGACAATACGATTAATGTTGAAACACTAAGGGATGACATTACGCATCTCAGGATACTAACTTGCTATACCTATAGGTGATAACGCAAGACACAATAGCTATTAATACTATGCAAGTAATTATCCTGACCTGGTGATACATAACTATGTAATGCTTGTTCCAAGAGAGAGTAAGTCTGTCAGCTGAGAGTCTAAGATTAAAGTATCATGCTGAGTGAACCACCCAATCCTGACATCATCAGTAAAGCCTCTAGCTATGCTGATAGGGACCGAAATAATATGCAGGCGTAAATGGTCGCCATATTGGTGACCCCCACAATGCCGAGCAGATGATGTTAAACAGAGTGTTCATACCCCCGATTATAGGGCTTCAGGTAATAAACAGATCAATTTCCAAAAAGCATAACACGTAAGGAGTATGTCGAAGGTATGTGGGTGTTTCTTTATTTTTGATGTGCAAAAGGTTTACAACAAGCCCGCATTGCCATGATAGCATATGCAGACAATGCATAACATACAGCATCACAACATGGGATGAAATTGCACGGTTTTTGTATAATAAAAATGTATACTGGGGTTGAGTGTTGTCGGTGAGAACCCATAGTGCCCCATGGAGCGTCCTGGGAGTGATAGTCGTGGTGCGTACCAATTTAGTAACACCAAGAGAGGCCTGGCAGAGTAGTGGACTATTAAAAAACTGATTGAATGCCAATGTGAATAGTTTGTCCCCTAAATGACTATAAATGTAGTGTGGGCGGAGGTACTCAGTCGGAGTACAGGAGCTCCATCAGTTTGCTTTCAAGTCGCCAAAGCTTGACTGGGGTACTTCTGGAGTTTTTCCACCCAACCAGGGCTCTCCTTCCAGGCAGGTATCGTCCCCTCTGCCTCATACACTGCAGCCCCTCTTCCAGGCATGTATTCACATTCACCTGCAATATTATAGCTCTTATCTTTAAAAAGACACTTGCGGCTCTCAGACCTAGCTCTCTTGCTTTATCCCAGGGCTCGAGGAATCCTGCAAACAGGTCCTAATACTTTTTCACTGGGATCCCTGGGGGTGGGGGGTGTCTGGCATATTAAGATTAGTTGTGTAATAAGGCGAGAACATATTGCAATGAAACAGCAGATTGGATCATAAAATCCTACAATTACTGTGTATTAAGGTAAAGCCAGATACGGCTAAAAATAGAAATCAAAGAAAATATAATGAAAAAGAGTCCAGCCAGTGTCAGCCATTGTCCACTTCTGAGCAGGAGATGAAGGAAGCTACCTTCCGCATGTCCACAAGGTGTTTGTAGCTGTGTTAGAGGCTTGTGCTTTATAAGCCCGCTCAGTGAGGAACAATTCAGATTTAAGATTATTGCGCTGTCACTCATCGTACAGCCGTTTCTTCATGGCCTTGTATGACGTGTGAAGCTGTTTCACGTTATTTGTTTCACAGCACCAGCATTGCGATAAGGAGGAGATGTCCTCCTCTGTTGCTTTAACCCAGTCAGCAATAGCTACTACCTCCTCTTGGACCCCCACTAGATCTGCTCGAAAAAGGTCCTGGATATTGACCATAAGGTCCATGATGTCGCCTTATGTAGCTGGGGCCGTCTGGTGCTCTGTCTGTAGGTGAGTTGCCGGCTGTTCAGCCTCCGGTATAGGGTCAAGAGCATCCAACAATTCCTCCTCGGAGGATGAGCTGGGATTTTCAGGCTGCTTTGGCCTAGGCCTCGCTTGAAAGAGTTGCACATGCTCTGGTTACCGTCCCCAAGAGGGTCTTAAGCTTTTTGGAGCTTTTCCCCATGGCGTCGGATTGCGGCAGCGCTGGTAATGATTTTAGGTATTTTAGCCAATGAATCCGTAGATATGCAACCACTCTCTGCACCGTCCAAGCTGCACCCCACCGTTTAATAATAAACTGTAGAATTTTTTGATGAACATGGGCTGCGTGTATTCTATTAATTTGTTGGGGTTTTCTTGTAATTTATTTATTTTATTTTTTTTTACTTTACAACTTACAAGCAAAACATATTAGTGAACTTATGGTATTAACGGCACACCCCATCCTCATAATAACTTTAGCTTAATTAAGCTATTTTGAGGGCAGGGGTGTCTTCATTTAGGGATTAAACAGTTTTGATGATTTAATGCTTGATTTTGGTGCCTGACACTTTGCCACAGTAAACATGCAAATCGTGGTCACATTCAAATAAAACATATGTTTTGTGAACATTCAGACATTCTCATTAAACATTTGTTTGTAAGAATGTCACCATCTCTACAGCTGTAAATGTGCTTGATGTTAATCTGTCTCCCTATAATTGTCTGCTACAACATTGTCTGATGCTTCATTTAAATTTAAATGAAGAAACAGATGCACACATATCCAGTGTGACACATAGCTTAAAACCAAAACCAGTAATTAAAATGACATGTACGTATAGCCTCCTAGTTATAAGTTACAACAACCATGCTGGTCTGGTGAAAAACTTCTTCAGTAAAAAACAAAAATAAAAAATAAAAATAAGGAGAGAGAGTGTAATGAGTTAAAAGGTACCATGTAGAGCCCAGAGCCAGGGATTTTTTTTTTGTAATTTTGAGATTTGTTACAAACTTGAAATAGAACATAGATTTCAAAAAGTACATCCTTGTTGCCATGCTGCAGTGATGTTAGATGCCGCGATTTCATCCTAAGAGTGGATAACAGTGCAAGGGTCCTGTAAGATGAGCTGAGTGTTACTTGCTGAAGCACAGCTCTGTGTGGCATCCAGTGGCTCTATGTGTTGGGTGGACAAAGAAAAATGTAACTTACCCTTCCCGTGGTCGATTTATGGATGGAAATATTGAGCCTAATCCCTTTAAATATGTTCATACATCCCCTGAAAAGTTTACCCATATGGGAAAAAAAACCAAACGGCATTCATTTCTTGTGTGCATGACTTTCACTTTTAGTAAATAAATTATGGTAGGGGAGAAAAAAAAAAAAAATGTTCCTTACAGTGTCACTTTGACCACCCATTCTCTTTCAGGTCGATTCAGAGGAAATCTCTCTGGTAAGAGAGTAGATTTCTCTGGACGTACTGTGATTTCTCCTGACCCAAATCTCAGAATTGACGAAGTTGCTGTTCCTGTCCATGTAGCTAAAATATTGACCTTTCCCGAAAAGGTGAGTGCTGACAGGGCTTTTTCTTTCAGTCTGTAATTGTAAATATTGATATAACATAATGGCACAAATGGAAAAAAACCAAACACATGTAGCTTATACACTTCACATTCCAAGAAGATAAAACGTTGTTTTTTGGGGGTTTTTCCCCAGTCATGAAAAGTCACACCCTTTACGTAAGACTGTGTTTGGGGATGTAGAATACACATTTACTCTCCTGTTAAGGCTACAATTAAATAGTTTTCTAGTGCTCAATCATACTACTGCTAACTCTGTCCTTTTAAAGTGATTCTAGTTTGAGAATCCCTACAAAACCATCACATACTTGCTCTATTGCTCTATTTTTGACCAAAATGGATAATGTGGATGAGATTTTCATTCTTCTCCTTTCTGCTTTGTATAGGTAAACAAGGCAAATATCCACTTTATGCGGAAATTAGTGCAGAGTGGGCCAGACGTTCATCCGGGAGCCAACTTCATTCAGCAGAGACACACCCAGATGAAGAGGTTCCTTTTTTATTTGTATTATATCCAGTTGTGTAAACTCCTATACAACAGTGTTATGGAATTGAAATTATGTTTATATGTAATCCCCATTGCTAGACATGCTTTACTATGTTCCAAGGTTTTACAATTTGGGATTAATCTAATAATAATGTTTTGGCTATTCTGTCTTGACTGGTTTTGGGTGGTCAGATGTGGCCTGCTATGTGATGCATCTAAAGGCACAAATAGACGTGCTTGGGTGATGATAGAATGTTCTAAACCTATATATTCCTGCTGCCACAGTTTGGAATTAGAGTTCTCCAGTTCCAGCCACCTGTGAGTAATTGAGATATGCTGGCCACTATTTAACTCGTAATCTCATCAGGCCACCAGAACATATGCCTCAACGTCATGGGTAGTAAGGACATATTAATCCCCATTGACTTGGTTTTAATGGAATGTTTATATAGTGAATACATAAGCACTGACTGTTCTGTCTTGTCCATTATTATTGGGTAGATTCTTGAAGTATGGAAATCGTGAGAAGATTGCTCAGGAACTGAGGTTCGGAGACGTTGTGGAGAGGCACCTTATAGATGGAGATATAGTTCTCTTTAACAGACAGCCTTCTCTGCACAAGCTCAGCATCATGGCTCATATTGTGAGTGACCGCAATGAATATGCATATTTAATATTAATATATTTAATATATTCTGCACTTTTTGCAGTTAACTGCAAGCACAGAAGTGATGGCAGAAGGCTTGAGAATGCTCTGTCAGTGTATCGCTTACTAGGGCGATATATGAAGCAAGCCTTTTCAAATGTTTGAGTTATGAATTGGGCTCTTTTTTTAACACTGCAATTTGTGGGGAAAAAACATGCCAAATGCATAAACTGTCTGCGTCTGTGCACTTTGTTTTATCTTTGCAGGCCCGTGTTAAACCACACAGGACATTCCGCTTCAATGAATGTGTCTGTACCCCTTACAATGCTGATTTTGATGGAGATGAAATGAATTTACATCTGCCCCAGACAGAGGAAGCCAAGGCTGAAGCCTACGTGTTAATGGGAGTAAGTAATTCTGACTAGATAATTACAGAGTAGATTGTACTGTGTTCCTCAGAAAATTGATTATGACTGTTGAGTTTAAAGGCACTTTCCAAAACTGGTCAGTTCTTCCCTTTTTATTCATTTTTTATCTGTGCATTTATATGGGCAGTAGTGAAAGTGGAGTTGTAGGGGGTTACCGCCAGAGAGGTTTTTGGGTCCATATCTGTAGCTCTTGACCCTGTATTAAGGCTCCTCTGCAGTAATGTAAGTCTGTATAATGGGAAACCCCTTTACAACGCAAGTGTAAAATTTATTAATAGATGAGACTGTACTTCGTCTTCTAAAACCATGTTGGTATCTGCCTGCAGGATGTTGTTAGTGGGCAGTCATGATTTTAGTTGTACTTTTTATTTATTTGTTTAATGGTTAGAGTTGTGTTTTGGGTTTTTTGCTCAGTAATTCCTGGCAAACTATAATGGGCTTTTAGGACTAAATGTATTTTTCCTTTCACTAGTGATGTCATTTTTTTTTTTATTTTTTTTTTTAGTATTGGGTAATTAAAATGTATTTTTTGCACTTGTTTCAGACTAAAGCCAACCTTGTAACACCAAGGAATGGAGAACCGCTGATAGCAGCCATCCAGGATTTTCTCACAGGTCTGTGCAATTAATGATTTAATAATTCATATTCTGTAGTTCTCTATGCAATATCCAATAATATCTATCACACTACTAACCTCTCCATCACCAGCTGCCTACCTCATCACATCAAAGGACACATTTTTTGACCGCGCAAAGACCTGTCAAATCATTGCTTCCATTTTGGTGGGGAAAGATGAGAAGATTAAAGTTCGACTCCCTCCTCCTACCATTATCAAGGTATGCTTTTGTCAAGTAACATATAGGTATAGCAAGTTGTGCTAGAGAGAAAAAGTTTAATTTTTTTTTTCCTCATTGATTTCCATTTTTTTTAGCCAGTGACACTGTGGACGGGGAAGCAGATTTTTGGTCTTATCCTTCAACCCAGCCTTGATAATCCCGTCCGTGCCAATTTACGGACTAAAGGCAAGCAGTATTGCGGAAAAGGAGAGGATCTTTGTTACAATGATTCATGTAAGTGAATATTAGCTACTTGTTCTTAACATTTAATATGCAGGTATGTTTGATATACTTTTGTTGCATAAAATCTGTTGCAACAAAACATACTCACTAAATATTTTCTCCTACTGGAATTTCCAGTTTAGTTTTGACCTTCTATAAAGGTGCTTAAACAAGCTGGCCCTCCAAAAAAACTTCTCCATTAAGTGAGATTGTTTGATGATAATTTTCTAGCTTGGTGCCATCTTTGGCAAGAATGGTGACATGGGATTAAGGGATATATTTTTTTCCAAATTATTTTTACTTACCAGCCTGAGTCTGAATGAAACCTCTGACTCTTTCAGGTTGTTGCTTTTAAGGGGAAAATTGGGACGCAAATGTCAGGCTGCCAATAGTGTAACATGAGGGAGTGGCGTGACCACCCAAACATGTTTGTCAATATGTGGGCCACAGTGGACATAGCTCATAGCATATAGAAACATAAAATGTGACGGCAGATAAGAACCATTCGGCCCATCAAGTCTGCCCAATTTTCTAAATACTTTCATTAGTCCCTAGCCTTATCTTATAGTTAGGATAGCCTTATGCCTATCCCACGCATGCTTAAACTCCTTTACTGTGTTAACCTCTACCACTTCAGCTGGAAGGCTATTCCATGAATCCACTACCCTCTCAGTAAAGTAATACTTCCTGATATTATTTTTAAACCTTTGTCCCTCTAATTTAAGACTATGTCCTCTTGTTGTGGTAGTTTTTCTTCTTTTAAATATAGTCTCCTCCTTTACTGTGTTGATTCCCTTTATATATTTAAATGTTTCTATCATATCTCCCCTGTCTCGTCTTTCCTCCAAGCTATACATGTTAAGATCCTTTAACCTTTCCTTTTTTTTATCTTGCAATCCATGAACCAGCTTAGTAGCCCTTCTCTGAACTCTCTCTAAGGTATCAATATCCTTCTGAAGATACGGTCTCCAGTACTGCGTACAATACTCCAAGTGAGGTCTCACCAGTGTTCTGTACAATGGCATGAGCACTTCCCTCTTTCTACTGCTAATACCTCTCCCTATACAACCAAGCATTCTGCTAGCATTTCCTGCTGCTCTATTACATTGTCTGCCTACCTTTAAGTCATCAGAAATAATCACCCCTAAATCCCTTTCCTCATATGTTGAGGTTAGGACTCTATCACATTTTCTGTACTCTGCCCTTGGGATTTTACGTCCAAGATGCATTATCTTGCACTTATCCTCATTAAATGTCAGTTGCTACAATTCTGTAGAAAATGATCAAGACACTCCAATAGTTTCCAATTCTTAAGGCAATTTATTTGGACCAGGAACTACAAAGCAACATTTCAGCCCTAACAGGGCTTTTTTCAAGCTAATGTAGCACATACAAAAACACAATATATAGGTGTATACAATATTTAAATAAGTGAAAAAACATGTGGTATATTATCAAACATATGTTATAAACAAGTGATAATAACATTAAGCAATTAATTCGCTCTCCAATAGTAGTCATAGTATCAGGGGGTGTCAAAGAGATCATAAGGTATCAACCAATCATATCACAAATTCACCATTGAGCTCTAATCAGTTAAATAATATAACAGCTATGTTCAATAGTGTTTTTTTTACCTTCTAAGACAGCAAGAGATTCTAGATAGCTACTTTTCCAGGTGAAATCACATGATGATAACCATGTGACACCAGCTGGCCAATTGTAGTATATTAGTCACATGCTCATAAAGTTGCTCCATAGGCTACTAATAATAATAAACAAAAAAACACATAATAATCAAGAGCTGATGGCTATATAATAGTCATATGTACGTAATTGTTAATTATCTATTCAGGCTATGAAAATGTCGGCTCACCATCGAGTGTTGTATGCCGACATAAGCCGCCCCACACAGTGCGCATGCACGAAAACGCGCGAGCGTCAGAGGGGCAAAGCCACCAGCGCATGCGCACGCTGGTGACTTGACGCGCATGCGCAGCAATACGAACTTGCGACTTGCCTAACCCGGAACAAAGTAAAACCAAATAAAGTTGCAACATTATAGCAACATATATAGCAAAACCTGGCTGATACACAGTAAGATCTCAAGGGCAACCCCATACATAAATAATGTCATTTATATAAATTACAGCAACATCTTATAAACAAAAATCATCAACATATTAATCATCAAAAATCCATTTAAAGTGACAGTCTCAATTTAATGCCCACTTAGACAAAAAACTATAATAATAAAATACCGTGAAAAAATACAAAAAATAAAGTATATGAAATATATGAAAAATATGAAAAACATATATATATATATATATATAATAAGAAAAATATCTTAAAGTGAAAGTGTATTATAAAAAGATAAAGTAAAAAAATGTATTAACTTAATAGACCTCTATACTATATTATTGAGATCTGTGAATTATAGGGTTAACTTGATTAATCCCAAAAGTGCTTTTATTCTTCTTTTATCTTTACTCAAAACAATTATTCCATTTTAAATTTTTTCAAAATTTATTAAAGGGCTAGTAGTTGAAACGGTCACCACATGACACATAATAAACAATTCCATTCAAAGATAATAAGATACTGACAGAAATATATTTTCAAATTCATCATCTATTGTTACTTTCAATAGAACAATACTATATTTAAAGTAACATCACAAAAATTAAATCACAAAAGTAAATCACTTAATCAAACTTAATTTACTGATAAAAGGACCAGATATCAATTTAAATGAATGGATTGAGATCGTATTCTTGATTAAGGCCCATAGGTGTTAGAGACCCCAATTCTCTAATCCAATAAGCCTCCCTGAGAAGTAATCTTTTTATACGATCACCACATCTTGAATTTTCTTCTACTTGCTCAATGATTTGGAATTTTAATTGAGTTATATTATGTTTCGCTTCTATAAAATGAGATGGAATTGGTAACTCAAGCATTTTAGTTCTAATTGTAGATTTATGTTTAGAGAATCTCTTTCATTTTCTGTGTTGTTTGCCCTACATAAATCAGTCCACAAGGACATTTCAAGATATAAATAACATACGTAGAGTCACAGCATATTTTATAGCATATTTGTTCCCTTTGTAAGGGTGAGTAAATGTAGAGCCCTTAATCATCGAATTACAGCAAATACAATTCAAACATGGAAAACTTCCATTTCTATTATAATCTTTCAAAGGAGAGGACAATTGAGCTCTAACTTATCTCTTAGTGAAGGAGCTCTTTTATGTACCAACAGAGTTTTATTAGAAAATTCAGTAATATTCTGATGACACACAGATAATATCGTTTCAATCTAGAGGATAAAGTACTATATTTAGAGATGATTTTAATTCTATCTTCAATGTCCTTATGGACAAATCCATCTGAGTTATTATTTTGAGAATCAACACTTTCCATTCCGTCCCTGACATACTTCAATTGAGGTTGTAACATCAACATAGGATAGCCCCTCTGACAGAATCTTTTAGTCATGTCATCTAATTGTTGATCTAACAACTCGAGAGACCAGTCTTTTAACCCTTAAAAATTGGCTTCTAGTTATAGATTTGAACATAGACACAGGATGGAAACTATCATAGTGTAATAATGTGTTTCTATCCAAAGATTTTCTATATAAATTAGTTTCAAATTTATCACCACTTTTCTCAATCAAAATATCCAAGAACGCAATAGAATGTTGATTCATTTCCATAGTAAATTTAATACTGTCTGAACAACTATTTAAAAATTTAAAGAACTCTTCCAACAGTTCCAACGGGCCACACCACAGAGCTAGCACGTCATCTATATAGCGCCACCATCTAATAACATGTTTTTTGTATAATTCATTTTTATATATAATATCTTCTTCCAATTTAGCCATATAGATGCCAGCATATGTGGGTGCCACATTGGAACCCATAGAAGTTCCCTTAGCTTGAACAAAGAATTCCTCTCCAAAGGAGAAATAATTATCAGTCATTACAAATTTTAATAATTGAAGAAATGACAAAGATGGATCTCTGAAGCCCAAAGTTACAAATGCCTCACCCATTGCGGCCATACCATCATCATGAGGAATAGATGTAGATAAGCTTGTGACATCAAAAGTCACTAATATTAAATCTTGTTCTGCAGTAACATCTTTGATTTTTTCAAGTACTTCAAATGTGTCCTGAATATATGATTTTATATGTTTTAAAAAAGGCCTTCATAAATGGTCCAAGAATTTAGCAAGAGGAGACAAAAGAGAACCTATGCCCGCTACTATAGGACCCCCAGGGGGATTGATCAAAGATTTATGAATCTTTGGCAAGATATACAGTGTAGGAATTACTGGGGCAATAACAGTAAGATATTTAAATAACTGTGTTTATCAATAATTAAATCATCCAAAGCCATTTTAAGATATAAATCAATTATTTTTTTCAAAGATAATGTAGGATCAATAGGGGTTCTTTTATAAGTTTCACTATCACTCCATTGTCTCCTAACCTCTTTGATATAATCAGTTTTATTTAGTACCACAATAGCTCCGCCCTTATCGGCCGGTTTAATTATTAAATTCGGATTTTTCTGTAATGTTAGAAGAGCTTTTCTCTGAACCTCAGTTAAATTATTATGACGATTTAAATTTGTTCTCTTATTATTACTATTCTGAATGAGATGATCTACGTCTCGTTTTACCAATTCTATAAAAGTTTCAACAGCATTATCATTAATTTGAGGGTTAAATGTACTCTTATTTTTAAGTTGAGTGTCACTTAGTTTTAAATTTGTATTATTTAAATCAGTATTATTTAAATCTAATGATTTTCCCAAAGAAGTATTTTTAGAAAAAAAGAACCTTAAGTCTAATATTACGAAAAAAACGACATAAATCGACATCAATATCAAATGGTCTAGGTTCATAGACAGGACAAAAAGTCAAACCTTATTTCAAAATGGAAATTTCAATTTCAGATAAAATAGATGAAGATAGATTAATAATTACTGAATTTTCTTCCTCTTCTGAGGACCCCCCTGTGTTTCCAAAGTCCTGGTAGTGTCCGACTTCTTGTGGCCACTCCTTCTAATTCTTCTGAAGTTCCTTCGCTTGAAGTCCGCCTGTGTGGAGGAGTCTCCCCTAAAAAATAAGCTGAATTGTTTGCAGAGTGTTTTTTCCTGTGAAGAATTAGATCTCATATTGGAAGAATTAGACTGACATTTAGAGTTATCCCTCTTATATTCCCTTGGTGGTCTTCTCATTGGATATCTTTGAAATTTATTAATATGGGGAGTTATGGAATTCCATTTATAAACATTCCCACTCTCATAGTCCATGAGATCCCATTGAAATTTACCTCTCTTCCTCTCTTCAATCTGTTTTTTTCAATTGATCCACATTGGACTGAATATTACTTTTAGTAGTACTTAAAGTGTCCCCTTGTATATTTCTTTCCAATTCAGTTTCCAATGATATTATTTCTTCCTGGGTCTTCACAATCTCTTTTTGTAAAAATTCTAGATTCAATAGTATCCAATCCATTGAACATTTATTGAAGATTTTTCAAGTTGTTTACAATATAAAGAATCCTCATTAAATAATGTTGGTAATGCATTCATCTGCATACCTCTAGGGATACGATTCACCTTGTAATATTCTGCCAGTGTGACACTATGGAGTTTTAAGCTTACATTTTTCTTTAATTGTTTTTCCAATTTTTTAACAATAGTGTCACTACTTGGAACATTAAGGAATTCAAAATTTCTTTCAGCGGATGATAAAATATGTCTGGCCTCATTATCAGTATAGGCAAATATGCTTGTGCTGGATTCGGTTCCAGGTTCCATAACTTGCCAACAAAATATTCAAACAATCTTCCAAAATGGAACAGCAATAGACTTAATGTAAGGGCGGTCCAAAAACTTCCCAGGTAGAGCTGAGTGCACTTCCAGCTCTGATTATACGGTTTATGTGAGTTGCCACAATTCTGACCATTTTTCTAGTTTACCTAAATCATTTGGCTTTTGGCTTATCCCTCAAGGAACATCAACCCTGTTACATATCTTAGTATCATCAGCATCAAGACCATCAAGACCTTCTGCAGTATCACTAATAAAAATATTAAAGAGAATGGGTCCAAATACAGATCCCTGATGTACCCCACTGGTGACAAGTACAAGCTTTGAATATATTACATTAACTACAACCCTCTGTTGCCTGTCACTCAGCCACTGCCTTACCCATTCAACAGTATTGGAATTCAAACTTAAAGATTGCAGTTTATTGATAAGCCTTCTATGTGCAACAGTGTCAAAAGCCTTACTGAAATCTAGGTAAGCAATGTCTACTGCACCACCCTGATCTATATTTTTAGTTACCCAATCAAAAAAATCAATAAGATTAGTTTGGCATGATCTCCCTGAAGTAAACCAATGTTGTCTCTGATCTTGAAATCCATGTGTTTTTAGATGTTCATCAATCCTATCCTTTAACATGGTTTCCATCACTTTCCCCACTACTGAAGTAAGGCTTACTGACCTATAGTTGCCCGACTCCCTCCCTATTACCTTTCTTGTAAATGGGCACAACATTCGCTAACTTCCAATCTTCTGGGACTACTCCTGTTAACAATGATTGGTTAAATAAATCTGTTAATGGTTTTGCTAGTACACCACTAAGCTCTTTTAATAGCTTTGGGTGTATGGGTGTATTCCATCAGGTCCCATTGACTTATTTGTCTTTCCATTTGACAGTTGAAATCGAACCTCTTCCTCTGTAAACTCATGTGTAATAAATGACTCATTTATCCTTTTTCTCAACTGAGGTCCCTTTTCTTCATTTTCATCTGTAAATACAGAACAAAAATATTAATTGAGGCAGTCAGCTAGACCTTTATCCTCTTCTACATACCTTCCTTCTTTTGTTTTTAATCTAACTAATCCTTGTTTTACTTTTCTTTTCTCATTTTTGTATCTAAAAAATGTTTTATCCTCCTTTTTTACTGACTGCTATTTTCTCTTCTGTGTGTGATTTGGAAGCTCTTATAACTTGCTTAGCCTCTTTCTGCCTAATCTTATAGATCATTTTGTCTCCTTTACTCTGGGTTTTTTTTATAATTCCTAAATGCTAACTTTTTGTTTTTAACTATTTTGGCCACATCTGTGGAGTACCACAGTGGTTTCTTGAATGTTTTGCTTTTACTGACAAGCCTAATGCAATTTTCTGTTGCCTTCAATAGTGCAACTTTTAAATAATCTCAATTTTCTTGGACTCCATTTAAATTGCTCCAGTCTCACCTCACACCGACGGACTTTTTCAGATATCTGCAGATAAGAGACTACGCCAGACAACCCCATATACAGGCCATAGCGCAGAGCCCACTGACGTTCTTTGAATCCATGTGCAAGTCAGAGTGTATACCGAGGGGACTCATAACGAGACTGTACGCGCATCTCTGCACAGCTGCGCGGGAGTGGGGGGAGCTGACCTACATTACACAATGGGAGCGGGACCTGGGGGAGGAACTGGAGGGAGAGGAGTGGCAAGAGATTTGGGAGGCTGGTAGAACTACCTCGATATGTGTAGCATTACAAGAACAGGCCTTTAAGATGATGTTCAGGTGGTACATGACCCCAGTACAACTCTTTAAAATGCATAAAACCATCACGGACGACTGCTGGAGGGGGTGTGGGCACAAAGGAACCTACTTGCATATGTGGTGGGGATGCCCGAAGCTCAAGGGCTTCTGGGAGGCCGTGAAGGACCTCCTGACCCAGGTTTTCTCAAGGGCCCCAGATTTAGACCCCTGGGTGTATCTCCTCAGCAGGTCAGTCGACGGCTGGACGAGACGGGAACAGACTCTACTTCATAAACTCACCCTGGCAGCACGGAGAGCAATAGCATACACCTGGCTAAAACCGGAAGCCCCACCAATGGCTAGTGTATACTCACGGATAAGAGAGGTGAGACTTATGGATGACTTGACAGCTAGAATACGAGGATCCTTGGGAACGTTTCGGAAGGTCTGGGGACCTTGGGATGAGAGCCCGCTAGGGGGATAGGAGGAACGGGGAACCTAGGGGGCAGTGGGGGGGAGAGGGGGTCTCGCGCCCCGTCTCTTCCCCGGGCCCACCCTCCCTGGCAGCCTTCTCCTTGTCGCCTTATTCCCCCGTCGGACTTATTTCTTTACTCTTCTCTTTCCTTTCCTTTACTCTTGGCCTTACTTTCTATTGTGGTTCGCAGCCGGGACCCTTACTGGAGGGGTACGGTGCCGAACCACGAAGCGTGACTTTGTTACTTTCAAGCTATTTTGTACTCTGTTCCACAATGTGCTGTATCTGTTAACATAAGTGAGTGTTCTGAATGGCTTGTACTCGCTACCCAGGTTATACACGCGTAGAGGCTAAAAGAGGCGCACATATATGAAATAAAATTAAAAACGGGGGCGACGCCACTATTTAAGGACTTTTCGAGTTCACAAGACATGGGTTGTTTAATTGTTACAGGCAGTTTTTTATGAAAATACATAACTTTACTGACACTAGCTTCCGATTATATGTATACGTGTTAATGGAAGCATCTGAATTGTGTTGTATACCTTGCTGTGGTGTCGAACCTTGACATAAATAATTATAAAAAAAAAATAAAAAATTGCTCCAGTCTGATAATGACTCCTCTACCCATAGTCTAATTTTAGAAAAGTCTGTTTTTCTAAAGTCTAAAACTTTTGTTTTTGTGTGGTGTGACTCTGTCACTGTTCTTATATTAAACCACACTGACTGATGATCACTGGATCCTAAACTTTCACCTACAGTAATATCTGATACCAAATCTCCATTTGTTAACACTAAATCTAGTATGGCCTCTTTACGAGTTGGCTCCTCAACAACTTGTTTTAGAGACAATCCCAGTAGGGAGTTTAGAATATGTGTGCTCCTGGCACAAGTAGCTAATTTTGTTTTCCAATTTACATCAGGAAGATTAAAGTCACCCATGATGATAACTTCCCCCTTCATTGTCATTTTAGCTATTTCCTCAACTAGTAGATTATCTAACTCAATTTGTCCTGGGGGCCTTTAAATCACACCTACACGAGTTACTGTGTGATTACCAAATTCTAACGTAACCCAAACGGACTCTGTTTGCCTCACTAACTTTTATTAGGCTAGATTTTATGCTATCCTTCACATACAAGGCCACCCCTCCCCCTGTCTTTCCTATATAAAGAGTACCCTGGTATTGCTATGTCCCAGTCATTTAGAGTCTTATGCCAGATAATGTTCACTGGATCAGTTAATACCCTTCGATAGATGCCATAATGGTTCCATAGGACTTCAGGCTAATTTATCTAAAAGCTCACTCAGTTCATGGCATGGAATCAACAGAAATCTGATTATCTTTATTACTCTGTCATGGCCCCACAGTTCTTGACACTTGGATATGATGAGAATGCACAAGTGAAAACCTTCAACATTCTCTTGAGCTTTGCTTTGTACTTCAAGATCTGAATCTTGAGATCCTGTCTTTGATAGTATGAGCCACATGTGCATAGATCGGCAAGATAAAATATGTGTGGCAATTAGACAATATTATTAACATCTTTACTGAAACAAGAAAACTATAGACTTTTTTTTTATTTTTTATAAGCCACTATTGGACAGGACTGTGGCCCACTCTACTAGAGTACTGTCGACTTTTCTGCACTTTCCATTATAATTCTGTGGAATAGATCTATCAACCATTTGGCACTGTGTTTAATGTTATGTTTATTGATACATTACTATGCCGGAAAAGTTCCACTTTTTTTTCCTCTTTGTATAGACGTGCTCTAAATCCATCCATTTGACATTTTACGGTGTAAAGGGACACTATGGTCAACAAACCGCTTTGGCTTAATGAAGCAGTTTTGGTGTATAGATCAGGACCTTGCAGTCTCACTGCTCAATTCTCTGCCATTAGGAGGTAAATCTCTTTGCTTATACAGCGATAGCCAAATCTCCTTGCATGTGACTTACAAAACCTTCCTAAACACTTTCTGTAAAATATTATGTAATGTTTATACTTCCTTTATTGCAAGTTCTGTTTCTTAAATTTCTTCTTCAAGATCAATTTCTTATTGCATTCTCTGTTAATAGCTTACTAGACGTTGTAGTAGCCTCCTGTATGTAATTAAAGTTCAAATTACAGAGCAGGAGATAAAAATGTTTAAAGTAAGTTACATCTGATTGAAAATGAAACCATTTTGTCTTCATGCAGGCTGTGTCAGTCACAGCCACGGGAGGCATGGCTAGGGCTGTATAAACCAAAACAAAAAGTGATTTAACTCAGAAATGGCAGAGGCATAATCTATATACAAAAACTGCTTCACTATAGGCACTCAGACCACTTTCTCATTGAAGTGGTCTGGGTGCAGTGCCCCTGTCCCTCTTAGTCCTGCAATGTAAATATAGCGGTTTTTGAGAAACTGCAATATTTGCATTGATAAACGCTAGTGGAATTCTTAGTACTGCAGACAGCCACTAGAGGCTGTTCATGGAGCCTGCATATGGACATCCAGCATCAGAGAAAACCCCGTAGGAAAGCATTAAGGCAATGCTTTCCCATAAGGGAAAGCCTAATTTGTGCGCGACACTCGCTACGTATGCACATTAGATCCCAGCCATTGGAGATCTAATCGGTGAGGGAATCAGCCCGATGGTGGGGGCCAGAAGGCACTATTGTGTTGGGAATACAGATTTGTAATCCTGACACTACATTTTCCCTTTTAGCCAGTTATTTTAGTGACTATAGTATCCTTTTAAGTACTGAATGCCATGTGTGTAAATAACGTTTTGGATATTGATGACCATTTAAATTAGAGGAAAAAAATGTATACTTGGCAGTAAAAACATTTTCTGGTGATTTTTTTTGTTTTGTTTGGATGCATCAGTTGTACCACATTTTTCCAAAATTTACCCTATTGCTCCTTTCTCTTCTCTTCTTTCTTATTCTATTTGATTAACAGGATGAATCAATCTAGGTATGGTTTGAACCAGACACGTTTCACATTGATATGAATTTAGAAATGCTTTTGGAACAGATCTGTTCACGGTTGTCTTTTATGTTTCTGCAGACGTGAATATTCATAACAGTGAACTGATGTGTGGCAGCATGGACAAGGGAACGCTGGGATCTGGCTCCAAGAACAACATATTCTACATCCTTCTGCGAGACTGGGGGCAGATGGAAGCTGCCAATGCAATGTCACGCTTGGCAAGACTGGCACCAGTTTACCTTTGTGAGTGTGCAATAGAATGTTGAATTTTTTTTCCTTGCATTCTGCAGACAAGTATTTGCAACAACACAAGTTGGACGACAGGAACAGAGTGGGTTGAGGGCCTTGCTCAAATGAGCTTACATTCTAATAATTCAGTGATAAGCTATAAGTGGAAGTCTCTTCTATTTAATATTATAAGGGCTCTTTACCAGTAGATCTGTGTAACAATGACCGAATTAAAAAAAAAAAAAAAACCAATGTAACTGTGTGTTGATGTGTTGCTAAATTTGCAAGTGTTTACATACACCAATGAGTACATTCGTTCACTTTAGAAAAGCTCTGATGATATTATTTTTGATGATCCTGCAGCCAACCGTGGTTTTTCTATTGGTATTGGTGATGTCACACCAGGACAGGGGCTGCTGAAGGCCAAACAGGATCTTCTAGATGCTGGATATAAGAAATGTGATGAATATATAGAGGCTTTAAACACAGGCAAATTGCAACAGCAACCTGGGTGCAGTGCGGAAGAAACTTTGGAGGTATGTGATTTGTTAAATAACATTACAGATCCAATATCCATTCTTCAGTGTAGTTCTGGCACTTAAGGCAACCTATATATTAAATTAAAATATATTTGTTTTTGTTGGGGGGATTCCAGGGAAATGTTTTGTTACAGTCTTCCTGCCATGTTTCTAGAGCATAGTAGTTGTAGTTACTGTATTGCAATATTGTGTATATTTTACCTTTACTCCTGCAAGTCTTTTCAGTAAATAATTTTTGCTCTGCCTGTTTGTGTTCTTCTTTCCTCTATCCTAGGCCCTGATCTTGAGAGAGTTATCAGTAATCAGAGACCATGCTGGTAGCGCGTGTCTAAGGGAACTGGATAAGAGCAACAGCCCACTCATCATGGCCCTCTGTGGCTCCAAAGGTAGTATCGTAGGTTCTTCTTGAATTAAATGCACAGCTTTTGTGGTAAAAGATAGAAACGTAACTGAAGTTTTCTGAAAAACAAATCCTTTATGAATAACTGCAAAGAACCATTTATGACTGTACTGATTATACAGACTTGGGCCCATGTCAGCTAAAACATGCCTCTGAGAGATTAATTTGAAAACTAAGGATACCATACGTATTTTCTACTTTCAAATATTTCATGCCTTTGCCTGAACAGAGTGCCTATCGATTATAGTGGGAACTCTGTTCAGATTCTTGACAAAGCTTTTGAAGTTGGTTAACTTAAAGTTCCATTTAACAATTGAATCACTGGCATCATAAGGTGTGATGGACTAAACCCTATATGATGGTTAAGGTACCTGTGATACAACTTAACAGAATACTGTGCGGTAAAACGTTTTGCAAAGTTTCACGTGTATATCATATGTATCATGTGTATATCATGGGGCAGTTTTAGTTCTTTGTAAATAGTTTCTCATTATATATATTTTATAGCATGCATTTTTATTTGAATTCGCATGTGTATGTCATTGTCTTCACTTTGACGATGATATTGTCTTCTCTCCACAGGTTCCTTCATTAACATATCCCAGATGATTGCTTGTGTTGGCCAGCAGGCCATCAGTGGTTCTCGTGTCCCTGATGGCTTTGAGAACCGATCCCTCCCACACTTTGAGAAACATTCAAAGGTGACACAATAACACCGCTTAATGTATTCTTTATAACAGCTGTTTTGTTGGGTTTTTTTTTTGTTAAAAAATCTAGAATTAGATCAGGATAAATCTGGTCTGGTAAGCCTCAAGCTGTATTTGCTCTGTGTATACAATAGTGTGAAAGTGATATACTTATACCTACACTATGCTCCCCTTTTCTTGTTGAAGTACAATCTAAAAAGTACACAAAGGAGAAAGGTTCAGTGTTGGGTGACAAAAAGTCGCCTAGCCACCTGCAAGTGCCTCTAGTGGCTGTCTGGTAGAGAGCCACCTGAGGTGGAGTTAAACCTGCAAGGTAATTATTGCAGTTTATTAATACCTGTAAAAATTACCATTGCAGGCTTAAGCTGACAGGGACAGTGCATTTAGACTACTTCAATGAGCCATAGTGTTGAGTATTAGTCATAGACCTTAGCAACTGGAAGTTTCACGTTTAGCAAGCTCTGATTTAATCTCCGTTTGTTAATGAATGGGCTTGCAGTAATCATTAATTCCATATTCGCACCTGAGGTTTTTATTTTTGCTTCTTTGTTTTTGAAACCTACTTTTATTTAATTTGTAGCTTCCAGCAGCCAAAGGTTTTGTGGCCAACAGCTTCTATTCAGGTTTGACTCCTACTGAATTCTTTTTTCACACCATGGCTGGACGAGAGGGTCTGGTGGACACTGCTGTCAAGACAGCAGAAACTGGATACATGCAGGTAAGATAGAAACCACTCCCTTAAATTGGATTGCGGACTTTGGAGTCCTTATTTATCTGCATGTTATGTCTACTAAACCATGCTTGGTGGTCTACTTTCAAATTACTGAAAAACTGTTTAACTGTAATTTTCTGCATACTCTGCACTTGTTCTACTTCAAGCACAGTGATCATTAAAAATCTTAACAAAAAGAAACCATTCCCTTAAATTTGGTGCTGAAAATGCTTTTGTTTTCATATTATCGGCCTCTTTTCCACTTTCAAATCCCTTCGTCTCAGTAACGAAATTTTAGAACTGAAAAGTGGTCTTTAGAATGATTCCCGACAGTATCAAATTGTATGTTCCATCCAGTACGAGATGTCATAAACCAAGTGCAGAACAACAACAAAAAGGATTGGGGGCGCACCCGAAAAATGCATTCTACAGGAATGGTGCTACCATTGTGACAAATATTCATACATGATACAAATTGTTACGGCAAACACATAAAAATACACTAATAATGTTATCAGGCTACTTAATTCGCCCATCTAAGAAAACAAATATGGGGATTCAGTTCCCCCACATGGCCATATTGTGTTAAGCCCACAATTACGTCACAGTAACCCCAATATCGGTGGGTCCTACACTAATTCCTAATGTGGCAGACAAATTAAATAGTGCGAAATAAGCTAAAGTGTATTAAGTTAATCTATTGTAAGAGCTCTGTGAGTATACAAAATTAATGTGGTAAAGCAATTAAAAACCGTGTCAAAACTAAACAATTAAAGTCTTAGTGCTTGGATGAATATACTCACAATGCAAATTAATATGTGCTAAATGAATAAAACCAAGTGCAGGGCAGCAGTATATATAATTTATGAATAACTGTATTACTCCATTCTGGCTGTGTTTTGACTCAAATCAGCGGGGCTGTGCATATTCTGTGCTACCACATACAGTGTGAAATTCATAAGGGTCCATTTTTAAATGTCTGTTTTGGCAAGCCTAACTCATAGTGGATCCAAGTAAATTCTCCTGTTAAGGAATACAGCTGCATAATTGTTTACAACACTGGTTCAGGGATGACATGAACTTGTCAATGTTCAATCCCATCTCAGAAGATTACTGTCCAATTTCATTCCCTCAGGGGCTTACATCTCTACAGGTTTTCAGTATAATTCTTAATGGGCAGTGTAGGTTAAACATGGTCATGTTTGGACAAGCACCACTCTGCTATAATTGCATTGCTGGACCCAATCCATTTGATGGTTTAACATACATTTCTATGGACACGTTTCAAATTAAAATTGTATGCCTGGCTTTAATAATATATAAACTTTTGACAACCCTTCCTTCTTAGAGTTGGCTGCATTATGTTTTGTTTTTTTAATTTAGAAATACATGTGCCGTTTAGGGAAAAATTAAGTCTTCTAATACCGTTATTTATTTTTAAAAAGGGCCTCTTTGCTTCTGGCAGGAAAGGGAGATATTAACATAACTCGGTGCGCAGTTAAACACATCGCAAAAAAAGTTGGAACTTTGTAGTTAAATCATTTTTTAAGGATGGAACACTTCAAAGTTACAGTTGAACTTTACTTTCAGAGGATACAGTTCCACTTTGTTTTTAAATAACCTAGGATTTAAATAGTTGCAAACAGTGTAACTTTAATCAAATGTGTTTATTTAATAAACTTGTCAGAACATGCATAATATCAAAATGAAGTATCCATCACAACAGAAAATTCCCATGTCCCCTCCCACCCACCCTAATCCTGTGGACTGATTAGTGTCCTTTCAGTGTGACTATACAATGTATATCACTGGGTATTCAAGTGAGAATGGACTACAAATCATGGGGAGGTGGGAAATTGGGCTACAGATTTGAGGGTTGCAAATACAATCTTGCATTCACATACACTTCTAAATTCAACCTCCTCATCCCCCAGTATGTCCCCACATTCACCCCTCCCCCCCAGATTTTTTATACCAATATGCCCTTGCGTTCATGCAGACACTTCATGCCAATACGCATTTGCCTACACACACGCCTAAATAAAATGACCCTCCTTACATGCATGTCTTACGTACACATACTTCCCTGTACACACACACACACACACACACACACTCTCTCTCCCTCTCCCCTTACGTATGCCACTATACATTCACACACTGTCATTTCATTTTCATACATACCAAGACACTAAATACAAATATGTACATGCATTCATATGTTCACATCATACAAATCCACACCTTCATGTACATATACTGAAGTTGTAGAGATACTAAAAAAAATAAAATAAAAAAAAACTAGTGATAGTTTACTAATTGCTAGTAACTCAAAATGGAAAACATTGAGCCATGTGTAAACATATTTTGACATTTTATTTGTTATATCTTTTTATTTTGTTTGTAAACTTTGCATCTTCTTACTTTAAGTCACTAATTTCTTAAATGTACTACTTGGTAAAGATGTGAATCTCTTAATCAAAATCCGAGAACTGATAGTGACATAATCACACTCTTCGTTTTACCAGCTTAACTGTTTTTGTACTTATTATACCCAGAGGCGTCTGGTGAAATCTCTTGAAGACCTTTGCTCCCAGTATGACCTCACTGTCCGGAGTTCCACTGGTGATATCATCCAGTTTATCTATGGGGGAGATGGGCTTGACCCTGCTGCCATGGAAGGAAAAGATGAACCTTTGGAGTTTAAACGTGTCCTTGAGAATGTTAAAGTAAGTGTTGTAACAAGTGAAACAAAATGACAAATGTGTATGCCAAAACAACAAATTTATATAACTTTTGAGAATTATATCATTTGTATTTAATGTTCTTGATATTGACAAGTTCTAGTTGCTGATGCATGTCAACTGGAATTTTTTATTTGTTCTACTTTTAAGAAAAACCATAGAGAAAAGAGCAGTATTTTATGCTAGAGATCCAGTTGGTTAAAGCAACACTAAAATGTTAGGAAATACAAATTTTTATTCCTAATGCTTAGGTGTCCCTGTCCCTAGCCATATAGGTGCGCCAACCCTCATGTGTCATAAATATTATAAAATAATTTTTATATACCCTTTTCCTGCGACATGATTCAGTCAGCGCTGCTTTACTCTCATTCTCCCGCAATGTCCTGGTCACCTCCGCGGTGGTCCAATCCAATTCTCCTCATAGAAGAGCATGGAGGACCTGATGTACACGCGTGGCACGTGCCAAACACACATTCAAGATTTTTCATGGGATTATTGCTTTTCCATGGGCGCAGAATAAACAACACATTTGTGAAATAAATCAAAGTATTTCAAGCAATTAATTGAAGGCTCATGGATATATTAAACATGTGGCTGGTCATATCCATGATCATGAGGCTTCAATCCATTCTTTGGACTGTTTTCTACTGATTTGTCAGAGAAGATAAGATGATTGGTTATATTAGCATGACTAACAGTAATGTAGATCCTATTTCACAAAAATGTTGTCGACCCCTACCTATAGCATCAAAGACACTCCTTGTATGGACAGAGCAGCGTTAGAATGGCTGAAGTTACCATAAGAGTGGATCGAATGTAATCACTGTTGGATTTGTGTCTTTTTGCAAATATTGTGTCAGAAGCCATATAGTGCCAAACTCTCAAGGCTAAGGCTACAGTGGGTCCTGGTCAGTTAGACTAGAGTATGCTATCAGCCAAGGTATGGTGCATGAGAAACATTTGCATCTCAAGGGGTTTTAGTGACTATCATGATGGAAATCCATGAGGCAGATGCAGCAACATTTCAGATGATGGGTTGTACACTTTATTGATTATATAATTAGGCATACTAGCAGAAAAGCAGTAGAAAATCATGCAAATACCCAAGTAAAATCGCAGAATAACTATTTCAAATACCTTAAAGCAGCACTGTCACTGTCCAGGGACATGGCAGAATTCGCAAAGACCTTTCGACTGTGACATCGCCACTGGCAATAATATCTTTATGAAATACTAATTTTTCAGGGGGGTGGCAACGGTGCCTCTTTAACTTTGTAATATGGAGTAACAGTGGTCTAATTCTCTTCCTTATCACTAGGCTGTGTATCCCTGTTCAGATGAACCAGCACTTAGTAGAAATGAGCTTGTTCTCACCACTGAGTCCATAATGAAGAAGTCAGAGTTCCTCTGCTGTCAGGATGCCTACCTTCAGGTAATCTGTCCTTTTTACCTATTTGTTAGCATTTTTCATCTTTTCTCATTTGCTTTCATATTGCATAATGCACACTTTTTTTTTGTGTGCTGTTAGATGTTCCTAATTGCATTATTGTTAATCTTTTAAGGACCTGCTCAAGATTACTGAGCAGCATGGGCACTTTTCCCTGGACATTCTAGAACTAAAACTTTTCATGATGGTGTACCCCTTTTGGTGGCTGGCAGTATGGGAGTTGTCATTCTGCAACATTTGTGTATTTGTTTTATACATCCCTGTTTGGGCTACTTATAAGTAGGTTAGTCATTTTAATGCTTTCTTGTACCTAGTTCTTAATAACTCATTGAGGTTAATGCTGTATAGCCATCCAATGCTTATATGATGCTGTACTTCCTAATGTTATGAATATGGGTTGACTGGGTTTTGGACTAATAACCAAGAGGATGACTATATTTACTGAAAAATGTACACTTTATTTTCTGCTACTTTTTTTTTTTTTTAAATCTTTTATTTTACCTTGACCGTCAAAGCCCTCTGTGAAGTCATCACATTTGTTTCAACTTTCAAATGTATTGCAAAATGGATTAGAATCCTTGACACGGTTCTTCTTCTTTTTTTTTTTTTTTTAATGCTTCCGTTGACTATGTTGAAAAGACTATGTTGTCCCTAATTATAGCCTTAGCTACAGCTTATATACCCTGCACACAGTCTTCAAGTTAAAGGTACCTATAGCTGTGGGTTCTACCAAATACCCCAAGGTTTATCAGGAATAACCGCCAGAGGCTGGCGCAGGCATGTCAAACTATTGGAGGCCTTCATGATAGAATAAGTTACCTGCACTCTCTCCTGACTCCCTATGCATATTTAAACAAATGGAGGTCATTTAGTTACTCCAATGGCCATTGGTAGGAATGCCAGCCTGCCAATGTCAAGGCAGACCCCTTTAAGCGGGTCGTACACTGACCCTTCACCTTGCTTCCTTGAGCCTCTGGCAAAGATATCTCTAATGAGACAGAGAGGGGTATTTTTTATATACACCCCTATATACTTATTAACCCTTAATAGGGAACACATGGGGTGGGCGGCAGCATTGTAACAAAGCTGTGTGATACAAAAAGTGAATACAAATACAAAAGATAAGTCCTGCGCTCACTCCCATCACTCTTGGGTGGCAGCAAAGACCACAGTGCACAACAGCCCCAATATATATACAGTAAAAACCAAAGAATAAGTTACCTGCACTCTCTCCTGAATCCCTATGCATATTTAAACAAATGGAGGTCATTTACATTGGCCGGCGGGCATTCCTTCCAATGGCCATTGGAGTGACTAAATGACCTCCATTTATTTAAACATGCATAGGGATTCAGGAGAGAGCGCAGGTAACTTTTTCTTTTGTTTCTACTGTCTATATTGGGGCTGTTGTGCACTGTGGTCGTTGCTGCCACCCAGGAGTGATGGGAGTGAGCGCAGGACTTATCTTTTTGTATTTGCCTTCATGATAGAGCAGTTTTGTGAGCTACTTCAGTTGCGACTCATGCCAATCCTATATCAGTCCTGCATTACAATTTTTAATGTTTCTTCATGTTTCATATCGCTGTGGTAGGCTTTCACAGTGATTGAATGCTTCCACTCATGCTACAGGGCAGTAAGCAATCTTTCTACCTGATGCATGCCCGGATTCAATGTGTATTGGGTTATTGCTTGCTTAGTGAAGCCAGTTCAATAATAACCACCAATTTGACTCCCTAGCACTGTGATCATTGTTGAAGCCCACCACAGGCATGATATTGCCTTAAGTGACCTTGTGATTTGTCTCTCTCAGTGATCATTCAATCTTAAAGCAGAGTTATGACTGTTCAGCTAGGGTTTGAATGACATTTAGAGAATCAGGTTTTTAATTGTTTAGTTCGTACAAGACATTATTTAGGGGAAATTGGCTGGTTGGTTTTCATAACGTTATAAGTTATAAAGAAAGTCCGTTTAGGAAGTTACATTTTTCCTGACGTTGCAGGAAAGTTAAGACTGGTTAAAAGGAAAGCCATTCGTCCTGGCAGCATAAAAGTACCCTCTGGACATAGCTACATAGTACAATGACCGTGACCAATAGCTGTAGCCTGCAGCTACACACTCAGCTCTCTCTCATACTGTTTCTTCTTTTCGCAGTAGAACATTACATTGTATCCAATCATTTTTGGTATTTGACCCGGCCTTGTTTAATTTACTTACTGTAAGCATGGCTTGCTTACCTGATATCTGTACTCCTAGACATTGATGCTTTCCTTGATCACACAATCTGCGACCACACCACCAGCGTGCAGATTTTACTATTTCACCTTTCTATTTTTGTCTTGCTAAACCCTGCACCACTTTGTGTAGCCCAGACAGAGAGCTTTCAGCTCTGTTGGATATAGTGGAGGCAGTAAACAGTGCCTGCCTTACACAAGGTAAGTAGTCAGGCCAGTCTAAAAAGATTTGCCTAATTACAATGGGGAGGTTCCTTGGAAAAAGGTTCGCTAGGTCAAACATAATTCCAGTAGAACTCTTTTGAATGACTCTATTCCCCGGACAACAAGCCACGGGCATTTAAATTGTTTCCTTCATCCAAAAGAGTTTGAGTAAAAGGTATGTGTCCATGGAAGGACCTATCCTGGTTCAATATCAAGAAAATGCTGTTTGACCCAAAGTCTCATTCATCTCAAACATTGACTGAGAAGTAGTCCTAACTTCATCTTGGATGAATCAGTACACTGATTTGACTCAAATTTCCACTGTCTGGGATTTTAAAGAGATATTTTTCTATCTAACTAGATTGTATGGCTTAATTTAGAACGTCTGACTTTTTTTTAGGGCCTTTGCATTCTTCAGAACTGTTCTTAACAAGATGGGTGTGGTACCCTCTGCCCAGTTGGTTTAACAAAAAGACCCAACGACTGTCTGCCCTTGACCAAAGAACAGATAGACATACATTGTGAATTAAGAGCTAAAACCTTTCTGGATTAACAAAAAAAAACACGCAACCCATTGCTAACATTTATCTCAAATGTGAGAATTCTTTTTTTTTTTTTTAATTTCCTAATGGCTGTGTTTAGCCTATTAATACCAATGAAAACCATTGTATCACACATTTTTGTTTTCAATGCCCAAACCTTTTTAGCCTCACCTTAGCAGATCAGAGGTTTAACACAAACTGAACAACCTGCTTGATTTACTTCCCCTATTCTATGTGTGTAATACAATGCATGATGGCATTGTGGAAACACAATTTATCACCTTTATAAGTAGCATAGTAGAAGAAACAGGCTTGATGGCCCAAGGATTTTTCACTTGCAAGCTTGGTAGAATGTCATTTATGATAAATATGGTTGCAGCTGCTGAACTGTGAGGAATGACTGTCTAAGAATGCACCAAGATTATGTTTTATCAGCCTTTTTGTACATGAATTGAAATCTTAACAGCTAGTGGCCACTCTACTCTTTGTACTATGCAAAAACAAGGCAATGCGTCCCTTGTTGACAAATTGCCAGCATTCTGCAGTGGTTAACAGTTACGTTTTTAAATGTACACAAGTGATTTTGCAAGCATCTCAACAGTGAGGATTTAAAGGATTTGTTATATCATTATTTCACGGCCAGAAGGGTCAACAGTATTGATCCCCTAGGCAGGTGAAAAAAAAAAAAATAGCTGCAAATCTTCACAATGTTCTGAAATGTGTAAACTAGCAATGAATATTTATCACTTTTGTTGAAACATTACACTTTTTTTTGTGTTCTATTTTTTTCCTGACTTTCTCACCATTTCCCACATTGTAAGTCGTTCACTGATACAGGGTACAGAAGATACTACGAGGTAACGGCAGCATGAGACTGAGTCTTGCGTACTTACACTCTGCTTACATGTGTGCGCGGCTTCAGACTTTAAAGTACATTCCGAAATTAAACTGCAAGCTTTTAAGGCCATTGGAGGTTTGTGGGATTTGTGGCTTAATAGCTCAGTAGCCACAACTGGATAGCACTTAATCGACCCCTTACATGTTTAAGGCTAGAAAAATGGCGTTCGCCATCTCCACATCTTAATGCATGCCAGCATACATTCACGCCAACAGCAGCTAATGTTTGACGTCCGACTTATTATATTTAATGGCTTTATACACTGCTTTAATAATGCGTTGTGATACTATGAATCCACCTACACATTCTCTATATTTTACGAGCAACCACTGAGTCAGTCAGGAGTGTTTTCTGTTGATGTGGCAACCGAATATTCATTTTGGCACCAATATTGTGTTATATTTACATTTTGTGTTACTAATCCAAATTACAGATATTGAGAGCATGTCAAATGGTTTTAAATTTATTTTTTGTAATTATGTGTAGGTGCTTTATTGAAAGCGCAATGTGTTTTGCCGTATGTCCCCTTAACAAGAAACGCTTCTACAGATTTATAATTCACATGAATATATGAACTGGCACTCCCATGTGTCAAATCAACACATGAACAAAAGTGTTTTCTTAAAAATGAAATTATCTGGTTAACAAGCATAACAATGCAGATGAGTTTAGAAATCCGTACTGATGTTAGTACATTGGATGAGTTTTACCTGTAAGATGTATGTAGTCACGATTTGTTTGCTCGTTGTATAATTTGTATGTTTTATGCAAATGCACACTAAAGAGCACATTAAATGGACAATATAGTCCCCAAAACAACTTTGGCTTAATGAAGCAGCTTTCTGTATAGATCATGCCCCCCAAGTCTCACTGCTCAATTCACTGCCATTTAGGAGTTAAATCACTTTTGTTTTTGTTTGTGAAGCCTTAGGCCAGGCATAGGAAACCTTCGGCACTCCAGATGTTGTGGACTACATCGCCCATAATGCTCTTACACCCATAATGTTGACAAAGCATCATGGGAGTTGTAGTCCAAAACATCTGGAGTGCCGAAGGTTGCCTATGCCTGCCCTAGGTACACCTCGCTGCTTGTAACTTACACAGCCTGCACGTAAACAAAATGTTCATTTTCAATCAAATATAACTTACTTTAAAAGTTTTTATTCCCTGCTCTGTAAGTTTAACCTTTATCACATACAGGAGGCTCCTGCAGGGTCTTGCAAGCTAATAACAGCGCAGTAGATAGGAAATTCTAAATTAAACAGTGTAAAAATTAGATGACTCTTTACAGGAAGTGTTTAGGAAGGCTGTGCAAGTCACATGCAGGGAGGTGTGACTATGGCTGTATAAACAAAGTGATTTAACCACTAAATAACAAATAATTGATCAGTGAGACTGTAGGGGCATGATCTATACACCAAAACTGCTTCATTACAAAGTTATTTTGGTGACTATACTGTCCCTTAAATGTTTGTTTTGGTTTATTGCTATATTCACACTATAAAAGATATTCTCTAATGGAAGAAACCCATACTGACAGACAACTTTTAGCAGCTTAATTTTTATTCTGCTTGATAATGCAATAACTGAGGTCTAATGATGGCAGAATAGAAACACAGAAACATAGACTGTGACTGCAGATAAGAACCATTCGGCCCATTTAGTCTGCCCAATTTTTTAAAGACTTTTATTAGTCCCTGGCCTTATCTTATAGTTAGGATAGCCTTATGCATATCCCACACTTGCTTAAACTCCTTTACTGTGTTAACCTCTACCAATTCAGATGGAAGGCTATTCCATGCATTCACTACCCTCTCAGTAAAGTAATACTTCCTGATATTATTTTTAAACCTTTGTCCCTCTAATTTAAGACTGTCCTCTTGTTGTGGTAGTTTTTCTTCTTTTAAATATGGTCTCCTCCTTTACTGTGTTGATTCCCTTTTATGTATTTAAATGTTTCTATCATATAACCCCCTGTCTCGTCTTTCCTCCAAGCTATACATGTTAAGATCCTTTAACCTTTCCTGGTAAGTTTTATCCTGCAATCCATGAACCAGTTTAGTAGCCCTTCTCTGAACTCTCTAAGGTATCAATATCCTTCTGAAGATACGGTCTCCAGTACTGCGTACAATACTCCAAGTGAGGTCTCACCAGTGTTCTGTACAATGGCATGAGCACTTCCCTCTTTCTACTGCTAATAACTCTCCCTATACAACCAAGCATTCTGCTAGCATTTCCTGCTGCTCTATTACATTGTCTGTCTACCTTTAAGTCATCAGAAATAATCACCCCTAAATCCTTTTCCTCAGATGTTGAGGTTAGGACTATCAAATATCAAATATTCTGTACTCTGCCCTTGGGTTTTTCTGTCAAAGATGCATTATCTTGCAATTATCCACATTAAATGTCAGTTGCCACAACTCTGACCATTTTTCTAGTTTACCTAAATCATTTGCCATTTGGCTTATCCCTCCAGGAACATCAACCCTGTTACATATCTTAGTATCATTAGCAAAAAGACATACCTTACCATAAAGACCTTCTGCAATATCACTAATAAAAATATTAAAGAGAATGGGTCCAAGTACAGATCCCTGAGGTACCCCACTGGTGACAAGTCCAAGCTTCGAATATATTCCATTAACTACAACCCTCTGTTGCCTGTCACTCAGCCACTGCCTTACCCATTCAGCAATATTGGAATCCAAACTTAAAGATTGCAGTTTATTGATAAGCCTTCTATGTGCAACAGTGTCAAAAGCCTTACTGAAATCTAGGTAAGCAATGTCTACTGTACCACCCTGATCTATTATTTTAGTTACCCAATCAAAAAAATCCATAAAATTAGTTTGGCATGTGCTCCCTGAAGTAAACCCATGTTGTCGCTGATCTTGAAATCCATGTGTTTTTAGATGTTCAACAATCCTATCCTTTAACATGGTTTCCGTTACTTTCCCCACTACTGTAGTAAGGCTTACAGGCCCATAGTTGCCCGACTCCTCCCTGCTACCTTTCTTGTGAATGGGCACAACATTTGCTAACTTTGCATCTTTTGGGACTACTCATGTTAGCAATGATTGGTTAAATAAATCTGTTAATAGTTTTGCTAGTACACCACTAAGCTCTTTTAATAACTTCGGGTGTATTCCATCAGGTCCCATTAACCCCTTAAGGACTGGACTGTTTTTGCGATGTTGTACATTTGCGACCAGGCCTCTCTTTACACTTTTGTGGTGTCTGTGTTTAGCTGTAATGTTCTCCTCTCTTATTTACTGTTTCTATATAAACTATATATTTTATTTTTTTTAGGACAAAAAGGACTTTTTTTTTTTTTTTTTTTACATACGGTTATTTATATAATCTCATGTAATTAAAAAAAAAATTTTGAAAAAAATACATGTTTTTTGACTTTTACTTGAAAAATCTTTTACTCCTCTACAAATGCAAATGAAAAAAACTGCTAAATAGATTCAAAATTTTGTCCTGAGTTTTTAAAAATACCCAGTGTTTACGTGCTTTTTTTTGCAAGTTATAGGGCTATAGGTACAAGTAGGATATTGCGGTTTCAAAACATAAATTTTTAAAATTTATCAATAGTGACATTGTAACACTTATCTGTCATAAGTCTCTAAATAACCCCCTCACATGTACATATATTTTTTTTAAAGTAGACAACCTAGGTTATTCAATATGGGGTATATCCAGTCTTTTTTAGTAGCCACTTAGTCGAAAACACTGGCCAAAGTTAGCGTTCATATTTGTTTGTGTGTGAAAAAAGTAAAAAACTAAATTGAATGCTAATTTTGGCCAGTGTTTGTGACTACTAAAAAAGACTGGACATACCCCATATTAAATAACCTAGGTTGTCTACTTTAAAAAAAATATATGTACATGTGAGGGGGTTATTCAGAGATTTATGACAGATATGTGTTACAATGTCACTATTGATAAATTTTAACCCCATTTGCAATACTTTGGGTTGTCTTCTTTTGCAACTGGTATGCCATCATGTGGGTAATTCTCATTCCTGGGCTACCATACGCTCTCAAAGGCAACGTAACCAACCTGGCCATTTTCAATGTAAATATATTTCACCCATATATTTGACCCTGTAACTTTCAAAAACGCTATAAAACCTGTACATGGGGGAGACATCGCTGAACACAAATATTAGTGTTTAAAAACTGGAAAACGTATCACAACAATTATATCATCAGTAAAAGTGCTGTTTGTGTGTGAAAAATGCAAAAAAAAGTCACTTTCACTGACTATCATCGCTGTGATATGTTTTACTGTTTTGAATCACTAATATTTGTGTTCAGCGAAGTCTCCCGAGTAAAACAGTACCCCCATATACAGGTTTTAGGGTGTCATAGAAAGTTACAGGGTAAAATATAGTGCTAGCAAATTAAATTCTCTGGACTTTCGGTCTGGGTTGGCCGGCAGGTCCCTCAAATTGCAATCAATAAAATTACTTATGTAAAAATATTACATAAATACGCACGTAGAATTTAAATATATATGCATATTTATATAGTTGAAGTCTACGTGTATATTTATATAATTATTTATGTAATTTTGTATAGGGACATATGTATATTTTGTATTATTTTTATTTATATATACATAGATATATATACAATTTCATTCTAAGTATATTTTGATATATATATTACTATCAAAATACAGTTAGAATAAAATTTCATATAGATATATAATTTTTTTATTATAATTTTTACATGTTTTTATTTAATTTGAATTATTTGTATTTTATAATATATACAATATATAGTAATATATATGTGTGTAATTTAATTATAAGTGTATTTTTATATTAATATATGCACATATTAATATAAAAATACACTTAGTATGACTATATATATATATATATATATATATATATATATATATATATATATAATTTATAGACATATATTATATAGATATAATATATGTCATATATATACACACACATATATAATTCTATTTTTTTATTAACATTAACCTTTATTTTTTTTAATGATTTTACACTAGCAGGGAGACTGCCTGTCCGCCCAGACAGTCCCTCTGCAGGCAGACACTAGGACACCTATTGTGACCATGTGACCGCTCTGTTGAGCGATCACATGGCCACAGTGGTCCTAATCTACCGCGGGGAGACTGTCTGGGCTGCAGGCAGTCTCCCCACACCGGGAGCAACGGCGATCACCGCCGGGAGAACTACGGCGATCGGGTTAGTACATCTGACCGTTAGGACGGTTCAGGACCCTCACTGGTCGGCAACGCAAAAATGCCGATGACGGCCCTGAACCGTCCTAGGTCCTGAAGGGGTTAAATTATTTCTTTACTTTTGACAGTTGAAATAGAACCTCAGCGGAAAGTAAATAAGGTGGGGTGGGAATAACCACTCACGCTGAGGTGGGCGGTCCACACTCCACTAAGGAGAACCTCCAAAAAGTTAAAAAATTTAATGTTTGTGGTATTAGCCTTTATTAATGTATATAGCCGAATAAAAGAAATTTCATGTTTGTGGTTAAAATCAGAAGCTGAAATAGAACCTCTTCCTCTGTAAACTCACATGTAACAAATGACTCATTTGCCCCTTTTACCTAACTGAGGCCCCTTTCCTTCATTTTCATCTGAAAATACTGAACAAAAATATTCATTGAGACAGTCAGCTAGACCTTTATCCTCTTCTACATACCTTCCTTCTTTTGTTTTTAATCTAACTAATCCTTGTTTTACTTTCCTTTTCTCGTTTATGTATCTAAAAAGGTTTTGTCCCCATTTTTTACTGACAGTGCTATTTTCTCTACTGTGTGTGATTTGGAAGCTCTTATAACTTGCTTAGCCTCTTTCTGCCTAATCTCATAGATCATTCTGTCTTCATCACTCTGTTTTTTTTTATAATTTCTAAATTCTAACTTTTTTTTACTATTTTGGCCACATCTGCAGAGTACCACGGTGGTTTCTTGAATTTTTTGCTTTTACTGACCAGCCTAATGCAGTTTTCTTTTGCCTTCAGCAGTGCAACTTTTAAATAATCCCATTTCTCTTGGACTCCATTTAAATTGCTCCAGTCTGATAATGACTCCTCTACACATATTCTAATTTTAGAAAAGTCTCCCTCTAGGGAGTTTAGAATATGTGTGCTCTTGGCACAAGCAGCTGTTTTGGTTTTCCAATTCACATCAGGAAGATTAAAGTCACCCATGATGATAACTTCCCCCTTCATTATCATTTTAGCTATTTCCTCAACTAGTAGATTATCTAACTCTTCTATTTGTCTTGGGGGCCTATAAATCACACCTACACAAGTTACTGTGTGATTACCAAATTCTAACGTAACCCAAACGGATTCCATGTTCGCCTCATTAACTTTTATTAGGCTAGATTTTATGCTATCCTTCACATACAGGGCAACCCCTCCCCATTTGTTGCCTTCCCTGTCTTTTCTATATAAAGAGTACCCTGGTATTGCTATGTCCCCGTCATTTTTCTCATTATACCATGTCTCAGTAACAGTGACTAAATCTACACTATCAGTTGCCATTATTGCCACAAGTTCATGGATCTTTTTCCCTAAACTACGAGCATTTGTAGACATGACTCTAAGCTTATCATTTTTTAACACATTTGCTACAAGCACCTTCTGTCCTTGTTTTGGGGGGCAATTGGTTTGATGTTTTATCATCCTTTTGCCAGTCCTAGTTTAAATACATCCTAGCAAAACCTCTGAACTGCTCACTGAGAACATTTGTTCCCTTTTAAGAAAGAAGCAAACCATATTTTTTGTACTGTGTATTTCCATTCCAAACAGAGCTACCATGAGAAATTAAGCCAAATCCTTGCTCCCGACACCATTTACCAGAATTAACATTCTTAGAGAATTTGGAGCAAACTTAGTTTGGTGGTGCAGTAGCCTTGGCTTACCACCTCCTTAATGTGCATCCTAGTATAATCCATAAACTTTGCAATACAGGAAGTTTAAAAATTAGATCTCTTTACAGAAAGAGTGTAGAGAGGCTTTATGAGTCACAAAGTGATTTAACTCCTAAATGGGAAAGCATTGAGCTGTGAGACTGCAGAGGCATGTCACCAAAACCACTTTATTAAAAGTTATTTTCGTGCTGTGTCCCTTAAGAGCTCACTGTATGAAGGATAATATTTAAAACAAAAAGTTAGTTATGTTTCTCAAAATAAAAAAAAATGCGTGTTTTTATAGAGTTTGGATATGACAACACATGTGTGTACTGGGTGTTGGCAGCGAATGAGATGCAATCAGAGAGCGTGCAGTGAAGTTGTAGCTAAGTAACCATAGTAATTAGTTGCCTGGGCTGTTTTATTTAATTACTAATTAGCTTTTAGGTTATCATTTCCTTGAGTAACTAAGATGAAAGCTGTTGACGTGGAAGATCTTTTAACTAAAAAAAAAAAAAAAAAAGCTAAATATTTTTTTTTTTTTTTTTCCTCATTCTGTATCTTGTCAGTTTTAAGAATGGATAATAAAGTGATTAACTTCACTCAAACCACTGCGACCAGAACATGTTTCTGCTTGTTTACCATTAACTGATCTCCTGTGAGAACACCAGGCTCTTAGCATTCTCTGTGTGCTAAACAGATATTGCCTCAAGGCACCATCTTTCTAAAGCGTCAACATATATTTATAGATGTCTATGCTACGCTTTAAACCGGCTGCATGTTTGCTTTCTAATGCTTTTTTTTGTTTTTGTTTTTAACTAAACATGCTTTTGCAAGCTATACAGATGCAATCACAATTTCCTTCTGGACTTTGTACATTTGACTAATAAAAAATTATTATGGCAGAATTTTTTTTTTTTTTTTTTCTGTGACGAGTAGGTAATTCTGATCCATAGGGGAAAAAAAAAAAAAATCTACAGGTACAAAAACTCAGACTTTTAATACACGTAATGCCATAATGGGTGAAACATGACTAGGTAAAATGTAAGCGTACATAAAGAGAAAGCATATTGCTTATTCTCTGTATGAGATTCTTGACAGTGGGCTAATTCAGGATGGTTTAATTCCGATCTCTTCTCCATTCTCTTCCAGGAAATTAGGAAATTTGTGAAGGGAGTTTCCGAACGAATTAAGAAGACCCGTGATAAATACGGTATCAATGATAATGGCACCACAGAGGTACGTGCAAGAGGGGGCCCCACTATAGAGGCCAGGCTCTCTGTCTGTGACATTTCCTTCTGCTATTACTATATCAGTGGCCTAGAATTTAATATTCACAGTTCAATACTTAACCAGGAATTGACAGTCTTCACAGCTGGCGGGGAGGTGAATATGCTTAATTCACTCGGTAGATGTGCTGCCAAGTGTTTGAGGTCACTTTCTGAGGGCAAATACGCTGCATGACTTCACTTAGTCTTTCTCATCTGACGGAGAAAACTGGATGTGACATTAGATGTGTTTATTGTCGGAATGGTAAATTTAGTTATTAGCAATATGTGGGTTAATTGTAAAAGCTGTAATTGTCCAGATTCTCTCCTTACATAAGACAAAGTTATTTTTGAAAAGCTTTAACGCAGACCTAAAGGCGTTAAGTGACATTTGTTCTTTCCTTAAACATAAGAAAAATGAGAAGTGACTCTGAAACACATTGTTGATGAAATTAGCGGTAGCTGAGGGGCAGAAAGCCAGTCAAAACTGGAAGGTATCTCCTTTCAAAACTGCATTGCAAACTGAATTTTAATATGTGCAATGTGGGGATGATCTACAAGTAGATCAAACATTAGCAGGTTAGATCAGATGCATTGCACTGTTTTGCAAAAATGTGCAATTTCATCAGAAAATGTTTATAAATAAGATCGGTTAAATATAGTTGTTTAGTTAGCAGAATTATAAGTAATGGCATTTAAAGGGAAATCCTTGCTCACCACCTCCCCTTCTCAGGGCAGAAACCCTTAATTCACTTAATTACTCTCCGCTTCCGCGACTTTATGAGTGCCTTGATCGCATTAGAACAATCAATGCTTTCCTATGGGGTTTTTGCAGACGCTGGATGTCATCGTGCATAGAGTTTGGATGTCCAATGTCAGGCAACCAAAATTAGTCTAGTGACCCGGAAGCTAATAGACAGCCACTAGAGGTGGAGTTAACGCTGCAATGTAATTATTGCAGTTTCTCAATAACTGCAATAATTACAAGGGCAGGGTTAAACTGACTGTGAGAGTGCACCCAGGCAACTTCAATTAACTGAAATAGTCTGAGTGCCTATAGTGTCCCTTTAAATATAAAGTTTGAAAAAGCACTCTGTTAGACTAATTCAGCTTTTATTTATTTAATCATCTCTTCTATAGATTGTTCAAGTATTTGTTTTATTTTTGTAATATTGAACATAGAGGTTGATTTTTTTTGTTGTTTGTTTTTTTAAATACCAACCACCAATCTCTTCACTAACAATGCAAAACACGTTCAATATTCTATTGGTTTGCATACCCATTCACTGTGTTTTAATATGAGTGTGTGATCTCTTTTTATAATTTTGGTTTAGCCGCGAGTCTTATATCAGCTGGATCGAATCACCCCCACGCAGCTTGAAAAGTTTTTGGAGACCTGTCGAGATAAGTACATGAGGTAAGCACATTTGCTTCTTTCGAACCATCATTGTAGATTGAAGAAGTCTTAAAAACACGCAAATCAACCCTCTTCTGTGTCCTCAGAGCACAGATGGAGCCTGGCTCAGCTGTGGGTGCCCTATGCGCACAAAGTATTGGAGAGCCGGGCACACAGATGACTCTAAAAACGTTTCACTTTGCTGGAGTTGCTTCCATGAACATCACCTTAGGAGTTCCTCGCATTAAGGAGATCATAAATGCTTCAAAGAACATCAGGTGTGTTCTTATACATTTCTTTGAATGAATTGTGGTAAACTTATTTTTCACTAGATTGTTGATGTTTTGGTATCTTCGTCAGTTGGCCATAAAATTAGTGAAGTGGTTTCCTGTACCAAAGAAACTCAAAGGGGCTGAGATTTGGTATAGAATGAGGTGCATCGTTACTGTCGAAGAAAGATACATTTGTAACTTATGATCTTCCCTGACCGTAACACCTGAGAAATGCATACATGTACATAAAAATATACCCCTACTTGATATGGCTGCTTCATATATTTTGAATAAATCATAAAACTACACTCTTCTTACTGTAATTCATTAGAAATATCCTGCCAGTGAGCGTAAAAATATATTTTTGAGCTTTTCTTACAAAATATTTTTCCTCCCATCAAGTGTAACTGTCAGTGGAGTTTTTTGTTTTCTTCTTTGTTTTTGTTTTTTTTCTTGTGTCTTTATTTTATTATTTTGTTTTGTTTTCACATCACAATAGATTTAATTCACATAATACAACACTTTATCAGAGTCAGAGTAGGAAACGAATATCCATGCATGAAACTTGCAATGTGAGCGATTTTAATTTTTTAATTTTAATTGTTTTTATTTTTTAAATAGATAAACCTAAAGCAAACAACCATGCATGGGCATTTGCATATATAACAGGGAGGTCAGAATATAGACTTTTTAAAATATGAAATGCTTCTACTATGGTGGATAGAGTGTTGAGCTGAATAGCAATTTATAAGGATCAGGGGTCCACCTTGGAAAAATGTAACAAAATTAAGCAAAAAAAAAAACCACATCACCCTTGCTGAGTGATATCTCCTCATTCGATTCCAAATCTGCAGGAGGGCAGCCGTCCCCTTGGTAGGTAGTCCCACATTATTTAGACTTGTAGCTTAGTTTGACCTGCTATGGCACTGTGTGTAGAATCCACGAGGCCTCCCAAAAACAGATACTGTAGAAGAGTCATCTCCATGACGCTAGTCCTAGGCCCAACGCCAAACCTCCACAGGTTCAACCTGGATTATCTCCATTGCAGATATATGTATTGAGGTGAAGTCCGTATGCGTCTCCTTATTTAGGTAAAGATTCCAGCAGCTTAATCGGTTATGCAACAGTCCCAACAATTTATATAGGCAGTTGTCCACCTCATGGTGACCATGTGAAGTATACTGTGGTCTCCGCTTCTTTGCTGCTAAACATGACAGGAAATACTGTGTTCTTTGCTTCCTTGCTGCTATACATGACAGGAATTCAGATATGCTATATCCGTACTGTCGGATAGGGCGTCAGGAGAACGGCCTTTCCTTCCACGACAGCAATGTGTGTATTCCACAGGAATCTCAACCCAGACAAGAAAGGTGGCAAATTTAGTATGGCCAGATTCACTGAGGTGCCCTCTAACAGATGAGTTACCACCTGCAAGATTAGCAAGCTTACTGGTTTTATTGCTCCAAAACCCGTAGTGAGCTCAGGTGCTCGCCGAGCACGTGTCCTCTCAGCTCGGCAGTCCGACTCTACCCCCAGAAGTGAAATTTATTAATAGGAGGGGGGGAGGGAAGCAAATATAATGAATTCTATCAGCTTAATGTCTTTCACAACAGACTTCTTGCCTGGCCAGGCCTGTCTTTATATAAAGTGATTAGTCTGATAATTTGACATGAAGGGATTCATAATTGTACTCGCATTCCATAGACAAATCATCCACTCCATACAGATGCAAGAGCCATAATGCTGATAACAGGCACATGTTTTATGGCGAATGCCGCTTTGTTATGGCAGTATGTCTAGTTATGTATGACTGTGCCGTAGCATTGCATGTACCTGTGACTGCTTTACTACTATAGGTTGCCTCTCACTTTATGTATGTGACAAATACATATGAGACTAGCCATAATGTGATAGAGACCCCTGCAAGGGCTCAAGACATTGCCTCTACTATGTGTTTTACCCAATAGACATGGAGTTGTGAAATTTTGAAGAAGAGGGAGCTGGATCTTTTTATTTCTTTTCTCAAACTTGTAGTCCATAATCAGGTCATCCATACCTGTCCTGCTAATATATAACACCCAGTATTTCACTGCAGCACGCCAATCATTACCGCCCACCTGGATGTTGATGACGATTCGGACTTTGCCCGTCTTGTGAAAGGCCGCATCGAGAAGACCTTGTTGGGGGAGGTATGCAGACAAAATAAGCTCTCTGGCTAAATTCTGTTTGTATTTACTTCTTCCCCTGTTTTTGACTGTTTTGCTATACACTATTGCAATAAAATTCTTAGTACACTGACATAGAAAAATAAACTATGTTAATGAGTGTAAAGTTCAGAGTTAATACAATTGATATTATCATCCTATATTGTTGTCGTATGTATGGCCTTCATGAATCCTGCTTTCTAGTTCTTGGTCCAAACTGCTCATATCCCTAGGATGACATTTACATATTCCTGCCTAGTTTTATTTAGAAAGTGTTTTACCAGGATAAGTACACGGTGATGTCTCTTGGTTTTAAATATGTTCTAGAATTCATAAGCAAAACAACATTATTATTCAAGGTTATAAAACACAGATAGCCGTGAGCAGTTTTTACATGATTTAGTTGATTAGAGATAGTGAGCGAGCAGTGGGAAATCTACAATCTCTGAGTTAGGGCTGTCTGTGTGTGAAGAAAGGACTTGTATTTATCCATGGCCTCTGACTGGACAATATACATTCTTTTGAGGTTTATTTGTGTGATTTATACAAGCCATTATTTAAACTGAGAGCGGTGCCAGGGCAATCCTGGCACCACAGTCACTCCAGCACTCTGTAGTGTTTATGGTGCAAGGGGTGCTTCTTTAAAATAAAGACCTGTACTTTGTTCTTCCTTTTAAAAAAAACATTGGATAAAAAACTCTGCCTATTAGTTTTTGTTTGTTTGTTTTCTGAAAAGTTAATATTTATGATGGTAGCTTAGGCCATCTCACTTCTGCCATCTACTTTTTGCATGAGAGTGCAGTAAGTTAAATCGTATGAGGAAATGCAACAGTCCGTAACCTTCTAATTGTATCCAAGGCTGTCAGAAAAGCCAGCAGTTGTAACTCTCCTCTTGGTGTCCCAATGTAGCTCCGTCAATACTCTGGGCAAAGATTGTTGGCTCCTTCTTTTAAAAATATTTTTCTCAGGGTAGATTTTATAGGTTCCTGGAGACAGAGGCTGTTTGGCATGCATTTGTATAGTTAGGCACATCATTGCCAATCTTCCTACACAACAGCTGATTGAACACGATAGACGCAGTAGTTCTACAGATGGCAAAATCTCATTGCAAGTAACTTATCAGAATCCTACATTCACCTTTAATGGGCACTTCTTGTATTGGCTTAGCTCCTTACTACTGGAAGACAGGTCAAATAAATGTAATGATCTATTAAAAGCAGAGTTGTTCTGTACAGAATGAATGCGAAAACTGCTTCATGAAAAGCATTTAAAGTAAATGAATTCAAGATCTGTGTTAAAATAAAATGCGTATTAAGGAATAGAGATGTCGCGAACCGTCCGCGGCAAACTCCGGTCAGCTGACACGTCCCGGCCAATCTCCAGCAGACCCTCCCTCCCAGACCCTCCTACTTCCTGGACAGCATCCATGTTTCAACTGCTGTCCAGGAAGTAGGAGGGTCTGGGAGGGAGGGTCTGCTGGAGATTGGACGGGACGTGTCAGCTGACCAGAGTTCGCCGCGAACAGCTCGTGGCGAACCGTTCGCGAGAAGTTCGCGGACGGTTCGCGACATCTCTATTAAGGAATTCACTGCTTATTACTCAGTGTACTCAGTGTTTTCTTTTGTTTTTTGGGGGGGTTTATGACAGTACATTTTTATATTTTTACAGATATCAGAATACATCGAAGAAGTATTTCTTCCTGATGACTGCTTTCTGCTGGTGAAGCTTTCTCTAGAACGCATAAGGTTGTTGAGGCTGGAGGTAAGGGATTCGGAGACTTTCAAACTGAGATTAATAGCCTTTGTTACCCTGCACCTAAATGGAAAATACAGTTCTCTAAAGTTCTTTAGCTTGCTGAACTGCTTTAGGGGTTAAAGGGACACTCCAAACAACTAAAGCACTTTAACTGGATGAAGTGCTTTATGTGTGAAGATGCGGGCAATTGCCCATAGCACCTGGGGAAGTCTGAGCTTGGCTAGAATAGGAGGGCTTGCAAAGGCTGTAGACAAGAGATCTGCAGCTTTTGAATAGTGTTTTCGATGTATCCACAATGAATAAATGCATGCATTTTTTTCCGCTGGAGGTATATCTACTAAATAGTTATTTTTTTATTTTATTTTTTGTGCAGTGGAGTGTCCCTTTATTTTTTTTAATTTTTAATTTTTTTTTATAAAAGTCCAGATTTGAAGAGATATTGGTACTGTTATAAACCCATTCAAACAAGTGTCAACCAGGTATCCAGGAGGGTTTCCTGCCTCACTTGCTTTAAAACTATAGTTCGAAGTTGACTTGAATGCTTATCATAGTTTCAAAGCTCCTCTAAAAGAAGCCTTTCTAGCATTTTGTGGTGATAGACTGCACCAGCACAGTGTTTCCAGATACTTCTCTATGAGAAACATCTGATTGTATACAAGTCATTAGTATTGACAACGTCCGAGAGGAAACTATCCCAGCGTTGGAATAAAAGTCTTTCGATTTATTTTTAATTGGTGTGTTCCTTTTAACGTTGCAACCTACGTACCCCTTGATAACATTGGTGGATACTAAGTTTGCCTTTTTGTAAAATGTTTCATCTTTTACAACAAAGCTGGCTTTGTGAACTGAGGTACCCAAAAATTCTGAGATGTTTTAGAACTCTAACACTCATCATGCTTTGCTACTCTAAATGCTGGCAAAGTATTTGTGGTACTAAAACATCTTATGTACTTTTAGCAAGATATTCAACATTACTTCAGCACATCATTCTGGTCTTCATCAATGGTCCACATTATTTCCACATTTTCATCACCAGGCAATGGACATACACCTTACCTCCGTTGCTTCATTTATTTATTTGCCACCCAGGTTAATGCTGAGACTGTCAGATACTCAATTTGCATGTCCAAGCTGCGTGTGAAACCTGGGGATATTGCCGTGCATGGGGAGGCTGTAGTGTGTGTTACCCCACGAGAAAACAACAAGAGCTCGATGTACTATGTCTTGCAGACCTTGAAAGAGGAACTCCCAAAGGTGGGTATGAGGGTGCTTTCCATAATTGACATATAGTTAAATACAGAGACAATACAAAGTGCAACACTGCATTTTCACAATGACCAATGTAATGATAATTTGTCAGCAACCATTACTTGGAACGTGACCTTTTGCCATAAAAACCTTCCCGGTATTTCCCTCTCTTGCAATTAACCCTCTGTTCTGTTGCATATTACTTCCGCATTCACCACCACTTGTTTGATATTGATGCTTGTCAAAAGCTGGAATGCTATTCCTTCTGTTGGTCTCAGGCGTAACACATAATCACTTGCACAATGCCACCGCAAATCTGAAAATATGTCTGGCGTTTACCTTGGTTGCAGCAGGACATTCACATGGTTGAGGGAGGATCATCACCCTCTGCAAATTGTAGAGCATAACAAGTACGTCAAACTTTCACCCTAAATGAAGGGAAGAAGAAAATCTGTCCTTTTTAGGACAGTGCAAAAAATATTTAAATAATATACATACTTGGCACAGCAGGAGGAGAGCACAGAACCCAAATGTTAAAGCTGAAAAAAGAGAAGCAGAACGCGTATCATGACTAGCATGGTACTTACTCAATGTATCATTCCACCATTACCTCTGGGAGGCCTGCCTCTGTATAGCTGTACCTTGCTAATGTAACCTCTGATAATTGTGATCTCATTGTTCTTTTCTTTAAGGTGGTGGTGCAGGGGATCCCTGAAGTTTCACGTGCTGTAATACACATTGATGAGCAAAGTGGCAAGGAAAAATACAAGCTGTTGGTGGAAGGGGACAACCTTCGCTCTGTTATGGCAACTCATGGAGTTAAAGGTTCCCATACAACGTCCAACAACACCTATGAGGTACATTGAACTACCTGTTTGCCTATCCCAGCCCTGACTGTAGCTGCTGAAGACTTTCCCATTCCTACATGACGGGTTTCTGTATGAGGGAACCAAGCCGCTCTTATTAACAAAGAGACTTGTGATAACAGGAAGTTAAACTGTTTAAATACATATTAGACAATTACCAACTGTATTTTACTCTTGTAACCAGGTGGAAAAGACATTGGGGATTGAAGCTTCCCGCTCCACCATTATCAATGAAATACAGTACACAATGGTGAACCATGGTATGAGTATTGATCGACGCCATGTTATGCTTTTGGCAGACCTGATGACTTACAAGGTGAGCATTGTAGACAGGGTCATTAAAACGGTACCTTAAATATTACTAAATGATTGGTTAATCATTAGATAGCTAGATAAAAATATATAGAGAGAGAAATATGTCTGCGTGTATGTTTTATGAAAACTAATAAGAATCCTGAAAGCTCAGTACTAATGTAACAAAATGTATTATTGCAACCTGGTGTCCAACTTGCCTTATTTAGTTTACACTTAGAAGTAATGTACATTCTTTTAACAGCTTCTCAAAATATATTTACAATACACATTCTAAGCAAGCTGATGTAGTGGATGTGGCACGAGGTCTGCTCAGCAGCCCCCTCTCGTCAACTTGCTAATTCAGAAGTTCCTTATTAGCAATGTTAATTTTGTCTCAATTTAGACAGCATCGATTTGCTGAGCGTGTCAGCAAATCCAGATTTGGATATTGACATATTTATTGCAGGTGTGGAATTTCTGCATAAGCAGTGAGGCCACATGCCAGTGTGTTTGAGGGACTTTTTGTTTGTGTCAAGTAATTACAACCGCTGTAGTTTTTATGTTGCCTTGAGAGCCCCTTTCAATGTTATTTTCCATTAATATGAGCAGAAATGAAAATCTACAATTTTCTGATATATATATATATATAGGATAAAGTGAATTTAGTGGTAAACGGATCTTCTTTTCATGAGAAGAACTGTACTAAACCTACAATGATTCCGTTCTTAGAATGGTTACAGTCTTATATTTCATCTGTTGTGCAATATTTACTGCCTGAGCAGACAATAGCACAAGGAACCGTCAGGAACACCAGGATACACAAGCAAGATTGTACCTTGATGCATGTCTCATAAACTCAAACTAGTAATTTGAACCAGTGTTAAAAATACTAAATTTTATGTGTTTTGTATCATCAGGGTGGGGTATCACGGTATCATCACAATGAGTTAATACCATGCTAATAGAAGGGAAATGGTAGGGAAACTGTAAATAAATAAGAAAAAGAGGCAAGAAGATATAACATTTCTAATGCCACTAGAAAAGTTTCAGTAAATAACTTAAGAGGCAGAAGACAAAATATGTCTTCTAAATTCAGCAGACGTCTGGGCATGAACATTTAGTGCATTGTGCCTGACCAAACTATTGGCTGATGACCATGTAGCTGCTCTACATGTGATCTCAGTGTGTTAGTCACAGCTTCTCAAGATGAAACCATAGATCCCGTGCAATGTGCTGTCTCTAAACCAGGTTGAACCTGAACATCCTGAGCTTGACAAGCAGCTGGTATTGCTAATACCACCCAATGTAGGTTTTGATGCAGCAAGATCCCTGTGTTGTCCAGAGAAATTCAGAAAATACTGTCTCCACCCATTGGTTTATGAAAGATAGTTATAAAGACATCAAGCTACCTGCTTTGTATTCCATCTTTCCTCCTCAAGATTATTGTGAGACTGAAAAAAGACAGCAAGATAATCTCCTCATTGAGGTGAAAATGTGAGATGACTTTAGGCCTGAATTGTGGAATTGTGTGAAGCTCAACTCTGTCTGGGAAGAACACTGTAAAAGGTTCCTCTGCCAATAATACCTGGATTTCAGCAATTCTTTTTCCAGAAGTAATGGTTACCAATAAAAGACACTTAAGTGTAACTATAAAATTAAATCCAGAGGGGAAAGATCTGAGAGGAGTTCAAATGCAGGCACTTGCATATGAATAGAATTTAAGCTGAGGTGTTTGTCCAGGTCTGCCTTCCTGTAAAATATGGGAAACTATAGCAGAATATATAGTGACATCTTCACCATGTGAACAGTCCATGAAGGCGATCAATATGCAATAATAGGTGGAAGACGGTCTTCTTGATTGTAGTAAGGTATTGATTACTGCTTCTAAAAAAAAAAAAATCCCTTTGAAATCAAGCTCCTCCATTCATGCTGAATGCTTGTTTACTGAGATGCATGTGCTGTTGCACTTTGAGTGAGCAACTTTTGAAGCTTGCGAGGTTCCCATGGAAATTCCATCGCCCTGGACCTAAGGAGAGGAAACCAGGGCCCTTGAAGCCAATAGGGAATGATTGCAATCACCTGAAGCCATTCTGTTATGATTTTCCTCAGGGTTTTCTAGATGAGGGGAAATGGAGGAAAAGTATAAGCTATATTGAAAGACCAAGGGTTGGATAAGGCATCAATGGCCATAACTTTGGGGTGGAGCCTCTGGAAAAGAATGTTTGGAGCTGGGTATTAGATGCTGTTGCCACTAGATCCAGCTCCAACATTCCCCAATGATGTGTCAGACGATTGAAGATCTGAAGATGTAGCTGCCATTCGTTAAGATCCGGGTCGGTGATCCAGCTGTGCTGTGGGTACTTCCTTGTCAGTTTATGTAAGCCACTGCTGCACATTGTCCGTCCTGAGTTTCACCCATGTCCCCTTCAGGAAGTCTTGACAATGAAGCAGTGTTAGGCAGCTCTGAGTTCTAACAAGGTTGCCGGAATCTTAGAAGCCCTCTTGTTCCATCTCCCTTGGGCATTCATATGAAAATGCAAATAAGCTCCCATCCTAATCCACTGGCATCTGTGGCAAGGAATATTCAATTTATCTTTTAAGAGGATAAACCTTTACTGAGATTTGAAGCAGTTTTGCCACCACTTCAAATATTTTCAAAGACTCTCTGAGACCATGATTCTTTTGGACCAAGAATACCTGACTGGGTTGAATTTCTTAAAAAAAGGCTTCTGGGGAGGGCAAACGTCCCAAAGAGCCCATTTTACCAATCTAATTGTTGAAGTCAAATTTCCCAACATGCTAATGAATACATCTGCTGGGACTGGTTTCCTTGAGACCACTTGTCAACCCTTCAGCAGCAAACGTTCTCTCCTTTCTTGAGATGTAAATACCATACCCAGAACTGTACTAAATGAAACTCGTAGAAAGCAGATCCTCTGGAGTTGAACTAGTTAGTTCTGTTAGTAATTGATCCAACCAAACCTCTGGAGCGATAGAAAGGCCATATCTCTTTGAAAGAGCAGGTTTTGTTTTGATTTCCCCACCAAAAGAACATCATCCGAATTATAAAAACGATTTGGACACTGTTGTCTTAGAGCTAGAAGGACTTTTGAAAAGGTCCATGGGGCTGTGCTTAACCCAAAGGGCGTAGCTTTGAATTGGAAGTGATTTCTCAGAATTGCGAACCCTTATAATTTTTTTTTTTATGATGTGCAATAGGAATATGTAAGTAGGCATCCTTTAGGTCTATGGAGATTAACCAATCATCTTGACGCTCTACAGAGATGTTTGGAGACAGGGATTTAATCCTTCATTTTCAGATCTTGAGAAAAAAGTTCTGTCTGTGTAGGTGTAGAAATAGACACCAATCGTCTCATAGCTTTGGAACCAGAAAGAAGATGGAGTAGATTCCATTGACTCTTTCTTCAATTTGTTATTCTTGCTATAACTTTGCCCTTAAAAAGCTTTGAGATGTCTCTTATCCAAGCATTTCTCTTGACTTTCCAAAGAAATTTCTCCAGATTTTCTAAAAGTGATGAAGACCTCCAACTTCTGGAATCTGGGGACCCAAACCTTTAGAACTGACATTTTAGATGCGTTGGTGAAAATTAGATTTACCTTTGGAAGACTGTTCTACTTTCCAAGCTGATGTCCTGGAAAAAATGTTTTTTGATTTGTATGATCTAGACTCACAACAGGACTGTCTGCTATTAAAGGATCTTCAGTCTTGCCAAGTCTAGGAACCTTTCTTGTCCATACGAAACTGTGGAAGAAAAACCTTCTTTCCTTTCGAAGCTTGCTTAATAGCTCCATCCAAAAGCTTTCCTAATAGGAGTTGTACTTGAAAGGGCATACCACACAAGCTGTTCTTTAAAAACAAATTTGCATTCCATGTCTTCAGTCACATAGGCCTACATGCTATGTTTCTAGCAAGATCACTAACCAGATCAACGGATGCAAATTTAAATTAATTCTGCTGCACTCTTGAGCTCAAAAAGTGATTCCATCATAGAGGTTCTGCAAACTCCTTTTTCAATATCTTCCTCTAGAAGGGCTAGCCACCTTATAAGCGCTTTAGCCACAGAAGATAAGGCTTTTGCTGGTACATAATTTTTACATCAATTCTTCCATTTGGTCTCAAATTTTACCCCTACATCTAGGGGTAAAGCTATGTTTCTGACCAATTTAATAATGGAAGCGCATTAATTTGCGTGCTAAATCCCATGAAGAGGAATCTTCTTCTGTAAAGTGATTAATGTTAGTCATTTTTTCCTTAAATGGTTACATCCTTTTCTAGTTTCTTCCATTCTAATGGAAAAACAAAAAAGCTCCTTAAGTGCCTTGTGGACTGGAAAGGAGGGTTTCTTCATTTTCAGCTCTGGGAAAATGTTGGATGAGGACGATTTTACCTGGTCAGATTCTTTCAACTTTAATGTGTATGTCACAGCCTTTATCATTTTTTCAGTTTTTACAATCTTTCGATCTTCTGCAGAATCTGTATTATCTTAAGAATACATCCCTTCAAATTTTTCAATAAGAAATTCAGCCTCAGAAATATCAGTGAAATTTTTTCATTATCTATATCTTATAAATCTAGTACACTTGCTGGGACCATTGTTGTTCCATACTTAGGTCCACCACCATCTGCGTCTATTTTTATGTTTCTTGAGATTCCTTAGCATGCTCTGCTGCATCATATTGACATGAGCTAAATTTATTCCCCTCTAATGCAGAGGCATGCACTTCTGTCAGACTTGTGGGACTTTTTTCCTCCTCTTCCTCTAGATGTTCCAGGAGATACATGTTCAGGGACACTGCAAAAAATCCAAATTGTCCAGAATTAGCTGATTTAAGCACTATTTTCCCTTGCTAAAAAGCTAAAGGAGCTTACCTTTAGTGCCTTGAAGGAGACCCCATGGATGATCTAGAGGCAGACACAAAGACCGCTAAAAATAGAATAAGCAAAAATGTGTGGGGGAATAAACTTATATTGGAAAAAGAAAAAAGGTTACTACTTACCTGAACTAACACGCCGCCAAACAAATGAGCCAAGAGCCTCAAAAGCAGGACCAGGAGAACGGGAGATGTTGGGAACAGAATTTATAGAAGAGTTTGAAAAAAATGTGCCCTGCAGGAGATCTAGAATTCTCCAATCCATATAGTGCCAGCACACATGCTCAGACAGCAGAACAAGAATCATTTGGACATCAGAAGAATGTGTGCATTTGCTGAACAGAATTGAAGATGCTGCAAAATCAGAAAGAGCAGGAGAGACGAGTAGAATAAACTGCTGTTGACAAACATGTATATAACCAAAGAGCATTACTGTAAAAGCCCTATAATGCTAACATGGAGGTCTCCATAACAAAAACAAAGTTGCAGTAAAAGTTAATCTCCAATAACACTACGCGAAGGATCCCTGCAAATTTGATAGAGTTCCTGTAACTAAGGATAACCCTCCTCCCCAGTGGCTGTTCCTAAATAAGTGGGGGCATCCAAGAGAAGGAAGGCTGATCTCTCTTGGGAAATACCAAATAAAAATTAGCCAAATCAAGCTAAAATAAAAAGTTAGGTAATAATACATTTACACAACCAAGAGAGCAGGAACGAAATATGGAGACCTATGGAAAATGTCTTATCTATAATTAATATCCCGTCCTACACAGCCAAGTGGGCATAGCTAACCCGGTTGTGATGCTGACATAGATTTTTTTTTTTTTATATATATATATATATTTTATATATATATAATATTAATTTTTTTAAGTCCGACATTGCAGGAACTAAATTTCCTGGAGAGTGTAAGAATTCAGGTACCAGTACTTGTATCTCTCACAAACCACAGTAAATATTGTAGTAAAGCATGCCTACTCTCTCTGGGTGCTTGTACATATTCATGCATCTTACTGTACCAGACAGGAATTATCCTACTGGATTAATCAGGATGGCTGAAAGAGGGCATCCTCTGAATATCAGCAATTTTTTGTGAGCTTTGCTGTTGACAGGGGGCATTGAAATGAGAAGTTAGAACCTTTACTTGCCACAATGGGGTGCAGAGCCTGATTGGTAAGTTTCATTTTCCTGTTATGTTGTCTGTGGCAGTGGAGGGAGACATTAAAAGAACACTAAAGGGTCAGGAACCAACATGTATTGCTGACCCTATAGTGTTAAAATCACTGCCTAGCCCCCCTTGCCCTCTCTTGCCTCCCTAAATCTATTAAAATCGTACCTTTTTTCCAGTCTGCTGGTGTTGGCTCTGCCCCTGATCTGCTGCCTTGACTGATATGTTAGAAAAGCATTGGATTGGCTGAGATTGTCAATTCTGATGATTTCAGCCAGGGCGGCTGGCATGGGGTGGAGCTAAACGCTACCCTGGCCAATCAGCATCTCCTCATGAGGGAAGTTCAGTGTCTCCATGCAGAGGGTGGAGACACTGAATGGCAGTGCTGCACACTGTGCAACACTGCCTCATTAAGCACCTCTAGTAGCCATCTAAGGCCATTTGAAGTGCCCCTAGACTGTAATGTAAACCTCCTTTTCTCTGAAACATTAAGCTGTAGTTGTTCTGGTGACTATAAAGTCCCTGTAATTTAGTTGACTTTGCATCTTAACCAGAGGTTAACCATCCCTGTTACTGAACCAAAAAAAAAACCTTGTATTTGAGCTATAGCTTTATTCCACTGCAATTTAAGGGATTCGCTTCAAATTCCCCAATACATAGGGACAGAAAGGGCTTTAATTTGATGTGACATATGCTGACTTTCAGCCTGCAGCTCATCAAAAGTCTGGGGCCACAAAAAAGACCCCCAACTGACAGAGGGAAGCCCCAGGTATCTATTGAGACCTGGTTTTCTTGATGTGAGCAGGGTTTAGCCATGCTCACACTACATTGCTGTCTATGGGGATTTAAATCCCCAGTGAAAGAACTGCATGTTGATCTCACTCTGAGCTTTGCATGCAGCTAGGCTGTCAGTCTCGGGCTACTAGAAATGGCTTCCACTGACAGAGAGGAGCCGCAGGTATCTATGGATACCTGGGTTTCCTGGTGTGAGCAGGGGTTTAACCCTACTCACACTGCAATCTAGTTATATGCATATAAATGCCTATTTAAAAAGCACTTTGCATTGCTTACTTCAGGCACAGCAAACAGCTCATCAAAAAAAGTCTGTGCCACTTAAACTGGCCCCAGCTGACAGAGGAGCCGTACCAGGTGTCCATTGATGTCTGTACTACCTGGTGTGAGCAGAGATTTAACCCTGCTCACACTAAACATGCAGGGTATTTTATGCAGCCTTACTTTATGTAGAAACGCTCTAACAGCATTAAGTGGTTAAAATGCAGATTTTTGTCACATATAGGGCCGGTGTAATGAAAATTATGCACCATCTGGAGTGTGGCCATGTTAAATCCCACATCAGGTTGTGTTTGAAAGCCTCCTTAAACACACACACACACACACTCCCTTCATGTTTTATGAACCATAGTAAAGCACATCTGGTGAAAACTGAGATCTACTAATTATTAGGATAGAATGTACTTCAGAGGTTATTATGTCACATTTAGAATAAAGGAAGAAAAGCAGGCTAGTGAAGTGTGGCTATTTATTCATGAAGTTAAAACGAGGAGCTTTGGTATGCAGCACTTTATAAGCACTGGAATTTTAAATTGAACCCTCGGGGGGCTGGGACACTGCACAGCTCATTGAAGTGGTCTGGGTGCCTATAGTGTCCCTTTAAGTTTTGTAACTAAGCCACTGCAGTGTGCAAATAAAGTTTCACCAGAAAGCAGTACTGGTTGAACCATTGTTTTATTAATTTTAAATATTTTTATTTTTTTTTATTTATTTTTTTACTACACATCTGCTCCCAAACTCTGACTTTTCTTCTAGATTTCCAGTTTCACCATTCCCTTTTCCGCCCTCTTTCTTATAGGGTGAAGTCCTGGGCATCACTCGCTTTGGCTTGGCAAAGATGAAGGAAAGCGTCTTGATGTTGGCTTCCTTTGAGAAGACCGCTGATCATCTTTTTGATGCGGCCTATTTTGGACAGAAGGATTCTGTGTGTGGTGAGAGATCTCAGTGGTTATGTATTTTACCTATATTGGACTATACTCTAATATCCGCTGCTTAAATATTAAAAACCTAACAGACATTTTTTGGGGGCTGTTTTCCTACCAGTTTCTAAAATTAAAGTCTTACTATTGTCTTGAAACCCACCCAAAACTTCACTAATACAGACACAAAGCCTTTTGCAAACATGCAAAGCATTGTGTTTTTAAGTTTAATTTCTTTGTATTTTTTTAAGCACCTAAATAATGTTTAATCTCCCAAATGCAGAATAAAATCAATATCAAGTAAATTAGAGTAAATTATTAACTACCGTATATACTCGAGTATAAGTCGAGTTTTTCAGCACATTTTTTGTGCTGAAAAACCCCCACTCGACTTATACTCGAGTTAATGTCTGTATTATGGCAATTTACATTGCCATAATACAGACAAGGACCGCCGGGCTCATTACAAGCCCGGCGGTCCTGTTGGGGGCTGACAGTGAGAGGTTACTTACCTTTCCTGCAGCTCCTGTCAGCTCCCTTCTCCGTGCAGCTCTTCTGACAGCTCCCACTGGAAGTCTCGCGAGAGCCGCGGGGTCACCGCGGCTCTCGCGAGACTTCCAGTGGGAGCTGACAGAGGAGCTGCACTGAGGAGAAGGGAGCTGCAGGAAGGTAAGTTAACTCTCACTGTCAGCCCCCCCCTCCTGCACAGCCCATCCACTGGACCACCAGGGAGTGAGAGCCCCCCTCCCTGGCCAGCTAACAAGCAGGGAGGGGGGACAAAAATTTTATTTAATTAAATATACAAAAAAAAAAAATACAATAAAAACTATTAAAATAAAAAAACTTAAAATATTAAAATAAAATAAAATTAAATATTCAAATAAAAGAAAAGAAAAAACTTAATATAAAAAAATAAAAAACTTAAATATTCAAATAAAAGAAAAGAAAAAAACTTACAATATTAAAATAAAAAATGTATAATAAAAATGCCCTCCTTCCACCCAGTTCACAAACACACACTCATACAAACACACACTCTGCATTATATACACACACACTCCTACAATCTGCATTCTACACACACACACTCTGCATATATAATGCAGAGTATGTGTGTTTGTATGAGTGTGTGTGTAGAATGCAGATTGTTTGAGTGTGTGTGTGTATATAATGCAGAGTGTGTGTTTGTATGAGTGTGTGTGTATAAAATTCTAAAATCACAGAATTTCATAGTCCCAAGTTTTACCCTCGACTTATCCACGAGGCATAGCATATTTCACAATTGTTGGTCACAAACGTGCCCTCGACTTAAACATGAGATCGACTTATACACGAGTATATACGGTATGTAAAACCAAACAATTCTGTACTTATTTGTAAGCTAAATGTCCGTGAGCATTTCTTAATTTGTCACTCACTCTCTGTCCCCTAGTAAAAGTGCATATTATTAGATACAACATTTCTTCATAATGTTAAGCAGTAGATACATATCACATGGTGCAGGGGAGAAGTCACTTAATCAAATTAATACCAAAGGAAATGTATTGATACAATAACAGATGTTCTTCCTGCAGCATTTAAATTCTATACTGAGGAAAGTGTTTCAATTTGTCATTGATGAGCGCTCACTGACCCTCTTCTCTCACTATTTAGGGGTCTCAGAATGCATCATAATGGGTATCCCAATGAACATTGGAACTGGCCTCTTCAAACTTCTCCATAGAGCAGACAAGGACACCAATCCTCCCAAAAGACCTCTTATCTTTGATCATAAGGATTTTCACATCCCTGTCATCAGCACGTAGCTGGTCAATCGTGATCGAAGACAAACATTTGTCCCTGGCGTTCTTGGGAGACTATGGTTACTAACGGTGACATTTTCACTTGAGCCCCTTTTAATGCCAGGAAACCTGTGATGCATGAAGTGATGGTGAAATGAAAAACTATATTCTATGTAGAACAGTTGTGTTGTAAATATATTGTATTGTATTTCTATGCTTCAAACAAAACTGTGGTTGTTTATGAGAAGCGGCAGAGCACATATCTTGTCCCATAACTTTAGTTGCACTCTCCGGATCTTGAATACGCAGTTTTACACTGGTGACGTTATGGAGTTGGAGGGAACTGACTGAACGCTGGGTGTTGGAACAAATCAATTCGCCTGAAACTATAATTATATATTTGTTTACACTACTGTGTGTTAAAATCTAAATGGCACACTATAACTTAAACATACATAAAACTGTGTTGTAACAGGTCTTTTTATTTAGACCATGCCTAACCGTTAGCTATGATGTGTTTATACAGAACACAACACATCCGTGTGCTTTCGCCCTCTTTATAGGTATTTTATTATCTAAACTGTACAAAGTGGCGGCTGGGTGGGTGAGATAATCTTCAGTGTTCGTTTCGTATTTTTAAGAACTGTAATTGTAGCCTTTGTTGGAAGCACTTGAGTAGTAGCTAGCTTGTTAAATGCACCTTGTTTAAAAGGCAGAGAAAGAGTTTATTAGCCCCCATTGAAGGATTGCATGTCTTGCCTTCTATACTTAACACTGGTGGTAGCTCTGTTACTACCTGCAGTAACTGAGTTAAGCATTTCAGATTAGATTACACTAGTTAAAAACCACATTGTTATGATAGTTTAGACCATCGTTGGTCCTTAAACAGATAACCTTGGCAGAATAAATTACCCAGTGATGCTGCAACAATATTTACAGGCCCTGTGGGTTTCCAAAGATGATGTGTGATGTTGTGTGCACTGAATGCCCTCCCACCCAGAAAAGTAGTACATTTGCCACCTATGTGATTCTAAATAATTTATGTAAATCGACCTGTCCTCTAATGACTGGTGCTTCAAAGATCATCCCTCTGTTCTGCACTGCGTTATCACTGCACTCATTGCACTAGAGAACTGCAGTTATTAACCCTTGTACAGCAGATCAAAAGGGAGTTTCAAACCATTCATGGAGAGAATGGCATGTAAGATTGATTAAAGTGTAAATCATTAGAATTTCTTATATCACCTGAATGTTTTCAGTTTGCCTTGTAGTGTAGGACTTCTCATTCTCCTCCTAGGTCACAGGGCTGTGTCTTGGTTAGACAGCTAATAGAAATGACAGATTACTTTGGAAGGAAAGTTCTTTATTTAATTTGGTTTGGTATGTGCAAAGTTAACTTATGTTACTGTAAATAAAAAGTAAGATAAAAATCACATTTTGTCCTTTTTTATTGAGATACCTGAGCAGCATTGATTAATTTCTCTAGTGATGAGTCACTTTGCAGGTTTTGTTTTTAAATAATTTTTCCCTCTACATTCCATTGTTTTTATTACTTGGAAATTCACCTGCACTTTTCAGTTATACATAAGAAATGGTATGATGGGTTGCATGATCTTTGGCAATAGGTAAAGCTCAAGCACAGTTGCTTAGCTAAGTTACCTTTAATCCATCAGTCAGAGGAATCAGATATTAGGAACCAGCACAATGAAAAAAAGATAGTATAAATAAAGGATGGGGGAGGGTTTTTTTTATATAAGGAAAACGCATTGCTGCTTTACCCTACTCACTGAGCTTAATAGCACCTGCTTAATATCACATGGGTATCTCTTGTGCTGCAAAAACAGCTCTGATTCATCAAGGCATAGATTCAACAAGACCTCTGAACGTGTCCTGTGGCATGTGGTACCAAGACATTTGCAGGTCCTTTAAGTCTTGCAAGTTGCGAGGTGAGGCTTCCGTGGCTTGGATTTGTTGTTCCAGCACATCCCAAAGATGCTCAATCGGATTGAGAGCGGAGGATTTTTAAGGCCAAGGCAACACCTTAAATTCTTTATCTCCTCAAACCATTCCTGAACAATTTTTGCAGTGCGGCAGGGTGCGTTATCCTGCTGAAAAAGGGCACTGTCAGCAGGTAAGATTGCCATGAAGGGGTGTGTGGTCTGCAACAATCTCTAGGAAGGTGGCACGTGGGAAAGTTACATCCATATGATTTCCAGTACCCAGCAAGGTTTCCCAGTAAAACCTTGCTCAAAGCATATCACCTCCTCCACTAGCCTGCCATCTTCCCATAGTGCATCCTGTTGCCAACTCTTCCCCAGGTACATAAGACACACACCCGAACGTCTACCTGATTTAAAAGCAAATGTGATTTATCAGACCAAGCAACCTTCTTCTATTGCTCTATGGTCCACTTCTGATGCTCACGTCTCCACTGAAGGAGCTTTCAGCATGGGACAGGGTTCATCATAGGCACTCTGGAAGGTCTGCGGCTGTGCATCAACCTGCAATGTACGGTGTGCTCTGTTACATTTCTAACATGGCTAGCATTACGTTTTTTAGCATTTTGAGGTACAGTAGCTCTTCGGTGTGATCGGACCAGCCAGGCTAGTCTTCACTCCCCACGTGCATCAATGAGCTTTGGGCACACATGATCCTGAAGCTGGTTCACCACTTGTCCTTCCTTGCATCACTTTTGGTATGTACTAACCCCTGCATACCAGGAACACCCTACAAGAGTTGCCATTTTGGAGATGCTCTGACCCAGTCATTTAGCCATTCCTATTTGGCCCTTGTCGAAGTCACTCGGATCTTTTCACTTGCTCATTTTTCCTGCTTCCAACACATGAAATTCAACTGACCATTCGCTGCCGAATATATCCCACAGGTGCCATTGTAACAATGTAATTAATGTTATTGACTTCACCTGCAGTGGTTTTTTTTTATGATATGGTTGATTAGGGTAAATGCAGCTGTACTTATATTGACCCTCTATACATTTTTTTTTGTAAATATCTCTATTAAGGAAAGACAGTGCGATAATACAATGCAAAACAAACCTGGAAAGTTCACAAAGTTACATTTGTTCTATATCCGCAGCAATAAATATTAACAAGGGTATTTTAAGAAAATGAGTCCATATCCCTATATTCTCCTGGGAACCGAGGAAAAACATTGTCTTCCAATTATTTTCTATTTTTGGTAAAAAGGAATACATGTCACGTGACATATCATTGGAAAGGCCAGCATGTCCTCTTTACAATACAGCAGGGATTGATAGAGTAGCTCAAAAGAATAAAAGATGTATGTGAATGAAATGTCCAGTACAGAGGACACAAGTTAATGGGCTGGGCTGAGGATATTGAGTAGTCCCCAACCTGCCCACCCATCTGCGACCTTTTTGATTGTGTGTTGACTATAGACAAACTAAAATATAAAACCCGATTGACACTAAAAAGTTCATAAACTATATACACCTGGGACCCAGCCCATTAAGTTGTGTTAATTCTACGTTTCTATAAACTTGATTCAACTTTACAATCCAAATTGAAAATGTACTAGTGTTGAAATGATTAGAGGTTTGGAAGCAATGGATGGTGCTAATATAAACTAAGCTAGAAAATGAACATATTTAGAATGAATTATCAGCCCTAAGTAGGCTCTCAAATTGGAGGAAATCACTAAACGCCTGTACAAGTTGTTCTAGGCCTCTACCTTAACTTGGTTGGAAAAGATGTTGAAGGGTTAAGAGGCTGGAGGTTAAGGACACACACTTTAGGAGAGTTAGAGAAGAAAATGATACATGGCTAAACCCATGTATACATACTTGCTCACAAAGGAGATAGTTACTGCCCATTTCCAACCCCTCACCATGCCACCTGGCTAATGGCATCTGAGGGGAAGAGACCCACAATCCACCACCATTCTGGTCTAGCTGTACAAACTTACAGGAAGAGAGGAAGTCCAACCAATGGACTAACATTGTTTAAGGTCCTGGGCAAATAGGTCTTCTGGCCATTCTACCTCCTCAACCGCCTCTACCCGAGAGTGAAATGATGGAGTTGCTGGCACCTTACATGTTCTCAGGTTAATAGTTTTAGCTACCATCAAGAGCTTTAGGATAATGGAACATTTAATATGTTTAAGTGCACCTGTTAATGATTGAGAAACATAACCACATAGATCATGAAAAGAAGGTCATCTAATAAGCATTAAATGTATGTGCTTACTTATTCCTTCATATATGAGTCAAGTCTGCAGCTGCTGGCTCTGCCCTGCCTGCTTGGCTGACATCATCAAAAGTGATTCTCTGAGCCAATCACAGAGGAAAGTTTAGTGTCTCTATGCAGAGGGTGGAGGCATTGAATGGAAGTGCTGCTCATTTTACAGCGCTGACCCAGGAAGCACCTCCAGTAGCCATCTGAGGAGTGGCCAGTGGAAGTATCCCTAAGCCGTAATGTAAACATTGCCCTTTCTCTGGGAAAAAAAAACAGTGTTTAATGCAAAATGCCTGAAGGGAATGATTATACTCACCAGAACAAATACAATAAGCTGTAGTTGTTCTGTGACTATAGTGTCTCTTTAACTGCAATGACACTCAGAAAATGTATTGGTTTGCAATAAATATCTAGAAAGGACAAATCGGTATTAAATGTCTCAGTGTCCAAGGAAAAACCTCAGTGTAGCATTCTACCCCCCTCCCCCCTGTTGGAACCCCTTTTCAGATTATTAACCTCCTTGTGTGACTGGTGTAATAAATCAGACTCTCTTTGAAGCAGAGTTTATGCGTAAGTATAATGCTACCACTTTCTCTGCAATGTACTTTGACCATTGCTCTGTGTACTGATCCTCAGCTGGGCAAGTTTAGTGCCAGAGGATTGAATATTTGACACTTATTTAAAGTGACACCTGTTGCAAGCTGCTCTCGCGTCACCAGCATGCCACTCAACCAGGAAATGTTTTGGGGCCTCTGTAGAGGACAGAGTTCTTCTGCAGCCCCGCAGGTCTTCTGAAAATCTGTCACATAGATACTGAAAGAGCAGATAAACAACACAAGACTTTGGGAATCAAGAAGGGTGTGATTAAACAGCGTGCTAAAACTGCCAGAAATATGCTTGTCATTTGTAATTATATTTTCTAGTCCTGTAGTATTTCATGCCGTCACACATGCAAAGAGTGAAAATACTGAATATATTTTTATAGCAAGGATAAAATGGCTATAAATTGTGCTAGTAAAGGTAAAGAGCCAGTGAGTTTTAAATATTTCACATTTAAAGCATTGCTTTGCTTGTGCGAGCATTAGTTTGTTTTTAAGATTTTTCTATACTTCAAAGCTGAATTCTAGATCGTGTCTGACGTGGATTTCTTTTAGACAATGTAGTAAACCTATGGTAGAATGTGTTATTGAGTTTTGTTCAATATTTTAGAATGCTAATTATGTCGTTTTGATTTATAATGAGGTTTCGTTTTTGGGGAACCTTTATTGTAAGAAAATTGCAGACATGTCTCCGTGCCAACTTGCATCGTAATTTCAACTTAATTTTTAAGTTAGGACTTAATTAGATCTTGTGACAGTTCGTTCCTGTCATGGAAAGGATGAGCTGGCCTAGATCTCTTAGCACTAGCAAGTTACACGAGCAAATGTAATATGACCTGTCTCTAGTTGACCTCAAATCCTGTACAGAGTTCACCAAAGTATATATGGGAGACAAAAGCATGTGGATGAAAGTCTAATGAGTTCAAATGCAACTTTTTGATCCAAGCAAAAGATTATTTATTGCATGGAGGACACCTTTCCCGTTGGTTCATGACAATGACAGCATAATTTTGTGGATATGCTTTCAATTAACAGAGACTAGGAAACTGGTCAGGACTGGGAGAAAGATGAATGAAGTCAAATACAGGATAATTATATAAGAAATAAAAACTGTTCCACTCTACAAGGAACCTAAAACTGGTGTAGACATTCGTCTTCCAGCAGAACAAAACCTTTAACATACAGTAAAAGCTATACTGGCTGAGTGTAGAACTAAAATGATATACAATGCCTCAGGCATTGGGAATCTGTAGACAGCAACAAATTGTTCCATATCTACACATGTTCTCTTTTATTTTGTTTTATTTTTGTGTTCCAATAATGGTACCTTTCACTCACCTTGAGATTCCTTTTCTGTTATAGAAAGACATCTACTTCCAATTACCATAGTTGCCTTGATTCCCACAACTAAGCAGATAACTACTGACACAAATTAACACGATAGAACATATAAAACATTGTATTTCTTCCCAAGAACCATATCCTGTAACTTATGAGGAACAATTAGCCCTGAGACCCCCTAAACAAACAGCATTAGTCCACAGATCTATAACAATATAGAAAATTTTATTTAAAAAAAAAAAGGGAGGGACATGAAGTATTTTTTCTCATATTAAGGATAAATTATTTTATTAAAGTAAAGAGGACTCTCGGCCAAGAATTACTTTATCCAGGTGAGAAATTGTGTGAAGAGTTATTCAGGACAAAAGAATGGAGTTTTCCAAGTCTCGTGGCTGATGTAAAAGCTACAAGCAGAACAGACTTAAGACTGGACATCTTGAGAAAAAAAGATTGAGGAGGCTGAAATTGGATTTTAATAAAGAGAACATCAAACGTAAGTCCCAAAGGGGGTGGTAGAGGACTAATTCTCTTACAAGGCAGAATTCTTGAAACACAACTGAAAAATTTAATAGAGACTTTCTGGAAAGGAGATCACTTGTATGACCTGTTCCTTGAAAGTTGATGAGGGACCTATAGAAAACATAGTCACTGGTGCCTGATCTGAATGTGTTGTAGGACTTACTGTTGCTGTCTGTCCATAATGGTCTGTATGGTGATGGGAAGGAAGTATGTTGGCTGCTTGTCTTGCCCTTACTTCCAGGGCCTGCTGGAGGAAGTCTCACAACGAGTCAGACTTTCTACACTACAAGTTCACTACAAGTTCATATTGCGTTTATACAGCACAGCCCTTGCCAAATAGTCATATTTTTCTTCTCTTATTCGCTCATGCTTTCACAATCCCAGGCATCTCTTTGATACCTTTAACTCTCTTCTTTGCCCTGCTGCGGCCACCCCCCAAACTAACCTTACAGCCGATAGTTTTGCATGTTACTTTACTGACAAGATTGAACAGCTAAGGAAAGAGTTCTCACCACCTTGCCCCTCACTTTCTCAACCTCACCTGGATCATGCCTCTCCAACCCTTCCAACCGCCCCACCACTTGCCCGGTTGATCCTGTCCCGTCTCACCTTATTCGATCTCTCTCCTCTTGTCTTGTGCCCTCCTTAACACTCATCTTCAACTGCTCTCTTTCTTTTGGCACTATTCCTGCTGTCCTTAAACATGCTACTGTAATACCCATCTTAAAAAAAAAAACATGTCTCGACCCATCCTCCCCTTCTAACTATCGTCCTATATCCCTGCTCCCTTTTTCCTCAAAGCTTCTTGAAAGACTAGTCTTCACCCGTCTGGCCTGCTTCCACAACTCCAACTCTCTCCTTGACCCTCTTCAGTCCAGCTTCCGCCCCCTCCCCTCTACAGAGACTGCCCTTATCAAAGTCACTAATGACATTATCACAGCTAAATCCAAAGGTCACTACTCCATACTAATTCTTCTTGACCTCTCTGCTGCTTTTGACACCGTTGATCATGTTCTCCTTCTCCAAACTCTTCAATCACTCGGTCTCTGTGGCTCTGTCCTCTCGTGGTTTTCCGCTTATCTCTCCCAACGCTCATTCAGTGTCTCCTTTTCTAATGATACCTCCACAATTCGTCCTGTCTCAGTTGGAGTCCCCCCAGGCTCTGTCCTTGGTCCCCTTCTATTTTTCTATTTTCCCTTTACACTGCCTCTCTTGGCAAACTTATTACCTCTTTTGGATTCCAATACCACCTGTACGCTGATGACACCCAGATATATCTCTCCTCCCCAGACCTCTACCCTGATGTCCTGCAACATGTCACCTCTTGCCTTTCTTCTATCTCTGATTGGAGGTCCTCCCGCTTTCTGAAACTGAATCTTTCCAAAACAGAACTTCTTGTCTTTCCTCCTCCTAATATTAATCCTCCTCTCTCGCTCTCGCTTCAGATTGGTGGTACCCATATCAGCCAATCCTTACAAGCACGTTGTCTTGGTGTTACTTTTGATTCTGACCTCACCTTTGAGCCTCACATCCGGTCTGTTGTCAAATCATGCCAATTCCACCTCAAAAACATCGCCCGCATCCGCCCATTTCTTACACAAGAGGCTACTAAAGAGCTTGTCCATGCTTTAGTAATCTCTCGCATGGACTATTGTAACTCTCTCCTAATTGGTCTTCCCAATAGCCATATTAAAGTCTGTAATGAATGCTGCCGCCAAACTGATTTTCCTCTCTAGTCGGTCCTCTCACACCTCACCCCTCTGTCAGTCCTTACTTTGGCTTCCTGTATACTATAGGAGACAATTCAAAGTGCTAACCCATACCTATAAAGCACTGAATAATCTTAGCCCCTCTTATATCTCCTCACAGAAGAGACCCCTTCTCGGTCTCTTCTGTCCGCTGCTCACACCCATACGGCCAATGGAATAGCCTGCCTACCGCCATCAGACTCTCCCCTAGTCTTCAATCATTTAAGAAGTGCCTTAAAACCCATTTCTTTAGGAAAGCCTCCCAGACTAACCTCTACCTCACATACCTGTCTCTTGCTCTCTCCTAAAGGGCAGCACTCTACTCTCCTCCAGCTCTGCTTCATTCCCACCTAATTTGACTGCTATTTCCTGTCCTAATGTGTTTTATACCCCACCTCCTACAGACTGTAAGCTCGTTTGACCAGGACCCTCTTCAACCTATCGTTTCAGTAAGTTTTCTTGTAATTGTCCTATTTATAGTTAATCCCCCCTCTAATAATATTGTAAAGTGCTACGGAATCTGTTGGCGCTATATAAATGGCAATAATAATAATAATATTTAGTCACTCGTTGCCCATTATAGGTGCAGGGTACATGTAAAATATTTAGTGTTTAGTGTTAAATGTTTTGTCGGCTCTCCTGTCCTGCTGAGGATTGCTACCAACAAGGTGGATTTGACTATGGAGCCTGTGTAACGCCCTCTGTAGCAAAAACAATATTTGAATAGCAAGGCTGGTTAATTTGCATATTCAGGTATGTTTTATATTTTATATATAGATTTTATATTGCAAATTACTGAGACAGGAGAGGGTTCCCCACCCCCACAGTCCCTCTAAACAAATACACACTAACAGCATCCTCACACATACATCACCCTTACACACACACGCATCACCCTTACACATACACACACACACACACACACACAGACAGCACCCTCACACACAGTACCCTTACACACACACAGCACACACACACCAGCAGCACCCTCACACACTAACAGCACACACATACACAGCAGACTCACACACACACTAACAACACCCTCACGCACACACAGAACCCTTGTACACACACAGCATCCTCACACACACACAGCGCCCTCACACACACAGCACCCTCACACACACACACACACACACACACACACACAGCTGTGTGTGTGTGTGTGTATATATATGTATATATATATATATATATATATATTCGCAGCGTGTGTGTTTGTGCTTTAGGGTGCACACCCTTATGCAATAGGCTGCGCACGCCTATGATGCCAAGCCAAATAATTTTGAATTTTAATAAGCCTGTCTCCGGAATAAGATGCTCCTGATCCAGATGAACCAAGGACGGCAACTTCATTAAGCCTTTAGAGAGAATCATTTCACAAATATTTAGCATTTTGTAATATTGGCCAAGAATGAGTCATCATAAAAAAGAGCTGCCCTCCCACACAAAATGAAACAGAGTGAGGAAGTAAGGAACCAACCCCTGAGAAAAAAATCTTATAATATCACATTGTAAATCCATCCTGACTAGGGTCCATGTGGGGCTTCATAGAAGAGATAGCCAGAGCCTCCTTCTTGTAATTGGGGCTGGTAGGGACTCAATCAGGGTGTCACGCAATTGTGTTAGGGAGAGTTTTAGGTCAAGGGACATAAAAGCAGCATAGCAAAAAAAATAGACATATATAATAATTTGCACCTCATGTAAACCCACCACCACCACCACCAAAAGAGATAGCAAAGAAAGGGAAGGGAGAAAGAAAAGGAGAAGAAGGTAAAGAGGAAAAAAGAAAGGGAAAAAAAGACAAAAAGAACATAGAACAAAAAGTAGCATAACTATAATACAAAAAGTACATATTGCTATCAAAAGCGGTAAATGACATCTGTTAATCTCCGCTCGATTGGACTACCAGGAAAGAATGGGGTCAAGGACAAACAGCCAAAAAACAGTCAATTCATTCCTCCACATCAAGCCATCACCAATAAAAATAAAAATGAAAAACAACACAGCATATTAAAATTCAATTAACAATAGTTAGGAAAAAAAAGAAATTATGAGCTAAATGTTGCAGCTATAGAAAGAAAATAAATGAAAACCAATGTAGCATAAAGGTTGTACCATGGTGAACACTTGAAACGGAGTGACATAAAAGTCAAGAAGTCAAGGAAAATCCTTAGCTAGGAACGGTTACAGAATTCAAAAAACTATAAGGGACCTGAGACAGGAAAATGAGTAGTGCACATCAACGAGAGGCTAGCATTGTGAGTCCCAATGCCATGGGAAAGGAGGGTCACAATTCTGATGAAAGCCAGGATGCACAGATTGCAGAGCTGTACAAGGGAATGTCAGCCAGATATGCCCTGTTTATTGCTCCCCATTGTATGGCATTTTGTCCCTAGTATTCTTTCTGTAAAGGTTTTGGGGTTGTTTTTCTTTTTGCTTGAAAACTATTGCTTGAAACTATAGAATACTCAATAAAACAGTTCCAAAGCAAAGTCCATTTCCTGCAAAATCTTCAGGGCAAGTCTAAGAGTTGTTGAGTATAGAAAGGTCCTGATAACCAACCACGGTCAATTGCCTAACCAAGATGATGTCTAGCTGTTCTCTTTATGTCCATGTTTACGTTACCTCTGGTTTTGTCCGATGGTCCTTTTTTTTGTTAAACTAGAGTCTTCTATTTGTTTCCTTGTTCTGTTTTAGTAAATTGTTTTGAGTTTTAGTGATCCAGAGTCCTTTATTTCCCTTCCCCAGTATTACATTTTATTATATATATTTTTTGTTTGTTTTATCTTGAGGATTTTCTATTTTATTTGTTTTATTGTTCCCTGAAATCAAGAAAAAAACACACAATGCCAAAATCAAAGATGCAAATAAATGTGAAACGACCTTGTAACAAAATAAAAAAACAAAAAAGTAAATGGGGGTAGTCCCAAGCATATAAGGTAGCGTGCTGGTGAAGAAGGTCTGGAAAGTTCTATCTCACCAACTGGACCCTTGGGGGCCTCCTAAAGAATAAGGGATGGTAAGTGGGAAAGTGAGGGCCTTCTGGCTTGGGTGGGCCCCTTACTTGAGTAATGTCTTCTGCTGGTGACCTGCACCTTGCAACTTTTATCTGTCAGATCAATGTATCTATGTAGGACCATCTACATGGAGATCTGTGTATTTTGTGTGCAAAAATAAGGCCTTTTATGTGTACGTGCCTCACTTGCCATGACTTGATAGCCATATTTTGATATTTAATTCACTAAACACAGATCTGTAATGAATTGAAAAAGCAATGGAAAATTAGGCTAAAATGCATAATTTGAAAAAAATTTCAACACTTTAGTTGTTGTCATAGCTTGGCTATTAAAGCCTAAATTTTGTAATTCAGTTTCCATTTCACAGTGAGTAATCCCTAGTAGTGTTTGGGTACAATTAAACCAGGTATTCATTTAATTGGTGTGAATAGCATACTGTTGTTTCATTCTAAATTATTTTCATAATCCAATAGGAAGTGGCCTTGTTGGTGCATGACAACATCAATCACATCAATGATGCATAGTTGTTATTGAGCCCAGAGGTAACGTGTCTAGCAGTCCTCCAACTATATCTAGGTCAATTAAAGAAATGCTTCTCAAACTTTTACAAGTATTACTGGTAGATCTTTTATTTTCACTCCATGTACACGATAGGAATGATTTTTTTCACAACCGCTGCCATTTACAATGAATTACCATTTAGAGAGTTAAATGGTTACTTGAAGCACAATAACCACTTCAGTGATTTGAAGTAGTAATGGTGCCTGGAGTCTGAATTTGCAGCATTCCACTATGAAACACTGCACATTAAGCTCTCTCATTTGGCCTATAACTTACAATTCTTGAGTCAGTTCTTCACCATTCCATGTTGTCACTTAATCTATAATTAATATATAAAGGATAGGACGGGGTTGCTGGGCTTAACACAAAAACTGGCAAAAGAATAGTCAGGCCAGGGTATAGCTAAACTACGGACAGTACAGCTACACATATAGGTTAGACAGAGCCAAGTCAGAGAGTAACAGAGAGCAGGATAGTCAAGACAAGCTGGGTCAGAACAAAGAAAACACAATAAATAAGGAGCTATTAGGTACTACTCAGATCACAACAGTGCATAGGCTACTTGTCAAAATTGTATAGAAATTGGGGGCATGATACCATTTGTGTCATTCTTGTGCGCCCAGAACATATGAGAACATTCATAAGGTTGTATCACTATGTAGCCTGCATCATTATTTCAACACATGGACATTGCATCATCAATTGACATAGAGACATAGCATCTGGCATTAGAACTTTAGAACTTAAACCAGAATGGCATTGGACCAGGTGGTGGGCACTAAAGTTACAGAGAGGCAAAGTAGCAACGGGCAGGTACCATGACAAATGTTTACTGAATAAATCTCCCTGTATATATTTACAGGAATGCAGCAATGAAGAGGGCAGAAATATAAAATAATTTCCATGCGTTCTCAGTCTAGGATGTGTAAGGGGGTAGAGAAAGAAAGATTTATGTCAGAGGAATCCCACTGCTTCCTTTCAAGTACCACTAATAATTCCAGACCATCCTATTCCCATAGATTATATAAGTCTGGACATACAAGAAGAAATGCCTTAAAACTTAAACAAAATTAGAGGTACAACCGGAGTTGGATATTATGATCCAATCATATTTAGCTGGGAAAACCAGATATTTTCAGGTGGACCCCAGGTAAGAAGTTAAATCATTAGCAAAAATAGTTTGACCACTTACATGGATGGGGAGAAGTGTGCCAGGGTTCTCTTGGCACCATAACCACAACCAGGGAAGTCTTTAAGGGGGGGGGGGGCAAAAGGGGAAGCTGCCCCAGGCCCAGTTCCTCCGGGGGGGCCCAAAGTAGTTGCCCAGTGGGACCCCTGCCGGCATCCAAACCCTGTGGACTGCACCTTTCATGTTGCCTGCTGGGAGGAAGTGAGGTGATATAACAAGTAACAGAGTGCCACTGGGGAGGTGGAGGAGGTATACACAGGAGGAGGAAAGGGACTGAGGAAGTCAGACTCCCACCAGCCTTGGCCATCCAGCTCACACTGTGTGTACCTGGGTCTGAGTCAGTGCATCTGGCTATATGTGTGTGTGTCAATGTGTGTGTGTGTGTGTGTGTGTGTGTATCTGGCTATGGGTGTGTGTATCTGACTGTGTGTATGTCAGTGTGTGTATTTGGATGTGTGTGTACTACCTGGCTGTGTGTGTATCTGGCTGTGTGTGTATATGTGGCTATGTGTGTATATCTGGCTGTGTGTGTGTATTTGTGATATATATATATATATATATATATATTTGTGTTAGGTGCTTAAGATAGTACAGTGTGAAATACCATGAATAAGCGTAGGATGATAAAAGGAGCAAGTCGGTTGTGGTGTGCCGAAACCGACGATGAGGTAGGCCTGAGAAAGAAGAGGGCCCACCCAGGAAAAGAAATAGAAAGGAAATAAATGTTAAAAGTGGTGTGGTGGGAGGGTCATTCAACGCTGACCTCGAACGGTAAGGAGCCAGGCAAGGGGAGTGCCTTAAGTAGGCTAGGGGTAGCAAACCAGCACCTCCCACAAATGCAGGCAAATTGCCTTAATACTTGTGTTAGGTGCTTAAGATAGTACAGTGTGAAATACCATGAATAAGCGTAGGATGATAAAAGGAGCAAGTCGGTTGTGGTGTGCCGAAACCGACGATGAGGTAGGCCTGAGAAAGAAGAGGGCAAAAATTAAGTAATCAAATTTATTTAACAGACAACCAATACATATACATTTATCAACCAGACATGTTTATGAAAGCATCCCTTAATTCTTGTACTGGGTTCGGTATGTACCGTGAGTAAGCGGATGACTTCCAGCGCCCCAGTGTTTTGATAACATGAGTTGGGATGTTGAAACTGGAGGCTGTGGACGCGGCTCCTATACGAAAGGAGTGTCCTGAGTAATTGTTTGCGTTGAGGCCCAGTTGTGTGAGCAAGGACCTGACGTAGGTCATGAAGGTTGTAGTGGTGAGTACTGCACCTTGTAGTTGTAATAACGGTTGCGAGGGCAGTAAGTGATGGTGCTGTATGTAGGCATCAAGAACCTTGACGGGACACCATCTGTTGTGCGTGGGATAGTACGGAATGTTTACAGGTATGTGCTGGCTGGTTTTGGAGTGAGGTAAAGACAGGATGTAATGATCCATATGTTTTGTCAAGTGGGAATAGAGGAGGAATGGAGTGGTTTGGGTCGTGGAGGTCGTAGTGAATTCTCTGGGTCGTAGAAATCCATAGAAAGCGATGTATATTGCTGTTTTGATGATAGAATTCGTATTAGTGTCAAACGGTTTTAGGTCGAGTAGGTTAGATAATGCTTTGAAGATATGGTTATCTATGGGTAGCCTCTGGGCCAAATGTGTGGGTTCTGATTTTTGAATACCTCTGAGTATGGTCTTAATTTGGTGAGAGGCCATGAAACTGTTGTTATTTGGGTGTAAGATGAGCATGTGGTGTTGAATGCCAGTGAGATAGAGTTTGATGGTGTTGTATGACATTTTGAGTTTAAGGTGGCAAAAGGAAGCAAACCCCAAAAAGATGTCATAACAAACGGTTGTATGATGTTATGTTCCAGAAGGAATCGTTTGAATAGTGTGAAAGCCCTGCTGTATGTTTTGTTTGTATTGTGTGAAAGTGCCAACTGAGACAATGTCCTGCTATGCTGCATGATGACGTCTAGTCCAGTATGAGTTGTTGAAATGTTGGAGTGATGGTGGCTGTGGGTGCTGCTGACGGGAGTGCTTGATGAAACTCCTGAAATTTAAAGCGAGACAAACTGTCAGCAGCTGTGTTATATACACCTGGCACATGGAAACAACACAGGAAGAAATTATGACAAGCTGCCAACCAAGTGAGTTTCCTCAGAAATCTCATAATCGTAAGAGATTTGGAACGACCTTTGTTGATGATGTGACAGGTTGCCTGGTTGTCTGAGTAACAACGCACTGGCGTATTAGCCCATAAATGACCCCACGCTACGGCAGCCGCCACTATGGGGTAGATCTCAAAAAGAGCTGAGGTAGTGGAAAAACCTTCCAAATCCAGAACTGCTGAAGGCCAGCTGCCCCAAAGCCATTCGTTCCCAAAAATTGCTGCAAAACCAGTGGTAGATGCCGCATCTGACCAAATGGTAGGAGATGATTCAGTCAATTGAGGGAGGAACATACTTTTACCATTCCAAGTGGTTAAAAACCTCTTCCACATGTTTAGATCTGCCGTAGCTTGGGCATCTAAGGACAACCTGTGCGTGTCATGTAGAAAAAGTGGGAAAAGATGCAATAGTCGTGAAATAAAGGAGCGGCCTTGAGGTATGATGCGCATTGCAAAATTTAGTGACCCCAGCAGGGACTGTAGTTCTTTGCGGTTGCAAGTGCCGAGCTGTAGGTAGTTGTTTATGTAAGTGAGAATATTCTCTATCTTATCGTATGGTAGGCTTGCTTGCATTGTGGCAGAGTCTAATTGGATACCCAGAAAAGTGATAACCGTGTCTGGCCCTTCTGTTTTCTTTGGGGAGATGGGTACACCTAGTTGCTCAAACAGCTTAGTGGTAGCTTTGAGGCTAGTGGGAGGTGCAGTATTCTCCTCGACCAGTAGGAAATCGTCCAAGTAATGTAATACTGTAGGGCATCCGGCTATGTTCAATAGTAACCAGCATAATGCTTCGGCAAATGTGTCGAAAATAGCTGGGCTACTTTTGGACCCAAAAGTTAACCGGGAGAAAAAATAGTAGTTCCCGGACCACTTGATGCCATGCAGGTGCCACAGTGTGGGGTGGATAGGGAGTAATTTGAAGGCGTTAGTAATGTCGGTCTTACTGAGCCAGGCTCCAACCCCTGCTTGTATGATAGCTGTAATGGCGTGATCTATGGTGGTGTATTGCAGAGAGAATTCCTCAGAGGGTATGAGGGAATTAAGACTGGGGTTGGCCGATGAGTGGGGAGCCGATAAGTCAATGATGAGTCTCTGTTTTTGGGAAGATTTCCCTGTGACAATACCAATAGGGTTGGTGCGCCATTCTGTGAATGGAGGAGTTCTAAAAGGCCCCAATACAAAGCCCTCATCCACTTCTTGGTTTATGAGGGTGTCAACCACTGTGGGGTTGTGTTGGGCGGATTGTAGGTTAGGGCATTCCAGAGTTCCAGTTGGTATGTGTAGGATACCTGTGTGGAAGCCTTCTGTTAAACCAGAAATAAGAAAATCTACTAGGTGTCTAGATGGGTGCTGAGACATCAATGCTGTGAATACTGACATATTAATGGACGTAAGGTAAGGCTTAGAATACATTTTATTTGGACACATGGTCTTAGCATGTGCCCTAAAACATTTTGAACAGACATGCAATAGTCTACATCCACTGTAATTACAAGACCCAACATTGAAATTATTACATATCTGGGACTTGCCCAGAAACTTGATTGGGCGTCCCAATTTGTCTTTGGATAGTTTCCCTGGATCCCCAGAGGAACTAGTTCCTTGTGTGGAGGCATGTCCGTCTGCCGTGTTGGGACAAAAATTAGTAGTATGGGCTGTGGAGGAGCAGTATGCACAAGCTGGTGTTCTTAGACCTGCAAAGTGTCTGCAAAATAAGACGGTATCAATCCTTCCCCAGTTGGATCGTGTACCGTACTGGGAGAAGGCTCCAGCCACTTTTGCAGAAAAAGACCTATGGTAGTCATAGAATGCTGAACCACCATATTTGTTGCCCAGGTCTACCAGCTTGTGCATATAGAGATCAAACTCCTCTCTTCTGTTGGGATAAACCGCACAGACGACATCCCTGTAAATACCAAACGCTAGTACAAATTCAGGGATAGTCAGTTTCCTGTTCAGGCGGGCATCCCTAGATCTGACAATAACAGAAACATCATCATAAGCATACGTCTTATGTTCCACAATGTCCTGGGAGGCAATCAACAGGGAAGCCAGGTTGACGTCTTTACCTTCCAGGATATCCCTTTTGATATGCTCAGGTATCATGTGGGCCGGGCTAACTTCCTGGTCATCCAGGGTGCTGGCTGGAGCGACTAATGGCAAGGCTGGTGTTTGTACCGCAGCCGCGGGTGGCCCTGCTAGAGTGAGGGCCGTGGTGACCGACTCAAGTTTCTCCAGCCTGGAGTTGACCTTGCCCATGGATGCCATGAGTGAGGATAACATGGCATGTATGTCCCCTGGGTTGGACTGGCTAGATCCTTCCCCGGCTTCCATGTTATTAGTTGATGTGCGTAGCAGTTTGAAAAGTTCTGCCTTCCTTGCTGTAGCGGGGTAGGGGATTTGTCGTCTCCTTAATTCCGTGGTTATGCGCGGGATTGTCCAGGATCTAATTGATGCTGGACTAGCTAGCTCTCCTCCTTGTGTGGGAGTGACAGCTCTAGCCGGGGTGCTAGGCAGGGAGAAATCCTCTACCCCTTCCTGAGACATACTATAAATAAAACAATAATTAGTATATAGAACCACCAAATTGTACTGGCAGGCTAGCTAGGCCGGATGGCGAAAGTATTATACTTGTTTGGTGACAGGTGAGGCCCTGCTAATTGCCAAGCGGCTTGAGAGGCTCTATCTATGCGTTGGCGCGAGGGGTTATTGAGGCCACTTGACGTAGTGGCAGGAGTTTTAGGCCTCTCGGTGACTGTATGACAGAAAACAGGGGAAGGGAGTGACAGGTGAGGCCCTCTCTTTGCAACATGCGAGGCGGCTAGCTAACGTGTGGCCCGATGGGTGTTTGCCTCCGAAACGTTTGAGGCGGGGTGTTGGCCTCGCGGGACCACTAACTGATGGCGACAGCCAAGACGGGGTAAATACCTATTGGGAATCCTGTGACCCTATTGCCAGTACTCTAAACTAGGGGGATGAAATGAAATGTATGGTAGAATACCATATGAGCAGGTGTACGTACCTGATAGTATGATAAATCACAGGAATAAACCGTGTGGAGCAATTATATAAGCTTGACAGCCTAAAAATGGGTAAAAGAGAGTAGTATGATGAGTGTGGAGTGTAAAAAGAACCAGACTTATAGTCTGTAGCAGCAATGTATAAAATTATGTTGATACCATGGGAATAGCTATGAGTGGCTCAGAAATGTTTGCATGCTTGAATAAGACATCTGAGGGAGGCCGTGGCCTATGTACAAACAATCTATGTGTTACGTGATAATGGTGTGTAAAGGAAAACATGAAACGTAGGTTATATACATATGTATATGACTGTGCAGGGGACGTATGATTGGTTGGATCAGTACGTGTGATTCAACCCGAGTATGCATGCGAAAGGATTTAAGCCTTATGTGTCATCGTCATGACAGAGAAATGAGGCCTGTAATGTAGGCTGAGTGAATTGAAATGAAATGGATAGTTATAAAACTCCTGGCGTGGGAGTTCAATGATCTGTACCGAAATGTAACTGGTTTTATAGAAAGGGACATGGATGAGGTCATGGCCTAATTAACACAGCGTTATGTATGATATGTAGCAGAATAACCAAAGGCAGGGATACCCCAAAATGATTTAAAATGATGTAAAGTGATGTATATCTATATGATATGTTTGTATAGAAAAGACGTATCAACCCGAGAATTATTGCTTAAATGAACCTATATCCTTTGTATGTGTTGTATTAATAACCCAGAAGTGAGGCTTGTAACATAGGCTGAGTCCATTTGTATAAATGGATAAGTAATGCAGACCCCTGAAAGTGTGGGAGTCAAATGGTATATACAGAGAAGTGGACTTGATTTGTGGACGTAATACAATACTGACAATATTTTAAAAGTAATCAAAATCTATTAAGCAAGCAATTCTTTAACCGAACGTTATATACACATGAAATGGTGAACATAATTCATGAAAGGATTATACGTGAACACACAGAAAAGCCGAAAGCAAATGTGAGGGGAACACAGAAGTTAGAATAGTTTAACCGTATGATTTATGCGAACCAAAAGCGTGTATGAGCGTATGTAAAAATTTGCCGAACGGCAAAACAACCGAATGATAATTCGTTTCAATAACATGAAATAGGATATGCGAAATGACTATTGAACGATTTAAATATGTTCAACCGAATGACCGTACGAATGAAAAGCCCGCGAATGGCTTGAAACATTCGTGTCATAACCAGGGAAAAAGCCGTAAAGCGAGGACCCGTGCTGTACCGTACGCCGTGGGAACCAGTCCTGGCGTGACAGGAAGGTCTGACTTACGGTTTAGGAGTCCCTGGGACGCGATCTACGACGGAGAACGGAGTCAGAAGAAGCTGGACGGGCGGAAAGGCCTGAACAGGATTCCTGGACACAGCTTAACGTGGTGAAACCTCCTGGATACTGAAACCAAGATGGCGTCTGAGAGAACCCGGAAGTGGATCCTCATTCAACGCTGACCTCGAACGGTAAGGAGCCAGGCAAGGGGAGTGCCTTAAGTAGGCTAGGGGTAGAAAACCAGCACCTCCCACAAATGCAGGCAAATTGCCTTAATACATATATATATATATATATATATATATGTGTGTGTGTCAGTATGTGTAAGTGTGTATCTATGCGTGTGGCAATGCATTCATCCCAGCATTCCAATGCCAACACTGCACACACATACGCTAACCATGCACACAAATACATCCCAACGTTCTAACAACATTGCACACAAATACACCACTGCATATGTGTCTGTGTTCCTGTGTGTATCTCAGTGTTTGTTTAAGTGTGCATCTGTGTTTATGTGGCAATGCATACATCCCAGCATTCCAACGCCAACACTGCACACAAATACACCCCTTCCTTTTTAACCTGTGTGTCTGTGTGTATCTGAGTGTGTGTACATATCTGTGACAGTGTGTATCTCTGTGTGTGGATGTGCCAGTGTGTGTATCTATGCGTGTGTGCGCACCAGTGTCTGTATCAAAGTGTGTGTATTTAAGTGTGTGCATGTGCTAGTGTGTGTATATGCCAGTGTGTTTGGGTTAGTGTGTATCTGTGTGTTAAGATGTGTGCATGTGTGTATCTGTGTGTCAATGTGTATGTATATCTGTGTTAGTATGTATGTGCATACATCCAGGCAATCAAACACACCGCTGCAAACACAATCATTACATACAAACACACCCCTGAATACAAACTTCAAAATTGTATACAAACACACCCTTCACTCACCAATACTACACACAAATGTACATCTGCGTTTAAAAGACAACACTACACCCAAACACACCCCTGCATGCAATTAGAAATATTACATACAAACACACCCCTTTATTAAAACACTAAAATGATATGCAAACACCAACTCAATACACAAAAGCACAACTGTATTTAAAATCCAACACTACATACAAACACACACCCACCCCTGCATTCAAAACGCAAACACTACACACAAGTGCACCGCTGCATTGTAATGGTAACATTACATACAAATACACCCCTACATGCACACATATACTCTATACAAAAACATGCTTACATTCAAATTCACAAACACTGCTCACAAATACAAGCCTACAAGAATGGCCAAATAGTAGATCCTCAGCTGGCACAGCATAGCGGAAGTTGTACGACAGATGGGTATCTATCTTTTCTCCACTCTTGCGCTATAGGGGAGACCCCAAATAAATTTTTGCACCACAGCCCTCTCTACATTAGTTCTATTAGTAGGTTGGGGTGAAGGCCGCAACTGCATGCCAGGGATCTGGGGGTTGGGAGTGGGGGGAGGGCAGGGTACAGGGAGCCAAGCAAATGCTTGCCCAGGGTCCAATTGATATTAAAGACAGCCCTGTCTGTATCTGTTGGTTTGTGAGAGTGTGTATCTATTTAGAAAATTGGGCAGACTAGGTGGGCCGAATGGTTCTTATCTGCTGTCACATTCTATGTTTGAATGTGTATTGGTGTATGCTTGTGTAGGAACGTGTGTGTGTGAGTACATGTGAGTGCATGAGTACCCCGGTGTGGGATAGGATAACAGGGGGGGCAGCCAGTTGTTTTGTAAGGCTCCCTCCCCCCAGCCCTGGCAAGGTACAACATCATATTTACCTGTAGCATTCATCAGTATGGCCTGCACAGCATCATGGAGCAGGTCTAAGAGATTATGCATGTCATAGGTGCTGTCCCTGCAGTTGCTTGAAAACACTTATTTTGCTTCTGGTTATCTCAGGTTAATACAATCCACTATAATATTCTCCAGTGGCCCAATCTAGCAGAGCTGGATTACTTATTAGGTGCCGAAGCTGGCTGCCTAGGGCCCAAGTTTAGGTAAGGGGCTCTTGTCTGGGTCTATAGGCATGGCTCTGGGTGTGAGGGTGCCTTCCTCAATAGGGCAGGGAGATCAAAAGATTATGGTCTGAACCAGAATCAGGAACAGGTTACTTTAAGAGCACCCTCATGGTGCTTCTCGACGACTCAGAGTGCCTCAGCCAGTGCTCTGAGTCACTGACTGTGCACCGAAAATGGGCGCTCTTAAAGTGGTCTGTACTTGACAGAGGCGGCTCTCTAATTAGGTGGTTTAGGCGGCCGCCTAAGGCCTCGCACTGGCTGGGACCTCGCGGCCGCCTAAACTGCCTGTGGGCATGCCGCCGGGTGCGAGGCCCCTCCTGGCTGTCCAGCCAGTCACCGCAGACACTGGTCTGCAGCTCCGCAATGAGCAAAGCTGCAGACCATGTGTCTCGCGAGAATTGGCCAATCAGAGCGTTGCTGTGGCAATGCTCTGATGGTCTCGCAAGATTAGACCGGAAGCAATGGCCACCGGACCACCAGGGAGCCCACTGGACCACTAGGGAGTAAAGGTAGGTTCTGTCTCACCCCCCTCACCATTACACCACTCCCCTTCACCCTCAGGCTCACCACCCCCACCACCCTCAGCCTCACCACCCCCTTCACCCTCAGCCTCACCACCCCCTTTACCCTCAGCCTCACCATCCCCCACACCCTCAGCCTCACCCCCCTTTCACCCTCAGCCTCACCATCCCCCTTTCACCTTCAGCCTCACCATCCCCCTTTCACCCTCAGCCTCACCCCCCCACCATCCTCAGCCTCACCCCCTTCACCATCAGCCTCACCCACCCCCAACCTCAGCCTCACCCCCACCACTCTCAGCCTCACCTCCCCTTCACCCTCACCCCCCTTCACCCTCAGCCTCACGCGAGATTAGACCGGAAGCAATGGCCACCGGACCACCAGGGAGCCCACTGGACCACTAAGGAGTAAAGGTAGGTTCTCTCTCACCCCCCTCACCACCACACCACTCCCCTTCACCCTCAGCCTTACCACCACCTCAGCCTCACCACCCCCTTCACCTCGGCCTCACCACCCCACACCTCAGCCTCAGCCCCGCCCTCAGCCTCACCATCTCCCTTTCACCTCAGCTCCTCCTTCCACCCTTCAGCCTCACCTCCCCACCATCCTCAGCCTCACCCCCCCACCATCCTCAGCCTAACCCCCTTCACCATCAGCCTCACCACCCCCCACCCTCAGCCTCGCCCCTTTCACCTCAGCCTCACCATCTCCCTTTCACCCCTCAGCCTCCACCATCCCCTTTCACCCTCAGCCTCACCCCCCACCATCCTCAGCCTCACCCCCTTCACCATCCTCACCACCCTCCCAACCTCAGCCTCACCACCACCTCAGCCTCACCCCCTTCACCCTCACCACCCCCTTCACCCTCAGCCCCACCTCAGCCTCACCACCACCCCCACCCTCAGCCTCACCTCCCCATTCTCGGCTTCCCTCCCTTCACCCTCAGCCTCACCACCCCCTTCACCTCACCTCCTGCCCCTTCACCTCGACTCACCCCCTTCATCCTCAGCCTCACCACCCCCCCTTCACCCTCAGCCTCACCCCCCTTCATCCTCAGCCTCACCCCCCCTTCACCCTGGCCTCACTTCATCCTCAGCCTCACCACCCCCTTCATCCTCAGTCTCACCCCCTTCACCCTCAGTCCACCCCCCACCCTCAGTCTCACCCCCTTCACCCTCAGCCTCACCCCCCACCACCCTCAGCATCACCCCCCCACCACCCTCAGCATCATCCCTCCCACCAATCTCAGCATCACCCACCCCACCACTTCTAGAGGTGTTTGCAGGTGACCACATGGTAAGAAGACACTGTGATCATGATATTCATAACATGCTGGTGATTGTTGGTGCCAACTGAGTCACTGGAAGCAGAGTTAGCTTAGGCGTGGACAGATCTATATAAATGCTCCTACTTTTTCTGCAGGATATATTGGATGGAGGTTGCAGGGAGCAGTATGTCAAATCACGCTCTCTCTCTCTATTCATGCCTCCCAACATACCTGATATTGGCAGGAGAGTCCTGATTTCGGGTCCTGACCTGCCATTCCGATTTTGTTTCATGATGTTCTGCTTTTGGGGACACTAGAGAACTGTCCTGTAGTGGAGCTGGGTACCTCTGCTAAGGATCACTTCCTAGCTTGAACCAGGAACACCTCAGTGCTTCTGACCCAGTCGCCATGACTTGACTGGGGTCCTCCTAGAGCCTCTCCGTCCTGGAACAGGATATGGGACTATCTCTATTCCCTCCCAAGGACTGGACGACACACAGTCCTGGGAGCTGTAGTCCTTACAAGGACTTTTCCCAATGAATCCTCCATGAGCTGGAACAAGGTGCTGAGCAGTGATTAGCCCTTTTCCCTCCCAGTAACTGAAGGACACATAGTTCTTGGAGTACAATTGACTTTAATGGGCTAAACTTTGTCTTCTATGCACAGACCCCAACAGGTGGTCTCCAAACAATACAATGCAAGCTCCTCCCAGGAATCTCTGGGCCTGGGAGATAATTGAGTTAAAGACAAGTAAGCTAATTATCTCCCAGGAACAGACAGCTCAACACAAAGCATAAAAGTATCCCAAAACATCATAAAAGCATAATAACCCCACATGTCATACATCCCCAAACAGCTGAGTGCAGAAGTTGTCCAAATAGCGCTCAGATCCATGCAGTGTAGGGGAAACGCCACCGGGGCAGTTATGACCAGCCGCACACATGGTCCTAGCCTAAAATAGTTCCAGGGCGTTTGGTGTTTTTGCTGATCATTCTGCTGAAATACTGGGTGCTCCGCCTGACTCTCGGGGAGCATTTGTTTCCCTTAGTCACAGGCACCTTCTTTCCAAAAAGTGCTCTCCTGGTGGGTCACAAAGTGGTCCAAAACCCTGGACCAAGTTGTCGGGAATCGCAAGGTCACCTCATGCCAAAAACAGTTCCATAACATTCGCGGCTAAGTACCACTGAGGTGACCGGGAACCATGAAGTCCTCATGCCGAAATTAGTTCCATAGTGGTCGCAGCTAAGTACCACTGAGGACCATTCGTGGGTTTGTTCATGCGAACGGCCACCAGGGATCTAGCGTTCAGTTCCATTTAAATGAACGCAAAGTTCCAAACCAGGGGCACAGATGGAAAACTGCTAATGGCGGTTGGGCAGGCTAACTCACGAACAGGGTCTCAGACCTGGACCATAGTCAGGAGGCCAGCTTTCACACTCCTCCAGGAGTTTGTGGTAAACATCAGTAGAAAAGAGTGTTTGCCACAAGCCTATCATTAGATGTGTGAGTGCCACACTCAAAGTACTAGGACTGAAACAGTGCTCTCTACATGGTCTGCCCTCAGTGGGCCGGCCTGGATGATTGACATACAGCCTGTGGGTCCAGGTGGACTGCAAATCCTTAGGATGGACACTTCCCATTTCTGACCAGGACTGCTCTCTTGGGTGAGGCCAGTGATGCAATGACGCCAATGATCCCCTTTACCCCAGGGTCCTGATTCACAGGGCACTATGTTTAGAAATATGTCTGTTTCATTCTCAATTTGAGTGGGATCATCAATATTGAGATGTGTTGAGTTTCATGCTTATAAAAAATAGCTTTTTTTGCACTTGCCCCAAGCCAAATGTTCCCAGCCCTCCCCTGGGTGTGTGTTACCTCCCATTATATTTATCTCTTCAGAAAAGCTTCAGTAGTCTGTATCTCCACACCTGAGTGAATGCCTTCCCTCTTACATTACCTAGTCTGTTTGGGGAGAAAAAAAATGTCTAAATCAACTGCTGATCTGTAGAAATAGTTAAATTGTCTGGAATTAATCATGAAATTTCAAATAGTCAAGAAATTTACACAGAAATTTAAAATTTTAGGCCAAAATAGCCAAGTTGGAATAAAAAAAGATATGAATTGAAGTATATTTCTTTGTCCTGAATTTTGCAATTTTATTTTCAAATCACTGTTTAGTGAATAAAACCCTCACAGGGTTATTTGCAAAAGTATAAATTGTTGGGAATTCAGAGTGAATTTTCAAATTTCAGACCATAAAAGATCAACCAAAATCAAAACAGCCAAACAAAGAAAAAAAATCTCAAAATTCCAAATTTGGCTATTATTTTTACCTAAAATTTGAAATTCATTATGATGTGTGTTCACTAAACTCCGGTGTGTTGTAGGCCATAGCACAATTCAGTCCCACAAATAGCCAAATGTAGGAAAAAAAAACATTTCCCCATAAAATATATTTCGATTTCAGCTGAGTAAACCCATATGATACAATGTTGTTTATAAATGTATATCAATTAGATAACGGGCAAAAGTTAGACTAATTTTTTTTTTTTTAATTATTTATAATTTTCATATTTCAAATAATATTTAACGAACATTTATGTAAAGTCTGATCGTCTTTATTTTCCTATTGGCAACAAACACTGCCAAATCTGGCAATCTGTCCCTTGACTCTCTACTAAAAATAAAACAAGACAAAAAAAAAAAAGGATTTGCTTTTCTATCGATGTACATTGTTTAGAAACTTTCTTTTAGTATCTCAGCATTGCTTATGAAGCGACATTTAAAGTGGCAATGGTTACAAGCTGGTATAGCTGTCTTTATTTACTTAAGGTTTTATTACAATGTGTGTACTTCGGCTACTAAAATAAAAAAAGGAAAGAAAATACATCCAGAGAGAGAGAGAGAGAGTGAGTAAATATCCACAGTGATAGAGAGAGGGGATGGGATGGGAGAGAAATAGGAGGGAGGAAAGTGTAGACACAGAGAGGAGGAGACAAGAGAGGAAGGAGAGAAAAAATCCGACTCTTAAAGAGACACATTGTTACTGGCAGTGGGAAAAGCAGAGATCAGAGAGTTTAGGAGCAGTAAACTGGAAAAAGGGAAGGAAAGCCTTTAGGGCAGACAGCAGAGAAGCTAAGCTCAGCAGTCATGTAGCAGGAAACAGATCCTAAGTACATACTGGGAGGAGGGAAGGGGGAACATTTTTTTTTTTCCTTTTTACCGTTTGATAACTAGAAAGACTTTGAAGGCAGAAAGGGGGATAAGGAGAAGGTTTTTTTGGGGTGAGGTACAGCATGCAGCCCTGCAGCCCTCCCCAGCTGAGCAATATGGCTGCTGCTTGCAAGCTGGCTGGGCTGTGTACAGGCGGAGGGTGCAGCAGGGCAGGCTTGTGTTTAGCTCAGGCTGCAAGCTGGAGACTCCTGCTGGGCCTGTAACTCAGGAGGACTCCACGCAAAGCCACAGACTTTCGGTGGAAGAGGAGGGAACAGCAAGAGTTAGGAACAGTCTGCTTCCTCCTGTCCAGGATGGAGCCTAAACACAAAGAGTTGCTGCAACAGTGCCACCAGAACCTGGTGGAATCCATCAGTGATGCAGACAGACTTCTCAACGTTCTAGAGGAGGCTGGGACCCTCACTCTTAGGGACAGGCAGGAACTGGACAGCAGCTGCTCCACCGGACAGGACAAAGTGGACCTCTTACTGAAGATGCTTCTGGTCAAAGAGAGGGACCACTTCCAAGATCTGAGGGTGGCCTTGGAGAAGACCGAACCCCACTTGTTGTCCATCCTGTATTTGAATGGTTTAGGGACTGGAGACTCTGCAGGTGAGACATGGGGAACCCCCACAAAACATATATTGTATTTTGATTTTTTTCACTGTACTCTTCTTACAGGTATGGGTGTGCTTCATGCCCCTACATCTGTTCTTTTGAATGGCGTTGCCAGATCCCTTGGTTCTGGTCTGAGGAAGCTTATTCTCTAGTTGTCTGTGATTGCGATGCTCCAAAATGTAGGGGGATTTAATTAAGTATAAGTCTAGTTATTCCTCTGACCATTTACTTGCAAGTAGTGGCAGTCTGACAACACAGGCAATGTTGAATTTGTGTTTTTTTTTTTTTTTTAGTTACAGGGTCTCACTTGCCAAATGCCATTACAATTGCTAGTGGAGGAGGTGGCTACTTACAGCTTTTGTGAAAGAAACAATTTAGACTGACAGCAAGTTTTTTTACAAGAGGTTCTGCAGCAGCTGATTTTACAGTTATACAAACTATCTTGGTTAGGGTGGGATAGTAGGTGGTTGTAATAACACTTTTTATTGACCATAAGATCCCATCCATTCTCTGGGTATTATGTTTATTAATTTAGGGGTTCCCACCTAGTCACTATCCCAGAATGACTCGGATTACATATCTTAAGGCCAGGCTTATGATCTTCATCATATGTACAACAATGGATGCCTGACCCCTTTCTACAGATTGTAAAACATGCTTTGTCATGTGCATATTTTGTGTGTGTAAATATAACTGTGTAAGTTATGTACAGCCAACAATACGAGAACTGCTTCTTAGTATCAGATTTTAAAAAAATTGTTTTGAAATTGGGAAAATTCACAAATTAAGCAATGTGAGATTTTTTTTTTTGTTTTTGATTTTTTTTTTAATGGTAGTAGTTTCATTCATTTTTTCTTTCATGACTAGAACTACTCACTATTGCGTCTGCTATGCAAGCCCACACATTCTATACAATTTGTTTTGTAGTAAGCAGTGACATGTAAAATGAAATCTTGATATCTTGCTGTAAGTTTCTAAACTTGTCAAAAAATAAAATTGGCAATCTTGCACCGGGTCCTTAGGAAATGTCACTTTAACCCCTTAAGGACACATGACATGTGTGACATGTCATGATTCCCTTTTATTCAAGAAGTTTGGTCCTTAAGGGGTTAAGTTGCATGTTTCAGGATGGTCCAAGACTCTTATGATGTTGTATAAACAACCAAAAAGGATCAATCAAAAAAAAAAAAAAACCTACACATTTTGGGTTGAATGTATGGCTTTTTTTTTAAAATATGATTTTAAGAATGAGAAAGTTGGTCTGGTCTGGATCAGTAATAAGTCCGTTCAGGTGTGCTGTGTGTGAAATTCACTGATCAAACAAAACATTAAAACCACTGACCGTTGAAGTGAATAACATTGATTATAACTTTACAATGGCACAAAATGCCTAGGCGACTGGATCAGGGCATTTTCAAAACGACAAATCTTGTTGAGTGTTCTCGGTTTACAGTGGTTAGTACCTACCAAAAGTGGTGCAAGCAAGGACAACCAGTGAACTGGCATCAGGATCATGGGCTCCCAAGGTTCATTAAAGGACCACTATAGGCACCCAGACTTCTTCAGCTTAACCCCTTAAGGACACACGACATGTGTGACATGTCATGATTACCTTTTATTACAGAAGTTTGGTCCTTAAGGGGTTAATGAAGTGGTCTGGGTGCCAGGTCCCTCTAGGGTTAACCCTGCCTGCTGTAAACACTGCTATGTTTACATATGGGTTAATCCAGCCTCTAGTGGCTTTCTCATTGACAGCCGCTAGAGGCGCTTCTGCGCTTCTCACGGATTTTCACAGTGAGAAGACGCAAGGTCCATAGGAAAGCATTGAGATGCTTTCCTATGGACTGACTGCGTGTGCGGTTCTTGCCGCGCATGCGCCTTCAGCCGGTGACATCCAAAGGAGGAGGAGAGTCCCCGGCGCTTAAGAAAGGTGAGTGTTTAACCCCTTCCTCATTCTAGTGCCCGGCGGGAGGAGGGCCATGAGGGTGGGGGCACCCTCAGAGCACTATGGTGGTCCTTTAATGCAGGCATTGACAAATGTGCTTGGAATCTAGAAGTCCGGTTTTTCAAAGTCACAAATACAATTCTTAAAGGGACACTATAGTCATCAGAACAACTACAGTTTTATGTAGTTGTTCTGGTGTCTATATCCTGCCCCTGCATGTTTTTCAATGTAAAACCTGCCTTTTCATATAAAAAGCAGTGTCACCTTTAGAGACAGCCACTCAGATGACCACTAGAAGTGCTTCCTGGGCAATTGCTGTAGTGTGCAGCACCTACATTGAAGCTCTCCATAGGGATTCATTAATTTAATGCATCTCTATGAGGAAAAGTTGATTGGCGCAGCATGGTGTTTTGCCGCAAATGCACAATGGTCTCCCAATGGTTTTAAAGTTGTGGCCGATCAGTGTATATAGTCCTGGGCTCAAAACTGCTTTGTTTGATGTCTGCTGCACTGAATGATTCCAAAGATTTCACTATGTAAGAAGTGAATGCTAAAATAATGCTAATCATTGTGGGGATATATTTAAATTATTACATAAACCAAATAGGTTGGGAAAGATGGATTATGCAAGGATTATTGATTAGTGTTGTGTTGAAGGGGCTCTTTAAGATTTTCTCAACTATTGCTGACCCTGCATATTGAATTTTACTGTTGCCATATTATGTCATTTTAACCATAACTGTCCAAAATCACTTAGTTTTCTGTCCAGGTGATTCCTACAGTTTAAAAAAATGCAATGTTTTCAGATTGCATGGTTAAAGGGACACTATAGTCACCAGAACAACTACAGCTTATTGTATTTGTTTTGCGGAGTAGAATCATTCCCTTTTAGGTTTTTTTGCAGTAAACACTGTCTTTTCAGAGACAATGTAGTGTTTACATTATAGCCTAGGGATAACTCCACTGGCCACTCCTCAGATGGCTGTTAGAGGTGATTCCTGGGGCAGTGCTGCACAGTATGCCAAACTGCCATTCACTATATCCACCCTCTGCATGGAGACTCTGAACTTTCCTCGTAGAGATGCATTGATACAATGGGGTTATGTTCGGAATCTGCATGGAGGTAAGAAGTACAAGTGTTAGTAAGGCCAGTCTCGTTTGATTAATGTATCTTTTATTTTTGTGTTCAAAGAAGATCAAAGATTGTCATATGCTTTCTAGGAGTTCCACAGCTGTGGAGCAGCAAAAGAAGTAAAGATAAAACTGAAGACAGGAACAATACCTTGTTCATGAAACGTAGAACATGTGTTGATACATGGAGACTCTCCTTAGATCGGCTAAGATCATGTGTTACCCCGTTGTTAAATTGTAGTAGAAGGAATGACCCTAGACCAATGACTTGGGTATTCTGAAAAGGAACAGTAGTTTGGCTTTTTGAAGTATGCAGAGGAATAATGCAGTGAGGCTGTCTATCCAGAGTGTGCCAAACCAGAGGTGCCAAGAGAGAGCTCTTGGAAGGAACGCTATGCAACACTGTATTAAATGCATGTGGCATATCCAAGAGCAAGATAAGGAGTAGGTTGGCTTTTATTTTTCTGAACTAGTGTTTTTAGGTAGTGTCTCTTTATAAAGATGGCAAAAAAGACAAAGCAATGTAGGTATATGAGGATTTATTTGTAAAGATAGAAGAAAAGCAGAATCTCTTCTATTCTGTGTCTACGGCAGAGCTGATTGAAGGTTGCCCAGGGCCCTAGGCAGGATGCCAGATTGGGGCCAATTCTAGAGGGCTCTATTTCTGTGATGTGTGTGTGTGTGTGTGGCAGAGTGAGTCTCTGGCATTGTGTACCTGTGTATGTGTTTGAGAGAGTTTGTGTGCATTTCTGATTGAGTCTGTCTCTATGTGCCTGACTATCCTTGTGTGTAAATGTGTGTCTCTATCTGTGAGCGTGTGTGTCTGGGAGCGTATGTGTATGGGATAATTGCTTGTGTTGTGTAAGAGGCCTGCTTGTGGTACTTGTGTGTTTATTGTTTGGATGTGTTTCATGTATGAGGTGACTATGTATGATGAATCTTTTTTTTTTAGGAGTTGTCTGTGAAAGGTTGAGTTTGACAGGGTGGGGGTGTCTGTAACAGGGTGAGTGAGGGATGACAATATGAGGAAGGCTGTGTTAAAAAAATAATAATAATAAAAAAATATATATATATATATATAATTCCCCCCCCCCCTGCTGCTTACATCCCGGGCAATAAGGGGGCAATACTGGTGGTCCAGTGAGGTGCATGTAGCAGACCATATTAAAATAAATATATATATTTATTTATCTCTATATCTCTCTCTATCTCTATCCCTCACAGAGTACTGGAACTGTGAGGGATATATATCTCTATCCCTATCTCTATCCCTATCTCTATCTCTATCCCTATCTCTATCCCTATCTCTATCCCTATCCCTATCCCTATCTCTATCCCTATCTCTATCCCTATCCCTATCCCTATCCCTATCCCTATCCCTATCCCTATCCCTATCCCTATCCCTATCTCTATCCCTATCTCTATCTCTATCTCTATCTCTATCTCTATCTCTATCCCTATCTCTATCCCTATCTCTATCCCTATCTCTATCTCTATCCCTATCTCTATCCCTATCTCTATCCCTATCTCTATCCCTATCTCTATCCCTATCTCTATCCCTATCTCTATCCCTATCTCTATCCCTATCCCTCACAGAGTACTGGAACTGTGAGGGACTGTGATTAATATGGTAAACCACGGACCACCAGGGAATCATTTTCATCTTTTGAAGCCCCTTGCTGACTCGAGGGGTGCCTGCTCAGAGCCGGAACTCCAAGTACAGACAGGGTCCACTGGTCCTGGGCAGCCGCCTTTGTCACCTAATGGGTAATTTTGTCTCTGGACCAGGAACCAAGACAGAGCTATGTGGTAGGTGTTTTCAAGAGTAAATGTTACTTCTTTATAAATTATACCATTAAATAAAACTTTGAAAATTACCACTAGCTTCTTTTGAACTTTTTCTTGTGATGCTTTGTTGTATTTATTTACATTTTTTTTTTTTAAAGCATCTGATGACCATCCTTGCATGTTTTGGTGGCTGCTGGGTGCAGGGAAAGGTGTGTTTACCTGTCATCGTCATCCAGTCGGTCTACTTCAGTTCCTGGTGCTTCATCTGCTTGGAGCCCATATCAGTATTTTACTTGGCATGCATGAGAACTGCAATAATTGCATTGCAGAACTAAGACTGCCTCTATTGGCTGTCACACAGCCACTAGAGGCACTTTCTGTTGGTTAAACGACTTTTGGTTCCCTAACTGATGCTGGACGTCCTCATACTCTGCATGTGGACCTCTATCATCCGTAAAATCCTCAAAGGAAATCATTGCAGCAATGCTTTCCTATAGGAAGGGGGTTAATGTGCTCACCGTAAAAGCGCGTTAGGCCCCCCGTCGGGTGATGACTGTGTGCCGAGGGCGATTGGCACTGGATGTGAATGAGTAAATAAAAGATTTTTTTTTAACCCTTAAAGGGCTGAGGGGAAGGAGGCAGTGCCAGGAAAGGGGGCCATAGGGAAGTACACCTTTGCGTTACTTACACAATTGTATACCTTTGCACATTTAAATCACCCTTTGGGTGCTTAGAAAGCAGTAAATGTGTTTCTGTTAGGTAGATCATGTTACATCACACTATTCTTCACAAACAGGAGTGCACAGCATGACTCACACGGTGTGGTGCAATTTTGCTAGTCTTCATGGAGCACTCCTGTAAAGATATCTTGGACTGGCTAGATTACTGTCAGTAAGGTATGATTTTTTTTCAGGAATGGAAAATGAATTTCACATTGTAGGCCAAAATTTGCCACCCTAGAAATGTTTTCCAAACAAATGATTTCAGTTATGCCAATTCGGCCTAAAATTTAAATTTTTTTTTTTTTTTAACCAGCGTATCGTTTAAGGGAGAGATATATTTGCCCATGTATAGATATGGATTTTTTTGTTTTGTTTAAGTTTTCATTTTTATCTACATTTTTCTAAAGTGTCCCTCAGTGGATTGCTTAGTGGGTCTGCCTGTAGCTGCACACAGACCCCCAACAACAAGGATGAGACTCTGCAATCAGGAGTGTCTCGTTTACTAATATTGTCCCATAATTCCCTGTCCATGAGGGAATTAGGAAAAAAGCTTATCCCCGAAAGAGCAGTTCCATAGGATGATTGTAACTGCTCAATAACCCTTACCACTGCTGCTGTCTGTTTATACACGTTGTTTGTTTTAGTATTGGGAAAGAAACAGAGTGCATGCGCAGTCTGCAGCTTGGCTCTCCTGGAGGAAAAAGAGAGCTGTAGCGCATATCTGTGGTTATGTGGACCTTGCCACAGATGAAGTTGCGCAGTGCACACCTGATTTTGTCTGCCAATTGGTTGTGCAGGGAAGGGATGGCTCTCCTGGAAAAGTATTTTTTCTATATATATTTTTTTATTTTTTTTATTTATTTTTTTTACTTCAAATTGCTGCAGCTGTATTCCACTCTCATTAACAAGGTTGGGCTCTAGGTGCTCTGAGCACGATGTTGTTTGCATTAATGCAAAGTGCTTATGGTACATTAACCTTTTAAAGTTAAAAGTTGCTGGCTGGGCGTGTAACACACACCAATCCCAAGAAGTGTTCTAAAATAAATTAAATCATGTAGTATAATATACGTGACGATGATATCTTTTATGGGGAACATAATGTCATCTTGGGAATTGGGAGACAATCCTAAACCAACCTTTTTTTTTGTGGTTTATTATAATATCTCCAGAATCCATCAATGCCATTACTTTCCTGCAATTCATACTATTTCTTCTGACAAAATAAGGCTGTAAGTAATATCCTTCTCTAACAGATCCCCTTGTAATTTATTTTGGATAGAAAATATCATTAATCAACTCTAGCTTTGACTCGCACAGCCTGCATAAAACAAAACTGATTTCTTTTTCAATCAGATGTTAGCTTACTTTAGAAGTTTGTATCGCCTGCTCTATAAATAGAAGTTTTAGTGTCAGGTCTAAAAGACTAATAACCAAGCAGGAGATTTGAAATTCTGAATTAAACTAGGGCTTCATAAATGAAGTAATTTAACTCCTAACTGGCAGAACATGGAACAGTAACATTGCAGGGGAATGATCTATAAACCAAAACCTCTAAATTAAGCTAAAGTTATTTTGCAGCCTATAATATCCCCTTAATTACTCTCTTTGTGATATCACTATGGAACATCTTAGGCAGATGAGTCACTCCCTCTGTAGTTATAAGCTTTTGCAGGTATGAATCTGTATGGCTTCCAGGAAGTGTGAAATCTCTTAGCCACACATCGAGACAGGATGGAGCTATGGATAGCCAGGGATCATCATTCAGTGTTAAAACTTTTCAAGTGGTTTAACACTGGGTGTAGGGAAATGGCAGGAGACTCTAGGCACTATAGCCAATTTAATGAGATATAATGATAATGGTTAAAGTACGCACAGCCTCCCTTTTAAATTCTATTTTGATATGTGTGGCAATAAGGCAGGTGGTTACTCTGAAGATAACATTTCTGACTGTGTGGGTGACCTTTGTTTGCAGGTGAAACAAAGACTTGTTAAGTCTATACTAGGCATTAAATAACTTCTTTATTTCATTATATTGGTAACCGTGAAGTTTTGGTTACCCCTAATGGCTCCTAGTAAAGTGCCTCTCTGACCGTCTTTACATCGGGAGAAAGCAGACGCATTAAGCAGATCAATGATCAGATCCATTTAACCATTTTGTTTTTTTCAAAATGGATATTGAATGGTCTCATTTTTAAACAAATCAGGTTAATGTTACTGTCCCGTTGTGGAGATTCTGTGTGCTGTCAATCTCTTTTCATGCCTAGTTTATGAATACCAATCCAGAGTTACCTTCTTTCACGGAGGGATGTGTGTAACAAAAAGTGCTTAGACGTGAATAAAAAAGTTTTAAAAAGCATCTCTATACACTTAGGTGGAAATATCCTCTTTTTCACTAAACAATAATATGAAATACAGTGCGGTACAAGTGACAGAGACCTACACCTATAAGTGGAGCGCTCAAACGGATATAAAGCTTACCAAGCGTAACTTGATTCAATAGTATGGTGCGAAGTACATACCAAAAAGTATAAAAAACCAAAAGATACAATATAGTGCAGATGGTATTTTAAAATTGCAATTCAGAAAATAATGTAGCAGACAGAACACTCACATTTTTAGGAGCCTGTGTATAAAAACTGGCTCTGTATTTAGGCTTGTGTGCTTATTTTGGTAGCACCACCCTTCCGCTTCGGCTTGGAGTAGTTCTCATAAATAAAACCTAGAAGGAGAACAAACCAGTGTGAAGACTGTAGCAATAAAAAAACGGGTGTAGAATAGTAAATGTGGTGCTCACCTGGTCCTGAGCCTATAGGTCCCGGCTCTGAGCTGTTTAGGTATGGTGCCAATTTAAATAGGGATGGCACTGCCCATATGGACATTCCTAGAGGCTCCAGAATAGACTTGAGCAGGGTATCTTGAGTAAAATAAATTTATTGATGTACAATAACAAAAAATACAAAGTAAAAAAGTCCTTTGTGGCACATGTGTGCGCACTCTATTCTTTCTATCAGGCAGCCTGGCTCTTTATATCATGATGATCGCTGAGGACAGGAGTGAATCCTTGCCCTCTATTCTTGTTTTGCCATTTGTTTCTTTTAATGGTTGCTTTCTTCATCAGTGTGCATGCTCCTTTTCTGCTCTGCTTTTGTGTGTGTGTTGTTCCTTCCCCTTTTGGCTGCTTAATTTCTGCACACGTACAAATCGCCACACCACTTTACCGGTGGCTGTGAGTTTTGTACTTTGTGTGTGTGGTGTTTTTTTATTTTTTTTATTTTATTCTCTTGAACCCAATTTACCTGTATAATAACATTTGGGTCAATGCTTGGTCGTTTGTCATGTGCATAACTAGTCTGCTTATTCTGTTTCAATTTTGCCCCTTTTTTTTCTAGTCACTTACCTGACTTGTCGTCTTGTTTTTTTTAAAATGTAACTTCTCTGTCCATTTTTCCATGTTGGTTCTATGTCATATGAATGTGGTTTCTGCTCCAGGGTGGGACTAGAATTGTTTGTGTCTTTGTTCAATTGCCATACTGGAGTCTTGCTTTTGTTCCGAACTCTTTCCAGTCTTTGTGCCTATGTCCATGGATCGGTTGTCTTTATATCAATTCATATTGAACCTCTGGTTCCCTAGCTCCTTTTTAAGATTCGTCTGCAGCCATTTAAAAAAAAAAAAATTATGCAATTCTAAGCCATTCCCAGAAATGAGAGTAGATCTAAGATGTCATATGCACCATGGTTATGATGGTGTTTAAAGTGACCCTTTCAACCGATTGGTTTTGTTTAGATGGTGATCCCACACCAGACTAACCTATTACCATTATGTTCAACCTCATATTGAGCTCCTGATACAATTTCTGCCAAGTCTACGTTGGTATAGCTGTCAGAGCTAAATAGATGATCTAGATGTACTTTTTGAAAAGGAAAACAAAAATCTGCTCTCTAATGCTCAGTGTTCATCCTTATGGGCAAATATAACTGTTATTGTAATATTATTATTTCGTCCACAGTAATCGATTTAAGCATGTAGCAGATGTTCCTTCTTCAGTCTTTCTGACAAAAAAAAAAAGATGGACGGATAAACATGGCACTTTTCAGGTTTATCAACTGTGGTGGAAAGCCATATTTATTTTTTGTTGGTAGAATCAACACGCTTTAATCCCATCAGTACCAATATCTAGCTGGTGTTCAGTTTCACAGTAGTACTGGAACATTATCAGTGACACAGCAAACTACTTTTAAAGAGTTCATTCAACCACCATGACCACTTGTGCTTTTAGACGTGATCATGGTTGTAGGAGTCTGTATGTGCAGCGCTTCTCTTTGAAACATCCAGACATATTTGCACTTGTGGCCGGTGGCTAGTTACACGCCCAACACAGGTGACTTAGGCAGCCTGGTGAGAGCAAAATAACTAAGGTGCAAGAGAGTACTAAAAATGGACAATAGCTCAAGTAGCCTCCCCTTTGCTGGGTCCTCACTCAGATCTAAAGCTGTTTTTTGCTCATCTTGTGCCATTACAAAGAGAACCATGGTTTGATTTGCATATCAGAATGATCCCTCTTAAAAGGGCAGTTCAAATCCGAAATGCAGGCTGACTCTCTGCGTGAGAGATATAGCAATCCCAGATGATTGTTAAGGCCTCTGTTCCAGCCTGCCTAATGTCAATTCTGTGCAAAAAATATGGCTGTCGTCAGTGTGCTGGCGACAGACTTATTGAGTTTCTACCCTTGTAGCGCCTGCAATGGGAAGCGTTTATTTTCCCTCCATCCCTCTTGCCTAAAAACCCTTCCAGCCTCCTTATAACCTGCATTATTTATTTATGTTCGCTTCTTTTAACTGCTCAGTGTGCGTGTAATACGAGTTGTTTGTTCACTTCGACAATTACCTTGATCAACTGGTTAAGCTTTTGGAGTAATGATGACCAGGTGGGACTTGGAGATGATAACTGGTGAACATGAAGAACCCTAATGGATGAGAAATAGAAAAAAAAAAAAGGGAAAGATCTAGTGGAGTATATATTTACATATGGAGATGATGTTTGTCCGTTTGATGCGAAGACCTATGTGTGTTCTTATTCTGGTCAACATCAGTAGGGTGTAGTGAGTCAAAGCAGTCAATGTGGTTCCATCCTGAAGGCCCCTTTTCAGTATCATGTTTGTATTTGCATGGCCCTAGACCAAATATAGGTAGTTGCTTGTTCAAATGACACTAGATGGCACATATATTTAATTTGATGGTACTAAACCCACTAGAAAAACTTGGGAGGTGTGGGGCTCCTTCTTCAATAGTAGTGGTATATTCATTTTCTCTCTGTCTCTTCTTGCGATGGACATTTTATTTCCACATTGAGCGTGTGTTTTGCAAGGTGTTTAGGCTACCAAAACATGAACGTTCCTGTATACAGAAGGCACAGAACCGCACTTTTATGCCTGTAACTGTGATCCACCAAATGCTCATTGCTTAACTTATTTTCTTTTCCATTACCACCACTATAATTTCATCATCATCTTATTATTATTGGCATTTATGTAGTGCCAACTTACTCCACAGCACTTTACGATATTATAAAGGAGATATTTAACAAAAAATTAGATAATTACATAATGTTACAGGAACAATAGGTTGATAAGCATCCTGCTCCAACAATAAGCAATCTAAAAAAAAACAAAAAGGGTTGAGAACACCTAAGAGTTGCTTGATTTCTAGGTCCTTCAGTACTATCGAACCCAGATGAACTGTACCAGGAGTTGTTCCACTCCTTTTGTGCTCCTTGAATCTGTGATAAAAGAAGGATAAGTGAAAAGAAAGCCATGCCCTTTAATATTTTGAAAGTCAAGTAAACTTGTATGCAAACCACTGTCCCTTCTAAAAATCAGTTAATAAGACCTTAACACCATTGTGGTAGAATTGTAATATCTGCCAAGAGAGGTGTTGAAAAAGATTGTGAAATTCAGATTGCTTACTAAAATATTGCATGTTTAACCCCTTAAGGACCAAACTTCTGGAATAAAAGGGAATCATGACATGTCATGTGTCCTTAAGGGGTTAACATAAACCTGTCATCTGACACAATTATATTACTCAATGCTACAGTACTGATTTACTTTTAGTAAAAATAGGTACAGTTTTACGTGTCTAACCTGTTGTTTTTTTTGGCCTTACTGCATATCCAGTGGCCAAATAGTTTACTTTACCATTTATAATCAGCAGCAGTGAATGCAACTGTGTGCTTTTTTTGTTTGATGTAGCACTTTCTCAATTTTGGATGGTTATACCTTCGACACTTTAGTTGTATTGAATTTTTTTCATCGTAATTCTGTACCAGGGGCTAATTGATTACTTTCATGGGATGATTGCCTTTAACCCCTTAAGGACACATGACGGAACTATTCCGTCATGATTCCCTTTCATTTCGGAAGTTGTGTCCTTAAGGGGTTAAGGGACTTAAAAACAAAACAAAAAAACAACCCCACAATATTCTGAAAGAACTATGCCAACAGTTGCCATTTGCAAATTGGAGGTAAATTACAATCTAGCCTCTATTCGATCGAGAATGGTTTCAGAATATTGCCCAGTATTTTCAACACTATCACATTCCAAAAATGTCACAACATTTTTCTGCCCGAAACACAGTCAAACATTATCCTAAAACTGGACTTCACTTCAGTGGTTATAAACCACTCAACCTCAGACTTGATTTTCATAGATTGTGCAGTAAAGATAATAGCAGGCCTTCCAATTATTCTCATTTCGGCGTGATATCCTTGATTTTAGAGTCCTGTTAGTGTTCATTGGATGGTCTGCCCTCAGTGGTCTGGCTTGTTGTGATTGGCAGACGTTCTGCGTGTAATCTCTCCCATACTCTGACCTTTCTCCCTTTATACTCTTTCCACCAGCCAGATACATGGGATGCCGATGTTGGGAGAAGGGTATGTAACGGGTGACATGTGCCATTAATTTGTTGTCTTTTAAATCATCATTATTGCTTTAAATGTGTTAAAATTTTAGTTATAATGTTCATTTGCATTTTTTTGTTATCCATTTCACTGTGCTACTTTGTTACATTGTATATACTTTATTTGCTTGAATTAAGGGATCCTTTGAATAAATTTGTTTCTTGTAGACATCATAAACCTCTGTGGTTTGGGTGTTCTACTTGGGTCCAAACACTTCAAGCATTTTATTTTATTTTATTTAACATTTATATTTTTCAGGGTATTGGTTAATTGTTGTATTCAGTGGAATATGAAATAATTTTTGGTGTAAATTTAATTTACAAAGTGTCTAATGGTGCAGTTAACTCTTTAAGGACCAAACTTCTGGAATAAAAGGGAATCATGACATATCACACATGTCGTGTCCTTAAGGGGTTAAGGGACTTCCCTTCATAAGGATTTTGATTGCCAAATTTGACTGCTTAATGTATGAAATAGGGCCTACAACAAATCGATAATGGCACCTGTATCAGAACATTGATGTTGGGATCACCTTGACCTTTTCAGTAGCTCATCAACCATTTATCATGTCAATTATTATCATACAATAGTTTGTAATTTATACCTGGGTCTGAGATTAAAACTATCAATGTTTATATCCGTGTATTCAATTAACTTGATACTGGTTCATTTCCTTGTAATTGTCCAAAGTTGTTAAATGGACTAAAACCATAACACTAAATATGCTCAGCTTGCCTGAAGAGACCAGTAATTGTCGGGTGAGTTTCACCAAAGTTGGTTCCTTGGAACCCCCACTGTAATCACTGGAGATATTCAATGTACTGACCAAGGAATGTACTGACCAGTCCAGCTCCTGGGAGGATATGTTGGTTGTAGCCAGTATTAATAAATGTGAGCCTCGAAAAATATGTTGTTCTCTAGAATAGGCAGCATCCAGGAGTTCCTTTTTATTCAGTTTTTCATTGATGAAGGATTCATGATATATTGGCTGGAATAATTAATTGTGGATCTAATTAAAAAAACAAAACAAAAAAAAACTTCAAAGATGAACCCTCACAACTTTAAATATTACACCATTAAACTAAAACATTAAAAATCACCTGTGACATATGTTAACACCTTTACCTTGTGATACTTCATTTACTTTTTAAGTTTATATTAAAGGGTTAGCAATTAACACAATAATCCAACTCGGTCAAGGCACAGACAAGGCACACAATGTAAATGAGGAGGAGAGAAATTGTAAAGGTTTCATTAATCCTATTCTTTGTATGCTTTCTTAATGCTGGCTGCTTTAAGACATGGCTGATAACAATGATTGACATGGATCTTACAGCATCTGTAAGATAAAGATGCTTGATTTAATATTAAATTTTATTTTTCACAGATACATATTTGTTATATGTAAGGCACAACATACTACATTTCCCTAAAAATAGGAATGCTAACACATTAGCATATTTAGAGCATGCGTCAATATGGAGCACTATAGGGTCAGGAACACAAACTTGTATTCCTGACCATATAGGGTTAAACCTACCATCTAGCCTGGTCCCCTCATGTGTCCCTAAATATAGTAAATCTTACTTGTATTCAAGCCTGAAGCTGCTGGCTTTGTCCCTGTTTCCTTTTGACCAGCCCACTGCCTGCTGACATCAGCAGAAGTGGTAGCATGATCCAATCACAATAACAGCCATCTGAGGAGTGGCCAGTGGAGGTATTCCTAGGCTGTAATGTAAACAATGCATTTTCTCTGAAAAGACAGTGTTTACATCAAAAAGCCTGAAGGTAATGATTCTACTCACCAGAACAAATTCAATAAGCTGTAGTTGTTCTGGTGACTATAGTGTTCCTTTAATGCTGGCTACCATGTTAAAGGACATGGCTGATAACAATGATTGACATGGATCTTGTGTGGAGGCCGCCAGTTGTAAGATAAAGATGCTTAATTTAATATTTAAAGGGACACTATACTGTCAGGAAAATCGCTTGGTTTTCCTGACACTATAGTACCCTGAAGGTGCCCCCACCCTCAGTATCCCCCTCCCACGCCGCTGACTCACCCTTTTCCCCGCTGGGCTCCCTTACCTCTCCTCCCCCGCCGACGTCACCATCCTTGTTTGACGTCACCGGCGCCGAATGCGCGGCACTGCTATGTTTAAATCAGGCAGGGTTAACCTAGAGGGACCTGACACCCAGACCACTTCATTGAGCTGAAGTGGTCTGGGTGACTATAGTGTCCCTTTTTAATTTTATTTTTCACAGTTCACAGATACATATGTTATATGTAAGGCACAAGTAAACCTACTACATTTCCCTTTAAGAAATTATTGTAAATTACCTAGATCAGTGTCAATGATGTTACATAATATGTAAAAATAGAAAAGCTAACACATTAGCATATTTAGAGCATGCGTCAATATGGCTGTGTGCCTAACCCAGTATGCTTTCAGTATTTCTCAGAATACATGTGTATCATGGATGAGTTTACATGGTGTGCACACCAAGCTTCTATGCATCATACAACTGGAACCATACCTGAAAGTGGCATGGTTTATTAAATGAATTACATGTGAAAATATATTTGCTAACAATGAATTACAATGTGGGTTATATTTTGCTAACAAGAGTACAATTTGGGTATATTGATTCGGTTCACATCTCTACGTTTCTTCTATAAATAGCTGAACGTGCAATCTTGCTTGCATTATGCAAGCAGTAGCTCATTCCGTGTTGTAACCTATGTAAAGTATATTTTTGATCAGCTCATTCTATGTGAATTATAGTTTACATATTCAGCATTAATCGGTGCACTTGCCCTTTTGCAGGTAACATTACAGTACAGGGGAGGTAGTGGAAGTGCATTATTTATGCAGACATTACACTAGGGGGTTTCACTCACAGGTCAGTGGGTCTGTGCTAATCCCTGATTTTTGAAAGCAGAATATTGAGTGGGGTTTCAGGAATAATGTGATGCAAACTTCAGGTCCTTTTCTGCAGGAAAAGTTTAACTGCAGACCCCCATTGGTTGGACCCAGCTTCACATATTTATTAACACTTAAAGGAACACTATACTAATGTGTATTTCTGACACTAGGTCTAAATAACCTCAAGTTTAAAAGGTGATTTACTCACCCCAGCGCCACCCGGGTCCGGTCGGGGCTGGCTCCGTCCCGCCCTCTTGGCTGAGATCATCAGACTTGATAATCTCAGCCAATCAAATGCTTTCCCATAGGAAAGCAGTGGGAGGCTAGTGTGCATGCGCAGCAAAACGCAGCTCTGCGCCAATCAGCATCTCCTCATAGAGATGCATTGACTTAATGCATCTCCATGGACACTGGAGGTGTCCCTAGACAGTAAAATAAAATAAACTAAATAACCTCAAGTTTAAAAGGTGATTTACTCACCCCAGCGCCACCCGGGTCCGGTCGGGGCTGGCTCCGTCCCGCCCTCTTGGCTGAGATCATCAGACTTGATAATCTCAGCCAATCAAATGCTTTCCCATAGGAAAGCAGTGGGAGGCTAGTGTGCATGCGCAGCAAAATGCAGCTCTGCGCCAATCAGCATCTCCTCATAGAGATGCATTGACTTAATGCATCTCCATGGACACTGGAGGTGTCCCTAGACAGTAATGTAAACCCTGACGTTTCCCTGATAAGGCAGTGTTTACATTAAAAAGCCTGCAGGGCCTGACTATATTTTGGTGGTTCTAATGACTATAGTGTCACTTTAAGTTCTTTCTAGTCTGGATGTTTCCTGCTAGAAACACTCCACTGACGTGTCTGGTATCCTGTTCTGTGCTCTCTTTCAACCAATATCTATCTCCTGTTTACTTTCATTTAAAATATTATTTACTTATCGCCCCAGATGACTTAACTTTTACTTCCACAAAACCCATGTTTTCTGTCTGACACTTTTGCCCTCATTCACTTCACTTACTAACTTTAATTTTCCTCTGTCCTTAACTGGGCCCCCTATTTTTCTCCACCCTAACCCTATTCATTCTATTGTCTGTACCTCTGCCTTGCCTTTCTGAACCCCAGTTCTATGGCCCTTGTAATCTGAATCCTTTAAGCTATTTCATAAATGTTTTACACCTTTTCTTCTTACACTCATCCTTCATTTTATATCTTTTTACAAAACCCACAATCCCGGCTTTTAATTTCTTCTTTTTCTTTAATCCATTCTATCTGTCTCCATTTAACACCGGTGTCACCAACTATATTTCTTAAATGTGTTTCTAATGCTCCCCCTGTATACATTGTTCCCCTTTACCCTCCATGACTTGTCTCTATATATTAGATTTACCCCTGCTGCCATAATACCATTTCTCATCTCTTCTAATTTCACTGGCAAATCTGTTTCTTTTCCTGTATTTTTTTTTCTTTTTTCATCTGGGCTCCTCTGTTTCTATCCTACCTTTGCCTTTCACTCTAGTTGCCTCCCTCCCTATTAAATCTCTGCTCACGTAAACCTAGCCTTCCCGGACTATATTAGCAAAGGCCCTGTAACATTACACCTCTGACGTCACACACTACAATACAGCACACCTGGGCTGACAGGTTTCACCACAGATTAACAACAATGCTTTTGTTTTGTTGTGTCCAAAGTGCGCTGTCATTGTACTGCTGTCTGTAACCCTTTCACCTCTGGGCGTGCAAACATTAATGAGCATTATAGACATAATAAAAGTGACTAAAGAACATGACGTCTATTCAGGAGCGCACACTAGAAGTGGTTGCGTTTTGAATAACCATAATTGTTGCCTGTGACCTGTGCGATAATGTATCTCTTTACTCTGTCATATACAGGGTTAAAACTAGAATGTAATAATCTGTATATCCATGGTCATAAAATGAGTTCTGTAACAAGTCTTTCACCTCTGCAAAAACTCAGTAAAGTCTGTATTCCACCTAACGACCGACTGAACTATCAGGCTTATTGATATTTCAAAACCTGACTGTTTATCAACTACATTTGACCTGGACTGATGGTTCATTTTAAATCTCCAGATTTTGTACAAAAAGGCAGTCTGAAGTAGATAGTGTATGAGTAATTCTGCACTGTGCAAGTATATCGTTTAAATGCAGGAAGCTCACTATTTGAGTGCAATTTGAGTAGAAAGGATAACCCTATTTGTAGAGAAGGGATCCACTGCCAAACCATGTCTGCTAATTGGAGTGGTCTGGGTGCCAACTCCTATCACCCTTAACCCTGCAAGTGAATTTATTGCAGTTTTTATAAACTTCCGTGTTCTTAAAACACAAAGTGTTTTAAACGACACTGGACATCTTCACGCTATGCATTCAATAATGCTTTACTATGGGGAGGTCTAATGCACTCGCGGCTATTGCAGCGCATGCGCATTAGATCTCCCCTGTCGGCGGAGGAGCATGGGCGGAGCCTGACGCAGCGCCGAGGGACATCGGCACTGGATTCAGGTAAGTCACTGAAGGGGTTTTAACCCATTCAGCAACATGGGATGGGGGGTGGGAGGGAGAGGGGCACTGCAGGATATGTTTTCCTGGCACTGGAGAGTCCCTTTAAAATGTTCACGGCTGTTTGTGACTTAAATGATAACTGTCACCTCAAAACTATTTTTAATATAATAATCTTTTCATCGCTTTTTGGAAAGAATGTGTTTGGAAAAAATTAATCCCTACGTTTTTGTATGTGACATAATAATTAAAGGTAGGAATTACTTTAAAAAAAAAATAAATAGATTGGGGGGGTGAGGTTGGGAGGGGAAAGGGATTCTTTAAAAAAAAATAATAATAATTGTTTTGAGGTGACAGTTGCTCGTTATCGCTGTGTAGTGTGTACAATTAAGTTTTCTGTTTGAGTATATCTAGAAAATGATTTTGGAAAATTATTTAAACTGATCCTATGCAGGTATTCCATATTTATAATTTTTTTTAAATAACTAAACAAAAACAAGTTAACTTTTATTGCATTGGGAAATTTCGCCCGAACAACAACATTATTAAATAAATATATATATATATATAGATTTTTTTAATTTTTTTTTTATTGTCCTTGAGTATTAGCGCAACACATTTAATATAAAATTGATAAAGGTTGGTGGGGCAAAATAATATTAGTTTGGTTTCAAATAAGGCAATCTTTTTTTATTTTATTTTTTTTTTATTTTTTATTAATGACCTACAGATAAAAAGAAGCCAGCTGTCCCCTGGTTTATTCGGATTCATTGTCACCATTTCCCAAGTTTATATCTTGTACATCATGTTCACTTGAAAACCTGAAGATTTATTAACTAAATTGTGAGTTTTGGGGAATTCTAAGTGAAATTCAAACTTCTTAAATTGCTGAACTATAAAAATAGCTGACTTGGAGATTCTTTTTATTCAAATTCAATTATTTTGGCCTAAAACTTTAAATTTACTTTGAATTCCCAACAATTGACACAAATGGGTGATTAACCTTCCAAATCTTCTCAAATCTTACTTGAACTCCTAGACTCATGGAGTCATTGAGTGCTACCTTCTGCTATTTCTCTGATAACTGTTCTTGTTCTTTAATGGCTTTTCTTCTCTTTCCCCTGACAGGCTCCACCTACAGTGTTCTTACCACCATGCCGTCGGACTCTGAGAGCAGTGGCTCACTCAGCAGTGTAGGTGAGTAGACCTGATGTGCTTTAAGTAATTATTCTGTTTAGGCAGTGACTGTCATGTAGGATGGGGTTAGGTTTAAAGTCTTCACCGATAATGTGCTTAAACCTGTTTTTTAAAATGCAATATATCACAATATAGTATTTTGGTTTTCCCTTTTAATGATATGACCTGAATAGTGCTTATTCCTTTTTGTGTTACAGTAGATATGTCAACAAAATCTCTGTACATAGTATGATAAAAACATGGTGGTGGATAAGGTATGAAGGTTCAAAGTGTGAACAATGTCACAGCAATTGAAAATCTACCAAAACCTAAGCCTTGTAGTGAACGAACAACTTACTGTAACAAAAATAAAAATATGAAGCCAAAGGTCATACAGTCACCACAGAAATCACAGCTGCAGTATCCAGTAGACTTGGGTGGTGCCAACATTTTGTTTCCTCCGAACACATTTCCATGAAAAGAAATTCTGTTTAACTTTTATCCATTTGCTCATTCAGTTTTGGACAAAATTTGGACCTTGTTTTCATTTCGGTATTCCGATCCGTGCTGCGGCTGCATCTTGCATTAGGTAATTTCCTAAATTCGTAACATTGTGGGATTGCCACAGTGGCTGCACGCTGTTATAATAAATGACTGTCCAGTCCAATAAAGGGGGACGTAGTCCCCACAGTCTCCACACATTGGCAGAGAGCGGGGGCACTAAATAACAAGGGGTATTCACCTATTGTGTCCCCCCCAGCCTCTACCCATTGGCAGCTGGTGGGGACTCTAAATAATAAGGGGGTGGACCTTTTGCCACCCCATAAAATTTTTCGAAGCCTTTAGTCTCCCCCCACATAAAAAGTTCTCTACCTACCACCTTCACCGAATAATAGTAAGTGGGGGCAATAAACAAAATACTTGTAAAATGAAAAAATAATTGTACTTGCCATTAGATGTTATTTTTTGTTCCATCTGCTTTTCTTCACCCCCAAAATTTCCAAACAAAAACTCTATAAGGTTGCAAGCGACTATTAAAATAAAGAAAGGACCCAATTGCAAAAAAACAAACAAAAAAACCACGGTAAGAAAATAAAATCCGGGCAGAAAAACAATCTGCGAGTGCTCTATGCAGACTGACCTTATAAAGCTTTCCCACACTTTGCAATTTAAGTCGGAGCATTCTAATTTGTTGGCTTAGCCAATCAGAGCGTTCTGACACACACTTTATAATGTTTATTGCACTCCTTCCTACTACTAGCATGAGGGGAGTAGGTAGGGTGCTTTTAAAAAAAAATAAAAAAATAAATAAAAATTTTGTTTTTGAATGAGGGGTTGACTAGAGGCTTGGGGACTCTTAGTCACTGGAAAGGGCAATATCTATCCCCTTATTATTTAGGGCCCCCATCTGCCACCAATGGGTGAGGGTCGGGGGGCGGGGGGCAATAGGAGCCTCCCCTGTTATTTAAGGCCCCCACCAGTGGTAGTGGCTGGTGGGACACTTTATCCCCCTGTTAATTTTATCTAAAAGCCCCCACCCATGGCCATCTTTTATTTGATTAGTGACTAGGCGGGAGAATATATTATTCTCCTATGGGGGTCATATTGACTACCATAGTTCTAGGGTGAGGGAGAGCAAAGGGGATTTAAGGAATTATATCTTTAAATATTGCAAGGAGGTATCCCTAAGCCAGTAGCTCCCTCCTTGCAATTGTAACAAACAAACAAATTGTACAGGCGAAATTTCTTCCAAAGAAATTAGTTCATTTCATTCGTTGTAATTTGTATTCGTCCAGTCGTCTTTCGGAAAAACGGACAAAATTCAGATGAATACGTGTTTAATGCCCAAGTGTAGTAACCAGTAATCTGTCAAACTCGTCAGTCAGTATGTTAATCTGAACTCTGTATCATAGGTATATTTTTAGTAAATCTAGATATGACAAAATGTACTGTATACTTCTGAATCCAGGGGCATAACAATAGCCCACATGTATATATTATTTTATTATTTATATAGCAACAGCAAATTCCGTATCACTGTGTGACGAACGCTCCTCTGCCTGGAGCCATGGGCTCTTGGAGGAGTGTGGATGCTAGCCTCCTGCTCACTGACTATGGGCCATATACAAAGACCCCGTTCGGAAGTTAAATCTCCCCAACCGCCATAAGTGGCTTGCCCTGGGCGTCTCTTGTTCGGCACTTTACGGAGCTAAAAATAACCAACTTGACCGGACATCCCCAAGCCAACCAGTTGGGGTCTAGGCGGGTATACCGTACCATGGAACTGGGGGGGAGCTATGTGACAAAACACCTATTTTGCCTTCCCAGGAACCATTCTCTTCCCCAGTTCGGGAATCTGTTTAAACTTTGTTTTTATGTTACCAAAGCTGACCGACCGCTAGCACTGATTTCATGGAACTGTTTTGGGCATAGGACCATGTGCACGGTTGGTCAAATAATTGGCTTGCATGGAAATCTCTAACCCCTGAACCGATCTGGGTGATTTTTGGATATGTTGGTCACCCAGATTGGGGCTATCAGGGGATGTAACTTTTGCGGGGTTTTCGTGTATTTTATGTGTATTTTGGAGTGTTTTATACATTGTGTGTTTTCTGTGCCTGGAGATAATTGAGTTTGTACAGTTCCTGACTCAATTATCTCTCAGGCACAGGGGACGAATTACCCTGTTTTGTGTGGAAGTGTCCTGGGCGTGTTTGCTGTGACTCTGGAATGTATAAAAGCAAGCCATTGAGCCTGGATTAAACCGATCATCTTAACCTTTCATAAAGTCTAGGCTCATGTTTGGGGGATTGGAAGCTATATTCACACTTATAATCACTACGGCGCTTGGGATTTGGGAGATGCTGGAGTACTGGGAACCGTTGCATGCTGTACAATGGGTGGACTAACAGATATATGTGTAAATATATCTATATATTTGCTTACTTAAGCATATGTCTGTTTCAGCATATGTATGTATACGTGAGTATAAAATTATTTTTTTCCCATCAATTGAAATTCTTAAAGCATAAATGTACAAATTTTGTAGCTAGAACAATAATCTCTAGTAAATGAAACAGAGGGACACCGCACTCCCTGACTCGAGGTAGGCCAGACCTTAAATGACAGATAAGACAGAACATAGAAACACAAGTTTCAAGGAATAAGCAGATTTACTGGGAAAGTGTACAGCAACGTTTTGACCCCAAGGGGTCTTTGTCAAGCCTCATCAGAACAATAATCTTTAGCAGAAGAGTTTTTTTTTTGGGGATCACAAATTGTAAAAGTCTGCTAAATGATGTACAGGTGGAAGAAAAAACAATTTTGGGTTGCTGTTGCTGAATAGGTTTAGATACATTTTTGAATATAGAGAAATAAAGCATACCAATACCAGAGCTCCTAAATTAAAGGATTCATGAAAAGTCAGAAAAAGAGAATTCCAACAAATGTGTATAGTAAAATTTTTTTTTTTAAATATTCATTAGGACAAAGTTAAATTAGTTTGACATAACAATGTCAATAAGCAGGATTTTGGGTGCAGTTTGTGTTGGGCAAAACTCCTTCAGTCTGCTTAACACTGTCAAAGAATATCGGAAAGAGGGACCACAGAAAAGAGGGAATCCTACGTGTATGCTTCTTCCCTCCACATAAAAAATTCTCTACCTACCACCCTCACCGAATAATAGTAAGTGGGGGCAAGAAACAAAATACTTGTAAAATTTTAAAAAAATTGTACTTGCCATTAGATGTTATTTCGTGTTCCATCTGCTTTTCTTCACCCCCAAAATTTCCAAACAAAAACTCTATAAGGTCGGAAGCGACTATTAAAATAAAGAAAGGACCCAATCGCGCAAAAAAAAAAAACACGTCAAGAAAATAAAATCCAGGCAGAAAAACAATCTGCAAGTGCTCTATGCAGACTGACCTTATAAAGCTTTCCCACACTGTGCAATTTAAGTTGGAGCATTCTAATTTGTTGGCTTAGCCAATCAATCAGAGTGTTCTGACACACACCGTCGACGGGCTTGGAATATAGAAAGTCTTTCTTTCATTGTGCACAGGACCTGGACACTTTCATCAACATGGAGTGTTTGTTATTCTTTATCACCATTCTGTTATCTCCTGGTGACTTTTTTGACTGTAGGCTCAACAGTTAGGTTTGGGATACATACAAGTAGACAGATTTTCAACTAGCTAGTAAATTACTATTATTATTAATGCATGTGAAAACTCTTCTTGTATAACTGCTCGGTTCTGCTGCCTCTTTCATTTCCAGGTACGACCAACAAGCCCTCTTCTCCTCCACCTTCTGCTGCTGATAGCCGTCACATGAGTGAAAAGTTGGACACTATATTGTCGCAGTTGCGCCAGGTGACAAGAGAAAGGGATGAGCTCCGCAAGAGGCTCGCGCTGTCCTCCCCGGGATCAACATTTGATGACTGCAGGTAAGAAGAGAGATCTCAAACTCTGGAGCTACATTTTGTGATCATGGTTTATCCAAGTCCTGGTAATTTTGTAGGACTTCAGGTGCCTAATGATGGTAGCAAGTTTATATGTCAAAACCAGTTTCCATATTAAAAAAGTGTGCATATATACTTTTCTGTGTAAAACACACACACACAAAATAATTGTGATATGTGTCTAATTTCTACCTAGTAAACATAGGTTGATACACCTTAAAGCAGCACTCAGTTGAACATTAGAATTTATTGACAATTTAGAAGATATATCCCAAATGAAAACATGCATGTATTTTTTTTTTTTTCCCCCTGCATGTTTTACTTTGAGGGTATATGTGAAAACAGCTTGCAAAAACACTCAATTTAAGTCTGACTGGGAATACGCCAATCGGAGGCTTCTCATTGAGCTGCAATTGTGGCTTTCCAATGCTACTCAATGTGCTGAAGTATAGTTAATTGAAAAAGTGGGAAGACAGGCGCACACTAGCTAGCCCAGTGCACCTTCTGCTTCTGTTGGCTCTGTGAACAGTCTGGGAGGTGTTTCTGCCCCCAATTCTAATAGGACTGGTGTTTATTAGAATCTGCAATTTTTATGAATTGTAACAAATGACGGACTCCAAACACATAAAGCACTTCAGCAAACTGAAGTGTTTTGTGTCTGGAGTGTTCCTTTAAGTGTTACTGTTGCACACAAGATGACATGTTTTATACAAAGCATGTCTGGTTTTATCTAGGTTTGTATGGGTTTCTGTAAGGAGCTAGCCGAATTTTGCTAATGTGCCAACTGTAGTAGGTTACAGGTTTTTGTTTTCGGCATTGTCACAACCTTTCATTTTTTTTAAGACTGAAAAATGAATATCACAAAGTTTGGGTTAAGGTAACATTATATCTATCCACTTCTGATTCAGCTGAAGGAACCCTCCAGTCTCCTAAAGCAGCTGCCTGAAAAGCATTATGGTTTTTATCTGAAAAGGGACAAACTTTCTATATTTATATTGTTTTTTGTGTGTGTGTGTGTGTGTGTTTTAAAGGGACGCAATATGTAGGAACCCTCCCACACCAGGAATTTTCTGAGTGAAACATATGAAAGTCTCATATTAATTTGCTTTTGTAAAATTCGATATTTGTTAAATCTGCTTAATTGTAGTATACCTTTCAATTGTCGATTATTACACATTTATTATCATGTTACATGTGTTCAATATTGGCCTACTACTTTCGCGTCTTTTTACTAAACTCCTTAAAACTGTAGGACATATTAAAAAGACGTGTCACTTGAAGTGTGACACAAACACATGGTGTCCCTTCTGTTATCATTATGTATGTTTGGTTGTAAGTAGCTGGCTGACTGTTCTGTAATGGGCTATATTGTAAATGGCTATATTGTTGTCTTTGATAAAAATTGAGCCACCTAGTGGTGCATTCTGGATTTGCTGCATGTAAGCTCAATCTGCTGCAGTTCTGCTGATTGTCTGGGCTTTCTCTTTATTGATTATATACTGAAAAAGGGAATGGTCAGTCTGCTTTAGCACCTTTTCAAATGCTATAGTTGGACGAAAGAAAATGTAGAACGTTCCATGAATGTATGGAAGTACAAAATAATACATACAAAGGCTATAATTACAATACATATATTCTTTTATTTTAATTGCACACAATCCCAAATCCCTATGCACAATTAAATAATTTATAGTATCACTCCAGTGGCTATTTGAGAGCAAGATCACTGGCCACGTCAAGGCTCTTAGGTGAGTCCTAAACTAACAAGTCACCTTGCTGTCTTCTGCTAACAGGTAAAAGTCTCCAACGAGACAAAGAGGGGCATTTTTCTAAACCCCTACACACTTAATAAGCCTTAATAAGGAACACGTGGGCTGGTTGCCAGCACTGTAACATGGCTGTGTAATACAAAAGCAAATGAAAACATACAAAAATAAGCTCTGCATTAAAACTCCCACTACTCCTGGGCGGCAACCATGACTATTGTACACTTCAGGCCCAATTCTCTGAAACTGCTATGTTTACTGCAAAAAGGGTTAAACCTAGCTGGACCTGGCACCCAGACCACTTCATTAAGCTGAAGTGGTCTGGGTGCCTATAGAGGTCCTTTAATGTTAAATCTACACAGGTGACATCCATATTCTCATGACAAACACTCCCCAGCTAACAGACTTGTTTTACTATTTTTTTTTTTTTAAGTGCAAATCCTTAAAAGTACAAATTCTTTGCAACTGGCAACATTTTATTTACTGTGTGTTCAGTAATTTTAAATGTACGATTGTGAATTCAAATGTGAAACGTGTAAGCTGTAAATGGCAATCTATTTTGAGAACACTCACAATTAAAATTTCAAGACTTAAAGCCCTAATTCTTTAAGAATCTATAACGATATTACTGAACCTGAAATGTTAGTCATCCATTGTGCACTGTTTATATTCAGGTCAGGGTTGATGTTATTGTCTGGGGATTGTGTTCTCAAGTTATCCCAGTCTCTTTCTTTTTAATAATTAACACTGCTCTTTTTAAGTACATCAAGACTTCCTCTTCTCTCTCCTTTTGTCAAAAGACCGAGTCCCAAACTCACTCCAGATTATGAACGGCTGAAAATCCAATGTATGAAAGCGATGTCTGAGCTGGAGGCATTGCAGAGTCAGCACTCCAAGGCCCTAAAGAAGTGTGAAGAGGCTGCAAAGGAAGCAGACTTCTATCAGTAAGTCGAGATTGTCTGTTCTCTGGAGGCAGACTCTAAGCACTATAACCACTTCATCTCACTAAAGCTATAGTGTCTGCAGCCCCCTGGTATGCCCCTTAGTTCAGTGTTGAATCATTCTTTAATGGTTTAAGACTATGAGTGTCCCCAAAACGCTCATCCTTGGCCCCTCGTTGCCTCTTGGTCTAATGTTTCTACTTTAGTCCGAGCAGCGATGGGTGCCAATGATTCACTAAAAGAGTGAGCTGACATCTCCCCATTGATGGTGTGGTTAAGGCAGAGTGTAGCCTCTACTGTAGCCAAACCTCCAATGGGAGCCGGGCTTCAGGCAGTTTAGTACTAAACTTCTCTAAAATCTTTTTTAGAGTGCTGCAGACTCTGGGCACATTAACCACTTTAATGAGATTAAGTGTTTTTTTTTTTTTTTTTTGTGCCTAGAGTGTCCCTTTAATGGACAAGGTGAAAAACTTCTTGAGAAATGAATTAACTTAATGCAGTTTTACTGGTTGTATTAATGATGTTTTTTCTTTGTCACCCACAACACGTTTTTGATTGCTACATAAAGTATTCTGTCCACATTGTAGTTTCAATTTTTTTTTTTTTTTTAAATTGTTAAAGCCTTGTGCTGCAATTTAGTTTTTTCTACTCAATACCCAATAATGACAATACAAAAAAAACCCATATTTTTTTTACACCATTGAAAATATATTAATACATTTATAATATATAATTTGTTTAAAAAAACTTTAAAAAAACTAAAATTTCATATTGACCTAAGTATTCAGACCCTTTACTCACTATTATTTGAAGCATCTTTCGCAGTGATTACATTCTCAAGTCTTTTTGGATTTAGGTCGTTTCTGCTATTCATCTCTGCAACTCAAGCTTTGCCAGATTCAATGGGGACTGTCAGTGGACAGCCATTTTTGTGTCTCTTCAGAGATCTGTGATTGGGTACAATTCCAGGCGCTTTCTGGGCCGACCATGGACATTCACATAGTTGTCTCTAAGACACTCTTACAATGTCTTGGCTGTGTGCTTAGTGTCATTGTACTGTTGGAGGGTAAACCTTTGGCACAGTCTGAGGTCCTGAGTGCTTTGGAACAGGTTTTCATTAAGAATCTCAATGTATTTCAATGCGTTCAGCTCAGATAAGTTCCATCAACCCTTACCAGTCGTCCAGCCCCTGCCACTGAAAACCACCTCCAAATCATGATGTTACTTCCACTACGCTTCATTATTGGAATTGTATTATTCAATTGAAGTGGACAAAACCTTTATAGTGTTGGTGCTTTTATATCTTCTCCAGCACCCTGCACAGCCGTGTCCTTGGTGATCAGACTCAACTGCAGGAGGATAGCGAGGGTCTCCGCAGGAAACACTCCCAGCTTCAACGAGAGTTCACACATTTGCAACAGTCCTGCCAAGACCTCAAGAGAATGCATGAAGCTGATCAAAAGGAAATCTCGGAACTACGCCGGCAACAGCAACTGGTAATTATACATTTTTATTATTATTTATTTATTTTTACAGTTTCCTCAAGTCCTAAAAGTTGTTCTAATCATTCACCAATGAGAGCCCTGCTAAGACAAATTGAACCAGGTTACACTTCTTAATAACAACATAACACATGGAAACATTCAGTTTGGCAAATAGTCATGAAACAAGAAAATAAATCTTCACAATGTACAGGTGTAACCATATGAAAGTTCTAATGAGCAATGTGCAGGTTTTTTCCATCTGACATAAAAATATGGCATCACAGTAGCAATGATGGCTAATGTTTTTAATGGCTTTTTGACGTAAATGGGCATGCCATCCACAAAGGTATTAGTAAGAGGGAGAACATAAACAAGGGCAGTCTCTGTCTCTCTCTCTTACTTGAGTGGATTACTAGTAACTAGGTTAACAAGTTTCCTTCTTGCAAAATAGGTTTGTAATAATCCATAAATTCAGGATGTCCATTTTTTGTTTTTTTCTTGTTGTAAAGAAAGCTTATAGGTACATTTTAATATATGCCTTAAGGATATATGTAGCAAGATATGGGGCTAATGCATAATAAAATAAATGTTGGACGACTGGGAGAAATACTCAAAATTGTAAAGCTCACAAATGAAATGTTGATCAATAAATGTACAATGGAGTTTAGTTAGTTATGGGACTTTTTTTATATAATATATTTATTGTCCCTAACAGGTTGTGAATCAGAACGGTTCCTCTGAAGTCATCAACAAGTTGTATGATACAGCTTTGGACAAGCTGGAAGGTGTGAAGAAAGATTACGATTCTCTACGTAGACAGTACAATGAGAAAGTATCTAGTCATAACTTGGACTTAGGCAGGCTGGAGCAGAGCGAGGAAGAAAAGCGGAGCCTGCAAAAACAACTAGAGGGGCTACTGAAACAGAGAGAGAACGCCATGCACCTTCAGCATCAATTCTCTTCTTCTATGAGAAGGTAAATGCCATGTGCGAGGTGGCTAGTTTGAATAGGTGAGGAGGGTCCACCTATAAGCAGAATGCACAGTAAACACTGCTGAATATAACTGGTAATTGGAAAAGTGGACATTTGTACTATATCTCCCATGATACTTTGGTAGCATTATAGCTGTAAGATGAAGGTTGCCTTCCCCTGCTCTAGTGGTAATTACAGTAGGACGCAGTGAGAATTGAAAGTGAATTTCAAATGTAATACCAGAGTAGCTGATTGGAAAGCATAGGGGACTTAGATAGTGTTTCCCAGTTTGGCTAATTTGACCTTTAAATTTGAATTTCACTTTGAATTCTCAGTTTAGTGAATAACCCTGACAGTCTATTCAGGTAAAAATATTGACCTTTAAATGAAAAGATTAAGAACTTTAAATAATCTTATTTTTATTTTGAACCGTAAATGACCATGGTATGCCTCCCCATAGGTATGATTCCATTCAGCAGGAACTGAACAAGGCCACCATGCAGAACAAAGAGTTGCAAAGGGAGATGGAAAGGTTGCAGGCCGAAGCTACACGATTTAAGACCATGCAGCTGAAAGCTGCCAAGGAAGCTGAGAAGTACAAGGAAGAAAGAGACTCTGTGTTCAATGAGTACCGTCTAATAATGAGCGAACGAGACCAGGTTATCAAGGAAGTGGACAAGATGCAAACAGAACTGGAGCTGGCGCAAGGGAGATTAAAAAATACTTCTAGTGAGAACAGAGTGGCGAGTGAGGAGATGGAAGCTCTTAGACAGGTAATTAGTGGTGGGCATTAAAAAGGGTATCCGGAGAAAGTACGTAGTGATCTCTGAAAGAAATGGGACCTCGATCTTGGTTTCTTTATCCTTGAGTGGATTGATTCATCTATTCGTAAAAGAATAGGCAACAAATATAGAATGGTTTGAATTAAGAATAAAATGAAACTGTAGGTCAGAGACCCGGTGTAAATGTATAAAAGATGTGTTTTTATTGCATTCTCCTAACTTGTACATTTAGCGATGTAGCCGTTTTCAGATGATGTGAAGTAATAGATTGGTTGTCAAAGATAGTGTAAAAAAAAAAAAAGTAAATTTTATTTAGGAATTGGGATTTTAGAAATGTTATACTATTGCTACGCAAAGTGATGGTTATTCTTAAATCCAGACCCAGAATTATCTAATGACAATAGGAGTAGAATGAAAGCCAAGATATGCTTGAATCAACAAGAGTAGAGTATATACGATATAGGAAAGAAGTCAATAGGACCGCCCTAGGGTTTGGTTGTTAAATCTAAGATGGTATAAGCAATGGAAGTTAGTTTGTTCCCAGATGCATTGGAAAGGCAATGTGAAATGCATGTTACAATGAAATGAAGATATTTCATTGTGTGTGTTTTATGTATACTTTGTGACTGTATATATTGTTATGCAGTTCACATTTGGTTGAAGAGAACTCACCATGTGTGGATGTTTAATATATGTACACATTTGTGGATTAAAAGGGTGAGGCTGAATGGAAAGATGTTAACAGATAATATCTGCCACCTTTCTGTTGTACCTCCAGGAGCTTAACTCTGCCCTAGTAGAGCGTGACAGAGCGATCTTTGAGAGGAACGAGCTATTAGAGAAGTATTGCCATGAAGTGAAGGACAAGGCAGAGGCCCAAAAGGAATTGGACCAGGCGTGTAAAGACATAGAGACTGTGAAGGAAGAGCGCGATGTGGCAAGGAAAGAGAGGACAGAAGCCATTATACAGAGGGACCATCTTCTGAGAGAGTACTACCAAGCCAGACAGGTATTTTTTTAAATATAACTTAGAGGGAGTACACATTTGGCATTTTGTGAGTTAGTAGTTTTCAGAGGATAAAAATTCTAGTTAGAACTGTTTCTTAAGAAGAAGGGAAAAACACAACAGACATTTTTAGGTAAATACTTCTCAACACTGATATATACTTTTTTTAACCCTAACCTCTTAGATTCAAGATTCTGCCACTCTTGACATGGAGAGAGCCAACAAGGAGATAGAGATCTTAAGAAAGCAGTATGAGGCAATGAGTCATGAACTCAAGGAGGCCACCCAGGAGGCTGAGGTTGCCAAATGTCGGAGAGACTGGGCTTTCCAGGAGAGGGACAAGATTGTAGCAGAAAGAGAAAGCATTAGGTAAGTGGACAAACTTCCCAATCCTGTGTTTCCTTGATGTAGTCTCTGGCTTACTGAAAGAAATGTCATGAGACTTGGCAATCACTCCAAAACATGACCGCATATTGATCGGTTTACTTTGGTTTGTACAAAGGGAGTGTGGCAGCACATGTAGAGGATGAATCTTGGTTCAAAGTTGATTTGTAACGGTCTTGAATTCCTTGAGGAAGAAGTTTTTTTTTACCACTTTTCCACTAGGCCAATCCTTTCACCGGGAACCTAGTATACTTGTATAACTATTGACTTTGAGAAATGACCAATAGATATAGACTTAATTACATGAGAAAGACCACTTCTGTCACAGTTAGACAAGCTCCATCCTTTGTTTGTTTATATTCACTGTCACATGGTTTTGTAATTTATATAAGCAGTGCATGAGTTTCTGAACAATGTTAATTAAATTTGTTGCTTTTATATACACATTTCCATAAGTAATTTTTCAAAGACACTGAAAGTTTGTTCCTTGAAAAAAAGGGGAGGACTTGCAAAGGCAACAGGCTTCAGCATGTTTTAGATATACCCTCAAAGAAAGAAATACAGAAATAAATACATGCTCTCATTGGAGATATATCTACTAAATTAGTGATTTTATTTTTTTTTTTTTTTCAGCCAATGGCATGTTCCCATCATTATTTGTTTTTTTGGGAAGAATTATACATATCACATAATACATTTTATAATGCATATTTGCTATTCCTACTAGCGTGTTATACGCTCCAGCTTAAACCATGGCCTTCTATTATAATATTTACGCCTCACTCTTTAATACTCAATAAAATCGTCTTCAAGATTCCACTGTCCTAGTCTTGAATTTGGCATCATTGGCCTGACCTTATAAGCAAGCATTCCTATTGACACAGAATGTCTCATTGATCACTTCACTGAATAGATGGGGCCAGAATGTAATACTATGCACACCTCCGTGATATGGGGAGTTTGTATGTGACAGTAGGGTAGTCCTATGTCACCCTGCTTTTTGTTCTAACTTTTATTCTCGGCAGGACCCTATGTGACAACTTACGACGAGAGCGGGATCGAGCCGTGAGTGAACTGGCTGAGGCCTTGAGGAACCTGGACGATATGCGCAAGCAGAAAAATGATGCTACGCGAGAGCTGAAGGAACTAAAGTAAGTTCTACTTCATTGATGTGTTGTAAATAGTTATGATGACTTCACAAACATTTTAAACCATCCTTTGAAACGAGTAGGTGTTACGCACATCCTAGCTTGATAATATGGAGCATTGAGAAAAGCAGTTAGAAAAACTTTGCTGTGAACCCTTTGGAATTTACCAGGATTTCTGTGTTGATTACAAATGAAGTGGACTGGTGCTTGTGTAAGTCACGATTATAGATGATTACTCTGAGTTCAATAAAAGTATAAAAAGTACATCTATATGTCTTTTATTAGCTTAGTCAGGTTGCATTTGTCTATAATTACGACTTGGATGATGATCATTACACATTGCCTGAGTAATAAATGCAGAGATCCAGTTAATTCCAAAGTGTTCACAAATTTTCTTTACTTTTATTTTTCTTATTTTCAATAAAAGCTTGAGATTTTTAACATGACAGAAATTGAGATACACATATATGTAAAACATCAGGAGTTTGTTAGGCAAGATGATATAAATTTCCAATGGCCATTAAAACACGTGACCAACCAATTCAGTAATGTATAACATAGACCATGTTGTGAGTTGTAGAGATAGCTTTGTGTGATTATTGAATCACTAATGCGTATTAAAAACTTTATACTGATGTGCTTTATGCATTTGTCTTCCTTTGCTACCACATGTTATTTTACATTAAAATCTAATAAAATTCATGTTAAAAAAACAAAAAATGAGAATTAGACAACATAAGATGTGCTGAGAAGAATGGAGGAAAAAAAACTCAGAAAAGCGTAAGCAAAAGAGAGACCTACTGAAGAACAAACGCAAACCAATTTTGTCCCAATGCCCTCTCCCATCCCCCACACAATCAACTGTGAACGGGTTCCTTCACCGCTAGGATTCAACGATGCCTGAATATTCTTTGGGTTATTGTAGAATTCCTCCCACATTCCCCAATGTTTATCTTATGATTTCATAGTATCTGCTGCTGACTGTGCCATGCGTTCACATGAGTTATTGAAGATGTTGGCAGCAGTGGGGACTTTAAGGTCCCTCCAAAAAACGGATTAAGGCTTGCTTGGTTGCTAGGAAAATGTGACAGTTAAAGAGTTTCTTTAATCCTGGTAGCTCATTGGGAAAACTTGTAAAAGGGATTCCTCAAGGCATAGGGATATGTGAATCTGTTACTTTAGAAGAAAGGGTAAAGGCTGTGTTTCACAGAGACTGGAGTTTTGGACAGCTCCACCAAATATAAGAGCCAACCAGACCACACTCACACCAACATAGAGGTGATTGGCTAGTGTGAATGTGAGCCGAATTTTGTATAGTAGCTCCAAATGGGATGAATTATATGTCATGCCTCTGAGGCATTAGGGTGAGCGGCCCCACACTTCATCTGTAAACATGACTTGTAATTCCCTTTTCCCAGCGAATTCTGTAATGAGAAATACCCCACTGTGGAGGGAGGGCAGGGTACAGGGGGCCAAGTAAATGCTTGCCCAGGGTCCAATCGATATTAAAGATGGCCCTGTATGTACATATCAAGTGACAAATTTTAAATTCTTCCACTGATGAAATTCATTGTAAAATATTCCTCTCATCCATGTTTTTTTCCAGTGTATATATCTTGCTGGGAACATTACTAGCAGATGTATATATAACTTTAAGTTTGCTTGCTCCACATACTGCACCCTGGAGTGGATGCATGTACAGACTTTCTTCTCCCCAATAGATGTAGACCATGGATATCAAAATATTACTATACTTTTGCCTGTGAATACATACAATAATATTAGACTTGGCAGATGCACTTTAATTCTATCCTGTGTTTTAGTCTTGGTGTGCAGCGTAAATTGAAATATGCTTGGCAACAGAACTTGCAAATGAACTGATTTAATGAGAGAATCCAATAATGTGTAGGATCTGCTCTTGCCTGTTTGAAAAGTTTTATGTGCCTGTCTCTATCTTCTGTTTAATCGCCTGATAGGGAGAAGATGGACAACCAGATTGAGAAAGAAGCACGGTTCCGGCAGCTCATGGCCCACAGCTCACATGACTCTGCCATTGACACAGACTCTCTCGAGTGGGAGACAGAAGTTGTAGAGTTTGAGAGGGAAAGGGTGAGTGACATCATATTTAATACAACATAAGGAACACTCCAGGCTTCCAAATAATCATTGGAAAAAATTCATAAACACAAAAAGATACCCCACTGGAAGGTCCAAGAAGTGCCAGCGATTTCTCAAAGACAATCTCATGTTTCCATGTTTGAAGTGTCTTTCATTACCCAGAAACCACAGTGCAGTACAACTGCTCTACAAGTTGTTCTACTGAAATCTGTAAAAGAGTCTGTACAGTAAACTTGGGACTTGTCCAGAATGACTCTTTATGTATTTGTCTTGACATCACACAGTAATTTTCTCAAGGAGTATTTCTGTAATAATAAAAATACATATATCTCGATATATCTACATAGAGTGTAAGCTTGTTTGAGCTGGGTCTTTTTCACCTGTTGTTGACTCTGGTGATTTTTATGTCAAATACTTGTCAAATATCCCCTTTCTATAACTGTAAAGAGCAGTGCAATATGTTGGCGCTATATAAGTGTGTAATATTAGTTTATGTTTTGAGTTTTCTCCGAATATTGAAATAAAATCTGACGAAGAGGTGAGGTGGGAATAGTTTGCAATGTTTCACTTGTTACTCTGTCACAGGAGGATATGGATCTTAAAGCTTTGGGCTTTGACGTGGCTGATGGTGTAAACGAGGCCTTCTTTCCTGGGGACAGTGGTATATTTGTGACGAAGGTGGACAAAGGCAGCGTCGCTGATGGTCGACTAAGGTAGAAACATGGATTTTGACACCAGATAAAAACCATTTGAGTTATCCAGTCTGCCAGTTTTGATATGGTTTTTAGCTCAGAACAGTATCTGCAGCTTTCTATGACTCGACCTCTTGTGTTTTAAAGTTGTCCATCCTGTAGAAAACAGGTTCATTGAAGAGATAGATATTTCATGTCATCTTAATACAGTTCTGCCCTGATGCATGCATATTTACATCCTTTCTCTCTTAATGCCTATTATGCTCTAATGTTAACTGCTGGGAGTTTTGGCTGTCCCACTTTGCAGAGTAAATGACTGTCTGTTGAAGATTAATGACGTGGACCTCACTAACAAGGATCGCAAGCAGTTAATTAAAGCTGTGCTGAGTGGAGGAGACGTTATCAATATGGTTATTCGGAGAAGGAAATCCTTGGGGAGTCGTGTTATAACCCCTCTGCACATCAATCTGGGGAGCCAGAAAGGTCTGGAATCTGGTAAACGCTACAGTAATTAATAAGACCAGAGTGTACCAGAGTATTTCACTGTAAAATATAGATTTGTAGACAGATGGGTATCTGAAACAATTGGTGAAGAGTTGAATTTTTATTTTAAATTTACAATTTTTTTTTTTTTTACTTAATCACAAATTTAATATGGAGTATATTATACTGCTCTAAATCCCTGTAAATTTATTTAATATTCTTCAAATAGCCAAATTATTGTGAGATGCTGAAAAATCACCAGAGAAAAAAAAAAAAGCACTTTAACTTCTTTAGAATCTCTTTGATGAATTAGCAGCAAGTATATTATTGAAGAGCATTTCTCTGCAGGCATGTCTTATAAGATTGTGTTCAAAGAAAGATCATATTACACTGATCCAATCTAAAAATTTTTTTTTAATTTTCCTCTTTATGGCAGGCTTCCCTTTAGCTTGATACGTTTGCTAAAGCTAAAAATAACTAATGTGGCACCAATATGTGACAATGAAAATTGTATGATAAAGAGAAAAGTGTGCGTTCCAAGTCTACACCTAAACTTGTACTGCAATCCCCTGGACTGCTAGATTCAAAGAAACCTGTCCAACTGGCTTGGGTACTGATGTCAAAAACAGAGGTGTAATTAGTGCCTCATTGGTTTTTTTTCTTGCTCTTTTGTAGAATCCTAGAAGTAAGGGAAAATTAATTAACACCATTATCTGATTTATTTTTCTTTATCTCTAAAAAGAAATTCAATTGAATCTGTTTGTTCAGTTTGCAGACCGCATAATTAACTTTTTTTAAGGCTGGTTTTAATTTTTCTGTGTTTAATGTTAGATCCATATAACATTTATATGTTTTGTGTACATATTTTTAATTAGAATGTTAGTTTAAATTTGCGTTCTATTTGCGTATTGCATTACATATTCCGTTACGGTCAATTTATGGTTTATCTTTTTTTCTCTATTTCACAGACAGTGGGATATCTTTAGAGAGTGGATTTATGGTGGCTGCAGTGGTTCCTGGGAGCCCTGCTGCTAAGGAAGGATCCCTTGTACCCGGTGACAGAGTAGTCGCTGTAAGTAAATCAAAGCTATATATACATTTTCCATTTTTTTTTCTTCCTCCTAGATACTGGATACAACTTTATGTAGAGGAAGACATTTTTTTTTTTTAAGTCCTCACATTCATCTTTTAATGTATATAGTACCTAGAGATTTCCTCATCGGATACTGATGCACAGTATAATGAGAGAGCTAATTTATTTTTCTTTGGAAAAGCAAGTTCTGATTAGCCAATGCAGCATTTGAGTCTTTTAATTTATATATATATATTATGCACGAAACCTTCAAAAAGAGTAAGAAAAAAGTGGGTTAATATTTCATGTATATCTTTATTTGGGGCATCTACTAAAATTATATATATATATATATATATATATAATTTTTTATTTTATTTTTTTTTTAACCACATTTACATTTCTGGTTTCTGTGTCCATTGAGATACCTGTTGCTCTAATTCTGAACGGGTTACTAGTCATTGTGATAAAGCAGGTTACTAGTCATAGTGACAGTCACCAATAAAGACATTGTACTGAATCCTTGCTTCCGTTTTCTCTTTATATTGTAAGTTTTGTAGAAGGGTTACCATGTGTAGTGATTTGATTCTGTTTTCCTGTAGATTAATGGTATAACTCTGGATAACAAGTCTCTCACAGAGTGTGAAGCTCTGCTACGAAACTGCCGGGAATCATTGAATCTCTCGTTGTTGAAGGTAATTTTGGTCATTAATGAAGAAATCAGTTTTTCAGAGGGTCTTAACATTGTAGACAATTCCAAATTATCTAATTTCATTTGATGCTAGTGTAAGAGTATGTATTTTAACAATCCCCATTTACACCTATTATTTTTCCATGATGTAACCGGATCAAATAGAAAAAACTGGCTACTTTTGACAGTTGGATGAGAAACTCGTGTATTGAAGAATGATTGATTATATTAAAAGTTTTTTTTTTTCATTATTGCAATTTTATATATGAAATAATTGTCTGTCTATTACCGTAGTATGAATAGTCCAGTGTTGAGCTACCTTTGTTTCTGTTCTTATAGGTGTTTCCACCCAATACATCATGGAGCGGGCAAAACCTCTTTGAGAACCTTAAGGAGTCTTGTCGGGTACTCCCTGCCAATATCCAAGCTCAGAATAAAAGGAACTTGAAGAACAATAGTTCAACACAAACAGACATCTTCCGTCCAGACATTCTTGATCATAAGAAAGAGATGGGAGATGGAAGTGGATCTGAAAGGGCTCTTCAACGTAGTTGCCATAGCCATTCTGAGCACAGTTTGGGCTCCCTGGGTGGTGAAGACTTCATGGGCTATGAATTATTGGAAGAACACGGAAGCCCATTAGGGTACACTGACACTATCGAGGATGCACTGATTGAGGCATCCACTGGCAAACGAAGCAGTGGTACATGGCCCAAAGTCATGGTCAGTCCAGGACATTCCACAAGTGAATTCACGGTCTTCAAGAGACCTAGACAGAGGAAGTCTATCTTTGATCCAGATACTTTCAAAAGACCTCAAACCCCTCCAAAAATGCCCTTTCTTCCTCCTGGTCCTGTTCTAGCTCTTTCTTCTCCAAATACAAAGCCAGAGAGGCCACCAACTCCACCCACTCCACCTAAACGAAGTGACTCTATTAAGTTTAAACATAGGCACCAGTCAAGTTCTGCTTCAGACTCCACAGTTACAGCTGGGTCACCACCTACTAGTCCCTCACCTGTTCCTTTACTCCCTGCCAATCAGGAGGCCTCACACAAGTCTCACCACAATAGGGGTGTTGGCAAATGCTGCCGTGAGGATGGGAAAGATTGTGCCTTGTCTGGATGTAGGGGACCTGGGGAAGTTGAAAGCTGTTTACAGAGGGCAGAAGAACCAGAAGTGAAGAGGCCCAGGCCTCTGTCTGCACCAGCACTAAGGCATCGACTTGCACCTGTAGCTATTCCTCATGCAACATTACAGGTGAGTGGTGTTAAGTTGCAGATATACACCTAGATGTACTATCTACAAATGACATATGAGGTTATTCACTATATCGGATTTTGGTGAGAACTGAGAAGTAATTTTTTGGCCTAAACTTTTACATTTCCACCTAGCTACCTCCTACATCATCGCTGTCTACCACTCCCAATTCTACATCGTTTTGCCAGTAGGAGGAAATGGTTCCATGTTTACTTACATCCATTGTATCTCGGCGAGATGATCCATTTTGGTTTCCTTACTTTGTTTGATTATGTCGTTTTAAAGGGAATATTTTTTCTTTGCAATTTTAATGGTTAAGTTTGGTGTATAGACTCAAAATGTAAAGTCCTAAATTGTTAGCCAGTCCTAAAATGTATTTGACATATAAACACACGTGTTCAGCATTTTGTATAATTTGTGTGAACTGTGAGGAACTACTAGGGTATATTTGCTTGGTGGACCAGTGTGTAAATACAGACTATATTTGCACCCCTATCCTCCAGTCAGTGCCCTTTTCCCTGTTATCACTTTGTCAGAGCTTGATGGATTCAATCGTACATATCGGAACTGTATACAGAGATACCTGTGGAATTAGCCGCACAGTCTATTGGTGACTCGCCGTTTATGTTTTTGCACCACCTTTTAGAACCAAACCCTTTCATAAATCTTTCCCACTGTGTTTGGTACTAACTCCTATATGAAACAACATAATACAAGATATGTTACTTGAGATTAGATGGCTTAGATCAAAGCTTTTGAACTTAAAGAGACACTTTAGGCATCAAATCCACTACATTTTGATGTAGTTGTTCTGGGGCAAAGAGACTGTCCCTGCTGGCTGAGCAGTGTAAACACTGCCTTTTCTGAGAAAAAGGCATTGTTCACATAGCTGTATAACCCCACTGCGAGTGGCTGTCACTAGAGGGACTTCCTGGTTGCAGTCCTTCAAAGACACTTTCAATGGAAATGCATTAAACTGATGATGATTATGATGATGATTGGCGCAGCAGTGTGGTTGCTGGCCATATGTACTAGCCCCCGAATGCTTCCTTACACGGAAGCACTGGATTGGCTGAGATCCTCTGCATTGATGGGGATAGCCAGAGGAGGTGTGTCAAAATTAATGCACAATAGCATAAGAACTTGCTTTTGGCATGACTCGCACCAACTACTGCATTTGTAATGCAAGTGCCATTGATATAGAAACCTGTTCCTTGTATTTGTGCCCAGTTATGTTCTCATTGTGCCAGCTCACCTATTGAAATTCTGACCTCTATGTCCTTATAATAAAAATATATGGTATACCAGCGATCCTGGGGACTTCTTGACATTTCTGGCTACTTCTGATTCCAGGTGCAGGGTTTGGTCTGGTTAGCAGAAATTGTGTCAACAAATAACTAAACACACACTTTAAAATAACCATTTTGTACCAATCCTGCGACCTTAAAATGTACAGTGACTGTGAAATACATGCTTCTTTCCATACAGCGCACATAATGTGAGAATGTCCCTTTAGTAATCGGAATCCTGGAAATATCATCTGGGCATATGTGCTTAGGACATACTGGTTTGTGTAGCTGTGTTTTGTTAAATAATTCCACAAGAAATGTATTTGCAGTTCAGAACATTAGATATTGAACACGACCTGTTAGGGAGACCAGATTATATACTTTATTTATTTTATTATCAAGTACCCATATATTCTCCAGCACATTGGTTTTTAAATGTTTTATAGACATGGATCTCTATCTATACCAACTCCAAGCTAAGATATCTGATGCCTATTAACTATTTATGTTGTAACTTATTTGTAATTGAATTTCATCATGTTGTTTATAAAATGTTTAATGGCAATGCATATTGATAGTTTGCCTTTTCTCCTAAGCTCTTCATTGAACATAGTAGAAAACCTTTCGATTGATTAACGATCTGTGCAGTGGTGTATCCTGGTTTTGTGCTGCCCTAGGCCCCCTCACTCCCCCACGCCACCCCCACCCAACCCTTCCCCCCCGCCCCGCCTTCTAAATACACACACACACACACATTCACTGACAGATATGCATACACTAGCTAACAGACACACACACTCAGTAACAGACACACTTACGCACACTCACAGATGCACACTCACAGACGCACACTCACACTAACACAGACGCACACACACACTAACAGACAGACGCACACACTCACTCACATTAACACTTTTTTTTTTTTATTTAACCCCCCCCCAGGGAGATAGAGAACCCCCTCCCCCCCTAGCATCCCCAAAGGTAAGGAGGCTGGGTGAGGGGGGATTTCTCTATCTCCCTGGGGGTCCAGTGGCTGCTGGGCGGGCCGCGCTGGGGCGGCTGGCGAGGGAGCACTTCCTCTGAGCACTCTGCTCAGCTCCCTCGCGCGCTGCAGATTGAGGCTGGGAGCCAGAATATGACGTCATGTTCCGGTTCCCAGCCTCACTCTGCGGCGCGCGAGGGAGCGGAGTAGACAGCTCAGAGGAAGTGCTCCCTCGCCAGCCCTTCAGCCTGACCGGCTTTTTTTGCCGCCCCCTGAAAAATGCCGCCCAAGGCAAATGCCTTGTTTGCCTCGCGGCTAAAACGTCCCTGGATCTGTGTATCTTCTGTAATCCGCGAATAACTATCAATAGACGGTGTGTTCCAATCAGGGTTGCCAGTCGGCAATAAAAACAGAATATATAACTGTTGTGCCAGTGTCGTCTTAAAACAAGGCATTTCACTCTTATCGTAGCTTCCTCGTAGCCTTTAAATACTTGTGAGCTTTTCACTCGGTAATGCTAGTTTTATCAAGATCTGGCTCACTACCCTGATTTTCACTGCTAATCCTGAGCCATTTTACTTTGTGTTTTATACAAGTTCTATTGGTAACCTATAGTGTCACTTTAATACAAGTTATCGGTGACTTGCAATGTTTTATTTAATGGTGTGATTTCCAGAGAAGTGTCAGCTCCTCTTTAAACAGTCTGCTAAATACATCTGTGACATAAATAGACATCCGTGAAACCATAAATGACATTGTGTGTAATTTACAAGTCAGATTGGTACGTTCAGGTCTAGAAGGCCTCTAGAACTTGATCAGTGGCAAGATGTAACTTAAAATAAAAGTTGTAACTTACAGGAACAATAGGTTTTAATGGACCCTGCTCAAACAAGCTTACAGTCTACAGGTAATCCCATTTCTACTTGTCTGTATGACTAGTAAGTTGTTTTAAGAAGATCCTTACCTATTTTCGGCCTCTTGCTCCTGCTTGAACACTTACAATGCTGCAGGTGTGAACAACTACTCCTTACCACTAGTACAAATACAGATGGAGGTACACTCAAACCATATTGGAGCTTTATGATGATTGACTATATAAGTACTGTGTGCATGCACAAATGGTCACCGGTCTTATCATTCCTATTGTCCCCTCCAGCAGGCCCAAAAGTTTCCCCAGACTGCCGAGGACAGACTGTCTCCGGACCTTGCACATGAGTGGGTTCGGTTTTCTCCAACGCGTTTCCCGAGACACAGTGACATGTTCTCTGCTTCACACTGTGCCCCAGGAATGTCAGGTGAGTTTGTGCTTTCAGATCTATAAAATAAATTACTTTTTTTTTTCCCATACAACCTTTTGTAACCGTACTTTTGTTTCTTATTGCAGGTATATTCTCAAGTTTACTTTACTATGTATGCATTTTATAAAAAGGGGGAAAAAAAATCTTTATTAATACACTTTGTTTAACCTTCTTATAATCTTGCCTGGTAACACCTCTACTTTCATGTTTCAGGTACTGTACCGCGGAGCCTAGCTCCATGTCCTGCAGTGACAGCGGTTTTGAGGAATCCAATCTACACAGCCTGGAGTCACCGGGTCCCTTCAAACAACTGCCCCTCATCCACTGGTCAACCCTGCAAACAGCACATACATCCCAGGTATGACGTTGTAGGTTTATCAAGATCATCTCCCTACTAACTAGTTAAACAAGACACATGTGACATGCAAGTTGCGTGATAAAAGTGCTAAATAGTGATAAATGGTTAACCGGATGGACTTGTTCACAGGATTGGAAAACAATTAATTATGTTAATCTCGTGTCTTCTTTTGTGCTAATACACATGTATAGCCTATACACAAAAAGAGAACACTGCATTGTGATATGCATCTAAAACAATTAGTACGGAATACGAGTGACCTCAAAACATAAGTTAAAATCAAATCCCTCCAATGTGTTGGTTTTGCTGCAGTGCAGTACCCATTTATTGTTTAAAATAACAATTTAAAGTTATCTGTTCATGGCTCCTCGACAGATTCAGAAAGTAATTTCTCAGAAACATAGCAGTCATTGCCATCTCAATACCATATTGCAAGCCAAGTGAACAGGAGAACAAAATGATGTATATTCGTGAAATTCTGTTGTTAAACCGTGTACACAAGTGGTTGGGATACAGTAACTTATCCAGCCAAAGTATACAAGTGGTATTATATAGTAGTGCACTCCTCCCACCTGTATAAATGGGTAGTGTGAGGGTAAAATTAGTCTCCTACATAAAATGTATATACAGTCATGGGAAAAAGAAAGTACATCCGCTTTGAATTCTATGGTTTTATATGAATAGACCGAATAACCATCATTTGTCCCTTAGCAGGTCTTAGAATTGGGTAAATACAACCTCAGTTGAACAACAACACATGACATAGTACACAGTGTCATGATTTGTTTAACAAAATAAAGCCAAAATGGAGAAGCCATGCGTGAAAATCTAAGTACACCCTTACTGCGTCCATAGGAATTAAGTGGGCAGACATGTGCTGCTAATCAAATGCCCTTGAGTAATTGATCTTTATATATTATGTACTCTTTATATTAATACCTTCAGATTTCCTAAACTGAATAGGCTGACGTGCATACTGTTGGTTGGGAAAGATTTGAGATTTAATATCCAAAACTATCTGCTGGCTTTAACTTTGGCTTAGATGGCTCCAGGCTCAAATCACTTGGTTGAACAATATCTAGTTTAAAGTTATGAGCGAGGTTTGTTGGATTTCTGTGTATAGTATAAACATCACAAGACTCCTAGAAACTGAAATTTAGTACACTGTTTAAAAAATAAATAATAAATTTTTTTAAAAAAAATCATGAATAAATGAGATTTATTACCCAGCGGGGCAATACTTAATAACGCCTAGAAAGGGTATCACTGATGGAATATTGAGACATGTTGGTTACATGTAGTGACACATGCTAATTACTGTATATACTGTGTTTCCTTTTTTAATTATAATTTGCTTTTGATGCAACTGTCTGCTAAAAATACACACTAATCCTTTTCACAGTAGCATAGAGAAACTTTACTAGAGTTTTTTTACCTTTTTTTTTTTTTTTTTTCTTTTATTACTTTTTGGTTGATTTCTATTTTGGGTAAACCTCTTACTTGGTCAGTGCTAGTGACTTTATCCAATGCATAGAGCATTGTGACCTAGTATTAGTGATCACATACATAAAGTATATCATTATCATTGAATGTTTCAAAAGTCTGTTTTATCATGGTGGGTTTTTTTTGTTTTTTTTTGTTTTGTTTTTTTTGTAAATTGAACTGCCACACAGGTCTTTATGTTCTGCTTAGGATTTGGTAGTTTTAGTTTATGTACTAGCAAACCATAAAATGTATTTTTATCAGAACTTATTTCATGCTCAACATGAAGTTTCTGTAAAAAGTATTATGAATATAGTACACTGCATCTGGCATAATGCAAAGTGTGCATGTTTTCTTCATAACTCTGTATTTGCAGTGCACATCATGGCCGGCTTAGCCTGGATCTGAGTCACAAACACCCAATTGATTACTGCGATAACTCACGACCTAGGGTCCCTCATGGCTCCAACTCTCTCCCCTCTAGTGCTCGTCTGGGTAAGGCATACTTACTAGCTTTCTTGTTGTTGTGTGGATTAGATGCTGTTGTAACACATAGAAATGGGAATACATATGTTTGTGCATAGTGTATGTGAACCTAAAGTGTATGTTGGCTGCATGCGTTAATATTAGTCATTTTTACATCTGTACGTTGTGAAGATATACAGGTAGTCTGATATATGAAAAAAAGGTATAAAAAGCTTTTCTAATTCCCAGGTTCCAAAATTGAGCGCATTAAAATACCATCAACCCCACGATACCCAAGGTGTACAGTGAGCTCAGACAGAGGTAAGACAACTTATTTCAGGTCTATGTAGAACAAATATAAGCTGGTTATATATAAGGCACATATCTACTTTAAAAAAAAAAAAAAAAAGCTATTGTACAAGAATATCATGGAAAATAGCTAACCATAAATAGGTGTCTACCCACAATACAATTAGTAAACGAACTAGAGGTAGCGCTATATAAAGTTATTCAAATTTATTGCAACAATAAAAAGTCAACATATATAAAGACCAGCACATTAACAAAAAGCAAAACAATAAACACCCACTGTACTTTTTAAATAATAACATTTCCTAGAAATTAGCAGTATAAGCAGTGCAAGATAAGGCGCCAAACCGTAGAGCAGACTAAAGAGAGAAATAATGCTGCCAGATAATGTACAGAGTGGAGTGGTCCAGCTCAAGCAAACATTCTAATCCTGAGATAAAACCAAAGGAAATGTCCATGCCTCCTCGTAGTCAGTCTTTCACAAGTGTCTCCATTTACAGGCAGTAGAATGGTCAAAAGATCCCCAGTGGTATAAAAGGCCCATAGCAGCTAGGGGCAAAGCACCGAAATTACTCACCGCTTGTAGTCCTTGTAGTGCACATGTATTCCATATAGGGAATATAAAAAATATTTTAGCCACAAAATAAAAGAAATGCAGGTAAACAATCTAGGAAACTGGGCAGGAAATAACTTGCCAACAGCATTCCAATTGTATCTATGCGTTTCGTTTTGACCAGACCTTTTCAAGACTGACATGCGTAGTGCTTCCTAGGAAGAGCCAGCTTTAATTATCTACCAGTGGAAACATACAAAGTCCACATGGAATACAAATGTAATTTACATAACATATGTTTAAAACCAATATAATTTAAAATGACTCCGTAATAAATTTGAAAATGGATAGTGTCCGGATAGGAACCCCAATATGCAGAAACAAGTCACACAAGTAAAGGAAAAACCACAGATAACATTGTGTATTAACGAACCTTAGAGTGGCCGGTCCGAACAGGCAGAGAACAAGCGATAAAAATATTAAATAGGCCACGGTCAAGGGCAATAGATATACACAAAATCAATAAACTAGCCAAGGTCAGGGATACAGAGTAGTTGACGGTAACAAATACATTTAAAAAAACAGTAGACATTGGCGGATATTTCCATGCTAGTTGTGCATGTCACCCTCAATGGGTGGATAATGTTCCATATGGCCAATTTCTCTGTCTAAGACATTTTTTTTTTTTAAAACATTTTTTTTTTAACTGATTTTGATAAAGATGGACTTGCATCTAGGAATTTCAAGACTACAAATTAAAGGTCTTCAGCGAATGGAGAAAATTTGGAATTCAGTTAGGCAATATATTTGTTACAAACTTCAATATGGCTTACAATGAACTTTATATTTTGGATAAATATTCCCAGATATTAAAGATTTTGATTTGGCTATGTTTTAACCTCTCAGCTAATCTTCATGTAAGTTAACATTAAACAAAAACAAAAAAACTATTAGCTCATACAAAATGGAAGATTTTGGATAGTGGGTTGCAGGCAACTACCAATGTCCTTGCAAATTATCGATGTCGTGCTAATAGATGTGTCATCTGTGAGCATTCGTTGGTGCTTCTTCTGTCACATTGTTTGGCTCTTGTGTTAATACATTTTAATAACCTTTTTATAGATCTAACTTTATTTAGTTTACTATTGTTGTTTCAGGTTTGTCATATTTAGAGGTTGTGGAAGATATTCAGTGCCTGTTTTATTTTTGATGTTCATATGCAACTCTTTTTTAACTCCAACATTTCTAGTCTGTTTTATTGGCAAGTATGTAAAATTAAGTAAACTGTATATAGAAAAGTGGGTGGGGAGGAACTACATGCCATGGGCAGCTTGTATATGTTTTTACAATGTATCTGCAGGGTCCTTGTCACACTCTGAGTGCAGTAGTCCCAGTTTGGCCAGCCCACCTCACTCACCCCTCAACTTGGAGACTTCGTCATTTGCCAGTAGCCAGTCACAGAATTCTGTTGCAAGTTTACCCAAGATCTCCATCAGTACTGTCCCCATGGGGGAACGGAGAAAGGACAGGTGAGCAGAATTTGATCTTTCCACCCATTTTATGCCTATCACAAGAACAAGTCTGGTTAATGGACATGTCACTTCTTGGTTTCTTTAAATGTTCCTCTGAAAATGATACCCAGTATCTTTGCCACCACACTTTTCTCAGTCCTGCTTCTCTCCTTTATGTCATGTCCTTTTGTACTCCTTTATCACCCCATCAATTAAATGCAATACACATGTTCCTTTATTTTCAGTCAGCCCTCTCTCCCTTTATTCTTACCCCTTGTCTTATTCTAGAGCAGGGCTGTCCAACCTGCGGCCCCCCAGATGTTGCTGAACTACAACTCCCATGATTCATTCAATGAAACAGATAGCCAGGGAATCATGGGAGTTGTAGTTCAGCAACATCTGGGGGGCTGCAGGTTGGACAGCCCTGTTCTAGAGCTTCCATCTGACAAAGTTATTCACTTAAAGGGACAATCCAGACTCCAGAATTGTCGCAAATTCAAATACATTTCAAGTTAAAGTGTAATATGGCAAAAAAAAAAAAACTGGAAAATTCACCAAGTTTCTAGTTTGACTATTTTGGTCTAAAATTCAGGGTGGAAGTTTTTGCTGGCGGCACCATCTTTCTTTGTGTAAATGGAGCAGGGTGATGGATGCAGCCTGGCTAGAGGTTGACACATACTGCATAGACAATATTGTCTCAGGAACACAGCAGTAGGTCATCTGACCAGTTCTAGCCAAGGGCATGTGATGACCATAGTAGTAATCTGCAACCAGGCTGCATGTGTTAGTTTTGGCCTAGATATCAGCCATGGGAATAAAAAAAATAATAGTATCAGAAATATTTGTGACTTTTGTTTTTCTGATTACGATTTGTAATTGTTTTGTGTGTTTCTTTAATATATGCTTATATTAATGTATTTCTTAATTTTCCTTCTTTTCTTCTCACTGGTGTCCATTTCCTTTTTTTTCTCTTCCTCACCACGGTCACTTTTCCCACACATTACCGTGTCCAATTTAATTTTGTTTTGTGTCACCTGTTCCATGTTAACCTCCCCACTTCTTCTCCCAGCCATTACTATCTTTTCTCTCACCCCACACCTTCCAGATACGTTTTCCGCACTAGGTCTTTACTGCGGCTCCAAGCCCATCCTAGGCCCAGGTTTTCCTCAGTAAGATGCTTGAGGTTGGCCTCCATTTATTATAATTCTCACTCCTTTTATCCTGATTCATAATTCCTCTTAACTGAGCCTGTGCTGTCCACCTCGCTTCTGTCCACTCCCGTCATGGCTGCATGTTTAAAATGTACTCTGACTGCTTCCATAAAATGAAATATGGCTTCATGTTGCGGAGGAAAGTCCGCTTGAAGGCCTCAAGTGAATTGCATTGCTGGCCTCTCCTGCTGTATATTATTAAATGCTGCTCCCTACTGTTATGTCGCATGTGTGTGCATGCAATGGCTCCAAGTATTTTCTGGGTAAATTTTTAATAATGTTAGAATGTATACAATCCTCTGAAGATTTTTATTTTGTATTCAATTTTTATGAATTACAGTGAGGACGTGCAATTCCTATTGCTGTTGTATCACCGTTTCTTTGCTTTAACGAAGTGATAAAACACATTGATTAAACAAATGGTGGATTCAGGGTAGAATATTGTTATACCCCTGCCTTTTTAACATATATGCACATATTTATAATATAGTTATAAAGTGCTTGTCTTTCTGAATGTATTTACAGGGGCGATGAAATTGACAAATCTCTCCTCTATAGCAAAATATTCTGACATTACTTATGCTGTTCAGATGTTTGTTAATAATTATTTAAAATATTATCCTTCATTACCTTTTAATATTATTTCTGTATACAATAGATTACAGGATATTATCCTGTATCCTTCTAGTTGAAACCCCTGTGCATGTTTGCTCTTCAAATGACCAGTGAGGTCACCCAGGTCACTCCATCTCATTGAAGTTGGCTGAATGCAGTGGCATGTTCTTTTAACCCTGCAATGTAAATATTTGCCTTTTTTTCAGAAATGGCAGTGTTTTCATTGAAGGGTTAAGTTACCCTCTAGTGGCTTTCTTCCTGACAGCCACTAGAGGTACTTCCATTGTACTGACCGTTCCTCTTTGAGGAGCATTGCAATGGCAGCAACCAGGAAGCATCCACACTGGGGGAAAAAAGCAAGTAAACGCCTTACTTTTCTTAATTTTTACTACACGTAGGGGATGTACTTGCACATTAGTGGGATTTGGGCAGTAAATTTGTGGTGGCATATTAATACACTGGCTGGATACACATATTTTTAAACTTTGTTTTTTATGTTCCAATGTTAGGGGGTGCAACGTGTTTTCAAATGTTAGTTTGTTTCCACAAAGTTGATAGTATTATTTAAAATGTATTTATATATTTAGTTTTTCTTTTCTGTGCCCTGTTTTCAAATGATCATTGTATAAATGTACAGCTTACCATTTAAAATCATGATGTTGTCTTCCCGTGGCAGTATGATAATTTTAACTGGCTCGCCCTATAGTGTAACTTGAGGATGGCTGATGGCTAAAAATAGCAAACATTCTAGTTAAACTGGTGCAGTGTAAGTAGGAGTATGTCTTGAAGATTTACAGTAATGCTGTTGTTTTTTTTTATTTTTTTATTACTATAATTAGTTTGATCTGTAAACCCTTGACCTGGTCCCAACCTCCAGTATTACCCCATTTTCTCCAATAATATTGCTATGTATGCTGTCATCCCTACAATACAAAAGGTGAAGGGTGACAATAAAGGGATAAGTACAGTAGTATTGTAGAAAATCTAAACTAGCATCATGAATGGCTGAGTCACATCCTGCCTTGGGGATGGCTCATGACAGAATCTACAGAGTTTAGGCAGAAACTAAGGAACTTAAAATGTACTTTGTATAATTTTTTTTTCCATTTTGCATCTATTCTGTAATGCGTTAACTACCGTATATAATGTTAATCTTAAAAGCCAGTTAACATTTTGACTAAGCCTAACATTACCTTCAGAACAAAATGGCCAAGAGGTAAATTAGACCTACATTTATGTAAAATACTAAATAAAAAAAATGGAACTTTAACATGCACAATAAGGACAGATCCACATTAATGAATTCAATTGCAGACAAGGCCAATTAAATTATAAGCGGCACATTAACTAAATCTACTGCATTTCACAGACCACTAGTGGAGGAGCCGCGGCACGTGAAGGTGCAGAAAGGAGCAGAGCCCCTCGGAATTTCCATTGGTGGAGGGGAGAGTGGGGGCATCTTTGTCTCTAAAGTGACACCTGGAAGCATCGCTCAACAAGCTGGGCTGGAGTATGGAGATCAGCTGCTAGAGGTATTTATTAGAAACATAAAAACATTGAAACATAGAATGTGATAAGGCAGATAAGAACCATTCGGCCTATCTAGTCTGCCCAATGTTCTAAATACTTTCATTAGTCCCCGGCCTTATCTTATAGCTAGGATAGCCTTATGCTTATTACATGCATGCTTAAACTTCTTCACTGAATTTATTGCACTATCTTTGGAAACACATAATTGAAGTAGTTCTACATAAGTGAAACAAAAATAATAGCTGCACCCATAAAGGAGTAAAGAGAGTGTTGTTAAAAAGATAACAAAACATTCTTACAAAGACGCTGCAAGCACCAGAACAGGTTATGCTTATTGCGTAGGTTATATCACAAGTTTTTCTCTGGTCCTTGTCTTGCACATTATTGCAACTTGAAGACTGCTTCTTCTGATGTGGATGGCAAAGAAGATTTACTTTCGGCTTGCTGTCTAATCTCTGTCCATGTTGTGCATACACACACAATTTCAGCTGTACTTTTAGCTGCTATATGACTGCATATCCAATGGCTGGGTGTAGAATGACATAAGCACCTCCTGAACATGAATTTATGACCAGGGGACTACAACATATGGCATGTGTGCAATGTATGAAACACAGGCTGTCTGGGGAGAGCAGAGCTTGCAATATTTCCCTGCAAATTTATTCTAGTGTTGACCAAGCTATCCGTGTTGAGAGGAAGTAATTTTAAAGCGCTTCCTCCTAGCAGTTTTAAAGAGGAATCCATATGGCAACAAAGTCGCTTACAGCAGCAACCCTGTGATTGGCCTGCCTGGTCCCCACTGGACCAAAGGGAAGCCACCCATAATGTTGCTAATTGTTAAGAAAAAAGAAGGGTGGCTAAGATATTATTGTGAATGTGTGTCGAGCAGTGTGTTTGTGTGCTTGTAGCAATGTGATTTTGTGTGCATTTCTATGAAGCATTATGTAAATATGTGTATGCTTAGCTGTGCATTAAGGGTGCATGTCTGACAGTGTATCTGTGTGTATTCAATGACCGTGGCTGGAAAGATTACCTGTGTGTGTTTAAAGATCTTTGTCTGGGAGGGTGGACTTTGTTTTTTGTGCTGAACTCAAATTTGGGCCGATAGGGTGATGATTTCTGAGCTGCCACTTGCAGAATCTCTGGGGGAACAGACTAGTGCAAGTACAAACAGGTTCTATATGGTTTGTGGTTCAGAGTGCCATTCCTGGCACCAGGAAAAACACAATACCTGTCAATGTTGGTGAAAAAAACCCAGCTAACCAAACAATATTTCTAATAACCAAGCTGCATATAAATAAAGCAATTAATAAATAAAATAGACAGTGGTACAAAAATCAGAAAAAAACTCATGCAAAATATTTTAAAGTTAATCAAGAAATGTACTTAAATTGGCAAGATCTATTTTCAGTCCATATAAAGCAAAGGCCCTTAATTTATTCCAGTAAAAGGTCACATGAAAAGTGGTTTCATTATATTGTACAGACATCCTTTTTAGCATCACATTACTTCGCTATATAAGCATGGATATGTAGACTTTTCAGGAAGCCATTGACCAAGTCTTAGGAACAAGACGAAAAGTGCCTGGTTGCCATAGTGTGAAAAGTGTTGCTCCGAGACCGTGACAGCAGTATTTGGCGAAATTTTACCTGTTTAAGTATACGCATAATTTTAGCTCTTAATAAAATTGTATTGAAGATTTTACACGTGGCAAGTATCTCTTATTGATATGTACAATGCTATTAATCTTTAGTTTCAAAGTGGAGATACTGGGATCTGGCTGGGAAATCTGGTGTGTGGAAGTTAAAATATCGCAAGAGAGGCGTTTGGCAGTGTTGTTACATACTTCTAAGTAGGCGCAACAACGATCTTCTTTTGCAATTGATAAAAAGGTTTATGCACATGTGTGTTTTCATTTTGATGCCTATTGCAGACTAACATTAGTTTGCAAGGCAAATTTCAGGTTTGGATCTCGATACTTCAACTTATTTAGGGACCACTTGTCATGTGACCTTCTACCGACATAAATTATGGGCCACTAGCTTATATGGACTGAAAACTGATCCTACCAAATTAAGTAAATTTCTAGATTAATTTATTGCATATTTTGTATGTTTTTATGATTTGTTTTTGTACCGTTGTCTATTTATTTTATTTATACTGTGAAACTGTGATGTATTCTGCTCAGTTTGATTATTATAGATATGGTTAGGTTAAGCCTTCTCCTGTATTTGGCTAGAAGCTACTGACAGAAGCACTTGATACAGCTTTGAGTGGGAGATAAGAGATTGGCAGGCATTTTGGCATTGATCCAAGTGTGAGACTCAAAGGATTTTTCACTAAAGTCCACATGTGGCATATTTACTAAATTTGAGGCCAGTAAAATTATAGGGGGTGGGCATAGCTTCACCCATGCTCCCACATGTGGTCATGGGGGTTGTGTCAATTCTAGCCCCCATTCACTGACAGCAGGTGGGGACTCTAAATAATTATATAAGTGTGGTGGAAATGCCATTGCCCACCCCTAATTAGTGGCATGGTACACCCCCTTCCCGGGTGGCTAGGGGATTCCAAGCCAATGCCCCTTAGGTAAAATGAACATGACCTACCCTACCTCACCCTAATAGGGAGGGAGGTTATTAAATGAATATCTGTTTAACAAAAAATAAATATATATATATTTATATATATATATATATAAATAAAATTTTTGGCCCAGTGCTGCTAAAAGTTTGCCTGGCACTGGTTTATGGGGTGAGAGAAAAGAAACCAAACTGGTCCACAATTAGATTCTTAAGATTGATTGGGACTCTTCTTGGGCTGAAAGGAATCTCTCTGCCTGTTGCTCCAGCTTGCAGTATATTGGCATACACTTTGAAGGAAGTCATATTTTATTTATTAATTTGTTCATTATTTTTCTTCTTATGTTAATGCATTTTCTATTCAAAATATCCTCAAGTGACATCTACAAGAGTTACAACCCCCATGACCACTTCTTTTGCTTTTAGGAGTCTCTCAGGGTTATTCACGAAGTGAGAATTCAAAGTGAAATTCAGATTTAAGGTTAGAAAAGGTTTCCAGTGTGTCTATTTTTCACTTTGAATTCTCACTTTAGTGAATAACTCTGTCTATGGGCAAAGTTTTCACTTGTGTGCTTGGTTACCAAGTCAGTCATTACTGATTAAAATAACTGTACACTTATTAAAAGGTTACTCCAAACCTACTTGACTAAAACATGGCTTATAGTTTCTTTTCATGCTTAAAGGAACATTGTAGGGTCTGAAACACAAATGTGTATTCCTAGGCCCTGAGTGTTAAAAAGAATGCTAGCCTTTCTTGCCCCCTTCCCCCCTCCCCCCCACAGCCCTTTAAATAACTAAAAAAGGTCCTTATTTCCAGCGCATCTATGAGGAGTGATTAGGAGCAGAGCTAAACTCCGTCCTGACCAAGCCGCATCTCCACATAGAGATATGCATCTCTAAGGGAAAAGTTCGGAGATGCTGGGCATCAGTGCTGCACTAACCTTCACTGCACACTGTGCAGCACTGACCTAGGAAACACCTCTAGTAGCCATCTGAAGAGTGGACGCTAGAGGTGTTATGGCTGTAATGTAAACACTGCCTTTTCTCTGAAAGTACAGGGTTTACTGCAAATAGCCTGCAGGAATGGACTATACTTATTAGAACAACTACAATAAGCTGTAGTTGTTCTGGTAACTATAGTGTCCCTTTAATACTTTCCTTCAACTGTTTAGTCGTGTTATTTGAATCACTGAATTACAGTGGCTACTAGAGGAAAGGTCTGGTTAAATACCTCATTCCCTTCCCCCAATCTCATCCTCAGATGGTTACAATTGGTTCCATCATTTTCAGAAATATGTTCAGATACATTGAGTAGATCTGCGCTATGAGCTAGTGATTCTGTTTTCAGACAGGATGGCTAAATAGACCTCAACTGTTTGAGAATGTAACACGTTGATTTCTCTGGGGTTCGTTTATTCTACACTTTGTGTCCCACTCTCGCAATTCTCACTATTTTATTACTTTCCCCTCACTAGAAACTCTCCCTCTCTCTGAAACTCAAGAAACTTTGTAAATAATGCCACTCTTTTGCCACGCTTTTGCTGTTTGCTGAATGTATTATTTGTGTGGTAGTGAATGGTGTTTTCCATTCCTATAATTCAAAGGATGTGTCTTGGAGATTGCTTATCATTATATCCATGTCAATTCATTTTCCCTTATCTGCAGTTCAATGGCATAAACCTGAGGAATGCCACGGAGCAACAGGCACGCCTGATAATTGGACAGCAGTGCGATACAATCACCATCCTGGCACAATACAACCCACATATGTGTCAGCAAATCCATTCTCGTTCCAGGTAGGGGCACCTGTTCCAACAAATTCTACCCACGCTTTCCTGATATTTTTCTATCGTATGTGCAGATTGTGATACCATAAATGGATGTATCTATATACTGTTGTTTTTTTGTTTTTCTCCTTATTTCATTCTTTTGCAATCACTTTTTTCCTCTCATTGGATGTTGAGATTCCAGAGGTCATGACTTATGACATAAAGTCACTCCCTACTGGAGGAGGCAAAAGCATCCATAATGCACTGCTTCAACCTGCTTCTACCACTCTAGCCTCCCTTCTAGAATCCTTAGTTTTGTTTCTCAGGAGGAAAGTGGACCGGCTGAAGATCTGACTGAAGTTAAATTTTAGAATTTATTTTACAAGCCTGAAGGTGGAGAGATATTCCCTTAATGAGGGATACCTTGTTCCACTGCTAAATACTATATGGCTCAGACGTTGACAGAGGTGTACATGGGGCTGGAATTGTTGACCAGAAGCCTTCTGAGCAACCTGCAGAGTCCACTGCTTTCCTGGTTTGTCCAGGATGATGCCTCTTGAAGGGTGAAGACCACTGAGGACACCAGGGCTTGAGCTCCAGGCAGGGTGTATCCTCTCTCATAAATGAGCATGGAGGGCACCTTAGCATTGACACTGATGCTCTCCTACTCGTGGGTTTCACATACCATCAGTTGGAAAGAGGTTTCTCCTTATTTCAACCTAATCTAGAGCCAATGTGCAGAAGACTATTGACCAGTGTGCACTAGTGTGGTCAACAGGAGGGGGGATAAAAAGTGGGTAGGGCTTCTGAGCATTAGTAAATTCCCCTGGACTCTTCATGCTTATTTTTTTTTAAAATAAATTCTTTATTTATATTCATGTTTCTCTTTTCCATGTTGGGGTGGGGGTAGGGGTACATAAAAGAAGTGGGGTTAGGTGGGGGGTTCAAAACATTTACAGTGCAAGTCAAAATTGTTTCCAATGTTTTTCTTATGGTAACAAAAAATCTTTGAGTTGCGTGTGCAGGAACTTTACGTGCAATTCCATTAAACAATGATGTGTGCAGGAAGTAGAAGTAGTTAAGTTGTAGACTCTTCATGCTTATTTTAAAGCTGTGATTGCTAACCAAGTTAGCACTGTGTCCCCTGTGCTGAAGTGATTGTGTCGGAGTACTGCTGAACAATATAGTGATGTTCCTAGCTCCTTGTATTTTTTCCTTTTTCACAGAGCATGGTTTCTCATTCTGCTTAGCCTTGAGCAGCTTGATCAGTTGTCATTCAGACTCCACTTCTGGCTGAGTTCTCATGCACTCTTCAGGATTTTATAAAGGGGGATGTGTCTGACATGGTTATTCACTAAGAATTGCAGGGGATTCAAAGTAAATTTGAAATTGAAAGCCAAAGTGGCTGATCTGGAAGCATAGCTGACTGGGAGAATTTTGCAGTTCAGCTATTTTGACCTTAAATTTAAAATTCACTTTGAATTCACTCTGAACACTCTGATACATCTTTAAGGTCGAGGCGTTTTCTTGTTTTAGATGTGCTGTGCAGTCTTAAAGTGTTGATGTGCTCGTTCAGTTATTTAAACCTGTGGAAGCACCCCAATATTTCACTACACTTGTTCTTGGCTTCAGGCTCTTCCAATAATTTCATGGTGGATGGCTTGATTGAGTTTTTGTGCTTCATGGTGTCTTTGGACATGGTTCCACTTGCACCCTCTCCGAGAATTCTTTGTCTGCTAGTGGGATATTTCCAAAGGTCTCTCATAACTCCTACAGTTTGATCTTGGCATGTTTTCCAGATTTGATCATTTTGATCCTTTCAAATAGTGAGAGCTCAAGAGGCTTTGCCCATCAGTGGTTACCTTGGCTTTTGCTTCAACTGTCCTGCTCACTTTGAGGTTTCTTCCTGCTTTTCCTGTAGGACGGAGTATTCTCAATGATTGGTAAGAGAAGGAGGTACATTCTAAAGCATTGCATTATGGGTGTTTCTACCTCCTCCAGTTCCGAGGTACTGTCATGACTCTCACCATCCTGAAGAAAAGTAATTTGTCAGGTATGACACGGCTTTTGTTATTTCCTTTCAGTTCCCGGCTTGACACAAGCATGTCTCATTCCACGCCGCACAGCAGTGGTGCAGCAACTCCTGATAATCATTCCGTCATTGATACTGTGAGTGAGCAGGATGAAGGGACCATGACGCCACCTTCAAAGGAGACTACACCCAGCACAAGTCCCCGCAGTTCACTCAGGTGACTATTTGCTCATTATGTAAACTTACATTGAGCCACTTCTTATGCATTGTATTGATAATACATTAAAACTATTCAAAAACAACAAACCCAAAATACTAAAAGATAAGAAAAGTTCCTACACTTAAGGATATGCCCACATATCAGTCCATGAGGGGCACTGAGGAACTCCTGGCACCACAACCACTGCATTCAGGTTAGCTTAATCCTTCCATAGCCAACCAGAACTCTTCAGCAAAAGTACAGAATATGGTGAATCCTGCGGGAGATTGACATTTCTAGACAGGGATAGCTCTGCCCAATGTCGATTAGTATCAGCCGTAGGAAAAATTACCTACTTTATCTCAAAATATATTTTGACTGTGTTGGAGTTTCAGTCTAATTCCAACACAGTCCATATGAGTATTTCATAAAGACTTAATCTTTATGAAATATTCCTTTTGCAAGGTGGGGGTGACAGTGCCGCTTTAACCCATTAAGGACCAAACTTCTGGAATAAAAGGGAATCATGACATGTCACACATGTCATGTGTCCTTAAGGTGTTAAAGTGATCAGTCAGTCTACAGCTGAGAGATTAGACACTCATGCTGTGGCTAGCTGAAACGTTGTGAAGCTTCCAACTGCAGGACTGGGGCTATGACTCTGAGGACTGAATTGAATTTGATTCGTCTATTTCCAGCTGTAATGATTGTTGCTTCTGTTAACCATGTCAGCTACTTTTTAGCTCCATATTACCACTGCAAATATTGCCAGCTACAAGATAATAGGGAGTCTATCAGTATCTTGATGCTTTATCCATGTGCACACTATGTGCTGAGAGCTAATGGAGTAGCTGACTTGTTTTATAACAGCAGCAACATTTAATAGAAGGTGGAAGTTATCATAGCGAAGCACTACGGACGATGAGATCACGAGAGGAAGAGGCAAGATGAGGCTAGGAAGGTAGGCAGAGAGAGAGAGCTGGAGCATTATACAGAGACATGTACTGTGTGGATATTTCTGTATTGCAACTCTCTCTAATCCATCACAGTGCTGGCTGTGTCTAGTAGTTATGGGTATCTCCCATTTGTTCCCAACTCTGTTGTATCTCTGTATTTTACTCAGCCTGTATAGGTATCTTTGTGTTGTGCCCAGCTCTGTGTATTATCTCTCTATTTTTTTTTTCAGCTCTGTTAATGATATGGTTATCTCTGTATTGTACTCCGCTCTATGTATTTTATAGATCTCTTCGTGTTGTGCCCAGCTTGTTTTATTGCATGAGCATCTCTCTATTATGCTCACCTCTCTGTATTGTATGAGTATCTCTGTGATATATAGGGAGAAGTAAAATTCTGCGAGAGGAGTCTGGCACCCCACCACCTTTAAAACTTCCCAGCTGCCACTGATTGGGGATATATCTACTAACCAGTATTTTTTCTTAATTAAATCAGTACAGCGTGGTCCTTTAAATTTACATTGCTGGTTGTGAGTCTAGCTTAAAATAAATATTGTGAATTCTATTATGAGAGTAACCGTATTTTCATCCTTTTTTTTTTTTTATATATTCTCTACTTACATATTTTGTCCAGGGCCCCTGATGGGATTAAAAGACACACAGAGCTTCGCACAGTTATCCTGCCAAAGTCTCCTGTGGAACTAGGATTGCAGATTTGTGGTGGGAACCTGCATGGGATATTTGTTCTAGAATTTGAGGATGACAGTGTGGCCAGTGGACCTGAGGGTCTGATGCCTGGAGACATGATTCTAGAGGTAAGTTTGTTCATTAACAAGAAACACTGGAAATTATTTTTATATATATTATTTATATATTTTTTTTGTCCACCTCAGTATGGCTGCGTGGATATGAGGAACAGAACAGCAGAAGAAGTATACCTGGAAATGCTCAAACCTGTTGAAAATGTCAAACTAAAAGTGCAACAGAAAATAGAAGAATTCAACAAAATTAAAGACCAGCCCGGAGATGGATTCTATGTAAGGTCAGTGTTCAGCAGATGTGAAATCCCCAATTTCAACTAAGAGCCACACAAGCCATGCTGTGTTTTTGATTACATATTTTATTGAGCACCAATTCCATACATTGTTGGACACGTGCAATATTCCAAAGGAACATAGTTATGTGTTTGTATTCTACATTAAAGCATTTTAGACATTTTTAGAAGCAATTAATGTGTAATGCAGGTTAAAATCTAGATTTAGGCAAAGCCTCTATTTAGCATGGTGTCAAAAACAGTTTGATATATATCTCTATTTTATTTTTTTCTTTCTTTCATATCTACATATTGACTTCCAGGTATCGAGTTGATTTCTCTTTCGGACACAACCTGCCCTATTGATTTGTCTCTTTTATATATTCTTATTACCCCGGAGATTTGTTTATTACGGCCAGCAATTTGACTGCGTTTCATCTCTGTAAAATATGCACACGTCAATGAGGTTCAGCAAGGGTCCAATGGAATTTATATGTATGCTTGATTTCAGAGCACTTTATGAACGACAAGCAGAGCTCCCACAGGAGTTGAGTTTTAAGAAGGATGACATACTGTTCGTGGATGATACTCTGCCACAGGGGGTCTTCGGCACGTGGAACGGGTGGCAGCTGGATGAGAATGCACAGAAGTTGGAGAAAGGGCAGATCCCCAGCAAATACATGTAAGAGCAAAAAGACAAACAAAGCCATAGAACAGGGGTAGGCAACCTTTTAGCAGCACTGTGCTGATATAGGATTGTAATGTCCCGTAGCATGCCGATCCTATTTTTTTTTTTTTAATTGAGGTGTGTATGCTGCCGTATTCTGCTTGTGTTATTTTTACTGTAATTGCTTTGTATCGTTGTATTTGTGCGTATTTGAGCTATTATATTGTATATGTTCAGGAGTAGTTTATGGTGTCGTGTATGATACATGTGAATGTGGGCTGTGTATGAGGGCTGCTTGTGGAATTGTGTGTGGATGGCTGTGTATCATTGTGTGTTTGGTAGTGTGTGGGGGCTGTTTGGGGTATTGCATGTGAGGCTGCATGTGGGGTTTTGTGCATGTATGTGGATTGTTAGTGGTGTTGCATTTGTGGGGATTGTGTGTGTGTGTGGGCTGTTCATATTATTTGAATGAGGGGAGGGTTATTCTGCATTTCTGTGTATTTCTGTTCCAGTGAGGACCAGGCTGGCCAGGTACAGGTCAAGAACAGGAGCTGCGATAGCTGTCGAGGGCTGCTCTACTACAGTGTGGATTCCCATTCCCATTCACAAGTGCTGGTAGGAAGTGATCTGAGATCACTTCCTCCTAGTGCTACAATGCATAAATTGAGGATTGTCCTTCACCACCTCTTCGTATTAGCAGATATCTGAAGTTTTACTGGGACTCCTGATAGGCCAGAGTGTGTTTGGCTCTAGCAGCCTCGAGTACCGTGCAAAGACACCTCGAGTGCCGTGCATGGCACTAGTGCCGTAGGTTGCCTACCCCTGCCATAGAATATTCTTCTGCCAAACACTTGGAAGCAAAATGCTCGTCTGTGCCATTATTGAAATAATTAGGAAGAAATACAGTCTGTGTTATCAAGCATGCTTATGTTCCCTTTAACATATGCAGCAGATTATCAATGCAGGTGATTTTAGGTTTCCTTGTGAAAGACACCACAGAGACTTATTGATCAATACACTTTAGTATCCTTGTGCCCATCTTAGCTTTTAGTGTTCCTTCCATCCTGGCTGCTGTAACATATCCTTAAACAAAACTTTAAAAAAAACAAAAACCAAAAAATAACAAACTGTTCCAGCTTGGTGAGTTTGCTCTGCTTATTTAAATAAGAAGGAGTTAAGTACATGTTCTCACTAACTCGTCCATTGTATCATGAATCCTAAAATGCTGTGTGTAGTATGTGCACAAGCACACCTGGCATTTTTATACAGTCCTGCAAAGTATGTAAAATAAAATAAGCTATAGAGAATTTTGAAATGATTGTAGCATATTCTATAGCTAACTTTTAATTGACTGTTATGGTAAAATTAAGGAAGTGTTGATTCCTTTTTAAAGAAATCCAATACCTTTTCTATTTGTTATTCATAATGCAACATGACCACAACCAACAGTAGGCCGGGCTGGTAGGCAATTTTTTCCCTTCCCCAAAAGCATCAGTTGGGACCTCCATCTCATAGCCCAACTACTGTAAACTCAAAAACCTTGGGAAATGGGTCCTGGAGAGAGTAATCACGACTTTCATGAAACAGTGTTTTAGGATTTGCATAATTTAAATGAAATATCAAAGCTGAAAAATGTTAATCTCATGTCGCCTTCAATACTTAACGTAGGAATTATCATCTTATAGTGGTGATGATAAGCCATGTAGGGGACCACCTGCCTCTATATTGAAAGCCTTCCTGTAAAGATACAGATATTGCATGATAATATTTGAAACTGTTACATTGTGATTAGATTTCAAAATGCTCGTGCAAAAATAAAATCATTTTAAACACTGGCCTGAAACCATGTTTCTATTTCTTCTCAGGATGGAGCAGGAATTCTCCAGGAGACTCAGCGTATCGGAGGTACGGGATGAAGGGGCGGCGGGAAAGACACTATCTGCTGCGGCCAGACGTTCCTTTTTCCGCAGGAAACACAAACACAAGCGCAGTGGGTCCCGAGATGGCAAAGATCTGCAAGGCCTGGATACAATTAGCACCGATTCTATCCCTTTTATGGATGGTGAGAAATAAAACATGAGAACATTTTTATTGGCACAATGAAAGCCTAAAATTGGGGAGAACCAATCATAATGCGTGTGGTATCACAAATACAAATTCACATTGGTTACCCACAGATTTGATTTACTTTAGCTTATAATAAATGCAAGGTGTAATTTAATCAAGTGATCTGCATTTTCGTTGCTAAAAGCTGCAACTCCTTTTTATGCCTTTTTTTTCCCCAATGCTTTTCTCAGAGGTGTAAAATCTGTATTGGGATCTTGTGTACTCATTAGACCCCAGCTTCCTGCTGTTTACATCACTGTACTTAAACACTTAAGATGCAGGACCGGTGCAAGGATTTTTGCCGCCCCCCCTCCCCCCCATGTGACATCACAATGCCCCACCCATTTGATTTGCCATGTTAACTAACGCCAGTGCTGCAGTGCTGCCGTGTTTACATTAAAAGGCCTGCAGGGACAGGCTTATAGACACCAGAACCACTACATTAAGCTTCAGTGGTTCTCGGGACTATAGTGTTTCTTTAATGTGAGGTAAGTTAGAGATTAATGCCACAAATAATATACTAGATTGCCTACTTACAACAAGATGAGGATGATGATGGGCTCTAGCTGCAGTCTGGCTCCACTGGTCTGGTGTAGAACAGGCTCTCTGGAGGCTGTTTGTAACTGTGGTCACAAAAATCAATGTTCTGGGAGAACGGGAAGCAGCTCCATTTTTGGGGGGCCCTTTACACAGCTCAAGGTCTGGGTCCCAGGGTCCACCTTCATGTTCCACCAATGAGTTTGTTCACAGGGGGTGGAGTGTGTAGGGGATGTCCTGATATGTGTGTAAGGAATGCATTGTGTGAATCTGTGTTTGTATGTGTAAGGGCTGCAAGGTGTGTTTCTGTGTATGTACAGGATGCAGTGTGTGCGTCTGTAAGGGGTGCATTGAGTGTGTGTAAGGGGTGCATTGAGTGTGTGTAAGGAATGCATTGTGTGTTATTGTGTGTAAGGGTTGCATTGCTTGTGTGTAATGCATTGCGTGTTTTTCTGTGTGTAAGGGGTGCATTGTGTGTGTGTGATGGATGTCAGTCTCTCCCCCTCCCTTGTCACTCTCATCTCCCCCCTCCCTTGTCACTCTCTTCTCCCCTGCTTGTCACTCTCTTCTCCCCTCCCCACTCTTTCACCCTCCCTCCCCCGTCAATTCCCCTCCCTGTCAATTTCTTTCTTTTATTTTTTGCCAATTGTCTATCCCTGCTTGGAGCTGCAGAGGTGGGTGCCTGCTACACCATAGGAACTGTTTTGGCTATCTTACTTTTGAGGAAGTATAATCAACTCTACTTTGGCCGTGTGCCCTTGATATTGGGACCAGTCAGGGGTGGAGGTAGATTGAGTCTTGTGGGGTGATTTCAGAGGCTTGATGTTGAGTACTTGTAAAATGGATGCCACATTTGGTGGTCTTGCTCAGTAGTGTCTCCGGTTTGAGAAATAGTGAGAGGATTTTTTTTTGTTTGTTTAAATTTCCACAAAAGTGTCAGTCCTTTATTAAAGGTCTGTGAAGCCTAATCAGATTTTAGGTGTTTCTAACACCATTTCCTGTATGTTTCTTATCATAGCTGGTTGTTCTTTGTCTTCTGTGTCTGTCTATAATTACATTCTCCTCTTTTACACAGATTCTGTGAATTTGGCATATCAGAAGGTCCAGAGGGTTGATTGCACCTCCCCTCGTCCTGTGCTTATCTTGGGACCCTTGGTTGATGCTGTTAAGGATATGTTGGTAAAAGAGTCTCCTGGAAAATTCTGCAGATGTCCTCTTGGTATGTTTGAGTTTTTCACTTGAGCATTTAAAATATTAAGATCTAGAACCATGACAATATGATATAAACCATGCCACACTTTGTAAAACTGAAATGGCGTAAGCTGCTACACAGTGAGGAGAAGACAAATCACTAAACACTGAATCATACGTTACAAAATGTAGGTCTACTATGATGTTCCACCATGATTTTTTTTTTTTTTAATTCTAAAAAAGTACAACTATATGCAGAAATTATTTGAATAATGAAATTCTTTATTTCTGCAATCTTTTGACTACTGTACCTTTATCCTAAAAGACAATCAATGTAGAGGCTAAATATCTCTGGTCACACAATATTTATTTTGCAGAGATAATGAAAGCATCACAACAGGCTATAGAACGTGGGGTGAAGGATTGTCTGTTCATAGACTACAAGCGGCGTAGTGGGCATTTTGATGTCACCACTGTAGCTTCGATAAAGGAGATAACCGAAAAGGTATTTATGAAACTATAATCCGTCCGTTTACGGTGATTGTTTTTTTTTTCTGGGCAAAAGCAGAGCTGTTTGTCGGAAGCAATTTTGAGTTATACTTAGACTAAATGTTCCGTATATGTACCTCACCAATAATGAGAGGTATTCTGTAGGCTTAAGCCTATATTCACCAGATAAGCCACGGCCTAAATAATGTGAAACATTTGCCTTTGGACTAGCACACTTATGATTTGGACCTAGGATAGGCTGCGTAATTCAACAAATCGTCCCTTTTGATATAAAATTATGAATGTTGTTTCACTTACTGTATCCTGTTATTTTATTATACAATTAATAAGATGTTCAGGGTTTAAACATAAATAAATTATTATTGTGTAGCTTTTTTGGTTTTCTTTTTGCTGATCGATAATGCGTACGTGCACATATCTCTCCAGCGAGTATGTTGTTTTTTCATATGAATGATACAATACCACAAGCAGTAATGTAACTCCCGAAATTTGTTTAATAGCTCCTAAGCATGCTCAGCCGAGTGATGGTGTGCGCTCCTGAAAATCTATTTCTTTAAGGATAAAAGACTTAGACCAAGGCCTTATGGACATCTTTGCCTTGTAACCATAAACTCCTTTCTGTTCTTCGTATTAGTCGACCGTTCGTTTAAAAAAATATATATTTAAATGTCGACCTATACGCCAGCATATATGGTAAATTGTAATGTAATTATACATTATTTGTGTTATATAAGGCAGGAGTGTATTATTTTTCTAGTTATTCAGCTATAACGTATGATAGAACGAAGATAATTCAACACATTTGTTATAGTACATTCTCTTTTCTAATGATATAGAATTTTATGATATCCAAAAAAAAAAAAGACTGAGCCATTAAACTTTAGAAATAAACATTTTCCAATGGGTTCCAAGAGGTTTCCACAATTTTAACCACTAGTGTACATTATATAATGAGCCGGAGGCAATATAAATTGAGGAGAAGGTTTTGTGTACTGACTGCACAGTTCTGGTAAAAGTAACTGCATGTAATTACCATTGGCCCTGTGTTTATTCCCTAGGACTGCCACTGTCTCCTGGACATAGCACCTCATGCTATTGAGCGACTGCACAGTGTCCATATCTATCCCATAGTACTGTTTATCCGGTACAAAAGCACTAAGCAGATAAAGTAAGTTTTCTACATTAATTTTCTATAAATCCAAAAATGGGAAAAAAAAAGTTGGCAACGAATTAAGTTTTTACATTTTAAAAAAAAAAAATTAAATAAAGGCATAAAAATACATTTTATTGTGACAACTTAACATTCGTTATTGTACTAACTGAGAACTTTTTAAAAAAAATCACACAAGTTATTCACAAAAGTGTGACGTATTGGAAATTTAAAGTGAATCTTAGATTTTAGGCCAAATTACCTGCAATGTAAATATAGCTGATTTGACCATTTTGTCCGAAAACGTGAAGTCAGTTTAAATTGTGAATGGTTAGAAATTCAAAGGGACATTAGTCACCAGAACAACTACAGCTTATTGAATTTGTTCTGGTGAGGAGAATCATTACCTTCAGGCTTGTTGCGGTAAACACTGTATTTTCAGAAAAAATGCAGTGTTTACATTACAGCCTAGTGATAACTTCACTGGCCACTCCTCAGATGGCTACTAGAACTGTTTCTTTGGGCAGTGCTGCAGACACTGAACTTTCCTCATAGAGATGCATTGATTCACTGCATTTCTATGAGGAGATGCTGATTGGAGAGGGCTATGTTTGGCTTGTGTTGGTTCTGCCCCTGATTTGCCTCCTTCACAGTCTCAGCCAATCCTATCGGGAAGCATTGTGATTAGCTCAGACCACTACTGCAGACTTAAATACAAGTAAGATTTTACTATATTTAGGGTGGCAAGAGGGGGCTGTGGGGGCCAGATTGTGATTTTAACACTATAGGGTCAGAAATATGTTTGTGTTTCTGACCCTATAGTGCTCCTTTAATGGATTGTGTCTCTTTGGATATTAAAATAACTCTCAAAACATCATAACCACTGAATATCTGGCACCCCTACCATCCCATTGTTATCAGTCAAACCATTTTTACCTGGAGTCTTCCAGATGCCACTATCTGCCTCCACTACTAACACTGGAGAGACAGAAGTCCATGGTTTGTAGAGCTTAGCTCAGGAGAAGTAATGTCTTACCAAGATCAAAAACGGTTTGTCTTCTAACGATGGGGGAGCGCCTAGGGCAGCCATAGGCAACCTTCAGTACTCCAGATGTTTTGGACCACACCTCCCATGATGCTTTACCAGCATTATGGGTGTAAGAGCATTATGGGGGATGTAGTCCACAACATCTGAAGTGCCGAAGGTTGCCTATCCCTGGCTTAGGGCATAAAATAATATATATATTTAAAATTAGCGTGATCTTGGAATGTCATGCAAGTTCTGCTATGTTCTCTACTATTTCAGTTGTTAGCTCCTCAGATAAATCTGCTCAACTGTCCTTCTGAAAGGTACTTTGATTTCCACTTATTGGGGCTATATCTAAAAACAAAAAGCCGCAGCTCTCCTCTGCAGCCTTTGCAAGCCTCCCCTCTTCTTCCCCAGCCCAGACTTTCTGTGACTGTCTCAATACAGCTAATTGAAAAGTATTTGCAAGGCAGATGCTGTGGGTAATTACCTTCCTCTTTGGTTAAGCTCTGCTAAACAACCAGGATTAACAGAACCAGTTGTTTGATTGCCAGCCTATGGCATGTAACAAGGTTAATTTATAGAAAGAAAAGTGCCAATTTCTATTTAAATCTACTTTTTTACACAATGAAGAAAGGGGAAAAAATAAACACTCTTCACACAGACTTCAGCAAATGAAAGTGCTTTAGGTGTTTAGAGTCCCTTTAAGTTTGCAATTTCACATATCTACCACAAGATGTCAGTATTTTATTATATTTGTAAGACATTGCACCAGATTTTAGAATACTTCTGGCACAGACATCATAAATAAGTAACCATATATTTATGAAACGGCTAATTAAATAACATACTAATGACCCAATGAATGCAGATAAACACACCAACAAATAGACTTTCTTTTTCTGATTTAGAAAATTTCCCATATGCCTTTAGATTTTTGTAAAAATGTATTTTGATGAGTACAGGTTACATATAAGAGTGTTTTCTTATTTGAAATGTATAATCCAAGCACCATAACCACTACAGCTCACTGCACTGGTTATGGTAACAAGAGTGCCCTTGAGCCCCCAGATTTGTAAGTAGTCAGAGCATTTTTGAATGGTTTGATTTCTTAACTGGGGTCTGCCTAGCTCTGCATCTAATTTTAACTACCGACGAAGAGCCTGACTCAACTTAGCAGGAACGGCAACTAGCTCTCCAGTGCAGGGCTCAGCTTATTGGCTGATCACTCTCAAAAACAGTTTGACTACTTACAAAGGGAGATGGATGGGGGATACTTCTGGCATCATAACTAATACAGCACTTTGTGGTGGTTATAGTGCTGGGAGAGTTTCTTTAAAGTCCGGCGTCTTTAAAATATGGTATCCTGTGGTATAAATGCAATAGCAGTCATTTATTTAGAAAACACTAAGCAAACACACATATATCTTTAAGAAGTAGACTAGGGAGCTATACAAGTACATACTTATTTATTTATCATAAATTACTGCCAAATCTTGTAGTAAATGCTAGAGGACATTGGTCTCTGATTGTACCAGCTTTCTGTAGTTGGCAGATATCATGTTAAATAGCTGTGTAACTAATTATGTGACTGTGCTATTTGCAATCTGACAGTTCTGCTTGTTCTAACAGACTGTCAGGGTTAAGATATTTCCACCCGATCCATGGTATGATGGCAGGGAAGGTGACAAGAGCCCTGCAAAGCACACCATGCAAGTGGCAGGTGTTTAACCTTTAAAGCCCACTTTGATTAAACATGTGATCCCTTACAAAGATGGTTCTCAAGGGGACAACATGCAGTTATCGGGTTGTAAAGTGTGCACATTCTCTGTATTTTGCCAACTTCATTTTGCAGGTTCAGTAATGGATATACAGTAAAAAAAATAAACAAAACCACACAGTAACATACATGCAGTCATAGACACATTAAGACATATATAGACACATACTAGCATACACAGGCACAAACTAACACATAACTGTATCACACATATATTTGTGCAGCACTTTGAGGGGGAGCTGTGATTGGGTAGTCCTGCAAAAATACTAAAGTAAATAATATAATATCCTTTTGCTGTCAGTAGTCAGATTAACTGTTTTTCTTTACATGTCACATTTTGTGTCCTCCTCCCCCATTCAGGGAACAAAAGGACCCAATTTTTCTAAGGGACAAAGTGACGCAGAAACATTCCAAAGAGCAGTTTGAAACCGCACAAAAGATTGAGCAGGAATACAGCAAATATTTCACAGGTATGTGAATATGGAATTGTTTGCAATGCTAATTAAAATGAACACTAAATAGCAACACCAGCACTATAGGGTCAGGAATACATGTATGTAACACCAGCACTATAGGGTCAGGAATACATGTATGTATTCCTGCCCTATAGTGCTGGTGTTGCTATTTAGATGACCAGCTGCAGTTGTCCCCATCAGGCTCCACCTCCATGACTGAGATCATCAATCGTTATGAACTCAGCAAATCCAGTGCTTTCCCCTAGGATTGGGTGGCTATTGATCATGCGTGGTAAAACGCTGCACTGCGCCAACCAGCATCTCCTCCTAGAGATGCATTGAATTGATGCTTCTCTGTGAAAGGAAAGTTCAGTGCCTCCATTCAGAGTGTGGCACAGACACAGGAGGCACCACTAGTGGCCGTCTGAGTGACTGCCACTAGAGGTATTGCTAAGTCTCTAAATGCCTGCAGGGACAGGCTATAGCCACCAGAACACATTCAGCTGTAATGGTTCTGGTGATTATAGTGTCCTTGTAATACTTTAATCTCACAGAAAAACACCAGGTGTATAAGTATGATGAAACAAGTACATGCTTGAAAATAGAGCTGAATTGGTGTAAAATACACAGTATTTTAATAAAACCAATAAAAAAAAAAGCCCAGGTAAACTAATCCCTATCCCAACACGCAGCTGGTGAAGTGGTCCGTACAGGCTTTTTGCAAGACGTGGCATTGCTGATGTGACTTTGTTGTGGTACATCCATCATCTTCCTGTATTCATTGCTATTTTCTTGTGTTCCAGCTGTGATCCAGGGAGGTGCCCTGTTTAATATTTGCACGCAGATTATTGCAGCTGTTGATCAAGAACAAAACAAAGCCCTATGGATTCCAGCAGGAGCTATGTGAGGGCACCAATCGCACGTCTCTCTGCCAACGGACAGCTGCGGTTCCTAGCTATAGAAATCCTCATTGCCTGAGAAAATAGTCACCAATAAGACAATCTATATCTCACAGTCGATGGATAAGCCACTGAATACATCATCCTGTCAATAGAAGCTCTGCAAAGTGTTCTATTCCAATTTGGTCAACATGAAGGAGAAACAGAAGGGACTTCCTCTAATTAATAATGGACCTATGGAAACTATCACCTCGTGTACATGATTGCCTGAAGACGTTTGCTAGGAGTAAAGTAAAAACAATTGAAGATGAAGACCTAACACATGATTGACATGATGTGATGGGTCCAGAGCACTACAGAAGATTATGGGTGGGCCAATGAAAACCTGTTTTGGTTAGGAACTTTGAGAAGCATGAGACATTCTCCTAGATTCATCTAACCTAACATTTAATTAAAGGTACTAGTTGTAACAGGTTTATAATGCAAAGAACTGCTCCTCTCTGATATTTCACCCTTACTTCAACACCAACCGGTTCACACAACATTAACCCCTTCACTGCTGGGGATGGCCAGCATTACGCCAATTCCATTTATAGACTTGAAGGAGGGACCATTGTTGCTGGCTAAATATTTTAATCTTAAAATGGTGGTCTTGCCCTAAAATTCTCATTGCACTTTTAAAGGAGCCCCCTTTATTTTGTGGTTCAAACTCCTACAGTACTAATGGATACCCATCTACCACGATTTGGGTAGAAGAGGAATACAAAATAAGGTATTTTATAGTCAACAATTAAAATAAGGCTTAATTCAGCCTGTATTCAATTGCACATTACAGGAGAGACTCCATGCTTAATTATACACTAATTCTAGAAATGTTTGCACACCCCGGCATGTAGAAATAACTCTGTGTACACCCAGCTGTGAAAGGGTTAAGATATTCTGTCATTTATATGAAAGCCTGACTTTTTTTTGTTTTGTTTTTTTAGCCTGTGTGTTTTTAATTAAATACAATAATACTTCATAGGATGCAAGTTCTGCTTCTTCACAGGAGGCTAACATGTTCAAATACATTGCAAAGTAAATGATACACTAAAGAGGTATCCTTCACTTTTATTTTAGTTTTTTTCTGAAAATGGACCAGTAAATAGATCTAGGGATTTATTCACTAATCGGTGAGTAGTCTTCTTGCAAAACATAGTTCAAAATAGAATGGCCCAATTAAACAAAAAAAAGTTCAGATCTTCTGATTTTGACTTTTTTTTGTTTTTCCATCTATTTTATTATATTCCAAATTTTGCAAGAAAGATGTTGAACATCTCAGTGCATAGTGAATAAGCCCATTACAATAGGGTACAACAGAAATTCAGTTGCTGAATACATTCAATTCCCTGGACTTTAATATTTGTAGCATCATATGTAGTGACCAGTGCCTGGAAGAATGGTAATCTTTATTTTTATATAATTATTATGTTTAATTGATAAACTAAGTTAATAGTCCCAAACCACTTAATGCAAATGGAGGTGTCCGCAATTTATCAACCCAAACAATACAATTTTTTTTCTCATAACAGAACTATGGAATCTCTAATAAAAGGGAATCTGTAATTGAAAAGGAAGTGTTTTTTTTTTATATATATTTGTGTTGAGCAGCTTCTGTATTCATTTCCGAGTTGTTGTTTTTTGCCTAAATAGAATTACTTTAATTAACAAATGAAGAGTATCTGCTTCTCCTCATTCATGCAATCAAACTTGGTTTACAGACACTGAGCTGCATTCAGTTACCAATTTTACGTAATTTAATTGAGTAGGTGAGGGGAATAGTGACATGAGTCCCAAGATGTTTTTCCACCGGTCGCATTACTATATACGAGTAACTGTTTTATTGCACAACTCACATGATTCCTTATTGCCATTTCTGCTATGTTCCATGTCAGCCTTGTGCTCGTGGAAAATCTGTTCACTTGCCTTAGCTGTAAAAGCAGTTCACATTAACCTAAGCATTGGGGATATTAAGTGGCCCAATGAACACAGAATGTAGTTTTAATAATAATAATAATAATAATAATAACAATTTTACATTTCCATAGTAATTCTTTGCTTGGATATGTGGATGAATTATGCTATCCAAGCATACAAGGCTGAATGTAGACCAAACAGCAACCCAGGTCAAGAGACAGTATTTCATTTTGTGTGACCGAGGCTCGCTGGTTATCTGAGTAAACCACTACTGTCTAAAGCAGACTTCTCTAACTCTGCCCCCCCCCAAACTACCACTCCCATGATTTCCTGAGATGTACTGATTGCATTCAAATAATTCTGGGAGTTTTAGGCTGCTAACATCTGATTTTGAGTAATGGTGGCAAAGAAAACATATATCCCGTTCAGGCTGACCATCTGGGTGCCTACGGACATACTTAATTTCAACAAAATTAAAAAAAGGTTCACTTTATTTCAGATACATGTTTGCTTTTTTACAAGGAAAACTCTCCGTAAAACTCATGATTAAACTTGCAAATAATATAATCTATAGCAGAATTGGAAATTAAAAACAGGACAAGGTAATATATCAACAGGGCTGTCTGTGAATCTACAACATGTTGACAAGTCATTGAATGACCTCTGTATTCACTTGAAAGAACAGCCGGGCTTGTTCCTTGCTATGGTTTATTTACCAGACTCCAAATGGTAGTGAATTAAAAAGCAATAGGGTAACTGAGTACACTTTTTCCATTTTATCCTCTTTTTTTTTTTTAGATTTTAATTTACTAGCACTCGGCATTTACTGAATAAAGCCTTTCTGTGTATAAATAAATAAGCAGGGAAAAGAATAATAATAAGAAAGAGCAGAAGTGAATTATTTTTCTATTATATATAGATTTTGTGCAGCAATAATCAGAAATGTATGCACTTCGAAAAAATTGTCAACACCTTTTTGTTACCTGCTGCTATGATAAATTGTGAATGGGTTAGACAGAGCTGGCCATCTGGGTAATATAGGATTTGCTAACACCCACGTTTGAGTGCACTAAAATTAATATAGTTCAGGTATATACCCAAAAACCTACAGTCCAAATCTATCAAGCATAATGAGAGCATAATGCAAACTGTGTATGTGTTCCTCAAAATTGCTCTGCATAGGGGCGCATGCCACTAGATTGATGAGCTAAGTAGACCACTCATTCAGATTTGCTAACTAACGTAAGAACTAAAGTTGGGAATTCAAATTTAAAGCTGATGTGGAAAAATTCTCCATCTAAACTATACTTCCAGATTGGTTACTTTGGTCTAAATTTGAAATTCATTGACAATTCTCACTTTAGTTAATAACCCTGATTGACAATAGATTTAACATTGGGCATATTCTTCCTTCCCTAAAATATTTTTAATAAAATCACTTTTACACACTCTCTAGTTTAAACCAAATCTCAATGTTTGACTTGGGTCACACAACTTGGGATTTGATGAATATAGTCCCTTGCTTGCATTTTAACAAGAAAGACTAGAGATAGTGGAGGGCTTGTACACACTATGTCAATCTGCACATAGTCTATCAGGTTATATGCAGTGTCTCAGATCGGAATCATTACACATTAGTAACTATAACGTATTCAGAATGGTTTTCTTTAAAAAGGGATTATTTTGCACTACTCCCAACAAACTATATTTGGCCTGTCATTTTACCCAACTGTGATATAGCTCATCTCTTGTCTTAGTGCAATGTACATTGAAAATTGTAGTCAATTTGGAAAATCATTTACATGAAATAGCAATAATATATGTTTGATTCTTTTTAGACCCTACAGTGGGATCGAAGTTCTCTATTTACGGTACAAACCTGTGAGTGTTAAAGTAGCAGAAGTTGCCTTTTACTAAAAATGTACAAAAACATAAAAATTAAATCCTAGAGTGGACATAATTAATAAAGACCAATTTTCATAACAAAAATATATTGCTTGAGTGTTTTTCTTGTTTTACATTTGTGTAAGTTGTTGAAAAGACAAACATGGTGTTTTAAAGGCTAAATTGTTTTGCTGTTGTTTATCTGTAAAGGTACTTAAGACTAATAAATAATAGAGGCATATCGGCTACAGAGATGAAAGAATGTAAATAGATTATGAAAATTGTTAGGTGACACAAGTATATATATATTAGGAGAGATAAATGAAAATCATTATACAGAGAGGTAGCTAATGTTACTTCCGAATTAGTTTGCGGGTCAGAAAAGCCATTAAAAGAACACTCTGGGCACCATAACAACTTGATCAGAATGAAGTTATGGTGTGAGGAGGTCCTCGCCTGCCAGCTTACCTCAAGGAGTTAAACCATTAACAAACAGTTGAACCCTAAAGTGTTTTATCTGCCCACGAACATACACTACATCATAGGCTTAAATCAGGAAGCCTCTTACTAAGAGCCGCTGATAAGCGGGGGCTTCAACTGACACTCAGCTTATCTGTAGCTCCCCATTTACAAAATGGCTGTCCGAAGGGGGGCGTGACCAGGACTCACATGTAGACTGTCTCACGGCTCGAGAGTTCTGCCGATAACGGCTTAAAAAAAAAACCCAGCATGAATCCAAACAACAGACGAGAGAAACTATCACTTACCACCCCACTTCGCTCTCCTGGGGAAATGGCAAGCAAATCGGCAAGGAAAACGAAAAACAAGACCCCCTTGATGCAGATCTCGGCCCTGTCCTCGCCGAGCAAGTGCACCGAAGATGGCGCCGGGGAAGGACACTCTCCTATCTCTGAATCAGACCGCAGCGAGTCAAGTAGGAGTGATCTGACCTCGATCTCACTGACCACAGCGGTCCCAGCTGTGGACAACACCCTCCACAAGCTGCTGGATGACCTAAAGTCCTTCATCAGGTCAGACTTCCAAAAATTGGCAGCTGAAATTAGGTGGGAAGTGCAAGCTATAGCACACTTAGAAGACAAAACTGAGGAGATAATTGTGAAGAAACCCCCCTGTTCCCTATGTGATTTACGGTTTGCATTCCCTTTTTATCCTCTATTTGCTGCCTATTGCATTCGGTAGATGAAACTACCAAACAAGGATCACCCTCTGGCTCATTAAACATCAAAGGTTTAGGTGAAATTGCTACCTCTCTCTGTGCGGCCAGCGTTCGTTAGTCGAACGCCACGTGGCAGAGAAAACCGCGGCCATCTTTGTTCATGCGGACAAAGGCAGCGGGACCTGGTCGTCGAGTGCATGGAACTGTTTTACGGACACTCTACTTCCCAAACACCGGTCCCAAACAGACGAACGCTGGAACTCTATTTAACGAATAGCTAGAAGAGCGCTATTCGGTACTTTGGTGCATTCGACAGAGGGGCACGAACGCTGATAGGAGCCAGAGGGATCCATTCGGTATTTTTATGTTTTTCGAAAGTGACTGGCAAAACCCACCAAATTCGTGGAACTGTTTTGGGCATGCAGCCCAGGGTGAGCCGGTCACCCAAGACTTCCATAAAATTTGCGAACCCCTGAACCAACCTGGGCGAAATTCGAATATGTTGGTTACCCAGATCAGGGCTATCAGGGGACACATAATTTATGGGGATACCCCCAGTATAAAGGGGTGTTCTGAAAGTTGGGGAAAAAGTGATTTTTCAGCCCGGAGATAATTAAGTTACTATTTTATCATACTAAATTATCTCCTGGGCTAGGGGAGGGAATTGTAGGTGTGTGTTAACATTTTACTGTTTGTGATTGGTTATTGTTTGTCCCTCCCTGAGGGCTGTCCCCTTGCATGGAGACTTGCATAAAAACTGTGTGCACCCATTAAAGGACAGTTCATTTTGTACCCTTCTTCTTGACTCCGGCTGATGTTTGGGGATTCGTGTGTTTCACTGAGGGAATTATCTGGTGAGACTATTGGAATTGCTATAGGATTCGTCTACCCTAACTACCGAACGGAGGGCTATAATCACTAAGGCTCTGGCGGTTCGGGGGGAAACTACAGAATGAGGTTAAATATACTTGGTTTCCTTACAATAATAGAGGCACATAACACACTAGCTGATGCCTATACCGACTTCTCCACACAATTACAAATGCTACATACAAAAGTCACAGACCTGGAGGATAGGGCCCGCAGGAACAACATCCACCTGTGTGGCATATCTGAGGAGATCAAAGCACAAGATTTAAAGGCATACATATGCCACTTATTTCAAACCTTGCTACCTGATGCCTCGGCCCAGGAATTGGAGCTGGATAGGGTCCATAGGCTGCTAAAACCCAGAAATGTCCCTGCTGCACTACCACGGGACCCCATTGTCCGGGTTCATTTCTACGCTACTAAAGAGCGATTGATGAAGGCCGCCAGAGACCCGGCAAAGATGACTGGCAAGTATGCAGGCCTACTTACAAGTGGGGATTTCCCACCCGACATCATACCCAAAAATGGCTCCGACAGGGTTGTCTCATCACCTGAGGAGGGGCACAAACTGCTGGGGCAGTGGAACATACCGCTATAGGCATATTCATCGCCCACCAAAGGCTTGGAGCCGGCAGCAACCCACATCACAGGGAACAGGCAGGGAGTTGTGGCAGCCAAGTGAATCAACGCTACAGGACGCCAGGACACCATCCCTGCATGCGCTGCGGAATCGCAAGCTGTCCACGGACTGGGTGCAGTATTACCTCCCTACATGCAAATGCGTAACTCTTTTATTAGTTTTCTACTTATCCATCACACCTATACTCTCCTTATACTTAGAACCAAAAAACCCAAATATATTCAAATCGAAACAAAACAAACTGAATCTTAAAAAAAAAAAAAAATACACAAAAACTTTTTTTTGAAAATGATTAGAATGTTACTATCTCACCGACCCTCATCAAGACCATTGTCGGTGGGGCTCGAGATTGAGGCCTTAGCTCTCAATACTTTCTCTTATATTAAATTACTCACACTCCCACCAGACTCGCCACAGAGCTATTGCAGTATGACGCTTTTGCACTGTAATTGTTCCCCTTCTCCTGTGTTCTTACACGGACGCCTCTCTGTGGAGGATGTCTGGAGTCTGGGGAGACTTGTATATAGTTTGAATTACAGTCTTTCTTTTTACTCACTGTCAAGATATCTAAATGCTGGGGTACAATGTTAGTGTATATGACTAAAGAAATGAGTAGATGGTTACAATATCTTGCTTTTAAGCCTTTCAGGCCCCTAGTCACAGCACACAGGATTTTTCTACACAATGGTGTTTAATGTCCTCTTGCTCAACGCAAAAGGGCTGAACTCCCAACACAAAAGATGCCTAGCTCTACAAGAGGTGAAAAAGGCAAAAGTGCACAGTGTTTTACCAGGAAACCCATTTTAAATGGGGACACCGTCCCAGGTTTAACTCCCCACAGTGCCCGGCCGATTTCCATGGTTGTTATGCAACAAAGAAAAGAGGTGTCTCAATCCTCATTAGTAAAGAAGTAGCTTTTACCTTAGTGGCAAAGCATGCAGATAAACATGGACGGGACTTGATAGTACAATGCAATATCAATAACTCGCAATACACGTTAGTTAATATATAGGGTCCACATACTGACCAGCCAGCCTTTTTAGAAAGTGTATTACAAAAGATAGATAAATTGAGATTAGGGGAGGTGATCATAGGAGGAGACACAGATTTTATTCTAGACTATCAGATGGATGTTACATCCTCGGAGGAGGTGGCCCACACCACGGGCCTTCACAACGCGAAAATTGGACCAGATCCTACTGACACCCAGCTACATAGATCCGTGGAGGATGAAACCCCATGGAGAGGATTACACATTCCACTCTCTAGTCCACAATTCTTACTCCCGGATAGACAGATAACTTATCCATAGCTCGATGGTACTGAGGGTGCGGGTGACCAAGGTGGGCTTCATTACGTGATCTGACCACGTACCAGTAATGATACAGTTAGGAGAACAGTTCCCCACTAAAGGTAGAGGTTCTTGGTGCATGAACGAGCACTTGCTCACCAATCCATGCATACTTGCAGATATTCGTGAACTGAACTTGTACTTTGACACCAATAAGTTGTCAGGCACTAAGCTGGAATCCCTGTGGTTAGCACACAAAGCCTACATACGAGGGATCTTAATTAAACACGCTAGCTATGCGAAAGCACAGAGACTTTAATTAAAAATACTTAGACCTTACTAATAAGCTGACAAATCTCCTCTCTTAACAAAACAGCTCCCTCACCTCAAGAAGCACTAGAATTAAATGAAACCTACAACGCCAGCTCTCGGAATTAGAATTAGCCAAAACCAACTTTCTGCTTCGCAGATTTAAGCAGCGCTACTTTGAATATGGCAACAGGGCCGGAACTCTTCTAGCCTCTCATTTGAAAAAGAGGGCCCTGGCTACGAAGATCGAGTTCATACACATGGCACAGGGCGACAAAATTCTTTCCAAAGGCAATAAGACTCTCACTTAACGGAGGTATTCAATAACTGCTTCCAAAAAGGTTCCTTCCCCAAGGAGATGCTCCTAGCCCATATAGTTACCTTACCTAAACCGGGTTAAAAACCAACCATGTGTGCAAATTTTAGACCGACTGTTCAAAAGATCTCACTTTTGAACACGGACATGAAACTATATGCCAAAGTCATTGCAGACAGACTCAGCTCGCTCCTGCCAAAACTCATCCACCAAACAGTCCGGCTTTATTAAGGGGAGACAGGGTTCAGACAACTCCAGACATCTCTCAAATGTACTCCATCATATCCATGTGGAGTCGAGCAAAGGTCTTCTCTTAGCGCTGGACGTGGAGAAGGCCTTTGACAGACTAAATTGGTCATACATGTCAGAGGTGATGAGGAGATTTGGGTTCCCTCCAGCATTCATTACTGCAATAATGGCACTCTGTACCTTCCCGACAGCTAGCGTCTCCAACGCAGGTTTTATTTCGCCTCCATTTGATATAACCAATGGAACCAGGCAGGGGTGCCCCGTGTCCCCCCTCTTCATATTGTGCATTGAGCCTCTGGCCCAGCACATCCGTGACTCCAGACATAAAAGGCATCTCAATAGGAGAACAGACCCACAAACTATCACTATTCACTGATGATATCATTTTAATGCTATCTAGCCCCGAAACATCCCTTCCCAAACTACTGGAACTGTTAAGCAGTCTCCTATTATAAACTTAACACTCACAAAACACAAGCACTACCGATCAACATACCCCATCACACGCAGGAGACCCTCTTGAGACTCTTTCAGTTTGACTGGAGGGAAGAATACGTAGTTTATCTGGGAGTGAGAATAACTAAATCCATAGCAACACTAATGAAACACAACCATTTACAAATGCGGACCGCACAGGAATTAGACAAATGGAGGGAGGTACGAATCTCCTGGTCGGGCTGAATAAATGCCCTCAAGATGATGTCCTTGCCCAAATTGTTATATATTTTTAGGATGCTTCCTATCCAGATACCCTATGGATTGTTGAGATGGGTGAATATGGAGAGGCAGCAAATGCCAGGGGATACACTGCTGTCGCACATGTGGACTCCTCCACTCCTGAGGCAAAAGACGCCCCCCCAACCCCCATACCCAACCACCACAGCAGCATCTATAGCTGCTTGGAACACATTTCACAACATGAGACACACACCCACCAAGTACCACAGACTGGCACCATTGGCTGCACTGAGGGCGGTCTCCCAGTGGACACCTATACGCCAATGGGAGAATCGGACTAAAACGGATATCCCAACTGATATCGGGGGGTACACTGACCCTTTCCTGACACTGCAGGAAACTTACCATTTACCATCAAAATTGACCTTTTTATACCTTCAACTTAAAGGACCACTATAGTGCCAGGAAAACATACTCGTTTTCCTGGCACTATAGTGCCCTGAGGGTGCCCCCACCCTCAGGGACCCCCTCCCGCCCTGCTCTGGAAAGGGGAAAAGGGGTTAAACTTACCTTTTTCCAGCGCTGGGCGGGGAGCTCTCTCCGATCCTCCTCTCCTGGGCTGAATGCGCACGCGCGGCAAGAGCTGCGCGCATTCAGCCGGTCCATAGGATTCATTTAAATGCTTTCCTATGGACGCTTTCGTGCTCTCACTGTGAAAATCACAGTGAGAAGCACGCAAGCGCCTCTAGTGGCTGTCAATGAGACAGCCACTAGAGGATTAGGGGAAGGCTTAACCCATTAATAAACATAGCAGTTTCTCTGAAACTGCTATGTTTATGAAAAAATGGGTTAACCCTAGCTGGACCTGGCACCCAGACCACTTCATTAAGCTGAAGTGGTCTGGGTGCCTAGAGTGGTCCTTTAAGAGTTTACTACTAGAACATGTAGGCTATGCAGCGAATGACGCCGCCCCTGCCTACAATTCTTATTAGCCTCGTGCTGGACAACACAGTTGAACCCTAAACTCCTCTCTGGTTGCTACAGAGTCCTTATGGCCCCTAGGTCCTAGACCCCCTTGGCCCTTATTTCACAATGGGAAAAAGAAACAGGGAAGGTAGTCCCACAGGAGAGGTGGATCACAAGATTAAATTTGTTGCGGGGCATTACTAGATGCTACTCACATATAGAAGCTCATCGTAAGCTCCTATATCGTTGGTATCTCACACCGGATACACTCACATATACAAAACAACAACGGCAACATGCTGGAGATGTGGTTTAGAAAAGGGCACCATGTTACATGTTTGGTGGGACTGTATGGTAATTCAACCACTGTGGGGCACAGTGGAAAAACTCTAAAGGTTCCATTAGAACGTGAGGTATATCTCTGGCTAGAGTTCCCACCTGGCATGACGTTCCATGAAAGGGCCTCGGTGGCACACATCGCCCTTACGGGTAGAGCGCTTATAGCTCTTAATTGGAAATCTGGCCTATGTCCTACAGAAACAATGTTGATAGATAAGATAAAACTTAACTACGTATATGAGCGTATGGCTATCCTCTCACTAAGCGCTAATTCTAAAACAAGACAAACCTGGGAACCATGGGAGGCCCTGTATCCTTCACCCCCCGGGACAGGTGAGATGGAGGAAACAAAAAAAAAAAACAAACAAAAAAAAGAATTGAAAGCCTTAACCTAAATCCTTGGGTACGCAGGGTGCCAATGCTCGTTTCTTTGACTCGGGTCCACGACTGCACTACTACACACAACATCAATATCTTTGACAGGTCATTACCAGCATTCTCTTGTTTGGATCTCTGAATGTTAATGTTTGTTTATTATTCTTTCTACTTGATTTTTGTTTGATTGTATTTACCACGAACCAGTATCAACTGTGTTCATCTGCCAAAATACCACTCATGCTACTTGATATATATCACATGCCCTTCTAGCCATCTACCCCCTCCCTTTCCCCACAGAGGAGAGCACAAGGAATGCCTCACACCTAACTTACACAGAAGGGGGAGAGTGTATCCCCCACCCTAACCTTTACCGCATAAATCTATAAAGTAATGTGTAGAGGTTTGCCTGTAATTATTCCACACTACTGCAACAGGGGAAAACTGTATGACTAGATGTTTAGCCTTGCACCTAAATTTGTAACGTTCGACCTTGTATATTGAAGGATGTAGCAATGTTGATGTGAAGTATTGCAGATGTACTAACTGAATGTAAAACAATAAACTTCAATTATTAAAAAAAAAAAAAAATGGCTGTCCGAGATGTCTTAATTCAACCCTCAGACTGTGGTGGATGTTCCTTGGCATAGTGATCGGGAGCGGTATTCAAAACTCTGGGTTTAATATGTTCGGTAACCGTTTAATCCCTTGAGGTACTCCAGCAAGTTATGGTGCCTGTAGTGTGCCTTTTAAAGATACATCCACATAATACTACTGGGTCTAAACTCCTAATGACTCCTAATTTCATAAGAGTACTGCTATCATAGAGAAAGACAGACAAGACTAATGGCAGAGGTGTAAGTGTGGTTTTAAGAAGACAGAATATCAGTTGACGCACTATGTTTAATATCTAGTGATGTTTTGTACAGAGACTAACTGAAGTAGGTATACTATTGGCCAAGCATCACCTATGATGTACAATATTAACCCCTTAAGGACCAAACTTCTGGAATAAAAGGGAATCATGACATGTCACACATGTCATGTGTCCTTATGTGGTGGAATTTCGGTGAATGTAAATTTACTAGGCCAAGATTTCCATGTGGCATATGGGTATGTTGTGTCAGTTAGTTAGCTACACGTAGCTAGGATACTGTCATCAATGTACTGAGCATGTGCAGGAATGCAGGAACTGAAATTGCACTTATTTCCTTTGTCTTGGATGGGCCATGTGGTTTGACTAGATGTACAAGTCTATATTCTGCTCATTGATTGGTTAAAGGTATATGTGGGTGTAGCTATTAATGGGAGGAGTTATAGTGCTATATAAGGAATGTACACCATGTGGTGGTCTCTCAGATCTTTTGGAACAGGAGTTCATCTGAGACCCGATCGGTAATGTGAATAAAGGCCTCATACTTCCTGAATACCTGTGTCCATCTCTCAGCGTTTGGCTTCTGCATGCTTACACGGTTACATTTCTGGTGCATTGGCAGCGGGAACCTCATCGCATGGAAGCTGGCGCAGAGATTTGAGACGGTAAACTTTTACCAAATCCTCTACGCAGCACCCCTGGACTTCTACTGCGTGGACCTCCTTTCGTCTCTGCGCCACTGGCCTTTTGTCCAGGAGATCATCGACTTCTGCGCAGTGAGTACCGGGGTGTTCCGTCGATGAGTGTGAACCCAGGTCCAGGAATTAACAGGTAAGACTGATACCATTAGAGCGGTAGACCCACAAGGGGTTTTATATTTGGAACCGGTTATTGGAATTGGCCCCTTCCCTCTGGAAGGAAGAAGCGAAGGCACAACGCTTATCTGTACATTAGACGCTCTGTAGTCAGCCCATCTAATATAGGTGGTATTGTCAGACTGAGTTCTGGTGTAAATAGCTTATGTCGGACACCGATGTCCTGCCTTGACTAGCATGCTAGGTGTAAATTTTGGTTGCTAGGCAAGGGGAGATCGGCGAAACTAAGCAGACTCTGTTGTATATTATAGTTTGCTAGATTTCACCCTATCTTAACTAAGTGTGCTCTGTTGTAAATCCAGCCACTAGATTATTGATAGTGTAATAGACTAAAAGGGTATTGGTGTAAATTCTGCCCTCTAGTTTGCTATACGTGGTGTCTGGGCAGCGAAGAACTTATCGAATCTCTGGTGTACAAATAGATCGAAAGCTCTTGAGGTGCTGGCCAGTTAGAATAGTTGGGATTATTGTAAATGTTGTTAAATATATTGTAGTTGATGAATTGGTTAACTTGTATGTCCTACTAGAAAGTTAGAGCTCTGCCGTCTAGTGGGAGTGTAAATTGTGTGTATAACTGTAAAATAGCGCACAGTACCATAACTACTGACATGTACCATAACTACTAACATTGTGTATTGTATATAACTACTAAAATACTGTTGGTTTAGGTTATACGTGTAACACCATAACTGTTACTAATTGACCTGTGATTTTAAAAAACTGTACCATAACTACTTCATAAAACTATAACCACTTTATAATACCATAACCACTGTATAATACCATAACTACTTCATAATACCATAACCACTTTATAATACCATAACTACTTTATAATACCATAACCACTGATATTACATTAACGATACTAAAATTACTGTTTGACATTGTATGTCTAACACCTTAACTATTACTAACTGACCTTGTAACTTTAAAACCATAATTATCTAACTGTATAATAATTACTAACCGTACCATAACCACTGACTGTAGAGACGAAATTGTTGAAGTGTTATGTGATCGGTTAGTTTATGTGGATTAATAGCGTGGATAGTTGTATGGTTTGAATAATAGTTACATTGATAAGTGCATAGTCTTTGGTGGGTTTTTGATTTAATTTCGTGTGTGCGTGACGTCGTGATATTGTTGAGCATGTGAGGATCCTGTGTGTGCGTGTATGTGTGTGTTTGGGCCTAGTAACTGTGCAATGTGGTGCTGGTGATAAGGAGATTGGCGTGACTGTTGAAACTGTGTGTATATTTGTACAGCTTTTGAATCAGACGTTTTGTTGAAATAATCTTCTGATTCACAAGGCTGTTGGTCCTTTGTCTTGTATGTTTAAAAAAAAAAAAAAAACCTGTGTAGTAGGGAGTGGCTTGTCCTGGTGGCCGCATGGCCTCCATGTAGCAGTCTTGAATTAAATTTAGTGCAGGGTGTACATGTGGCTGTAACTAGTAGGCCGGAATTCTACCTGCACCATATAACTGTGTGCTATCCTTTTCTCAGTATTGAACCTGCTTGTCTGATCATAAAACTCAACCCAGAGGCTCCTACTTAACCTAATATCACATGACATGTTCTTATTTACTTCCGCGTATATATATATATATACACATTGATTTTTTATATTTTCCACATTTTTATTGAATTGTGTCCACTCCCATGACGCTGGTGATGTCATTTTGGCGGGAATTTAAATTTATCTGTGCAATTTTATGTTTTCTTATATAAGTGCTATATGTTAGGTCTGTTTTTCTCTATTTATAAGTTTCTACTTGATGAAGCCTAATGTGGCGAAACGCGTATAGGAACTTTTTATATAATCTAAGTGTTAATAAAGGAATATTTGGCTATTATACATTTGGTTTCCACATTCCTCTTTCCACCTTAGTATTATATTACCTTCTTTTAGTATAATTTTATTATTTTACTATTTGCAAGTTTATTTTATTCAGACCTGACTATTACTACCTTTTTGTCCATATTGGAATACCAAGAATCCTAAAGTGGGGATTATACCACCCATACGCCATCCACCGAGCAGTACGTCTGCTCTATATACCGTGAGTATATTTTATTCTGTTTTTACATTTTATCAACTATACAGTGAGCACTATATTTTATTCTTTTACCTCGAGCTGGACTACTCCACCAAAGTACTCTGCTAAAGAACAAAAGAGGAGCACCGTATATCCTTGAGTGGGGGTTATTCCACTACGTGCCATTTACACCAGAGCTGGATTTAAGCTCTGAATATTGTGAGTAGTTCTACTATTCTATATACAATATTATTTACCGTTCATACTATACCATTGGAGTTTCCCTTGTCTTCTGTTTTCTTCACATATCCATTTTGAAGCTGCGGATATACATCTGGGACATCACATACCATTTTATGTAGCACTAGGACTACCTCCTGCATATGTGGATTATTTATATTCGGAATTTCTAGGTATCGCTGCTTGGACTCTCTGATATATATTTTTATACATTCATTCTACTTGTCTTAGGCACACCCTTATTTGTGCTTTTCTCTCCATTGTATTCCAAGGGGCTTAGAGGGGATTCCCCTTTTCCATAGGTGTGCTGCCTTGCTGTCATATTCTCTGTTTTCCTATCAGCGCTGAACCTCCTTCCTGATCGCGATTAAGTTTCTATATATTGACTGTTGGAAACTGATTGTTGAAAAACTGCCTTGGTGAATTAAACTGTGTCATATGAGAAACAATGGAGCCATATGGTGGTCAGAACTAAGGACTTAATTACAAACTGCTTTGGACATCCCCTCCCCCCCTTGCATCTGATTACCAACCCCCTATTCATCCTCCAGAGCCAGAGTAGCCCTTCCCCCACTCTTCCTCCCAAGCTAAAAACTGGTATAGCTGGTATTTGCACTCCCCCTACTCTATTGTCCCCGCCTACCCACATACCTATCTGTTCTTTTGTTTCAAACTCTTGTATTTCTGTACTACCCCTCTCCCCCTAATCAATGGTGTAAGATGGTATATTATCTTTTTTTAGTTACTGGATGGGCCCCTCCCAGCTTTGTCCAAAATATCCCCTTTACTAAAATACAAATTGAGATGTTTAATTTACCTTAGAACTAAAGCTTTAATCAAGCCTAGATATTTGGGTGGACAGTGATTAAAATAAGTAATAACAAAATAGGGACATAATTAATTAAAGTCTATTTGCTTCATTAGACTTTAGGGAGGCACTCTAGGGCCACCTACTGGCCATCTTCGGGAGTTACATTGATAATACATTGTTTATAACAGACAGGAGTAGGACTGCTTACCCTATTTTTTTTTTTTTCAATTTGACAATTTTTATTGTACAGTACATGCCAACGTATTGTTACATAGTGCACCGGAATTATTTCAAAACAGTTGTGGTGACAGGGAGGGTGATGTATGCGTATACTTATCGTGCGCAGCTTTCTTTGCTGGGTATCACTCAACGCCTGTGTGGATACCCATATCTGTGGTATCTCAGCGGGCTACCAGTTCTGTTCATAACCCTAGTGCCTTGACTTAACCCAATACCTGACCCTCCACTGTGTTTGTGCTGTGCCTTTCGCTGTTAGGGTGCCTAAATCGACTTCGGAGGCATATAGTGTACTTTTGAACATAAGAGGGGGTGTACGAAGGGGAGGGGGGGAGACGGGGGGGATTGGGGGGGGAGCCAATGCTGTGTGGGCCTATGTTTGGCCCCGGACGTTGTCCGTCGTGGAGGTAGCTAGATATTCTGTCCATCTATTATGGGCGTGGTGTAATTGTTTTTTCATACCAAATTGGTGTGCGTATATCATTTCGTATTTCCAGTTGAGTTCCACTTGTTTCAACAAAGAGTTTCGGTTGGGGGGTGTTGTGGACTTCCATAATCTAGCTATGCACATTGCTGCTGAGATCAAGATGTGGTATGCAATTGCCCACTTTTCTTGAGTGATCATGTCGGGTGGGATAAATAGGATGCATAGCTCTAGTGTTAGTGATATTTGTGATTGGATTGCTTCAGCTAACGTGGCTTGGGTCTCTTCCCAGAATGATTGTAATGCTTGGCATGACCACCATATGTGAGACATATTGCCTTTGGCTTGTCCACATCTCCAGCACTTATTAGAGGAGTTTGGCCATATCTGGTTAATCTTGGTGGGCACGAGGTACCATCTATATAACAGTTTGCGTTGTAACTCAAGGTGATTGGCACATGAGGTAATGCCTTTATGTGAAGAGTAAGCCTTGGCCCAATGTTCCTGAGGAATAGTTTTCCCTAATTCCTTGTGCCATGCCTGTATGTGCGTGTCGGTGAGTTCGATTGGTTGTTGGAGGAGGGTGTTATAATTCAGAGAGAGTAGCCTTTTGAGGGGCTTTGTGGTAACGCATGACTGTTCAAATTCGGTCATGCGCTGTGGTAGTGGAACCCCTGCCCTAGTGGGTGCATTGTTGGATAAGTATGATTTTATTTGCAGGTACGCAAAGGTTAGTTTGTGTGGGAGGTTGAATTCCTGCTGTAGGTCCGAGAAGGGTTTAAGACCCTTTTCGTTGTATAGTTGGACAACGGTTTCAATGCCTCCTTGTGTCCATGGGTGGGTGTTTAGTGTCGGTATTGCCACTCCTAGGGCGGTTAGGGGGGTTGCTAGTGCCGTTGGGTGGTAGAGTACCATTTTGTGTTTGGATATATCCCATTGTTGTAATATGTGTTGGGTCGTTGGTAGGAGATGTGTGGTGTCTTTCCTATGGCTTTTAGGGGTCCAAAAGATAGAGTGTAATGTCGGTTGTTGGGCCCAATAGTTTTCTATCTGTAGCCATTGGGGTGACTCTTGCCTTTGGCGTAGGTGCGGTATCACTGATAGTGCTGCCGCTTTGTAGTATGATCCCAAGTCCGGGAGGCCTAGTCCTCCGTGGGTTATTGGTTTTTGCAATACTTTAGTTGCTACTCTAGGTGTCTTATGTTGCCATATGAAGCTTATGAGTAGTTTCGTTAGAGTTTTAAGGAAGTTCCCCGGTAATTGTATTTGTAGCGATCTATATAAGTATTGCAGTTTTGGCAATAGGGACATTTTTATTGCCGCTATGCGTCCGACCCACGATAGATATTTCCCTTCCCAGGAGTCTAGGGTGTTTTTGAAGGTTGTTAACAGGGGTTGGTAGTTTAGTTGAAACAAGGAAGTGGGGTTCTTAGCCATTTTGACTCCCAGAAACGTGAGGTAGTCGTTTCTCCAGTCCAGTGGGAATGATTTTTTGAGGGTGTCCAGTTGGGTGCTATTTATATTGAGGCTTAGGGCTTGTGTTTTGGTAACATTAAGTTTGTAGTGTGAGAGCTGTCCGTACTCCGTAATGAGGTGCATAAGGTTGGGTAGGGAAATTAATGGTTGTGTGAGGGTTAGGAATATATCGTCTGCAAAGATACTTAATTTGTATTCCTGTTGATTGAGTGGTATCCCATGTATTGCAGAGTTTGACCTAATTTTGGCTGCTAATGGTTCTAATGCCAGCACGTATAACAGTGGGGACAGGGGGCAGCCCTGTCGTGAGCCATTGTTTATAGTGAATTCATTCGATCGGAATCCTGCATTTAGGACTCTCGCAGTCGGGTTGCTATAGAGTGCCGCTACCGTGTTTATGAATTGGCGGGGGAAGCCAAATTTCGTCAAGACCATTTGGAGGAATTTCCAGTTAAGTCTATCAAAAGCTTTCTCCGCGTCAAGCGAGACTAGGAGACCGCTTAAATTTTTCCTCCTTATGCTGTGGATGAGATCTAGCACTTTGCGTGTATTGTCAGCTCCCTGCCTGCCTGCCACGAATCCCACCTGGTCATCATGGATCAGTGTTGGGAGTATCGACCCTAGGCGACGGGCATATATCTTTGCATATAGTTTAGCATCTGTGTTTAATAGGGAGATTGGTCTGAAGTTTGGGCAGTGGGTCGGTGGTTTGCCGGGTTTGGGGAGTGTAATGATGTGTGCCAGAAGGAGGTCTGTTGGGAGCGTCTTGTTCTGAGTGGCCTCGTTGAATAGGGAGGTCAGTGAGGGGGCTAGTTGAGTTGCGAACTTTTTGTAGTACGTATTCGTAAATCCGTCTGGACCTGGTGCTTTGTTTTTAGGCAGGGTGCGTATGGCTTCAATCACTTCACTTGTTGTGACTCGGTTGGCTAGTTGGGCCGATTGGTCTCTCGTGAGAGTCGGGAGGGGTATGTCTCTTAAGTAGGTCTCTATATCTTTGTCCGCGGGGGTAGGTGATTGGTTGGATTGTGCCAGATTATATAGTTTATCATAGTAGTTAGCGAACGTGTTGCTGATATCGATGGGGGAGATTACTTTTTTGTTATCGTGGGTGAGGATGTGTGAGATCTTTGTGTTAGCTTCTTTTCTTTTCAGTCTTGCGGCTAACGTTTTGCTGGCTTTGTTTCCCTGGGCGTAGTGTGTGGAGTTAAGTTTGCGAAGATTAAACCCTACTCGTTCTAAAGTGTGAAGTTTGATCTTATCCGCAATGTCTTTAATGGCTTTCTGTGTTGTCACCGTCGGAAGGGTTTTGTTCGCTGTCGTAAGATCCGCTAGTTGTTTGTGCCATGCCAGCCACTGGGTTTGGCTGGAACGTTTTAGTTGTGCTGCTCGCCTCAAAAGTAGCCCCCTAATGACTGCTTTGTGTGTTTGCCATACTGTGCTAGCTGTTGTTTCCCCTGTGCTATTCAACGTGAAGAATTCCGAGATGGCTTCCTCAAGTTGCTTAGCGAAGGATTCGTCCGTCAGCAACGTTTCGTTTAGTCTCCATGGGCTCTTGTGCTTGTAGTCATAGTTGTCTTTTAGGGTCAATGTCAGTGGGGCGTGGTCAGACCACGAGATCTGGCCTATGGAGCAGTCTAGCACTTGGTCTAGGTGTTGGCTCTCCAAGTGAAATCTATCTATTCTTGTGTATGTATTGTGTGTGGAGGAGTAGTATGTATAGTCCTTTTCCTGTGGGTGTAGGACTTTCCACACATCGTACAGTCGGTGGCTGTCCAGTAGTTTGAGGTATGTTGTGCATGCCCTGTCGTGTCTAGCCTGAGACCCTTTGGTGGTTGCAGAAGTCGTGTCGCTGTGGGGGTCTAGAATTTGGTTGAAGTCCCCACAGAGAACTAGAATGCCTTCCTGAATCGGTTGTAGTAATGTTAGTATTTTATGTAGAAAGTTTCTTTGGTTTGTGTTTGGTGCGTATATATTGGCCAGAGTGTATTTAGAGTTGTTGATTGTGCATATGACTATGATGTACCTTCCCTCTATGTCTTTCTTTGTGTCGTGGTGGTGGAAGGAGACCGTGTTGCTGATTAAGATTGATGTGCCCCCAGTTTTTTTCCCGGACGTGGCATGGAACTGGTGCGGATATAGGGCTTGTTTCATTGCTGGTGGGGATTTAAAGTGTGTCTCTTGCAAGCAAATGACATCAGGTTGATCCCTTTTAAGATCTCTGAAGAGGCAGTGCCTCTTAAATGGGGTGTTCAGCCCCCTAACATTATAGCTTTGTATTCTCATATAGTGGTGCCATGGTGTAAGCTGTGCCTTCGGCTATGGTTGAATGTGAGCGGGGTTGTGGGTGGCTTGTAAGATAAGAAGTAATTCTCTGTTGATATTGTGGGTACCTGTCGCAGATGTGGTACCAATGTGTGTGTGTGGACAGAATATATTCATCAGCATCTCGTGCTGTCGGTTTCCTCCGCATTTTATTAATCCTGTGGCTCATTGTAGGAATTGTAGGTTCTCTACTGGCGGGGTTGGAAGGGGATGGAGGGGGGGGGGAAACAGGGGGTGTGTCGCACTGAGAGCGTGCGAACAACAGTTGTAAAACTATAACCCAGTTATGGGTTGAGGTACCGAACTTCGGTGCCATTTGGAGCGTGGTTGAGGAGTGTGATATAAGCCAAGTATTGGCCGCATTTGAATGCTGTGATCACGTGTATCTATGAGCAGTGCCCTCATGGCTGCCAGAGAAATTGTATACGATTGTTACCGCCAAAGTCAGTGGGCCCATGGGTCCGTGGAACTGACTGTGGTTATGCATCTACATGTCAAATTATCAACTACATTAAGAGGTTAACATACAGTGTTATCATACACTTTTTTTTTTTTTTTGATAGAGTGAAAGTTGATATGCTTGAACCCTTTAGCATATACTAACAATTAACTGGTATTAGCAACACTATGGAGCTTCGGGCTTGTGTAGCACAGATGTGTTCCAGTATGCTGATTCCCCCCCGTCGTGTGGTGTATGCATGAGTATGTTGCTGTAGTGTCTGCCTGCATACCTCGCTTATAGTACACCCCGGTACGTTAATCCGGATGCCCACCGGTGTGTACACATGCTGTGATGTAAGTGTGGTGCGACAGTGTTGCTGGCCGAGGTTATGTGAGCCTGTGTGGTGTGAGTGTATGGGGGGCAGCATAGTCACCTGTCCGGCGGACAGTCATCTGTGTACAAGACAAAGCAACACATAGTCCGGTGTGAGACACCTTCAGTCCAACTTGAGTTCAATTGCGTGGGGACCGCTTATCTGGATGGCCTCGCGCCATTTTAGCTGCTGTAGCGAGTCTCTTGGCGTTTCATTGCTGGGGCTTATTACTCTCTCCCTCCGGCTCGCTGTTTCTTCCAGTCAGAGTGTAGCTTGGTCGGGTGCTGCTGGTTGTCCTGCCTTGGGTGGGTGTTGGGTTGAAATGGTATGCCCCATTTCTTCAGGGCTTTCTTGCCTTCCTCCGGGGTGGTGATGGTGTTGATAACTCCATTTTTGTGAACGAGGAGGCGCACTGGGTGACCCCAGCGGTACGGCATGTCGTGGAGACGGAGCGCATCCGTTATCGCTTTAAATTCTCTCCTCTTCTGCAGGGTTCTCGCTGAGAGGTCGGAGTAGAGTTGGATGGTGTTATACGGGGCCGGGAGGTCCTTCCGCCTCCTGGATGCCTGCATTAGCGCTTCCTTTGCGTGGTAGTAGTGGAGACAGGCAAGTATGTCCCTGGGGGCTTCTTCTGGGAGGAATTTAGGCTTCATAACTCTGTGGGCTCTGTCAATGAGGAGGACGTCCGCCGGGAGATCCGGAGCCAGAGTTTTAAATAGATCTGTGAGGTGTGCTACTATGTCCGTTTGTTTAACGGCTTCAGGTATACCTCTGAAACGTATGTTGTGCCTTCTAGACCTATCCTCCAAGTCCATAAGTTTGTTTTGGCATGCTGCTAGTTCTTGTTCCAGGTGCTGAACATGGTCAGCCATATCGTTGTGTGCCTCCGCGTATTCGCCCATGCGGTTTTCCATATGGGCAGTCCGGTCTCCCAATTCCTGGACGTCTTTTCGTAGATCTGAGATGGATTTGTTAAAGTTGTGCAGTAATTTCTCTGACATATCGTCGAGACATGTCTGGAGGATAGCTTGAGTGACTGGGAGGGCTGTTTCCCCAGGGGATCCCTGTAAAGGGAGTGTGTCGTCGCCATCTTGGTCCGGCACACTCTGAGCTCTTGGCGGCTGGTTTCGGGCCGTAAAGAACCCGTTTTTGTCGGGTTTGTCGGGATTCCGTTTCCCCTTTTGTTGGGCCATGTTGAGGGGTGTTGTGGTGAGGTTTTTTTGTGATCAAAGTTGCTAGTTCAGTCGCTTTTGGGCCAGTTTCGGACGGAGCCTCTCTCACATGCGTCCGTCCTCGCCGAGCGCCAAGCCACGCCCCTGCTTACCCTATTTTAATATATTTATTGATATAAGTTTTTATTTCATGTATAAATATATTAAAAGTTAAGTTTTTTTTTTCCATTTTTTTCATCCACCAAATGCAGACTAGTAAAATTAGCTCACCCCCTTACACCTATCTTACTACTCCCAGACCGGAACCTATTATTGAGCAGCCTTGCCGAAGTCCCATATTAACCCAACATATGACTGGTGCCCTCTAACCCCGACATTACCAAATGCCCCTCCGACTTACACCAGGCCCAACACACGTGGATGAGAATGGCCAAATACAACAGGCAAATTCAGTGTTTGTATATGTCCCCTTCACTACGACTGATTTATTTAACTGGAAGACTCATAACTCTTCATATACTGACAAACCTCAAGTTATGACAGATTTGGTTACTTCTATTATCCAAACACATAATCCCACCTGGGCCGATTGCCAGCAATTATTATTAACTTTATTTAATTGTGAGGAAAGGACCCAGATTAATCAAGCGGCTATTAAAGCGCTTGAGGAAACGTCCCGCACTCAAAATCAGGCCAATCCAGTTGCGTGGGCTGCAGCCCATTATCCAAATGTCGATCCAAATTGGAACGTGAATGGTGCTGACATGCCCCAACTAAGGGCTTATCGGGAAGCCATAATTGCTGGCATGAAAGCAAGAGGGAAGAAGGCAATTAATATGTCAAAGACGGCTGAGGTGTTGCAAAAGGTTGATGAGTCACCTAGTACCTTTTATGAGAGATTATTGTAGTCATATAGGTTGTATACTCCTTTTATTCCAGAGGCTCCTGAGAATTCTAGGATGATGAATTCAGCATTTGTCAGCCAGGCCCAAGGTGATATTAAAAGGAATTTACAGAATTAGAGGGATTTGTAGGGATGTCCATATTACAACAATATAAACAAAAAACAATAAAGGACTACGGCGCTTAGAATTCCTATAGCCTGGTGCAGCTAAAAATTACCCAAGTGTAGTGGCACCTATTACACTTAAAACGTGATTATGGAAAAGGGGGTGAAGGTAATTAGCGCTCACAGAAAGGAATAGATGTTACCTTATACATATAGAGATGAATCAAAATTCTGATAACCTGGTAACCTACAAATAAATACATATAACAGACATAGTGTAATCTGCGTATACAAAATTGGTGAGAAAAAGAGATATACACATCCAACTCACAATTTCCAGAGCCTTTTTAAAAAGTTGGCTCTAAACTTATGGGGCATATCGTCTCCTCCTTGAGACACAAAGTAGGGATACGTCGGATCAGTCCTCAGGAACTTGAAGCTGGTAATATAGCAGCAGACTCCAACGTGAATATTTAAAAGATAAATGTATTAAAAATAAATGGAATTTGTTGATTAATATTGTCAGTAGTAGGGATTACTCTTTTCTACTACTGACAATATTAATCAACAAATTCCATTTATTTTTAATTATTCAAGCAACATAGGTACTGTTAAAAAGATTATTAATAAAAAACTGGAACATTTTTAGTCAAGATGACGAAATAACAGAGTATTTGGGTTCTAAACCAAAATTTGTTTTCAGAGGCGCAAAGAATTTTAAACAAATTTTAACTAACAGTTTTATTGAAAAAACTTCCCTTAATAATAGTAATTTTTTATCTAATTGGTCAAAGACCCAAAAAGGTTTTTATCATTGTGGGATGTGCAATCCATGCAAAAAAACAAATATCGAAGAAAAAAATGTAATTGAATTTATGTCTATAAATACAAAAAGAAAGTTTAAAATTAAGTCAATGATTACGTGTCACTCAAATAATGTTATATACCTTTTAAACTGTACATGTGGTCTACAGTATATAGGTAAGACGTCGAGACCACTAAAAACCCGAATATGTGAGCACGTTAGAAATATTCAAAAAGGGTTTTTAAATCACAGCGTATCCAAACATTTTTTGGAAAAACATAACTCAGATCCAAAGTTGCTCAATTTTCATGCGATAGAGAAAATAGAATCCCATTGGAGAGGAGGAGATACTGCTAAACATTTGAGTACCCAAGAAGTTAAATGGATATTTGAAATGCACACCCTAATACCTCAGGGTCTGAACATCGATTTTGAAATCAATAGTATTTTATGAGTAGTTATGTTATGATTATTTTTTAATTAATTTTCGGTGCAATTTTTATTACATTTTATGGATTTTTGCTACATCTAATTTTATTAATATATATATATACCAGAACAGAATGTGTTTTTGGGTGGTATATATACTTTTTTATGTACTCCTTTCCCTTCTTTCTGATACATTGGTTATATAGTATGGTATTATTACAAAATACATTACAAAGTAGCAATAATGCAATATATGTATATTTGTAAATATTCTTAATGATCTTTATGTCTCATTATGTTCTATTTTTTCCTCTCCTTCTGTTTTTCCATATATTTGAACATTAACATCATGAACTATGGGCTTTTTGCCCTATTTTCAAACGGACTCGATTCCTCTTCCGCTCACGTGATCTCCCTGTTCACATGACGCTACATATGTCACGGAGACGGCGTCCCGCTTGTTTTCCCACGTGACCCGGATCGATGCGTCACAGGACATGACGTATCGGCGTTCCGTTTGTTTGCCCACGTGACCCGGATCGATACGTCACAGGATATGACGTATCAGAGTTCAAAACCGGAAAGAAATTAAGAAACTACATTATGGATACACGGGTACAGCGGTCATGTTTTGGGAGGGCGGCAGGGTATGGTACATAACCGGAGGTGCAGCCATCTTTTTGGTGGGCTTGACACTTCCGGCTATGACCATATATGGAAGTGGGTGGTGTTTAAACACATATGGATCTATTTGCCTTAATTGGTAGCCTGTTACTGATGATATAAAAGCAGGTTCAAGTTCAGTGTGTAGTTAGATGCACTTGAGAAAGACCTATATTGGTTGAAACACGTTGTGCAATAGTTTATGTATTTTATATATTTTTTTATTTGATGTAATAAATTTATCTTTTAAATATTCACGTTGGAGTCTGCTGCTATATTACCAGCTTCAAGTTCCTGAGGACTGATCCGACGTATCCCTACTTTGTGTCTCAAGGAGGAGACGATATGCCCCATAAGTTTAGAGCCAACTTTTTAAAAAGGCTCTGGAAATTGTGAGTTGGATGTGTATATCTCTTTTTCTCACCAATTTTGTATACGCAGATTACACTATGTCTGTTATATGTATTTATTTGTAGGTTACCAGGTTATCAGAATTTTGATTCATCTCTATATGTATAAGGTAACATCTATTCCTTTCTGTGAGCGCTAATTACCTTCACCCCCTTTTGCATGTCCATATTACAGCTAATGGAGATTGCAAATAAAGTATATATGAATAGGAAGACGGAGGTAAAGCAGGAGGAAGAACGTAAGATGAGGAAAAAGGCAGATATGCTAGCGGTAGCTATCTCAAGTGTAGAAAGACAGGGAAGGGAAGTGAATAGAGGAGACGAGAATAGGCTGAGCAAGGGACCTTTAAGTAGGAATCAATGTGCGTATTGTAGAAAGGAGGGACATTGGAAGAGTGAGTGTCCACAGAGAGAGCAGTATGAAGGTGATCGACAAGGAGAGAGAAGGGTACGAGGAGGTTATAGTGGTAGTTATAGAGGAAGAGGAAGTTTTAGAGGGAATGGTGGGAATAGTAGAGGAAGTGTTCAAGGAGACAGATACTATCCACCCACGCAGAGACCTAGAGAAAGAGAAGATAGAGATTTTGTGGGTCTGGCTGACACTATCATGGAAGACTATTGATACCGACCGGCTCCATCCCCCTTGGTCAAGCGGAGCCTATGGTCGATGTAGCAATAGGGGGAAAGAGAAGTTCTTTCATGATCGACAGAGGTGCTGAACATTCTGTGGTGACTAAGATGGTGGCTCCGCCTTCGGGGAAGACTATAACTGTGATAGGAGCTACTGGGAGAAGCGCAGCTAGACCGGTTCTTAAGAGTCGCACTTGTATTCTGGGAGGCCATGTGGTGAAGCATCAGTTCCTATATATGCCAGAGTGTCCAATTCAACTTCTAGGACGAGATCTATTATCGAAGCTTCAAGCCCAGATAACCTTTTTACCTAATGGATCAACATCTCTGAAGTTTAACCCCTTAAGGACACATGACATGTGTGACATGTCATGATTCCCTTTTATTCCAGAAGTTTGGTCCTTAAGGGGTTAAGGGATTACCAGGCATAATGGCGATATCGGTGCCAAGGAAAGAAAAATGGTGCTTCTATTCCATAGTGACAAGTGTTAACCCTAAGAGTGATGAATCCTTATTTGACATTCCAGGAGTATGGGCAGAGAATAATCCACCAGGACTTGCTCGTAATATCCCACCCATACATATTGAACTAAAGCTTGGGGCCTACGTCAATATCATATACCCCAAAAGGCTAAGGAAAACATACAAACCTACTTGGATAAGTTCGTAAGGTATGGCATCCTAAAATTCTGTACTTCCTCCTGGAACACTCCATTATTACCTGTTCAAAAACCAGGATCGGACGAATATCGTCCTGTACAGGATTTGAGAGCAGTTAATGATGCAGTAGTTAATATACACCCAGTTGTACCCAGTCCTTACAATCTGCTTGCCTTGATACCAGGTGGGGCAACCTACTTCACAGTGTTAGATCTTAAGGATGCTTTCTTTTGTCTTCGAATTGCTGCTGAGAGTCAACATATCTTTGCTTTCCAATGGGAAGATGCTGTTACAGGTTCAAAGCATCAGATGACCTGGACCAGACTACCTCAAGGGTTCTAGAATTCACCTACCCTATTTGGATCCGCATTAAGCCAGGATTTGCAAGATTTCAAGTCCATCCCAGGAGAATGTGTACTACTTCAATATGTGGATGATCTCTTGGTAGCAGCGGTTACTAAAGAGATATGCCAACAAGCCACTTATGATTTGCTTCATATTCTATGGAGAGCAGGATACAAGGTATCAGGGAAGAAAGCCCAATTGTGACAGCCAAGTGTTAAATATTTAGGATTCCATATATCTGAAGGTCAAAGAATGATGGGACCTGAAAGAAAAGAAGCAGTGTGTCGGATATCTATACCTAAGAATAGAAGACAAGTGCGAGAATTCTTAGGAGCGGCAGGATTCTGCAGGATATGGATTCCTAATTATGCAATATTGGCGAAACCTCTATACGAAGCTGTGAAAGGAACAGAACATGATCCCTTTTTGTGGACCTCTGAACAACAGAAGGCATTCGATGTTAAGAAAGCACTAATGAGTGCACCAGCCCTAGGTCTACCAGATCATACACGTCCTTTCTATCTGTACGTACATGAGCAAAGAAGAATGGCTGTGGGAGTATGAACTCAATACTTGGGATCATGGCAAAGACCTGTAGCTTACATGTCCAAACAGTTGGATGCAGTGGCCAGTGGTCTTCCACCTTGTCTACGAGCAGTGGCTGCTGCTGCCTTACTGGTAGCAGAAGCTGACAAGCTCACCTTGGGTCAGGAACTCTATGTGAGAGTACCTCATGCAGTACAGACCCTCTTGGATTATAAGGGAAATCATTGGTTTAGCAACAGTCGAATGACCAAATATCAGGCTATGTTGTGTGAAAATCCAAGAGTACACCTCGAAACTGTCAACAATTTGAATCCAGCTACCCTTTTGCCTCAGACTACTGAAAGTCAACATGATTGTTTGGAGATAATGGATGAAGTGTTTTCAAGCAGGCCTGATCTTCATGATTTTCCCATCCAGAATCCAGACATACAGTATTATACTGATGGTAGTAGTTATGTGAAGGAAGGTGTACGTTATGCAGGATATGCGGTAACGACTATAGATAAGGTGATAGAAGCACGGCCACTGTCAAAAGGGACATCAGCACAGAAGGCGGAACTGATTGCATTAACCAGGGCTTTGCAATTAGCTGAAGGGCTGAGAGTGAATATCTACACTGATTCGAAGTATGCTTTTCTAACCACCCATGCACATGGAGCATTGTATAAAGAAAGGGGATTGCTGAATTCAGAAGGAAAAGAGATCAAGTATGCGGCTGAAATACTCCAACTGTTAGAGGCGGTATGGGAACCGAAGGAAGTCAGTATTATACACTGTAGAGCACATCTGAGCGGTGATAGTGATGTAATCAAAGGAAATCACATGGCCGACAACGCAGCAAAACATGTCGCTGAATCTGGGCAAGAGGAATATGTGGGATATGTCGCAGCCCTTGTACCGGCACCTCTGTCTCAATGGACTCCAATATATACAACCCAAGAGATGGAGTGGTTGAAGACTGAAGCTGGGAAATATCTGGAGAATAACTGGTATCAGTTAGAAGATGGAAGAATAGTTATTCCGACATCTCTGGCTATAGAGATTGTTCAAAACTTTCATAATGGTACACATACTGGAAGAGATAGTATGGAAGAATCTCTTAGGAAACATTTCTATATACCAAGGTTATCTAGTCTGACTCAAGCCATAGTTCAGAGATGTGTTTTGTGTGCCCAAAATAATGCAAGACAAGGCCCTGTCAAACCCCCTGGAGTTCAGTATATGGGAGGACTCCCAATGTCAGATTTGCAAATAGATTACACTGTGATGCCTAAATCTGGGGGATATCGTTATTTGTTGGTAGCTGTGTGCACCTACTCAGGCTGGGTAGAAGCTTGTCCAACTCGTACAGAAAAGGCAGGAGAAGTTGTACGATTTCTGTTGCGAGAAGTTATACCCAGATATGGACTTCCGTGTTCTATAGGATCAGATAATGGCCCAGCCTTTATTCATCAGTGTTTGCAACAACTAACTCATGTGCTTGGTATCAAGTGGAAACTTCATACAGCCTATAGACCTCAGAGTTCTGGAAAGGTGGAAAGGATGAACAGAACAATAAAAACCCAGTTGGCTAAAATGTGTCAGGAAACTCAGCTCAAGTGGAATGTCCTTTTGCCAATAGCTCTGTTGCGAATACGTAGTACGCCTACCAGAAGGATGGGTTTGTCTCCCTTTGAAATTATGTATGGGCGTCCACCTCCCATACTAAGTAATCTAAGGGGGGACTTAAATCAGTTGGGTGAAGGAATTACTCGGCAGCAGGTTGTAGAGTTGGGTAAAACTATGGAGGAGGTGCAGAAATGGGTGCAAGATAGGTCACCTGTGAACATATATCCACCTGTTCATTACTATCAACCAGGAGATCAAGTGTGGATAAAAGAATGGAATATTGTTCCATTAGGTCCAAAGTGGAGGGGTCCTTATGTTGTTCTTTTATCAACCCCAACAACTGTAAAGGTGGCAGAGGTGACTCAGTGGATTCATCATTCTAGAGTTAAACCAGCATCAGACTCTTGGCAAGCTATCCCAGATCCTGAGAATCCTTGCAAGATCCAGTTGAAGCGTGCAACTCAGTCGGAGTGACGAGGAGATATTGGGACATCTAGAGTAACTATAGAGATCAGCAAAGTAGGTGTTTTGATGGCCATAATAAAGCCTGACCACCTGCCTACGTGTCATAGCCAGAGTGTCTCGAAGGGATCTCTGTGAAGGAAAGTGAGGATCAGAAGAACAACATCCTTGCAGCCCTCACAAAAGGGAAGCTGAGGGGCCATCGCACGGTCAAAGAAAAATGAGGATTTCAGGAATAATGTGTTTTATTATGTGTCTGTATTTTATGATTTTTCAGGAAGGTAGGAGTACAGACATACCGAATTGCGATAGTTGCATTAAGACTACTAAAACAGGTAACCAAATATCCCAAACTCTCATCTGGCACTCACAGTATGAATGTAAGGGATCTGTATCTAAATGTAGATATTTGGATATTGATTATAGTGTGTGCAAGCCAATATCAGGAGAGTCTAAATGTTTCGATCCCCAATTCCAACCCCGTACAATTTGGTTGGTAATTAGGAATAGTAATTCCCAGGGAACTTTGATAAATAGGACTGTGATAAATACCATACATTCTACGGGTGTTCTGCTATTTGATGCATGTAAGGCGATCTCTGGTAGTAGAAAACCTTGGAATGTATGTGGTAATCTTAAATGGGAACGAACTTATGGGTTTAATGATAAATACTTATGTCCCAGTAAAAGATCTACTGATCCTGATTGCCCAAATAGAGATTATAATTTTTGTCCCTATTGGTCTTGTGTAGGGTGGGCAACCTGGGGAAAAACAGTGGATCAAGATATGATTATCCAAAGGTTGCCTACCACACCATACTGTAAATCTATGGAATGTAATCCGGTCCATATGACCATCTCTAATCCCCAGCATTTTATTGACAAATTTGGAAATATTTTTGGGTTCCAAATACATGGCACAGGAGTAGATCCAGGAACAATAATATATGTAGGTCTTGAAACTGAGACAGTGGCAACTCAAACTCATCAGGTTTTCCATTCCTTTTATGAGGAGATGAGTGTTGAGGATAAAATTCCCCATAATGTTAAGAACCTATTTATTGATTTGACTGAGAGTATTGCGGGTAGTCTTAATGTAACTAATTGCTATGTGTGTGGAGGTACTAATATGGGAGACCAGTGGCCATGGGAGGCAAAGGAAATATGGTACCCTGGCTCTGAGACATATGAACAACAGATACCCTTTCAGTCTGATCATCAAGTAAGTACTAGAAGTAAATCGGAATGGCGGTTAAAAACCTCCATTATAGGTCATGTTTGTATAGCCAGGAAAGGGACAATGTATAACACGTCTGTAGATGAGCTAACTTGCTTGGGACAAAAAGCCTATAGTGTTAACACTAAAAATACTACTTGGTGGTCAGCTTCAAATGTCTCGGAGCCTACTAATCCGTTTGCCAATTACACTCATTTAAAGAAGGTATGGTTTGACTTATCTGCTACATCTAGTTGGAAAGCCCCAGCAAATTTATACTGGATCTGTGGTAAGAAAGCTTATTCGGAGTTACCACAAGATTGGGAAGGGGCATGTGTATTAGGTATGCTCAAGCCATCCTTCTTCTTGTTGCCAATTGAGACAGGAGAGACCTTGGGAGTTAAGGTTTACGATGTAAATCATAAAAGGAAGAGAGCATCCTTGAATATAGGTAGTTGGGAAGATGATGAGTGGCCCCCTCAACGTATTATTAATTATTATGGACCTGCTACTTGGGCAGAAGATGGCACTTATGGATATAGAACTCCGATATATATGCTCAACCGCATTATTAGACTACAGGCAGTGGTTGAGATTATTACTAGACAGCTCAAGCGCTTAATCTTCTAGCTAAGCAAAATGCCAGGATGAGATCAGCCATCTATCAAAATAGATTAGCTTTAGATTATCTATTAGCAGTGGAAGGAGGTGTATGCGGAAAGTTTAACCTTAGCAACTGTTGTTTGCATATAGATAATGAAGGTCAGGCAGTGGCTGAACTTACTAGTCACATGGTTAAACTTGCGCATGTACCGACTCAGGTCTGGAATGGGTATAATCCTAATAGTTGGTTTGGAAGCTGGTATGAGCAGCTTGGAGGAATTAAGGCGTTAGTAAGAGGGGTAGTGTTTATCATATTCTTATGTCTTTTTATGCCCTGTCTAATTCCATTAGTGGTAAGGTCCCTACGTAGTATTATAGAGAGTACTATAGAGAGAAAGACAGCGGCTCATGTAATGGCTGTCTATAGATATGATCCCCTAGCCCAAAGAGAATATATTCAGGATGAGGAATGTTGAAGGAGTTTTTAAGATGCTTACAAGGTCTACTCTGGTTCAATGGCTACTTGAGAGATGTAGATAAAACTGTGATTGGTGATGCATCTGGAATAATTTGTAGCAGAGGCATCAAAGGGGTGCCTGTGGTGGAATTTCAGTGAATGTAAATTTAGTAGGCCAAGATTTCCATGTGGCATATGTGTATGTTGTGTCAGTTAGTTAGCTACACGTAGCTAGGATACTGTCATCAATGTACTGAGCATGTGCAGGAATGCAGGAACTGAAATTGCACTTATTTCCTTTGTATTGGATGGGCCATGACAAAATAAATTAAATAGTGTGACTATGTATGTGGCTTTTCTGAGGAGGTGGGCCATCAAGTGAAAATTACAACTCAAGATATTTTAATTAAAATGTTACATTAGGATAAATGCATGGCACACGACAACAGGTGTATGAAATTAATTCACAAATCTCATGTAGACCTTAAGGCCTTTAAAAATCATTTGATTCAAATTAAAAGACAGAGACACTTGAAAAAATTAACAATGATTACACTGAACACAAAGTCTACAGGTGGTTGTCTGGCTCAAAATAAAGTGCCAACACCACACCACAGGATTCATAAACTACATGGGGGTAAATGATTGTACATCTGGATAATTAGCTTCCAAAACAGAGGGAAGAGCAGAAAGCGCACTTCACAATACCAAGCAGGACACCCCATCTACAACTCCTAGTAATTTTTCAGATTTTACAGATCAGGGAAGTATTTCTACAATTTTTCAAAACCTCAGCGGTGAAGACAAAAAGGTCGAATTAGACTTAATATGAGACTTTAATATATATATCTTACAAAAATAATTGTCTTCATCTGAAATATTTGTGCTCTGCAAGGGATTATGGTTTGTTCCTACTACTACTACTACTACTACTACTACTATTGATTGCATGTGTCTGTGATAGAATTGGACTTGAAGTTCAACTTTTTACAGGGATTCTATAGTGCAAGGAAAACAAAGCCGTTGGTCCCTACTATGCCTTCCTCCCTCGCGCCCCCCCTCCGGTGGAGCTGTAGGGGTTAAAACCCCTTCAGTCACTTACCTAAATCCAGCGCCGATGTCTATTCAGCAGTTGGGGGAGACCTCATGCGCATGTGCTCACATTAGTATTTTTTGATGAATGTTTTCCTATGGGGAAAAAAATCTGACTATGGAGGTCCTCATGCAGAGCGTGAGGACGACCAGCGTCAGTTACAAAACCAAAGGTCATTTTCAAACCAGGAAGCCCTCTTCCCCTCTGATTTCTGCCCTCTGACCCCTACCTTCTTTTATTGATATCAACTCAAATGTTTTCTTTTTGTTTGAATAACCATTCCCTTGTCTCTGTGCATAGATGCATATCCCCCTACCTCAGCTTTATTGCAGGCCTATCTGACTCTCCCATATCTTTCTTCCACAGACTGATCTCCAAACTATCCAGCCCCATTACTGCTGCAAGAAAGTTTGATACCCCTCCTTCTCTCCCCTCAATGTTCTTTTTAACCAATCTTCCCTGTCCCTGCCCTATCCTTTACTTCCTTTGAAGTTCACACTGTTTGCCTATTTAAACCCAAAGAATTACTGTCATCTACCAGCCCCCCCATCTTCCCTTGGTGATTTCAATATACCAATCAACAACCCCAACTGTACTGATGCCACTCGTCTGCCCTCTGTAACCTCCTCCTTTGTCCTCACGCAATGATGGTGGAGAAAGTCAGATGTAGAGTGAGACTTTCTCCAACAGCGTTTAGCAGTTCTAGAGCATTTTTGGAGGTATTGAGTCCGCTTGGTGTTCCAAGGTTGTAGTTAGGAGCACTTTCTGCGTTTAAGTGTAGTAGGTGCCATGATGTCTAGTTAAGAGGAGAGGGTGGAATTATAGAAGGAGGTTGCAGAGCTTGGGCAGGTGAGGTTTAGATGGGTAAAAGGAGAGTTTGGAGTTTAGTGGAGACTTGCTCTAAGTCAAGACATTAGAGGTTTCTGTGAGATTGATGTGCCAAGGGTGGTGTCAGTTGGGTCCTGGGTATACCGATGTCAAAAGTCAGCAGATGGTGGTCGGATAAAGGAAAAGGAACGTTGGAAAGATTACAGGCAGAGCAGAGGTTAGTGAAGGCAAGATCAAGAGTGTTTCCCTCCTCCCACCCCTCACCCCTCTGTTCCTGCATTGGCTTCCTGAAAGCTATAGGGCTCAAGTTAAAATTCTGGTTCTTGCTTTCAAATATCTACATAATGCTTCTCCCATCTATCTATCCTCACTAATACACAAGTATGTCCCGTCTAGCTTCCTACGCTCTGCCGAAGACCTACATCTGTTCGTACTCCCACCTCTGATGCTCGCCTTCAAGATTTCTCTAGGGCTGCACCGTTCCGGTGGAACTCTTCCCTTTTCTGTTAGACGCACCCCTAGTCTCCACTCCTTCAAACAATCATTAAAAACTCACTTTTTCATTGTTAATGGCTCCCAACTGATTCATCTCCTGCAACTGTCATTTAAAAAAAAACACACACACACACACACAAAAAAACAACAGTGTTTTCAGTGCATAATATTCTACCAATCTACTTCCCGAATACTATCCTTACCTTTTATGTCACTTTACCCCACTCCCTCTAGCATATAAGCCAATTGAGCAGGGCCTTCAACCCCTCTGTTCCTGTGCGTCAAACTTGTCTGGTTACAATTACATGGTAGTTAGTCCACCCATTGTGAACCGCTATGAAACGTGTTGTGTCTATATAAAAATAATAATATCAGCAAAGCACCTCCAGTGAGGAACTTGGACTGAAGAGGACTGATGGTTTACCACCTTCCAATGCTACCATAAAAAATACCTTACCAAATGGACGCGTTAAAGACATTCTTCATATTTGACTGGAGACTAGATCACATTACGTTCCTAAGAATCAAATTGACCAAAAATCTCTCCCAACTTTACAAACATAACTATGAACAGCTTCTCACCTTTCACTATCACACTGCAACAGTGGGACGGTAAATACTTGTGGTTAGGTGGAATGGCTGCAATTAAGATGGTACTTAAGATGGTACTGCTCCCTATATTCTAATATTTGCTTATAACCCATGTACACTAACCATATCATGGCAACCATTTCTTCCCTTTCCCAGAATTGCAAACTAAATTTATTTCCCAAGCAGATTGCTATTCCCATACCTCCAGAGAGAGACACATATGGATACCCAGCGTATGCAAATTTGAGCAATTCTGTCTATCCCCCCCTCGCAGAGAAGAAAATATCCATTACAAATTATTTACTTCAGAATGCTCCTCGAGTTGGGACATAAGACTTCATTAAAGCCTGGCAGAGTGAATTATGCTACCAGCTTACAAATGAGCAATTAGAAATGGCATTCCTAGCACACAAGCATAGCACATCCTGTTCCACTCATTTATTAGGAAACTTCAGTACTGACATTATTACGTCTCAGACTTTCTCGCATGTTTCCCAACACATCCAACAGATGTTGGAAATGCAAAGACGGAAAAGGCACAATACTCCATGTGTGGTGATCATGCCCTTCTTGGCGATGGTTAACACTTTCGCACATACCACACTCTGTAAAGCCTGAACAGGGTCTCCTGTTCACAGACCGGAAACTACTAAAATGGCTCCACGCATGATTAACTTTCCATATATTGATAGCCTCAAACTCCCTCATAGCGAGAGTAAAGAAACCCCCCCAAGCACTCAGCATGAAAGCCCTTGCTGCACACAACTACCAATTGGGAATATAAACTCATGGCACACAATCATATCTCCCCAAAAAGGCCACTAGAGAAGCGAAGACACCCGGGACGCTTATGTCTACATATCACGAGTAGGTGGGGACACAACAATCATTAGCAATTCTTCCTGACAACATAAATATGTATACAGCACACAAATGGGCTCTTTAGTTAATGAGACTACCCCTCTCGCTGAGAGGAAAGACGCAGTTGTGCGCCTATTGACCACAACTCCATTCACAGGTAGCATGCTCTTTCTGTTCTTACTGAGTTGGTAGACCATTATCCTATAACCCCCAAAACTGGTTAACGTTTGTTTATATCAGTTCAATTTTTGCTTTTTGTTGTGACTATGTGCATATATAATTTTCTTTCTACATACCTATTAGCGATACCTTGCCCTGTAACAGTGGTGTAACAATGCTCTGAATATCACTGTAAACTGAGTGTACCTGTACACCACTTTTACACTATACACCATTGTTACATTGTGATGTGAAGACAAGTGTCACATGTTCCATTGTACCTTATTATTTCCATTGCATCTTACCATTTCCAAATGCTGATGGTATGCACTGCAAGCACTAAAAAATGTCAAACTGGTAAAAAATATTTTTATGGATAGAGATCTCTTCAAAGCTTATGGAAGCATAAATCCATCATGGTGATAAGGGAGGCAGTATTGTTATTATGGACTATACAGAACACTGTGCTGATATTCTTTCTCAGCTAGGGCACAACATAATTTCAGCAGGTCCTACCAGAAATTGATTGAAATATTGGTTCCCTCTACAGTCAAAGCCATCATAGTTAGTAAGTTCCTTGTATTTCCTACCAAAAGAGCATAAAGGCCTCTTAAAAATGCCCGAGAGGCCTCTTTCAGCTAGAACCAATTGGAAAATAGCGTGACTATTTTAAAAGCTTCTATCCAGGCATTTGAGACATGAGTAAAAAATAAACCTGAAATAAACCTGATGTCATCACATCTGGCTGGTGGACATCTGGCTTGTCACCCTGGACGTTAAAAGTCTTTGAGCGGTTATCCCTCATAGGGATGGTGTGATTGTAGTATGAGAAATTATGGTTAACTCTCTGCTCTACCACAGAGCCACAGTGGACTTTTTAGTGCAAATTTTGCACTATGCTTTAACGCTCAACTATTTCACATTTGACAACACCGGTTATGCTCAGCTGACTGGGACTGCCATGGGTGCAGCATTACCACACATATAAGCAAATGAGTACATAAACCGGTATGGAATGTCTTCAGATATTGGAACCATTTGTCAAAAAGACCCTGATTTGTATGATGTGTTCATAGAGTGGCAGAGGATTGATGTAGAACTGTGGACTATGTTTACCCATCTTGATTCACTTCTTGGACCAGTAAATTTTCTTTAGTACTATCCCTGGCCCACTGCACAAAGCACTTGTCACGAATGTAAGTTTTTTGTCCAAGGACTGTCATGTGATTTTCTATGCAACCATGTCCACTGCTGTGTCAATAAAACAGCTAAGAATATTTTGCAAATAAGACCTCTGAGTGCTGTTATTCCTATTGTATACATTTTTGTCCAGAGATTATGGATTAAGACGTAAAGTGTGAAGCTCCTAATTTTGTGTGTGCTCTTTCTAGAAAAACAGGTGTGTTCTTGGCAGCATATCATGGGTGGGATTGTGTCTTTATATGTCTGGTATTATGTAACTATGTGTGGGGTTGGGGCCATTGTTAGCCCCCAAATTTAAAGGGACTCTCCAGTGCCAGGAAAACAATCAGTTTTCCTGGCACTGCAGGTCCCCTCTCCCTCCCACCACCCATCCCCGGTTGCTGAAGGGGTGAAAACCAAAAGTACAGTCCAGGAGGCAAGCAGGGGTCAGTCACCAGAGCGGGTAGTCAGACGAGCCAGGATCAGGAGAACGGAGATCACCGAAGTCAGGAACAAGGCCAGAGTCAGGAACCAGGAACAAAAAGGAAACACAGGAACAAGGAGACTTCTGGGGAACAGGAAACCACGAAAGGGCAAGAAGGTACTGGGATTTGCTGCTTAAACAGGCTGCACTGATTAGCAGCAGGGTTGATTACTATTCTCAGGTGAGTAACCGTGGCAACATACTGAAGGAGCTGATCGTTAATCTCAGCTGAAAACTCAGACACTGAAAAAGGAAGGGTTGCTGTTTAAAACAGCAAAGAAACCCTGACAGTACCTCCCCTTCAACTACTCCCCCCATCTCGGCTGGTGGGTCCAGGCTTCATGGGGAAGCGGGCGTGACAGGAACGAATGAGGGATGGTGCATGGACATCAGAGGCTGGAACCCAGGAGCGTTCCTCTGGACTGTACCCTTTCCAGTGCACCAAGTATTGGATCTGTCCTCTGAAGACTCGTGAGTCAATGATGTTGCGTATTTCATATTCCTCATGATTGTCAACCAGAACAGGACGTGGACGTGGCACTGAGGTGGTGTAACGATTACATACCAACGGTTTCAATACTAATACATTCGAGATGTGCATGCTAGCAGGAAGGTCAAGTGCATAAGCTACAGGGTTAACCCTTCGAAGTATACAAAATGGCCCAACGTATCGGGGTGCCAGTTTTTGTGAGGGAACATGGAGCTGTAGGTTGCGAGAAGACAGCTAGACCCTCTCTCTGACCTGATAATATCTCTGGTCCCACCGGGTAAATAGGTTAGGTATAGGTGTATTGCCTGTACCATCTGTATTCATGGCCCTTGCGTAATGTTAGGGACCAGGATCCAGACAGAGACAGAACTAGATGCAAAAACACCTTTATTGAGCCAGGAACCAGGAACAAACAGGAACAAGGAGACTTCTGGGAAACAGGAAACCACGCAAGGGCAAGGAGGTACTGGGATTTGCTGCTTAAATAGGCTGCACTGATTAGCAGCAGGGTTTATTACTATTCTCAGGTGAGTAACCGTGGCAACATAGTGAAGGAGCTGATCGTTAATCTCAGCTGAAAACTCAGACACTGAAAAAGGAAGGTTTGCTGTTTAAAACAGCAAAGAAACCCTGAGACTTACCTGAGACCCCCGCTGATGTCCCTTGTGGTGGATTCGGGTCACCGCCGCTCCTCCCCTTCCTTACATCAGCCAGTGGGCGAGACTGATCCTGCCCGTCGGCTGAGGAGACCTAATGCGCATGCGCGGCAATGCTGCACACGCGCATTAGAGCTCTCCTTAGGAAAGCATTGAAAATGCTTTTCAATGCTTTCCTATGGGGAATTGAGTGACGCTGGAGGTCCTCACACAGCGTGAGGACATCCAGCGACGCTATAGCACAGGTTTTCTGTGCTATAGACACGGAAGTGCCCTCTAGTGGCTGTCTGGTAGACAGCCACTAGAGGTGGAGTTAACCCTGCAAGGTAATTATTGCAGTTTATAAAAAACTGCAATAATTACAGTTGCAGGGTTAAGGATAGTGGGAGTTAGCACCCAGACCACCCCAATGGGCAGAAGTGGTCTGGGTGCCTGGAGTGTCCCTTTAAGTTCTGCCCTAGATTCCGGTTTCTTTTCAGCTCTGCAAATGAGTGCCAATCTGTCAGAGTCGGGGTTACTAAACTTCCTATTTGAGGATGGTACAGATAGTAAATGTATACAAGTCTGCATTAACATTAATACTACCATGGTATGCACTATATAAGAACTTCTGTTGTTGGGGAAAAATACAAAGTATAACAGAATAAACAAATAAAACACACCTTAAATTAGAAGTGGTACCTTCTAAAAAAAAGAAAATCTTTTTTTATGTGATGTGAAAAATGAAAACTGTTGATTAATAGACAAGTACATTATTAGCCTTCATTGTATATATGCAAAGATGTCAAAAATATTTCTGTCAAAACAATGCAAGTGCTAGCACAATTTTGTTCTTGTACCGAAGCATTTTTTCTACAACGTGCGTCATCAGATGCCAAGGCTTATTTTCAAGGAGCCAGAGTGATAAGAATCAAAGAGTAAGACCTAACATGTGGGCAACTGTCTACCATGACAATGAAAATATGTATTTATAGTTTGCTTTTACATAAGCGGCAAATTCACTATAGTTTCACAAAAAAAAACTATATACACACTTCAGCAATGCAGGAGAAAAAGATTTATTGTGGGACGCTGTCAGCGTACGGCCAACAGTGATATGTGAATTGGTGGTTCAGTGAGCAATTGTTTAGACCACTCCACAGCAATGTACCAAAAGGGATATCAGAACATGTCTGTTCAGTAAAACAGTAAATTTTTATGATTTTGGTTTATAAGTTATCACTACAATAATAAAATATGTATTTTATGCCAAGATTGTCAAATTTATGTTTTCAGATATAGTTTAGCTGGCATTATATTAAAACATAAATTGTTTTAGTTTCTTTGTTAAATAAAAAGAAAAAAAATGGATTGTGACTACATTTTTAACAGCTGATTACCGTTTATTAAAAAAAGAAAAAAAACTTTGAAAACTGAGGAAGCAAATCTATGCTCTTCGGTTCCATATACATATATAATAGCGCTGAGCTAAATGCCTCTTTTACATTACACGCACATAAGTACGCTTTTCACTTTTTACTATAACAATCTGGCTTTTGTTTGTTAAATTAGTTACTGGTGAAGTAAAGCATATTATCAGAGAGAGAGTAAAAGTTACGGCTATTTAAATTATGTCTTCCTGGGGAAAAATAATGCATACACTTTACGAAGTCGTTGTGAATATGTAAAAATAAAAAAATAAAAAATATTTGTTTCACTAAAATGTAAGTTTTATCCACGTTTTATTTTATTCACTTGCGCCAGGTTAGCATAAAATTCCACTTGAATTCCACATGAATTTACAAACGCATAGTTGTTCTCTATACTGGGTCGTCTTGAGTCAAATACTAAGGAAGCACTTACTGGAGCATAAAAGTGCAGGAGAAAAAAATAAACTGGTTTCTGCTTCACTTCCATGTTTAGTGCAATTTCATGGCTGCGCGATTCTATGTTGAGAAATGCAGTAAGCATGTATGGCACAGTTGGGACTAAATATATTTGCACAAGGTTTGGCTGAGCTAAGACAGCCAAGCATACAATTTGAATATAGAAAATAATCCAGGCACTCCAACAAATTCCAAAATATAGGCAATTTTTATTGGAACAAGGAACCAAACAGCAACGTTTCAACCCCTAAGGGCCTTTGTTAAAGGACCACTCTAGGCACCCAGACCACTTCAGCTTAATGAAGTGGTCTGGGTGCCAGGTCCCTCTAGGATTAACCCTTTTGGATTAATCCAGCCTTTAAAGCCTCTAGTGGCTGTCTCATTGACAGCCGCTAGAGGCGTTTGCGTCCTTCTCACTGTGAAAATCACAGTGAGAAGACGCCAGCGTCCATAGGAAAGCATTATAAATGCTTTCCTATGAGACCGGCTCAATGCGCGCGCAGCTCCTGCCGCGCATGCGCATTCAGCGAAGAGGAGGATCGGAGGCGGAGAGGAGGAGGAGAGCTCCTCGCCCGGCGCTGGAAAAAAGGTAAGTTTAACCCCTTTCCTCTCCCCAGAGCCCAGCGGGAGTGGGACCCTGAGGGTGGGGGCACTATAGTATGTTTTCCTGGCACTATAGTGGTCCTTTAATGTTGCTGTTTGGTTCCTTGTTCCAATAAAGATTGCCTATATTTTGGAATTCGTTGGAGTGCCTGGATTATTTTCTATATTCAAATGCTACAATTGGTCCTTTTTTTGGTACTGGGACTTATCCATTTGAGCACACTGAATTCCAGACGAAGAATTGAGTGCACTTCCATCATCTATACATGCCAGCCAAGCATACAATGTGAAATAACAGTTTGTCAGACTACTGGTCCCCCCAACCTAAAGGACATGCAAAGAGTGCTGCTGCAGTGCCCTATTGATGCACTGGTGCTGTCCTGTTCGGGGACAGTTACTTAGTGTCTACATATGTGGGACACCAAGCTACCAATGCCTCGATTTAAGTTTTTTGGATAAGTATTTTTAATGTTTTTATATTTTTGGATAAACGTTTAAAATAAATTTTTCAATATATCACATTTTTAAAAAAAATTCAATAAAAAGATAACAAATCCCGGTGGTTTGGGAGGCCCATAAGTGTACCATTAGGTTTTTTTTCCATTGTCAGGGGTGCACTGATGAAAACCAGCAGGGAGAAAGACATATGTAAGCTCACTGACGAAACTTAAGAGTTAAAAACAACACATGAATTGAATCAAACTTTGGCCAACATTACAAGAACTCACTGAACTGAGGAGTAGGCGGTCTACTCTCTCTCACAATCACCAACACACTCCATCAAATTTTTATGTAAATCGCAACAAATGTGGTAGTCTGCTTGCATTATCAATAAAAAGAGGACGAAATCTAATATTTCTCACTTGCGTGACCTACGAGGACGAGTACAACATATAGCAGATGACATAGCTAAGGTGGAGCGTGCCTATTATGGGAACTTGTATTTGACACGGGTGCTTTCCGTGTCCTCTGAGCAAATGCAGATGCAAGAGACCATTGAGGCTTATCTTGAAGCCAATGTTCATTTGAAACTGACATCTGAGGTGACAGAAGCCCTAGAGGCTCACCTGACAATGGAGGAATTGGCAGAAGCTGTTAAGACCACAAAAACAGGTAAAAGTCTGAGCCCGCATGGGCTTACAATATGCTACTATACTATACACGTTGCAGACATTTTATATCCATACCTCTTGGTAGCGTATAACTCACTCACCCACTCAGGGACAAAAAATTCCCACTCAGACTTTGGTGGCTAACATCAATCTAATACCTAAATAGGCCAAGGACATGGAGCAGTGCGTCAGTTTTCAACCTATTTCCCTCTTAAACTGCAACTTGAAACTGTTCACAAAAATCACAGCCACCAAAATGTTGCCTCACTTACCTTACCTTGTAAAGTCAGATCAAGTGGGCATCATCCCTCTTAAGGAAGCTAGGAACAATACTACTAGGGTACTTTCCCTGGTACATCAAGCATCAGTTATTTACTGATGCAGAGAAGGCCTTTGATAGGGTGAGATGGGATTTCCTCTTCCATACTCTTTAGGTCATGGGAATGGGGTGAATATGTATACATGGATAACTGCACTGCATGACAGACCCCACAGCTTTTACTAAACGGTGCTTTTACTAAACCATTCAAGATACAAAATGGGACCAGGCAAGGCTGTCCACTGTCGCTGTTGCTCTTTGTCCACGAGCCATTCCTCCAAGCAGTTAGACAAAACCTGGATGTCCAGGGAATCCAGCTAGGGCATATAATGCATAAGGTGGCTGCCTAAGAAGATGACTTGATATTATTTATATCCTTGCCTGAAACGACAATCCCCAACATAATGAAAGAGTTCAATTAATACAGAGAACTATCTAATTTCAAAATGAACAATTATTAAATCAAATATGCTGATTATTACAGTGTCAACCAAGATAGCGGACATGCTACAGTGGAACTTTCAGTTACAATGGTCAGATTTGGCAATCAAGTACCTTGGATCAAACTTTACTCCCATACCGAATACATTCTGAAAGAATTTGGAGGAGTGGACAATGTCCTATATATCCTGGATAGGGCGCTTTGCAGTTACTAAAATCAATCTCTTACCACGCATCTTATATCTATTTCAAACACTCCCCAACTGCATATTTTACTTCATTCTGATCACTAATTATTACGTATATATGGGACTCATCATGTAAGCCTAGGGTGTAGTATCAGATCCTGACGAGGCCAAAGGCTGAGAGAGAGAGAATACCCGATACATGCATTGTGCAGTAATGGTGCTGCTGTAGTGACCAAAATGTATACGTAATACAGATTAAGGAACAGAGCACACATAAAAAAAATTTTTTTAATTTTTAAGGCTACTTAAAATCACCTCTCAGCAAACAAGCATGTGGATTCAGTTCCACCATATGGTCATATTTTGTTAAGCCCACAACTACTTCACAGTACACCAATATTGGTGGATCGTACACTAATTCAAACTGGGGACAAGTTAAACGGTGCTAGTGCTAAATAAGCAAAAGTGTATTATAATAATATGTTGTAAGAGCATTGTGAATTTATATAATGCAATAAATATGATAAACATAAATAAAAAGAATGTAGTGTCAAAACTAAACAATTTAAAAGGATAGTGCTTTGATGTATATACTCACAATGCATAGATCATATATCTACTCTATGAAAATTATAGTGACATTACTATCCAAAACCTCCTCAAATATATACCTGTGGTCACCTCCAAAGGGGCCTCTGAAGCTGGGAGGCTGGGCGGGATGCTTAACCCCAAATGATATCTGGTCTGGATTCCAAACTTACATAGTAAAGACATAAATGAATTGGGTGCAAACCCAAAACATGCATTAGTAGTGGTGGGCTAAACACAATATGGTCATATGGTGAAACTTAGTCCCAATATTTGTTTCTGATATAGGTGTTTCTGAGACCTTTTAACACGCCGAACAGTAGTGGAAAAAACTCACTTTCATTGTTTATACTGTTCCCTCTTATTTATTTTAGTATTGACAGATCTGTTAGTTCAAATGCAATTTCTTTGTATAGCCAACTTGGCCAAATAAGATCATTGCTGTTGGCACCTAGTACCACAATTAGAGAACCCTTTGTTGCTCCCTTGGATCTCTACAGTTCAGTACATCCTAGCTTTGTAATCTAATAATATTCTACATTCTATTCATCAATATTTATATTTCCCACTCAATAATAAAAATAAAGTGCCTTGAAAATCCCTATACATACTCGTGACGTACATACTCAAAAATCATAACATTGCATAATCATCTTGTAAATACATACAGACACAAAATTGTACACACACACACACACACAGTCATATACAACGATTTGAGTCTAAATACACACATGGCAAGATTTAGAAACATGGATAGTCCTCACTAGAATTTGACCAATGATTGTGCAAAGTTTATCCCTGGGAGATACACAATAGCCTTTTTTTTTTTTTTTTTTATTGTTTATTTTTGTGGATTTGAAAGTCAAGAAAATCAATTACAACATGTGCTCAAAGGTATATCATGTAACATATTACATACTAGACCATCATTGTGTGTTATAAAGTCGCACAGGTGCTGCGTCTACTCGTTTTTGGTTTGTTAGTCAGGCTAATCCTCCTCTTATCTGTATGGAAGAAATACAGTGATATGTCTGGGAGGGCTTGGGTAATAAGCTTAGTGTGCCCTGCTGAATGATGTTGGGTGTCATGCTTTGCCCAAGGTAATTGTGTTGGGGGGTTGAGTTTAAACAGTATGGCCAGTGGTTGCCCATGGCCTTGTGGTTGGTCCGAGTTTTTCAGGTGGTTCGCCTATCTCGTGGTGTGGAGGTATAAACTAATTGGTTGAGACCCTCTCTGTCTGAATAAGGGAGGAGGTGGGGGAGGGGGGGAGGGGTTTACGTAGGTCGTGTCGTTGGCCGTCCGCTTACGGAGCCAGGGTGGAGATAGTATCTCCTAATCTGAACTGTGAATGTTGAGCTAAAGTAAAGTAAACATTAACGCTGGAGTAAATGTAAAATGTAACGAGAAGTCATGCGTATAAAACTGGTATATATAATGGGCCTAAGAGGCCTTCAATTGGGAGTTGTAGTCCCCACTACAAAGTACATCATGGAATGTTGTAGGGGTGAGCATCCGCTCAGCTCAAGTTGGGTGGCCCGTCGCCCTTGGTACTGTTCCCCTGGGCGTAAAGGGGGTGACTTCTGCAAGATTCCACGGTGGGCGGGCGCCTGTGTTCACCACTGGCGTTGAGATGCCTATTGACTGGAAGAAAGTTGGTGCCTCTGAAGCGCTCATTAGGAGGGGTGTCTTTCCATCATGGTCCACCATCAGTCTGTGGGGACCCCATTTGTAAGGGATAGAGTTCTCTCGTAGGTGCTGTGTAATGTGGCGGAAGGTTCTGTGCCATGTGAGGGTGTGTCTCGATAGGTCTCTGTATAGTGTCAGGCTTGCTCCTTCAAAAGTAATTTTGGGGGGAACCCCGTGCTGCTCCCATAAGGGCCCACCTGTCAGAGTCCCGAACCAATTTAAGGAATACATCCTGTGGTGCCTTTGTGGCCTTAGGGAGTCGGACGCAGGAGTCAATTCCAACCTGTTTAGCCTGTTTTGGGAGTAACAAAGTGGCTATCAGCCTTCTGCAGTAGTGTGGCAATTCCGCGGTATTGATCGTTTCAGGTACTCCTCTAATACGCACATTTCGTGCTTTTGCTTTATCTTCCATGCCTGCCAGCTGGGCTGCCAGTGTAGTACACTGTTTCTGTAGGGATCCTAAAGTTGCGTCTGTGGCCGTTTGCGCCACCCTAGTGCTCTTGAGTGTCTCCTCCGCTGAGGCCACGCGGTCTGTAAGCGTGTTTACATCCCCTCGAACAAGTGCCATATCAGCGTCAAACATTGCCCTGATTTCCAGCATCATAGCCTTTATATCAGCTTTCATGGATGGTGCCAGGTCGCCTAGGTCTGGTGGCTGCTGGGGCTTAGTTTGTACCTTAGACTTTGCAGACAGGGAGTCCGGTAAGCTGTTGTCGTCGGAGGACTGCGAGGTAAAGGCCTCTGCCGGCGCCATCTTGGCGGGCTCGTGGTGCTGGGTCGGGCGCATGAAAGCGCCTATAACTCTGGATCCAGAGCTCAGTTCCGCTCTGTGCTTTTTTACTTTTTTACCCATGGTCCAGGGCATACAGTCTTTTTCTCGGGGACCCGTTGTGGATTTAGCCTCCGTTTTAGCAGTGTTTTCGGGTCGGCTGTCGGAGCTGTGGTAAGCTGCGACTTTCTCGTTCAGGCACTGGCTCCGCCCCCACAATAGGCTTTTTTATGTATTTTTATGAAGCTACATCTTTTGCAATAATGATCACTTAGAATAGACATCAAGGATATTGGAGAGTGATAATGTAAATAACCAGTGTAACCACAGTATGTATCATGTGAAGCTTCTGCCATATTTTTCTCTACTTAGAACTGTCCCCAGCTTTCCAGTCAAAAGGAGGTGCCTGAATGTGGTCATCTTGGGTCTAGAGTAAATTTTTGTTATAGCAATTGCAACTAGCCTATTCCAAGGTAATTGTTAGGTCTTTAATAACCTCAAATATGTCTGCTAGTTCTGAAACAACCTAAATCTTGGAAATGGCAGCGATCTTGACTTTCTATTGAAGGCTCTTAGGGCTGGAGTACCACTGAATGGCCTGGGTAGGAGTAGGGCAACAGGGATTAAACAGGACTGTGGCTTCATGAAGCTAGGAAGTTGTGGGCTTCTCTCAGCCAGCAACCCTAAGACATAACCTCGTTCTCTATGGAAATCTTTCTCATGCATCTTTAAAGAAATTTAAACCCTGACCTGAAATATTTTAACCAGCGGTGTTATACCCGGCTCCTTGAGCCTTAACCTCAATGTACTCCTAACTTTACTTACTATGCAGTAAGAGTCTTGACAAGCAGCTCAGAAACCTAGTGGATTCCCAAGAGATCATGTAACTGAACTCTACAGAGAACCAATGGAACACAACACCAGACCAATTTATAAATCATCCCGTTTGATGTTTACATACCACCAAAGTTCTCACTATCACAAATTTAAATAGAGAATTTCACAACCTTTTTTAGTCTTCGAAAACATCTGCTTCCAGTCAAGCCCTCAGGGGTTTGGAATTTCTATCCTAAATAACAGGTTATTGATTGTTTTGGATCCTTTAGTTTCAAACAAATGTGTTGGTTATTGGGAACATGCTACATATCAAGTACTGCCAGTGGCGTACTAAGGGGGGGGCGGTCCGCCCCGGGTGCCAGCCGGGTGGGGGGTGCCATGGCCAGCCCCGCCGCCCATGCTGCAGCCGCCCGAGCGCTCTGTAAAGAGCCTCGGGCGGCTGCAGCATTGCCCGGGCGGTGTGTCCCTGGGACAGAGGTTTTGTAGGAGGGGCAGGGCAGGACAAGGGTTTTGTAGGAGGGGCTGACAACGGTTTTGCAAAGTTTACAAATTGTAAAAATAAAAGAAATAAAACCTTTAACATTTATTACAGGTTTTTTTTGTTTTTTTTTCGGGGAGGGGGGTGGGGGGTGCCAAGCACAGGATCCGCCCCGGGTGCCAAATGCTCTAGGTACGCCCCTGAGTACTGCCATCGACAGTGGGAAAAAGAAACTGGTACTATACTTTAATTTGCCTGCATTCAATGTCTATAAAGTCCACTGACATTTACTGAAGAGGTCTTAAAAATAAAATAAGTATCGCCGAAGATGATGATTTGACAAAAAAATTGGTGAAAAGTAATTAATTATGAGTTTGTCAATCTAGAACTCAATTATGAGTGCGAGAAGGTAGAAGAAGACCTACAACCATCCTGATGATATTGAATCAATTATAGGAGTTTAAGAAGAAAGAAAATTCTAAATCTATGTTTATTTACAATCCAGCTGCTGTACCTGTTTTAATTACGTATATTAATAAAATGGTACTAAAAATACTCTGAGCAAGTTGCAAAACTGCAGTTGAGATGCACTGAACTCACAAAAGGTACATCATATTCAATATATGGACCAAGCCACACGCAACAATTAGCCACTGACACTGCTTTCGGCAGGCATAGGATACTGTAAGTCCACTAAATCACTTGTATAACATTAAAGTGAAAAATTAAAGTGAACCATTTACAAAGTTTTATTGCATGCTCTATAAGTAATTTAAATCACACTTGAAGCACTTTTTTTTATACCAAGTTAAAGCGACTTTGCAAAATATGTAGCGAGCAACGAAAATGCCAAAAACCCTGCTTTGTGTGCATTGGCCTGAGGTTAAAGGTGAAGATACTTAGCTGAAGCTCTACCTTGCATGTGCTCCTGGCACTGATTTTACGCTGTTACTTTCATACATGCTAAAGAGTATAATAAAGAGGCCAATGGATAATTTAGTGGGATTCTATAAAGACCAACAAGTGATATAGGCGAGACTATGTTTCCAACAGCCATTGCAAGAGACATTTTTGGGAACTGACAAAAGCCAATGGGAACTGACAAAAGCCAATGGCTGGAGATTCCCCACTTGTCAACCGAGAGTTTGCCCGTTACACATAGTAACATTTGTCTAAAAATATATTTTGATGGTGTTAGAATCAATAATATTCCAACACAGTTAAAATGACTATGACATTTTCAAATTGACCAGAGGTGACCGAGCCGATTTAAAAAACATATGGAGGTTTTCACTAAACAGTTGTTTGAAAAACAAATAATCTACATGAAGTCAATAGCAGCCAAGCAAAACACATCTATTACAGGACTTGACAAATCCTAGGCCACCAGGGACTGGGAATTTTATTCTGGCACCTGGGTGTTTCCCAGCCTGTTCAACAGCTGCAGCATCAGCCATTTGAGGGAGAAAGAAGGCCGGCGGTGAAGGAGCTGTAATCTACAAGCTCTTCTTGCTCTGCTCCCTCAAATGGATCTCCCTATTTGTTTTAAAACACTATTCTACTCTTGGCACTTATCTCTTGAAGCATATTAAATGTCTTGTAGGAGTGTTCACTTGCACTTCCCCCTAAAGAGACCTATCTTTCACTAAATATTATACTAAACCACCACAAGGTCCCACTTCCTTTTATGGCACTGGTTAAAAAGTTTTCCCACTCCCCTGTGAGGGTTAATACATTGAATTAAATTTTAATTTGCCTTCTAAAATTAAACAACTAGAAGATAAAATTGCTGACCACAAAGACAGAGACAGAAGAAATAATGTACACATTAGAGGCATAGCGGAAAATGTCAAACAGCAAGATTTGGAAAGATTTGTAGAAGACCTGTTTAAACAGCTGGTCCCTACCCTACAAGAGATTGACCTACTGCTAGACCGTACTCATAGGCTAATACAAATACAGTCCCTAGAGACACCATTACTAGAGTGCATTACTACAAGGCGAAATACATCATTATGCAAGCTTCGAGACAAACATCTACCCTGATGAGGGTATTCAACTATTCACAGACCTCTACTATGCAGAAACTGTGCACTTTCCTAGGGATTGCTAAAGCCTTGAGAGCAGCCCACATTCAATATAAGTGGGGATTCCCTGCAAAACTGCTGGTCAGAAGAAACGGTCTGGGTAAAACACTTTTTCACACGAAGAAGGCAAAAAACTGCTGCAGGAGTGGAGGATTCCATTGGAACCAGAGGAAACCCATGCGAGAAGCAAAACCAGCTCTCCAAAGAAGCTCACTAAAGACTGGTCGGTGGCCACAGTGGTCAAATGAGAACACTAACAAACTATATCACCACTATGGGACTGAATCTCGACAACAGGTTTACTTGCCTATATTTGCCCTTCTTGCCTTTCCCTGTCCTCATACTTTACAATAGCTGTGTATGCTATCATGAAAGGTTTTTCCTTTTTTCTTTCTTTCTTATATCGCTACTGTGAGATGCCATATTCTCAGTAATTTATTTTACATTACGCCCTAGAGGTGCAAGTGACACATAACTTGCAAGATAGATTATAATCTATACCCCCTTTGCAACTACTTGAGGTCAAGCTGCTAGACCCATCGTTACTTTAACTTTCATACCAAAAGCCCTTGGCAAACAGTATTATGTACATAGTTCAATCAGTTTCCTTTTCTTATTTTTCTTTTTATTTCTAACTTTTATAATGGTAAACCTTGCTTCCAATGCTCAGTGTATCAAGTGGGCTGTGCATGAGCAACACAATTATATTGTAAAGGAAGAAATTTCAGTGTTGGTGTGGGCATGGGCGTCCGCAGGGGGGGGGGGGCACTTGGGCCCCCCCCGTGGATTTTTCAGCTTGTTCTGATATTTTTCGTGTGAGATTTAAAATGAACTGCAATACCGGCGAGACAGGAGATAGGAAGCTGCATCTTATCCCTGCTTCTCTCTGCTGATTGAAACCGCAGGGGAACAACACATGCAGCCAGAGACAGCCTACAGATCAGGTAAGTGGGGGATGGGAGGGGGGTTTGAGAGGGGGGCAGCAGCCTATAGATTAGGGGAGTGAGGGATGGGGCAGCAGCCTATAGATTTTGGGGAGGCAGCATCCTACAGATTTAAAGCAGCAGCCTATAGATTTAAAGGCAGCCATAGATTAGGAGGGGGCAGCAGCCTATAGATTGGGGAGTGAGGCTGGGGGGACAGCAGCTCAAGGGGATTGGGGAGTGAGGCTGGGGCAGCAGCTCATAGATCAGGGGTGAGTGATGCTGGAGGCAGCAGCCCATAGATTAGGGGAGGGAGGCTTGGGATGGGGCAGCAGCCTATAGATTAGGGGAGTAAGGCTGGGGGCAGCAGCCTATAGATTAGAGTGAGGTTGTGCAGCAGCCCAGATTAGGAGTGGGAGGCTGGGGGGGGGCAGCAACCCATAGATTAGGGGAGGAGGGCTGAGGGGGGCAGCAGCCCAGGATTAGGAGGAGTGGAGGCTGGAGGGGGCAGCCTATAGATTAGGGAGTGAGGGGTATAAAGTGCAGCTCATAGGATTAGGGGAGTGGGAGGCATGGGGCAGCAGCCTATAGATTAGGGGAGTGAGCATAGGCGTGCGCAGCCTATTGCATTAGGGTGTGCACCCTAAAGCACAAACACACGCCATATGTATATGTATGTATGTGTGTGTGTGTGTGTGTGTGTGTGAGGGTGCTGGTAGTGTGCTATGTAGGTGAGGGTGTTTTTGTGTGTGTTTGTGAGAGTGCTGTTAGTGTGCTGTGTGTGAGGGAACTGGTAGTGTGCTGTGTGTGTGTGTGTATGTGTGAGAGGGTGTTTGTGTGTGCGTGTTTGTTCGGGTCCTGTTTGTGTGTGAGTGTGCTGTTTGTTTGTGGGTGCTGTGCGGGTGTTGTGTGTGGGTTTTGTGTGTTTGTGAGGATGCTGTTAGTGTGCTGGGTGTGTGTGGGTGTTGTATGTGTGTGGGTGCTGTGTGTGCGAGGGTGATGTAGGTGTGTAGGTGCTGTTTGTGGGCTGTATGTGTGCTGTATGTTTGGGCGGAGGTGGGGGCAGATTAGTTAATATCCCAGTGCTGCTGCCTTCCCTGGTGGTTCAGTGGAGAATGAACTCTAGCCCGGGTTCTCTGCTGCCTCCCTCCATGCTGCTGTGGACCGGTGAGGTAGAACTTTGATCTCCCCACCGGCCCATGGAGGCTTAGACCAGAGCCGCCGCTCGGATAGCGTTCGCTCTGCATGAGCCGACCGGGGAGATCCAGAGATCTCCCCTGCCGGTCTCAGTCCATTGGCGTGCCGCGGGGATTAGGGTGTGCCAAGGCACACCCGACACACCCCGTGCGCACGCCTATGGAAGTGAGGGATGGGGGAGACAGCCTACATGAAGAGTCAACAAGGAGCAAGAAGGTAAAGTAAGAAAAGGAGAAGGAACAGAAATGAGCAGGAAGGGACATCAAGGAGCTGGAAGGGACAGCAAGGAGCACAAAAGGTAAAGTAGGAGAAGGAGCACAAAGGAACAGAAATTAACAGGAAGGGTCAGCAAGGAGCTGGAAGGTAAAGCAGCACAAAGGTAAAGTAGAAGGAGCAGAAAGGGTCAGAAATGAGCTGGAAGGGGCAGAAGGAGCACAAGCATAAAGTAGGAGAATGAGCAGGAAGGGCCTGCAAGGAGCAGGAAGGAGCACAAAGGGACAGCAAGGAGCACAAAGGTAAAGGAGCAGAAAGAATCAAAAGGAGCACAAAGATAAAGTAGGAGAAAGAGCAGAAAGGGACAGCAAGGAGCACAAAGGTAAAGTAGAAAAGGGAGCAGAAAGGGTCTGCAAAGAGCAGAAAGGGATCAGAATGAGAAAGGAGCAGAAGGGCGCAAAATAAGCAGAAAGTAGCAGAAAGGTAAAAGAGCAGAAGGGGCCAAGGATAGAAAACAGTGTCAGAAGAAAAAAAAAGACTGTCAAATGAAGGAAAGGAAAAGGAGATTGGAGCAGGAAGGACAAATGAAGTAAACCCTCCACTTTATTCTGGACACCACATCATAAGGCTTTGGTACCTGGGCCAGGCAGGGAAACACTGGACCTTCTCATCTCCAAAGGTAAAAAAATATCGGTGTTAATGTGTTCACTTTTATTTACTGAGTGTCAGGAAGCACAGAGTGCCGTTGGGTAGGGGTGTTGCTGATTGACTAGAGCGGTCAGCTGGCACTCTAAGCCAATCAGTAGATCCCCATTCATAAAAAAGTTAAAATATTTTATGAACCGGGAACTAGCGATTGGCTTAGAGCGTCAACTGTCCACTCTAGCCAATCAGCGGCACCCATGCCTGACGTCAATCTGCACTTCCTGACACTCTGTTTCAGAATCCAAATACCACTGAGTGACCTGGAGCTGGAGGAAGCCTTTGGGGTTAAACCATTTGAGAGGAAACCATTAAAGGAAAGTGAGCACCCAGGGGCTTCCTGGCATTATAGCATTTTCATTTAGGTGAAGTTGTTATGGTGACCAGAATGGTCCTTTAATTTGCTTAAAGGAACACTATAATGTCAGGAATACAAACATATATTCCTGACACCATAGTTGTGAAAACGCTATTCACCCTGGCTTTATGTGATAATGGCTATGCCCCTTCCCTTTCATGACACTGTCAAAAAGGTACCAAGCATGGAAGTCATTACAATTATGCCCCCCCCGTGGAAAAATTCCTTTGGACGCCCATGGGTGTGGGAGACATGGTTGAGTCAGCTAGGCCAAAATTCAGATACCCTGCTCTTGGGGTATTGCCTTAGGACTATACGTAAAGTGATCCAGGGGGAACTAATGTCTGGTGTGAACCAGGGAGAAGGGAGGGATTGGATGTCCCACGCATGTCAATCACTCAGCATCATTTAACTCACTATATTATGGTCCTAAAAATATTCTCCCTAAAGGGAGAAAAAATATTCTCTGCTTTAAAGGACTTAATACACCCAATAAATGTAGATTAGCCTTGACAGAAGCTCATAAAAATGGCAAGCATGTAGCATTCTCTCAAGAAACCCACTTCCAGTGGAGGAACAAACCATGTTTCTCATCACCCTGGTTCCCCACTGACTTTCACTCTTGTTTCTCTAAAAAGAGATTTAGATTTTTGACCCTGAACCCGAGCCCGGACATTTCAGTAACAGTTCGGGTTCGGTGTTCGGCAATTTAATGGCTCGTTTTGAAAAGCTACAGGGCAGCCAATCAAGCATTTGACTTGTGTGCCCTTAGAAGCCATCACAGCCATGCCTACTAATGTCATGGCCATGATTGGCCAGTGCAGCATGTGACCCAGCCTCTATATGTTATAGGCATGTCTATTAAAACAGTATAGCCTGTGTAATTTGACTCATAACACTCTGATTGGTGGATTAAGTAACGGGTGGGGGCCAGCGGGGAGGACATTAGATCCCCCCCTTATTCTAATTTAGGGCCCCCACCTGCCGCTCAGGGGTGTGGGCCAGGGGTGAGGACAATAGGTCCCCCTTATTCTAGTTTAGGGCCCCCACCCACTGCTCAGGGGTGGGGGCCGGGGGGGGACAATAGGTCCACCCCTAACCGAATTTAGGGCCCCCACCCACCGCTCATGGGTGGGGCTGGGGGGAGGACAATAGGTCCCCCCTTATTTTACTTTAGGCCTCCCACCCCCCGTTCAGGGGTAGGGGCTCAGGACGGGGGACTTTTTTTAACAGTGAGCTGCCATAGGCTAATACTAAGTAATCTTTACTTAGTATTAGTAAATTTGGCTGAAAGGCCAATTCAGGTCTTTCAGCCTTTTAGTAGATAGCTTTCTTAGGGAGTTATCTACTTATTCATTCCTGTCATTACATTGACTGGCCAAGTAACTTTCATTTTATATGAATGTGTGTTACTTGATTGCTCGAGTATGTCGTCAAAATATGCCAAATTTTACTAGCAAACAATTTTGTGGACACATGGAGGGTGACCCACCCTACCAAAATTGATTACACATATCACTCTTCAGTCCACAACTGCTACTCAGGAATTGACAGAATTTTTAATCCATTCCACCTCTCTGTCCAAGGATGAAGAAGTGTCTATAGGTCTGATCACTTTGTGCGTAGTCCACGCCCCTCTAACCCGATCCCTCACGGAGCAATTTCCCACCAAAGGCCATGGTAGTTGGCTTAATGAACAACTTCTCTAGAACCCTGATGTGGTTTCCCAAGTCCGCCAAAAATTAGTGCACTATTTTGAAACTAACAAAATACAGGAATCCCCAATCAAACATATCTGGTTAGCACATAAAGCGTTAATTTGGGGCGTCTTTATTAAGCACGCTAGTTATGCAGAGATAATAACCGAACTAACTGCTCTAACGCACGCTAATAACCACCACCCGACTCCATCTACCCATTCTAAACTTTTACAACTGCAATATCAACTTCAAGATATGGAGTTGTCCAAAACTACTTTCCTACTTAGACGATTTAAACATAAATTTTTTGCTACCGGAAATAATTTGGGAGTCATTCTCGCTTCCCAGCTCAAAACGAAAATGGTCGCTCCAGGATCACCTACCTGACAGGTGTGGGGAATAAGAAAATAATGAACCCCCAAGACATAGTTAACGAATTCGCAACATTTTATAGCCAATTATATAATTTAGGAACTGATCAACAGACCACACCTCCTTTACCGGAGGAGATAGAGAAGTTTCTACACACACTGGATCTCCCATCTCTGACTGGTGACGACGCAACCTTACTTAAATAACCTTTTACTCTTGACGAGATCACAACGGTACTTTCTAACTTGCCATCCCATAAACCTCCAGGTCCAGATGGACTGCCGAACAAATATTACCAACTATTTTCAGACTCCCTTACCTCACAGCTACATTCATTCCTTAACCATTGTTTTAAGAGAGGAGCCCTGCCAGCCGAAACATTAATGGCCCATATCTCTACCTTGCCCAAAACGGGCAAGAACTTTAGACTCATTTCCTTATTAAATTGTGATGCAAAAATGTATGTCAAGCTACTCAGTAATAGAATAGCTCCTCTGTTATCTAAACTGGTCCATAACGACCTTTCTGAAATTATAAAGGGGTGACAAGGCTCAGATAATTCCAGAAAAATTCTTAATGTCATGGCAGCAATGAAGAGGGAGAAAGTCAGAGGCATTTTCCTAGCATTAGATGTGGAAAAGACCTTTGACAGACTGAACTGGGCATATATGTGCAGTATGTTGAGGAAATGTAACTTGCCCCCTGAAATGTTTCAGGGGTTCCACATATTAAAGCAGACAAAAAGGGTCACTACAATTTGAACACAACTTTCTTGTGATAGGAGGACACAAACTAATGGCTCAATAAACTCATCTATAATAAATAATCACAAAAGGAGATTCAATACTGTAAAGGTTATTAGTTATTATGTATGTCTGCTTTAATATGTGGATTCTATTTATTCCTTATTTATGGTTTCTGATATATGCCATGTACTTGGTCTTTTTTCCATGTCTTCTAAGGAACGTGTTTACTGAATTAATGAGTGTATTAACCAAATTAACTGATCATCTGTTTTCTATTACTGTTTTTTTTTTTAAATCACTGTTTATGCTAATGAATTTTGTAATGTCACATTAACTGATTATGTGTGTATATAAATGTTCTCTTGTTACTCTTGTGCTAGCTTGATAAAGACCTAGGTACAGGTCGAAATGTTGCGGATCCAATAAAACTGCCTTAAAACATATCACAGTGCGTGCCTGAGATCTTTTCTTATATGACATTTATGTAGGGATGAGTAAAGGGCACTGAATTTGTGTAGCCAAAAATAAAACAGGTTAACTGTACACATAAAAAAAACTATTTCAAACTGACCCATCTGTGCTGGCATTGTAAAGAATGAAGCATTTGCAAGAGTTATTGCTGTATTACAATGCACCCCAATGCAATTAACACACTATTAAAGGGGAGGCCAACACTCCCACCACTCTCTGGCCTGTATAGAATTTCCTTAGTAATCCTTCTACACTTTATACTTTCTTAGTAGAAAAATAGTGATAATTACCAATTGCCTAACTTTTAAAATAAGGTTAGGAAGACAAACATATCAAATAAGTATGGGCTGGTGTAAGGGTTTTTTGGCCAGGAGAGGTCAATATAGGCTTGCTCACCTGTATCCATCATAAGCCCCACCTTCTCATTCAGCAACACAACATCATAGAGCAGGAACATGGAATAATCTTGAAGCTACAAATATTAGGGGCTACCATGTTTGACATGCTCAGACTGTCGGAAGGTAAAGAATTTACATATACTAAAAGTAATACCTGTACAAACTATGCAAAAAAGGGACAATGTCGTATTGAAATTAATCAAGTATGAACAGTGGATAATGCTAAAAAAAATTGAAGCTTGGATATACATTTAAAGTTCTGATTTATGACACAGATTAATAATTACACTTTGTTAATACCCAACAGCACTGTTTTAATGTACGGATTAATAAGTAAAATCTTTATTAATACCCAAGAGTACTATTGAACATCTATTGATGTAGATATCTAGCCATTGCATGGATATCAACTTAACGCAACCATAACTAGGAATTACTCAATTCATTCCTGATACATCACCTCTCATGAACCAATTAATTACTTAAGTAATGTATCATTACTGTAGCGGAGCTGCAATATTAAATCCCAAGATCTCCGCTGGTATAGAAGGTAATCCAAAGTAAAGAGCTGGAAAAGTAGGCAATATCCCAATTCCCACAGTAACCGGACGAAACACAGTTCTGGGAGTCAACTGACTAGTTTATTCACAAGCTCCAGTATTTATGTGATTCCCCACAGGGGTATTACAGTAGAGGACCACATGGGGAACTGAATATACAGAGCATTTCTCCCACCATGCACTGCTGTACGTGAGGAATACTCCCACTAGAATATCCTGTTAAGTGGATTATCCCTCCGTACAGCAGAACCGGGTTTTAACATAAAAATTTATAGCTTTAACATTATTCGTGGGATTGTAATAAATGACCGTTCGGTAGATAGCTGGGGTCTGAGCGCACACTTCGTGAAAGTACAGCTCAGATCCCAGCATAAATAACCGAACGCCGCATGAAACATACTTTTATATAAAATTCCCCTAAAAGTACCGAATACCTATTGGGAACCCAAATACCGAAAGACCGGGGCTCCCGAACGGCCTGGAAGTCCAGTGGTGTTTGCACCGTCGAGTAGCCGATTTTAGTTCCAGGCGCTCGACGACCAAACACCGCTGCGCCAACAAAGGATCCAAGATGGCCGACCGCCGCGTGTTACATAGAAACATAGAATGTGACGGCAGATAAGAACCATTCGGCCCATCTACCCAATTTTCTAAATACTTTCATTAGTCCCTGGCCTTATCTTATAGTTAGGATAGCCTTATGCCTATCCCACGCATGCTTAAACTCCTTTACTGTGTTAACCTCTACCACTTCAGCTGGAAGGCTATTCCATGCATCCACTACCCTCTCAGTAAAGTAATACTTCCTGATATTATTTTTAAACCTTTGTCCCTCTAATTTAAGACTATGTCCTCTTGTTGTGGTAGTTTTTCTTCTTTTAAATATAGTCTCCTCCTTTACTGTGTTGATTCCCTTTATATATTTAAATGTTTCTATCATATCCCCCCTGTCTCGTCTTTCCTCCAAGCTATACATGTTAAGATCCTTTAACCTTTCCTGGTAAGTTTTATCCCGCAATCCATGAACCAGTTTAGTAGCCCTTCTCTGAACCCTCTCTAAGGTATCAATATCCTTCTGAAGATACGGTCTCCAGTACTGTGTACAATACTCCAAGTGAGGTCTCACCAGTGTTCTGTACAATGGCATGAGCTCTTCCCTCTTTCTACTGCTAATACCTCTCCCTATACAACCAAGCATTCTGCTAACATTTCCTGCTGCTCTATTACATTGTCTGCCTACCTTTAAGTCATCAGAAATAATCACCCCTAAATCCCTTTCCTCATATGTTGAGGTTAGGACTCTATCAAATATTCTGTACTCTGCCCTTGGGTTTTTACGTCCAAGATGCATTATCTTGCACTTATCCACATTAAATGTCAGTTGCCACAATTCTGACCATTTTTCTAGTATACCTAAATCATTTGCCATTTGGCTTATCCCTCCTGGAACATCAACCCTGTTACATATCTTAGTATCATTAGCAAAAAGACATACCTTACCATAAAGACCTTCTGCAATATCACTAATAAAAATATTAAAGAGAATGGGTCCAAGTACAGATCCCTGAGGTACCCCACTGGTGACAAGTCCAAGCTTCGAATATATTCCATTAACTACAACCCTCTGTTGCCTGTCACTCAGCCACTGCCTTACCCATTCAACAATATTGGAATCCAAACTTAAAGATTGCAGTTTATTGATAAGCCTTCTATGTGGAACAGTGTCAAAAGCCTTACTGAAATCTAGGTAAGCAATGTCTACTGCACCACCCTGATCTATAATTTTAGTTACCCAATCAAAAAAATCAATAAGATTAGTTTGGCATGATCTCCCTGAAGTAAACCCATGTTGTCTCTGATCTTGAAATCCATGTGTTTTAGATGTTCAACAATCCTATCCTTTAACATGGTTTCCATCACTTTCCCCACTACTGAAGTAAGGCTTACTGGCCTATAGTTGCCCGACTCCTCCCTATTACCTTTCTTGTAAATGGGCACAACATTCGCTAACTTCCAATCTTCTGGGACTACTCCTGTTAACAATGATTGGTTAAATAAATCTGTTAATGGTTTTGCTAGTACACCACTAAGCTCTTTTAATAGCTTTGGGTGTATTCCATCAGGTCCCATTGACTTATTTGTCTTTACTTTTGACAGTTGAAATAGAACCTCTTCCTCTGTAAACTTACGTGTAATAAATGACTCATTTATCCTTTTTCTCAACTGAGGTCCCTTTCCTTCATTTTCATCTGCAAATACTGAACAAAAATATTCATTGAGGCAGTCAGCTAGACCTTTATCCTCTTCTACATACCTTCCTTCTTTTGTTTTTAATCTAACTAATCCTTGTTTTACTTTTCTTTTCTCATTTATGTATCTAAAAAATATTTTGTCCCCCTTTTTTACTGACTGTGCTATTTTCTCTTCTGTGTGTGATTTGGAAGCTCTTATAACTTGCTTAGCCTCTTTCTGCCTAATCTTATAGATTCTCTGGGTTTTTTTATAATGCTAACTTTTTGTTTTTAACTATTTTGGCCACATCTGCGGAGTACCACAGTGGTTTCTTGAATTTTTTGCTTTTACTGACAAGCCTAATGCAATTTTCTGTTGCCTTCAATAGTGCAACTTTTAAATAATCCCATTTCTCTTGGACTCCATTTAAATTGCTCCATTCTGATAATGACTCCTCTACACATATTCTAATTTTAGAAAAGTCTGTTTTTCTAAAGTCTAATTCTTTTGTTTTTGTGTGGTGTGACTCAGTCACTGTTCTTATATAAAAACACACTGACTGATGATCACTGGATCCTAAACTTTCACCTACAGTAATATCTGATACCAAATCTCCATTTGGTAACATAAATCTAGTATGGCCTCTTTACGAGTTGGCTCCTCAACAATTTGTTTTAGAGACAATCCCAGTAGGGAGTTTAGAATATGTGTGCTCCTGGCACAAGTAGCTAATTTTGTTTTCCAATTTACATCAAGAAGATTAAAGTCACCCATGATGATAACTTCCCCCTTCATTGTCATTTTAGCTATTTCCTCAACTAGTAGATTATCTAACTCTTCAATTTGTCCTGGGGGCCTATAAATCACACCTCCACGAGTTACTGTGTGATTACCAAATTCTAAAGTAACCCAAACGGACTCCATGTTTGCCTCACTAACTTTTATTAGGCTAGATTTTATGCTATCCTTCACATACAGGGCCACCGCTCCCCCTTTCTTGCCTTTCCTATCTTTTCTTTTGCAATGTTACAATCAGTTAATGTGCGCCACACGACCCTCTGCGTGTGGGCTCCCGTTCGGTACCTTATTCATTTCACGAACAGTGTTTGAAGTCACTGTTCGTGAAACTACCATAGGAATGCTAGCGGCTTTTGGCCATTAGCATACGAATGCTCTTTATTTCAACATACACAAATACATTCCTATACACAATAAAAGCAGACAACCTTCTGATGTTATGCAATAAGTCTTAAAGTGGCTAGGTTTGCCACAATTACATGACTTGCAAAAAAAACCATAAGTCCTTAAAGACTCGTGATGTAATAATAGCTGTCTTTAAGCAGCGGGGGAGGAACAAACTAAATAAAATCAGCTGTGGCTATATCTGGTTAGCACTCAAAATTACATCACTCTCAGGGTTATTTAGTAAACTGAGAATTCAAGGTTAATAGGAATCTTTATTCCCTATTCCCAACACTATAGAGTCCCTGCATAAAAATAAATAAATTTATATATATATATATATACAGTGGGACCTCGGTTTACGAATTTAATGCTTTCTCCGGGACGTTTCTTATTGCAAAAAATGTTTAAACCAAAACGTGGTTTCCCATAGGAATGCATTGAAAACCAATTAATCCGTTCTGGAGGTCAGAAAAAAGTCAAAATGAGCTGGCATGGAAACCAACCCACAATGCAGAACACACAATAAAAGCCATGCAAACAACGAAGCTCAGCTCCCTACCTTTCCACTGCCTGAGAAATGCACCAAAAAGTCCCAAAACTACTGCAAACAAATTCCAGAATGGCTCCAAAACTCGATGCAAAAGCCGCTCCAACACCTCCACACTCGACGCCACGTGCTACCCACAGGCTCCAGCATGCAGGGGGCGGTGCTATAAACCTTCCAGGTGCAATGCATTCTGGGGAAACTTGCTTTGTATTGGGAAAAACATTTGTAAACCGAGGCATTACTTTCAATGGATTTTCATTTATAAACCGAAAATTACGTTAAACGAGGCGTTTGTAAACTGAGGTCCCACTGTATTATAATATTATACATTACAAAAAAAAAATAAAAAACACAATCCATGGTTATAAAGTAAAGAAAATGTAATTTATTGATTCTTTTAACTGATGATGTGCCCCAAATAAAATATAGGTCTTGCAAACCAACCAGGTAAAATTTAAAATACGAAAGCTGAAATGTTGAGGTCTCTAGTTTGTAGTCAATATGGTTTTATTAAAAGAGCATTGTCGGATTAAGCTAAATCACAATATAATTACACACAATGTTGAAATAACATCAGCAAAATATTACTAAACAAATTTGGGACATATATAGATTGCAGAACTAGCAAGATGCAACACATTATATACAGACAACCTAATGGGAACAGCCCGATATATTTGGTCAAGCTCTTGAAAAGAGAATACAAATTTTTTTAAAAAATAATAAAATGAAAAATCTAATCCCCAAAAAGCCCAGAAAAGCTTACATGGTTCAACTAAATCTTTACCAAGTCTAGGTATGGCGTCGAACCATATTAAAGAGTGTGGTGGACAAACCCAGTTCCTTCCCTCTCGAGGCCCAGATCAACAGTATGCAAAGTTTAAAATACCTGAGGAGAACCTTACAAAAGAACCCAAGAGCACTAGGAAAGATTGACGCGCACGTGAAGAAAAGGGTCCATATGTGGGCTACCTGGATAAGAAATGGGAAAGAGGAGATCAAGTGAAGAGATAGATAGATAGATAGATAGATAGAAAAAGGTGAAGGTAAGGGATCAAGGAAAGGGAAAGGGAGATTTTAGTGTCCCAAAAGGAGTGTGAGCAAGAAGCACCACAAGATGAAGGGGGGAACCATGCACACAAGCAGCACCATTCCTCCATGAGTGAAGTGCAAAACAGAACCCTATCCCCACAATAAAAGGAGAGCATGTCTGCAGCTATCAGAGGATGTTAATTCAATCAATAGAACCATTGTGCATTACGAGTTTGGGAATCTGCAGTCAGATTTTGTGTGTGTATTTTCACCACCAGATTAGACCAAGACTTTAACAAAGTGACACAACCCCTTTTCCAAAAAAGTGGCATAACCACCTTTGCTACTTTCAGAATCTGCAGCACCACAGAGGTTTTGCATCCCTTATAAGGCACAGATTTCTTGGTTGACAAGAAATGGCGGTCAGGTCTCTAGTTCGGCCTTGTACATAAAGAAACCACAATAAACTTAGTACACATGTCTGGGCTCTCAAAATGAGTAACATGCACTTTCCAATACACCTTCGCATCTCTCCACCTGTCATAGAATAGTTATGCTCATTTGTACTCATTTACTTTTCATATACATCTTTCTACTGTATTAGAATGGGTCTCAGTTAATTTCCATAATTACAGGTTTCCATCTATGAGCTCAAACCATTCATTAATCTCCATGAAGCTATAGGATGATGCCCTATAACTACATTATTGTTTTCAACTTTAAAAGTTAATACAGTAATCCTTGTTCTAATACACGTATGCCCTAAAAATAAGCTCACATAAAGTGGATGGTATCAGACATCTTTATCAAGTAAAAAATAACCAGGTAAACTGTAATAATGCCATTAATAATAAACTACAAGTGTTGTAATTTCTTAACTATTCTTCTCCGTAGTGCATTAATGTACATATATACCTTTTTTATTTAAAAAAAAATTGATATCCTTTAACCCCTTAAGGACACATGACATGTGACATGTCATGATTCCCTTTTATTCCAGAAGTTTGGTCCTTAAGGGGTTAATAAAAAAATTATGTGTTTTGTTTTTTTCTTCTGCTCATACAGTACTTTTTTTTTTTTTTAAACTGCTCAAAAATGAAATAAAAAGAACCTTTTACAAACTATTGAACTGGCAGACATTAAAAAAATATGCCTACCACGTCATCTTCGCCAAACCGATCTATAAAATGTTAGGTTTTTGGCTGCCTCCTATTTCTCTTCAAATTGAAAGATGGTAAAACACATTCAACTCTCTTACCCACTCCAGCTCGACTTACTAAATGGCTGTAGAGTCATCTGCCCTTATCGTTATCTCTGATTCTAACCAAATTCAACAACTCCAAACTGTTTTGCACCATTGCATGTCATGCATTCAGATACATCTCTAGAGGAAGCCATTCCTACTTTAACCATAGTACTAGGACAACTCTATTGTGACCAAACATCCCTTATTTCATTTATAATTTGAGCACCGTCACATAGCTACCCGAAATCAATATTTAGTGCTCTACAGATCGTAAACTGTAAATAATATTGTGTTAACAAGAAATTAGCAGACAGAGCAAGCCTTGCTGTCAGGTTATAGTGATGATGCAGGTTAGGCTGGTGGCTTGTAGACCGCTTTAAAAAGTGAGCAGGTGGAAACAAAAATGTAATTAAAATCTTCAGTGTGTGACAGCTGTCATACAGTGAGCTCAGTCAATTCTCACAACGCCTTGGTGAGGCTAATGATGGGTTGTTTTTAAGACAAGAAGCTAGCTAACAAGAAAATAATGGCCTGTATATCCCCAGTGACCGTAAGATCCACAATTATTATACCCTTGACAGTTACAATGAAGACGAAGAAGTACTGGAAAAGCTTGCCTGCGAACTATGGTCCATAACTTGCCCTTATTTATTATTTTTTAATTATTTTATTTTTAGCTCTCCTGTCCCAATACGCCAACCCTGTGCTGACCTCCTCATGCTGTTACTTTCCAACACAGATAACCAACCCTGATTTGTTTTTACATTTTATGAATTTCTATGTTTGTACACTGCTGTAGAGTGATTACTTTGTGTCTAAACTGGTATAAGTGTTTCTATCTTGTTGCATGTTTTACAAAACCTTCTGCAGTACAAAATTGTAAATTAAAATTAAATAAAAAAAAATAAATAAAAAAAAGGATTAAGTAACCTACACATCCAGTCTGATTTATAAACATTTACCAATTGATGACCACAATGCTCTCACTCTGCCCAGTGCCGATCACGGTGTGTAGGAGCTGCAGCAAAAGAGGGAGATCTCTCTGGGGTAGGATTAGAATTGGGATTATGGATTGGATTAGGGATGGGATTATGGATAGGATTAGGGATAGAATTAGGGATAGGATTATGGGCTGGATTATGGATAGGATTATGGATAGGATTAGGGATTTGATTATGGATAGGATTAGGGATTTGATTATGGATAGGATTAGGGATTTGATTATGGGTTAGATTAGGGATAGTATTGCAGGTTGGATTATGGATAGGATTATGGGTTGGAGTAGGGGAAAAGCTATAACGTGTAATTGACAACAGTAGCAGAAGACAAATATGGGGTGTTTGCAGTAGTGAGACACTCAAGGTATGTGAGTATCCCCAAAATAGAACATGTGGGGGGAAAAAAAGACATCCTAAATTAAATATTTTGATGTAAGTTTGTGATATGATGGTTAAATAAAAAGTGTCAAAATGCTCTTACTTATATACGCTGGAGGATGTACTTTCTATAAATTTATATTGGAGACTACTATAAAAGTTGTAATCACAGCATGCCAATTTTGCAAAGTTAAACAAGAAGACTTGTGGAGTCCATGGCTCAATGCATCAGAGCTGTTTTCACAGCATGAATGGGACCTGCTTTTAATCTTGTGGCTGATCTGTATGTAAGGAATTATTGACGACAGGCCGTTTAATTATTAGAAAAATAATGCACACCTGAGGTGGTAATGCGGTCATGACGCGAAGCGGAGTTATTGTTTTTCTAATAATTCAATGGCCTGGAGTCAATTATTCCCCTTATACTAGTTACCACACCTCGAAACATTGCTCAGATCATGTATTTCAAGGCGTTTGTCAAGTTTTTATCATTAAAACGCTCTTGCTAATTTCTTACGCATCAATTTGAATTGTCAATTTGAATTGTAACCTATTTTCCGTTTTTACAGTTGACTACGCAAAGTGATATGGAACTGTAATGTGGTCAAGACCTGTCTGGAACTACGTTAGCCATGCGTCTCCTTGAAAATAATGCACACCTTAGAACATTTGTCAACCAATCAGATTGAAGCATTCCACGGCCCTGTAGTATAAGTGTTTATATTGTTGCTTCTAATGCATAGTGCTTGAATCTATAGTATAGTGAGTGTATGCTGCAGTGTACATGCATACGGAGTTTAAGACACACTATAGGCACCCAGACAACTTAATTTTAATAAAGTGATCTAGGTGCAACGTCCCTGCAATGTAAAGCACTGTCATTGTTTAGAACAGCAATGTTTACATTGCAGGGTTTAACTCCTTCTATGATATCCGCATTTTAATGGGCTTTAAGGCCGTAAAGGTTTTTGGCCCAGAGCCTCGGTTATACTGACTTACCCAGCGATCCGCTTCTGGGGAACTGCCTGACAACCCAGGCTGTCTCCCTCTGGCAAATCAGGCCCTCCCGAGCCATGTGATCCCTCTGACAGAGTGATCACATGGCTGGCATAGCAGGCTTAGGATCTGCCTGCAGGGAGACTGTCTGGTTATAATAAATATATATATATATATATATATATATATATACATATGCAATTGAAAAAAAGGCTTGCACTCACGGTCTTGTAATATAAAATGTAGTATTCTTTATTCCAAATTATTCCATAAAATCATCACACCAACGTTTCAGCCCTCGTCCGGGGCTTTCTTCAGGATGAACTGGCAACCAACCATTGTCAGTTCATCCTGAATTTGGAATAAAGAATACTACATTTTATATTACAAGACTGTGAGTGCAAGCCTTTTTTCAATTGCTTATTTTTGATGGCTATGGCTTAAAGAGCAACCGGCTTTCAAATCCATTGGTTTGGTCTGAGTGCAAGGACATAGGCATTTAAAAATAAATAAATTAATTAAAAAAAAATATATATATATATATATATATATGAAAGAAGATGAGCGCACTCTGGAGACTGTAGTAGTAAAGTAGAAATGCTTTTATTTAGCACAAATAAACATCAACGTTTCAGTCCTCCTGGACTTTTCTCAAGACAAGTGCTAAGTGCCAGATAACGGTTATATATACACAAGCTGTGAGATAATTAAAGGGTGAACAGGTGAGAGCAAGACTGGTGATGTCAGAGATGACATCATCATACCAAATTTAACCATGTGAGTGAAGGTAAGAAAAAATATATACAAAGAAACAATTAGTTCTATATCATATGATAAGTGGAGACCAGATAAAAAGAAGACTGGATCGACAAAGAGAAGTGGGGTGATAGTTATGTGAGAACAGAAATGATCAAAGAACCTAATTCAGTGATTGTTCCAGTCATGAAAAGAAGGAGGAATCTCACATTAACAGGCATAATTAATTGCAATGTAAATTATATGAGTATTGCAAAAAAAATTTATGTAGCAAACAATAAAGCAATAAAAATGAAACACATGGGGATAAATAGCTATAAGAGATACATAAGATACAGTGGGCAAGCTGAAAATAGTATATATATTATATATATATATATATCTCCTAAACGCTCCCTAGCTTCACAGCAGACCTCCGGTAAAACAACTGGCTGGGAAATCCGGGGCTCTCACAAAGTTTTTCCGTGATAATGCGGATCACGCCTCCACCGCGGTAGGCCCCAACATGGCGCAGGAATCATCCCTTCTAGTCCAGAAGGCTCAGGTGGCTCTCTCTTCATAGTAGATGTGGACCTTAAGGAGATAGTTAGGAACTTACCGTCCAAGGGAGACATTGCAGCTATGCTGAACAAACTGGAAGTCTCATTCCAAACAAATGATGGAGGCCATAGGAGCTGACATCCGCCATATTGGAGACAGAGTGAGCACCCTTGAGGACGACAGAGACCACTTATACTCCCAAGTGCAGCAAATGTAAACCGCAATGGAGTCACAAACGTCTTACATCTCGTCCATGCACAGATAAATGGATGACGGATAAATGAGGGAGGCGCAATAATCTTCGCATTAAAGGCCTACCCGACCAAAACCAGGATGACCAGCATGCCACACTAACAGAGCTATTTAATTTAATAGTGGACAGGCCTACAGACACCCCTGTGCTATTTGACAGAGCACACAGGGCGCTGCCCGCACGAGGCGCTCCATCATAGCAACCACGCAATGTAATCTGTAGAGTGCACTATTTTAATATAAAAGAAGATGTACTGAAAGCTCTCCAGCTAACTACACAGCCATTTTTGTACCACAACAGCTCACTTCAAGTATTCCCTAACCTGTCCTGGACCACACTCCAAGCCAGGCGCACACTACGCCCGCTCACTGATCTTCTCCAATCCCAAAACATCCGATATAGATGGGGATTTCCTTTTGCCCTCATAGCCAACCACAGAGGCCAAACCCACTCTTTATCAATGGTTCTGGATGTAGCTTCTTTCACCAGGGCCTTGGAACTGCCTGACATCCATGCCCCAGACTGGTATAGCCCACAACAGCCCTCATTACCATCACAATTGCCACAACGCCAACGATGGCAAAACAAGGTTTAAAAACTGGCTCAACTGGCTGCACTCCATATATTCCCCTCCTAGTGCGAAAATAAGAATTAATGGGCAACTCTCAGAACCATTAATTATATGAAATGGCACGAGACAGGGGTGCCCCCTATCCCCCCTACTTTTTTTTTATCCTCGTTATGGAACCATTCTTTCAGGATATTAGTGAAATGGAAACTAATCAATAAATATTGATTATCTTGTGTATCTGCCCCTGGCCAAATTGAAGAAGAAGTGCGTGCACGCTCCTGAAGTTATTTCACATCGGACACAAGTTTCTGGTTGATGAAAAACTTAGGAATGTTTATTCAGAGGGGATGGCAAGTCCCTTTTAAAGCAGAATTATATCATATGCATTGTCAGAGATAACATGAAATAATACATCATTAATTGGTTAGGTGTTAAGTGTTTTATTCAGAGCACGTCCTACTAGGTGTGCCATCCTACGTCATTATATAGGAATATTGGAAGATAATTTTAACAATGATACAGCTTATCCCACTCAGGCAGACAGTCACCCACACACACTCACACACACACACACACACAGGCAGACAGTCACACACACACACACACACACAGGCAGACAGCCACACACACACACACAGGTACTCACACACACAGAGGCAGACAGTTGCACATACTCACACACACTCACAAACAGACAGTCATACATGATTACCTCTGTCCTTTATGGTCTGGGAGGAGTGAAGGCAGTGCAGCTCCTGGGGTCTGGTTGTTGGGGAAGCAGGGACTCCTTCCTGCTTCCCATGCAGCCGGCACTTGTAGCTCCGCCCCCGCCATCATGTAGCACCACCCACCATCATTTAGCCCCACCCCTGCCACAAGGTAAGCCCCACCCCCACCGCAATGCTGGACTTTTTTTTTTCTCTAATCCCGGGTGGAGAATAATGAAATCCTCCATCTGGTAGCCAGCTATGTGCGAGCTGTGTCGGACGCATTGGCGCCCCCTGCTCCACGGCGCCCTGTGCGGCCGCACAGCTCGCACACCCCTAAAGCCGGCCTATTCAGAGCACATCCTACTAGGTGTGCCATCCTACGTCATTACTGCCGTCATGAAGTTCTTCCCCGGATTCCAGCACCATCTTGAAAATGAGAGTGTTTAGTCGATGGGTGGGATACTCCTGAGTGACATCTAGTGGTCATTTTAGTAATTTATTGAATAATACGGATTATAACTAAATGGAGTAAATAGGCATTTTACTTTAGCAAATATTCTGTCCACAACAATTAGAGATAATGTGCACATACATGGAGTCACTACGCGCATGCATGAATACAAAGATTGCAGCGTTCGCTAATGATCTTCTCTTCACGATTACCCAACCGACAACATCCTTACAACCTCAATTAGATGAAATTGGTGTCTACCACCACCTCTCGAATTTCAAAGTAAATTTCTCAAAAAGCAAAATCCTCCCCTCACATGCAGATATACAAACTAAACAATCGCTCCAATCTAAGTTCCCTTTCCAATGGGAAAATACTACAATCAAATAGTTAGTGTTGCACCTTCCACATGATTTAAGTAAAACCTACATAATAAACTTTCTACACCTTCTTCAATCTATATCCAAAGATCTCACAACATGGCACTAACCTCAATTTAGTTGGCTTTGCAGAATTCACATTTTGAAAATGAACACGCTGTCCAAACTGCTCTATCTACTGCAGACCCTACCTGTCACGTTGCCTAGATCATTTTTCTCTGAAATAAAAAGCCTCTTTTCATATGGTCCCATAAACACCACAGAATACAATTTAAACCTCTAGCTAGGCACAAACAAGAGGGAGGACTAGGACTACCCAACATAGAAACATACTACACAAAGCTATCGTGCTTACTAGAATTTATGAAGTACACAACCAGAAACACTGGGTATAATTAGAAGTGAATTTTTGCCAAATACCGCTAGACACGATATCATGGCATAAGTTCATATAATACCTCACACTCTAGCTACATCACCCTACACACAATACTGAAAGGAACAGGTTTTAAAATGCTAATGAGTTGTTGCCTAATCGCACACCCACAACACTGCAGAGATTTGGTTACTCCCAAATTTCTCATTTTATCTCCTCAAATCCGGACCTGCTCAAAGCCAATAGAATCCTTACGGAATTTGAACAATATTGTGTCTCTAACAAACTTAAATCTAAACTACTCTCAACCTTTTATAAGATGTTCCAATGCACTGATTCATTGACCCTACCAAAATATACCCAGACCTGAACCTAACACTTTTGGTCTCTGATTAGAAACAAATTTTAGCTAACATACATAAAAACATTCATTGGTACTTATATACAGAAGGCAAATTACAAGAGAATCGCTAGATGGCACTAAGCCCCAGGTCAAATACATTGATTTTTCCCAAACGCCCCAGAGACTTGCTGGCAGAGGCACACCAGGACACATCTGGTGGTCCTGACCGATAATACAGGAATATTGGAAGATAATTTTAACAATGATACAGCTTATCCCACTCAGGCAGACAGTCACCCACACACACTCACACACACACACATACACACACACACAGGCAGACAGTCACACACACACACACACACACACACAGGCAGACAGCCACACACACACACACAGGTACTCACACACACAGAGGCAGACAGTTGCACATACTCACACACACTCACAAACAGACAGTCATACATGATTACCTCTGTCCTTTATGGTCTGGGAGGAGTGAAGGCAGTGCAGCTCCTGGGGTCTGGTTGTTGGGGAAGCAGGGACTCCTTCCTGCTTCCCATGCAGCCGGCACTTGTAGCTCCGCCCCCGCCATCATGTAGCACCACCCACCATCATTTAGCCCCACCCCTGCCACAAGGTAAGCCCCACCCCCACCGCAATGCTGGACTTTTTTTTTTCTCTAATCCCGGGTGGAGAATAATGAAATCCTCCATCTGGTAGCCAGCTATGTGCGAGCTGTGTCGGCCGCATTGGCGCCCCCTGCTCCACGGCGCCCTGTGCGGCCGCACAGCTCGCACACCCCTAAAGCCGGCCCTGCATGTACTACTTACTCATTTCACTTAGTGAATGTCTGTTATCTATGCAAATGAAAAACATTTTAAAAATAAAAATAATTTTAAAAAATGTCCTGGGTTGTTAACTTGTGCAAATGTAATGCCATAATGGGGGTAATTTTCATTCCTGGGCGGCCATACGTTCCCACAGGCAACACAACCGATCTAGCAAATTTTTAACGTGTAAAATCTGAAAATAGGAAAGTCCTATATTTAATCCTGTAACTTTCCAAAACCCCATAAAACCTGTACATGGAGGGTACTGCTGTACTCTTAAGCTATAACTCAGACAACCACTAGAGGCACTTCTGACAAAATAGAGTAAAACTGCTATTTCACTCAAATGGTCTCATAATGACCATCTAAACGGAGAAACGGAGTAGTGTGCCATTTTTTCAGTAGCCTCCTAATGCTTTCCTATAGGAAGGCATTTAATTGGTGATAATCATTGATCTTAATCAAAGGGGGGGGGGCAGCTGAGGGGAGAGCACCACCTCCAGAGAGGTCGCTGTGTGTGGAATGAGAGAGAAGTGACATCACATCCCTCCCTCTCTCTCTCTATGTACACACTAGCAGAAGCCTACCACCGCTACAGCCCCGATCTCCCCTGCATCCACTAGAGCCCCTATTACCACTACAGCCTCTATCCCTGTGCACACACTACAGACCCTAACTCTCCTCTCACTTAAGTCCCTATTACCTTGTACACCCACTAAAGCACCTATTACCTCGTACACCTACTAATGCCCCTATTACCCCCTGCATCCACTACAGACTATCCCTCTGCACCCACTAGAGACTTTAATATTCCTCTACAGTCCAGCAATCACTACTGATATGATTTAATGGTGCAAAGTATTAGTGCCCCCCGAGTTTTGAATGTTGTATTTTTGTGCGCTATGTATTATTCCTAGAGTTGCCACTGCCTATACTGAAATCCACAAGGAAATTCCTCTGGTAACATCAGCCAAGGGAATAATTCTAACAGTATTTAGAGGGTTAGGATCAAGTTTAGGATTAAAATTAGGGTTAGGTTAAAGTTAGTGTTAGCTATATAATTAAGGTATGGGTTAGGATTAAGGTGAGTTTTATTATTAGATTTAGGATTCAATTTGGGATTAGGATTTGATTTAGAATTAGGGTTTAAGGATTTAGACAGATTAAATGTAAATTAATTTATTTAAAAAAATAAGCATAAAAAATACAATGTGTATGCAAAAATTGAAAATAAAAATACAATAAACTTTAAAACTAATGATTAAAAATAGCAACTCAATGAAGCTCAACATATATCAAGGTCGCCATGGTACCCAATTTTCCAAATGGTAAGCATTGATGTTGTAATATAAATATGTAAACTATTAAATTGACCCAAAATGCACCATAAACCCATCTTCAATTTGCCACTCTAAAAAACAAACAACAATGCTGAGTTTATATTTGTAGCAGACTTGGTCCCGACTCCGTTCGTACACCTCTTGTTAGTTTCCCAAACAAAGACTAATTTTCTCTTTTTATACCTTCCGAATACCGACCATCCCCTGGCTTGTTAACTTCATGGAACTAATTAGCTCAAGTGCTTTCCCGGGGTGGCCGCCATTCATATAACCGAACACATGTGCTCTAATGAATGGCGCCTATTTTGCCTCCTGAACACAGGCAGCGGTACATGGTCGTCGAGCGCCTGTAACTCATTTTGGATATGTGATCTTGCGAACTCCGGGAAAACTGTACCACTGCCTGCTCCGCTAATAAAAAAAGTCATGAGAGCACTCTTCAAGAGAAAGGTATTACTGACTTGGAGGAGCAATCGCTGCCTTAAGAGCCAGGGGGAGCATTCGTCGGTGTTGACCAACTGCTGCCTCTTTCTTCCTGGAAGTGTTTTGGACTACAACCTCGTGGCCGGCCAGTCAAAACTTTGCCCAGATGGCGATTCCCTTACACCAAATTGATCTGAGCGCCATTTGGACAACTTGGGCGCTCAGATCCAGGCTATTCGGGGACATAAGACATGTGGGGTTCCTGTGTAGTTTAAATTTGTTTTTGGGTGTTCTTGTATATTTTATGTATGGTTCCCTGTAAGTTAAAGATAGTTGAGTAACCGGTCTTTGACTTAATTATCTTCCAGACACAGGCATGCCTGGGAGGGGTTTGTGTTATTTTGTATGGAGACCCCATGAAGGGGTCTATGCATAAAAGGCTGAGTGTGGCAAAATAAAAATTAGTTGGACGCCCAGAACTGTGTGTCGTCCAGTTACTGGGGAGGGATAGAGCTATTCACTTTACAGTGCCATGTTCCAGAGTTCCGGATCCAGCGGAGAAAAGTCCTGGTCAGGACTAGAGCTTCGCTACAATGAACAAAAACAAAAGATACAACATAACCCATAATGTCGACTTTCACAAATGATATGCATTTATGGGATAAATTTTACTTTCAAACTGTTAAAATGTCCCAAAAGGGAGAAAAGGTCCAACAAATGCATCTATTAAAATTCCAACTGTAAAAACTGAAATTCTGTAGCTTCACATGATAGTGACAAAGACATACATTGGGGATATTGTTTTATTCATGTATGTATGTAGCGGGGAATGTCGTGCGACTAAGAGTAAAGAGACCACCCCACTTATCCCCGCAATAACGACAGACAACGAATATTGGATGAAACAGGCCACAGCATTTATTAAACTTACAACTGTAGGACTCATCCGAACTTTATTCTTTTTCCTTTAATTCAAATATAAACAAACACATAAATATATACAGGGAGTGCAGAATTATTAGGCAAATGAGTATTTTGACCACATCATCCTCTTTATGCATGTTGTCTTACTCCAAGCTGTATAGGCTCGAAAGCCTACTACCAATTAAGCATATTGGGTGATGTGCATCTCTGTAATGAGAAGGGGTGTGGTCTAATGACATCAACACCCTATATCAGGTGTGCATAATTATTAGGCAACTTCCTTTCCTTTGGCAAAATGGGTCAAAAAGAAGGACTTGACAGGCTCAGAAAAGTCAAAAACAGTGAGATATCTTGCAGAGGGATGCAGCACTCTTAAAATTGCAAAGCTTCTGAAGCGGGATCATCGAACAATCAAGCGTTTCATTCAAAATAGTCAACAGGGTCGCAAGAAGCGTGTGGAAAAACCAAGGCGCAAAATAACTGCCCATGAACTGAGAAAAGTCAAGCGTGCAGCTGCCACGATGCCACTTGCCACCAGTTTGGCCATATTTCAGAGCTGCAACATCACTGGAGTGCCCAAAAGCACAAGGTGTGCAATACTCAGAGACATGGCCAAGGTAAGAAAGGCTGAAAGACGACCACCACTGAACAAGACACACAAGCTGAAACGTCAAGACTGGGCCAAGAAATATCTCAAGACTGATTTTTCTAAGGTTTTATGGACTGATGAAATGAGAGTGAGTCTTGATGGGCCAGATGGATGGGCCCGTGGCTGGATTGGTAAAGGGCAGAGAGCGCCAGTCCGACTCAGACGCCAGCAAGGTGGAAGTGGAGTACTGGTTTGGGCTGGTATCATCAAAGATGAGCTTGTGGGGCCTTTTCGGGTTGAGGATGGAGTCAAGCTCAACTCTCAGTCCTACTGCCAGTTCCTGGAAGACACCTTCTTCAAGCAGTGGTACAGGAAGAAGTCTGCATCCTTCAAGAAAAACATGATTTTCATGCAGGACAATGCTCCATCACACGCTTCCAAGTACTCCACAGCGTGGCTGGCAAGAAAGGGTATAAAAGAAGAAAATCTAATGACATGGCCTCCTTGTTCACCTGATCTGAACCCCATTGAGAACCTGTGGTCCATCATCAAATGTGAGATTTACAAGGAGGGAAAACAGTACACCTCTCTGAACAGTGTCTGGGAGGCTGTGGTTGCTGCTGCACGCAATGTTGATGGTGAACAGATCAAAACACTGACAGAATCCATGGATGGCAGGCTTTTGAGTGTCCTTGCAAAGAAAGGTGGCTATATTGGTCACTGATTTGTTTTTGTTTTGTTTTTGAATGTCAGAAATGTATATTTGTGAATGTTGAGATGTTATATTGGTTTCACTGGTAATAATAAATAATTGAAATGGGTATATATTTGTTTTTTGTTAAGTTGCCTAATAATTATGCACAGTAATAGTCACCTGCACACACAGATATCCCCCTAACATAGCTAAAACTAAAAACAAACTAAAAACTACTTCCAAAAATATTCAGCTTTGATATTAATGAGTTTTTTGGGTTCATTGAGAACATGGTTGTTGTTCAATAATAAAATTAATCCTCAAAAATACAACTTGCCTAATAATTCTGCACTCCCTGTATATATACATACCATAATTGACATATAAATTAACACTTATTGCCCTACAGCCTCTAACTTAAATAACCGTCCTTGCCAACGAACTTAACCAGGTGCCTATGCACCAAAAACTTTACCCACTGGTGTCTCGCCTCCCCCCTAGTCCAAACCAAAATTTCCATCATCTTAAATGCTCTACCACCAGCCGGCTTTTAGCTCGGTGGGCACGTCCTATTCAGTAACTTAAAAGTTTACCTTACAGAGCAGGGGAGGTTGAGACATTCCATCTGCTCCCCAACCCTGTTGGCAAGGACACGCTCCCCGCTAGCTGTGACAGAACAAAACATAAAATTAGGGGTTTTATGCGCGGGATCTTCTGGCCCTGCAGCACAGTGGATGAGCTGGAGACTGACAGGGTTTAGGTGGCACAACACCAACGGGCCACTGATAGGCTAGCACAAGACAGGGATCGGTCCTCCTGGACTTACGCCACCAGGTTGAAGATTTAGATAACCGCGGCAGGCGGAACAATATCTGCACCTAAGGCCTACCAGAATCTAATGAAGAATCGTTACCTGAAGTCCTGACGGGCCTGTTCACACAACTGCTTGGAGAGATGGCACCAGAGGACTTTGGCATATAGAGAGCCTATTGGGCACTTCGGCTCCTCAGGAGAGACTGGCAGCCATGTAAGGTTATATGCTGCCAGCTCTCTTTTTCACTGAAGGACATTGTCATGAGAGCCATCTGGGCGCTTCAGACTATCCCTTACATGGATGCTCAGGTGTCCTTGTTCCTGCACTTATCAGCGCTTACCCTGGAGGCCTGGCGGGCCTTGAGACCCCTTACATGTATACTCCAAGACAAGAGGATTGGTACTTCGTGTCACATAATCCATTGGCCTAACAATGTGCCTCCGCGCTACAGGACTCCCTGCTGTGACAGTACCCAACTGGATTTTGGAGGACCCCTCTTCCCAGCTGGATGCACCCACAGGTTCAACCAACGATCGCACTGGTCTTGACCAAGCCAATATAGCACAACGGAGAGGTGGACCTAACAGATGCGAAGAATGATTGCTCACTGCTTGAGAGATTCTGTGAAGGCTTATTACTGGTTGTGGGTGATCTTAAACTGCCCCTAGATCCGTGCCAGGACTCCTGTAGTGGAGTTAGCTCTGATCCTCAACACTGTATCCGAACAGCCCAACAATCCCTGTGGAGACTTGGCTTGGTGGATTGCTGGAGGGTGCTTCACCCGGACAACAGGGATTTTTCTTTCTATTCGGCGCTACAACTGCATAGACTATATCTTAATAGTTCAAGAATACTTGCCCCTACTATTGCGGACAGACAGAGATCCAGGGGGGCTCAGACCACTCACTGAACACAGTTCTTATACACTCTCTGCTATACAAACCATAATAACGTCATTGGAAGCTAAATTAAAATTTACTGATAGGGGTAGAAGACAGAGCTCAAACAGGAATTGACATGCTATTTCGAGTCCAATGACAACCCGGACACCCTCCCCTCTGATAGTATAGGAAGCGCACAAGTGAGTCATTAGAGGACACTACATTAGGGCTTGCACACAGCGTAAGTGTAATATTTTAAACAATATATTTGTCAAACAAGTTAAAAATACAGACTACTCACCAGTATGAGAGAATAAAGGATAATCACCAGGATTCAGAGTGATGTTTAGATGATAATCCGGTTAGTTTAAATATTATAGGGAAAATCCAGAAGGTTTTTTAAAGTCTAATCCTTTTTGGCAACAGTAAATAAGTCCATAGGAATATCCAGGAGAAGGGTCAAATCCAGTCCGGTTCGGCAACAGTAAATCAGTCCATAGGAATATCCAAGAGAAGGGTCAAATCCAACCCGTTTCGGCAACAATTAATAAGCAAAGTAAGGAGAGTCTAAAAGAAGTGTCAAAGTCCAATCCGGGTCAGCAACAAGCAAATAATTTTAACTGGAAAATAACTTTGAGGAAAATTGGAAGAGTCACTGGGACTTGGTAGAAAGGTTCCGGAAGCAGAGTAAGTAGGTGTCAACTGCACATGGGTAGAGACACATTAATTGAACTTTAATTAGACTCTTAACGTGATAGATTGGAAAGTGAAGTGAACCATTTAAAAGATCCGTTACAGTAAGGACCACTCCAGACACAAAGGGCTCAACTCTGGGCGTGCGGGGCTTGTCTGAGCACCGGAGCAGACTCCATTCCTCTGAGCTCCATACCACGAGCGCCTAAATCGCTAGACACCGGCTCCCACAATGCCTCACCGACATTGGGAAAGGCAGGGCACACCTCAGTACACCCTGCTGCACACGCCAATGCCTATTTTTCTCGCCCAAACGGCGAAACACTGCACCTGCGCTCCCAAGGCGTTAGCAGACAGACTCAGGAGTTAGAGGGACTATACCAGGCGAGGAGTAACGTGACGACATCGGAGCAATATCTAACCACATTGCCGAAGAAATGGGCAGAAAGTCACAAATACTGTCTGTCCCCACACCAAGGGCCAACAGGGACATGGGCCTCATGCTACAGACGCCCACACCCTCCCAGACGCCAGCATCCCGGGAAACCTCACCATCCAGGCTCTCAGGGGAAGAACCCCCCCACAGCCCACCACAGCATTCACTAGGCAGAGTGGCCATACAGACGGCGGAGAACTCAGCACCAGCCACTAAGCAGGATATCCAAACCATGTTAAACGGCCTGCAATATAATCTGCAGCAAATGTGGAAGGCAGACTTGGCATTAATGGCAACAGAAGTACAAGCTGTGACAGAACGGACCCGAGCCACTGAAGAGGAGGTTGTGGAGCTTAAGCAGGGACTGCAATCACTTGGCAACAAGGTGCACCAACTACACTGCACTCACAAGGCATGTTACTACCCTTAATGACAGAGGCAGGAGGAAGAATGTAAAGATAAGAGGGGTCCCTGAGACAGTTCCCCAAGAAGAACTCCCCCACTTTGTCAGGCGACTGGTAGCGACCATACTACCAATGAGACAGGCTAAAAACTTCTCCTTTGAAGGGGTATACCGCATTGCTAAATCACCCCAAGCTCCCGCACCAGCACCCCGGGATATTATATTGAGATGCCAAACCCTGTCCGACAAAATAGGCCTAATGATGGCCCTTAAAGGAAAGACTCCCTTCAAATTTGAAGGCTGCACTATATCCCTCTTCCACGACTTAAGCCGAACCACGCTGCTGTGGCGCAAGTCCATGCAGCCCATTACAACAGCCCTGCAAAAAGCTGGACTTTCATACAGATGGGCAACCCCAGGCACTCTCTTGGCTACTAAGGATGGAAAAATGTACAAGGCAGCGGATCCCAAAGACGGCCCTGCACTCCTAACAGCCTTTGGTCTAGACGACCGCACCACCCCTTCGGTCTCACCAGTGGAATGTGGCAGACATACCACCCATTGTCCCTAGAGACGGTCTAAGTGCTGCAACATGAGGCCGCAGTGACATAATCAAATGTTTCTTTTTCTTAATCTTTATCCTTAGTTAATGTTCTTTAGTTTTGCATACAGTAGCTATTAAGGGCTTAGGACCCTACCTGGTGCCCAAACACGGGTGAGGCCCACAAAGGCCATGACAAGTGACACTACACCCAATCCCGGTGACATAACCTCCTCCCCTCCCCCACCACCCCAAGGCACTATCCACTCAGGAGCCTTAACTTACCCACCCATGAGACCTGGAACATCACTCCACACCATGTGGAACAGACAGGGTATACCTTGCGCTACCCACACAACCTTGGCTCCTAACACACTAGACTAACCTACATGTCTCCCACCCAGTATAGTTCCTAAGCTCAACACCCTCAGGGAAAGGGGACCTATAACGGCATCATCATCTTGGCCTGGACTGGACTGCTCACCAACTCCCCAAACGCATTAGGCACTCAACTAGACAAACCCTAGGGGGCAACGATATATCACAAGATAACACTTGCCCAATAGATACAGGACATAACCAAGCCTCGACAACGCAGCCAACACTGACTCATGTTGACTGTACTGAGCGGACAACCCCACCGGTAGACAGACATGCCTATTGCTAAGCCTACTCTACACGTAAAGTACAAGGCCCAAGGTACTATGGTTCCTTACACACCTAGTAGGCACTACATCCCTCGCCCTACAAAGGCCCAAACAAAGGAGCATTCCCGCCACCACATGAGGGTACCTGTCATTGCACAAAAAGGCTACACAAGAGGCTTGTTTAAATGCAAAATGTACAAACAGGGCTAATCACTACAGTAGATAACACTCCAAGATGGCCCAGGTGGTGTACCAACTCCTGCTACACACAGACAAACCTTTAGACACATTTGGACCAAGAGTACTGCTTTTGCATAGGAACATGGATGTTATAGAAAAGACCGCTAGTAACCTGTGTCTAGACAGCTATATAAAAAATTTACAATGTTTATCAATGTCACCGTTAAGACAACTGTCTGCAGACTTTTATTTGCCACTGTGGCATACTTTACCTATTCTGTCAAAATTGCCATGACTTGCACCAAAACTAAAGAATAAAAAAAAAAAAAAGGGCTCAACTCTATTCACTTTGAGGGTCAGTTCACAACAGATTCTTTAGCTGCGGTAGTGGCAGCTATCCCCAAGAAAGACAAAGACCCATCTAACTGTTACCGGCCCATTTCGCTCCTCAATGTGAAACCTAAAGCTGTTCACTAAGGCTCTGCGGATCTCGCAGGTCCTGACTAACCTGGTCCATATGGATCAGGTGGAATTCGTCCCGGGCAGGGACAACACCGTTAGAGCCCTTAAAATCATCAATGCAGCCGGGTCCACTGGCAGATAAATCATGCTCCTCTACACCGACGCCGAAAAGGCGTTTGACCAAGTGGACTGGCTCTACTTTGCGGCCATGCTACAACATATGAGCTTTGGTCCGCACATGAGTTTTTGGGTGCAGACCCTCTACATGACACCAACGGCCCGCATCAGGGTTAACGGTGCACTCACGGCCCTATTTCCTATCCAGAAATCGGACGTGACAGGGGTGTCCCCAGTCCTGTTTACACTCTCTCTGGAACCATTTTTGGAGGCAGTCAGACGGGACAGGGGTTCACCCTGGGTCGCAGAGAGCATCGCATAGTGGCGTATGCTGATGACATACTCTTCTTCCTTGAGCAGCCGGTAGTCTCACTCCCCAATCTCTTGCAGGTGTTCAGGAGGTTTGGTCTGATTTCTAATCTGAAACTTAACATGTATAAGTCGGAAGAACTTCATCTCTCGATTACCCCCAAGTCTTCAGCTCACTTGCGCTCAAAATACTCTTTCACTTGGTGTGACATCTTTAATCTTTAATTTGCATTGTCTGTCTGTTCAACCGTAATTCACCTATTTCATATTAAGTGTACCAACACTTATTATATATCATTTTGTTCTGGAGAAACAAGGCTTTCATTTCACATCAAATATTTAGATATGAAACATAATTTAATAGAAATAAAAACTGAAAATGTATGAGAAATGAAATGTTATTTTCTTAGTTCCGCATGGCATTCTAACTGTAAATGTCATAATACTGTTAGCTTTCTTACTACAATAAAACACATTTGTGTTCAGCGACATTTCATGAATGCAGTGGTACCCACCTATACAGGTTTTATGATGTTTTGGAAGGTTACAGGGCCAAAAATAAGGCTTTCCCCTTTGCAGTTTTAACACATTTAAATTTGCCAGATTGGATATGTTGCTTTTGAGACAGTATGGCTGCACAGGAATGAAAATTACCTCCATGATGGCATACCATTTTCAAAGGTAGACAACCCAGGGTATTCAAAATGGGATATGTCCAGTCTTTTTTAGTAGCCACTTAGTCACAAATACTGGCCAAGTTTAGCGTTCATATTCGTTTTTTGCATTTTTCATAAATAAACTGTGTATGTGTGTGTGTGTTTATTTATTTATATATATCAAAATACCAGAGTATTGCAGGCCCAGGTGTCTGTGAGAATGGGGACCACATGGCCTGACATGCTGCAGGAGGACTGTCTGGGCTGTCAGGCAGTCCCTTTCGATGGGATTGCTGCAACAGGCAAGTATACATGCCATAGGGGGCCGCCAAAATGCCAGGCATTATATGCCCCCCTGCGGCGTTAAACTCAGCTTCTGCAGGATGGCATATAATGCCCTGTGTCATTAAGGGGTTAAAAGCCTTTCTTTCCGTTAAACAAAATATAATATATATGGGGGCACTTGAAGAGAAACAAACCTAGAGCTCAAATTCAAGATTTTGTTTTGGTTCAAAACGTGGACAATTATCTCCATCCTTAAGGGGTTAACTCACAGTATTTCCCTCTTTACTGATTATTTGTCTTTATCATTATTTCCCATAAAATCACGAGAAAGTGGCATGCCTAATAAATAACAAGAAGGGCAAGTGGCACTATAAAACATCCACGGACACAAGCCTGATCATTCATGCCTGGGTCAAGCCAGCTGCTCTATTTACAACACAGGAAATATAAGGCATAGCTGGCTGAAGTCATCCTTATGGGATCACAGCTCAGCTGACAGCATCCCATCTCCTAATTAAAGTATTTTTAGAAGTCATTAATTAGCAAGCCCCAGATTGCAATTTTGTTTCACAGATGGGCGCAAGCAGGCTTCTTATTCAGGTATACTGCAACCAACCAACCAACCACGGCATACAATTTTAGGAAAACTCAAAAAGCCCACTGTCAGTTGATGAGTCCATTACACACAGTTATAGTTACTTATTGGACTCTCTAGATCATCTCTTCATTTTACTGGTCTAGAAAACCATAAACTCAGTATATCATAAATCTTTTTCCAGGTTTCCGGTATAATGCAGAGTTTTTCCAAACCATATTGTTAGAGGTAAGTGCATCAATGTTAAAGTGGTCAAGCACTTCCTGGTTTGGCAGTGATGCGATTAAAGGATTGATAGGGCAATAAAAAAAAAAGAAAAAAAAAAAGAATTTGCTTCTGTCAAAATAATACGGTAATTGATGTAGTAGAGCTCCAGGTTAACACGGAGTTTCAGACAAGGAACATTTACATTTTTAAATCAATTACAAGTGAGTCGCAATGGTGGGAGAAAGGCAAGTAAAAGTCTTTTTACCCCACTTTATTATTTTCATTTGGGGGGGAGGAGGGGGGCTGTCAGCTGTCAAAAGGGGAGTTATATTCTGACATATTAAAATGTCTATGTGGCAGAAATGCCTCTGCCACATGTTTTTGGAGGGGCCTGCTTGCCAGCTTCCTGCCAAGAGACTTTGGGCCCTTTAAAACCGTATGTGATTTATGTACTTTTGGTTGGTATAAATCATGACTTCCATGGAAAACCCAAATCCCTGAACCGATCTGGGTGATTTTTGGATATGTTGGTCCCCCAGATCGGGGCTATCAGGGGATATGACTTTTTGGGGGGGTTTCCATGTGTTTTAGGGGTACTTTTGGGGTGTTGTCGTATTGCATGTTTCTTGTACCGAGAGATCATTTAATTATATGTTTGTGCACTCAAGTAATTATCTCTCAGGCACAGGGGAGGGATTACCCTGTTTTATGTGAGTGTGTCCTGGACCTGAGAGCCAATGGGCTCCCCCTTGCATGGAGACCTGCATATAAGGCCAGTTGTGGCTGCCAATAAATTAGTTCCTGCCTACCCTCAACATAGAGTCTCATCTCATGTGTGAGGGGGAACAGCTGTATCTGCTCTGGGGATTGCTTTATCACTATACTCTCCTTCAGGGAGATCATGCCAAACTAATCTTATTGATTTTTTTGATTGGGTAACTAAAATTATAGATCAGGTTGGTGCAGTAGACATTGTTTACCTAGATTTCAGTAAGGCTTTTGACACTGTTGCACATAGAAGGCTTATCAATAAACTGCAATCTTTAAGTTTGGATTCCAATATTGTTGAATGGGTAAGGCAGTGGCTGAGTGACAGGCAACAGAGGGTTGTAGTTAATGGAATATATTCGAAGCTTGGACTTGTCACCAGTGGGGTACCTCAGGGATCTGTACTTGGACCCATTCTCTTTAATATTTTTATTAGTGATATTGCAGAAGGTCTTGATGGTAAGGTATGTCTTTTTGCTGATGATACTAAGATATGTAACAGGGTTGATGTTCCAGGAGGGATAAGCCAAATGACAAATGATTTAGGTAAACTAGAAAAATGGTCAGAATTGTGGCAACTGACATTTAATGTGGATAAGTGCAAAATAATGCATCTTGGACGTAAAAACCCAAGGGCAGAGTACAGAATATTTGATAGAGTCCTAACCTCAACATATGAGGAAAGGGATTTAGGGGTGATTATTTCTGATGACTTAAAGGTAGGCAGACAATGTAATAGAGCAGCAGGAAATGCTAGCAGAATGCTTGGTTGTATAGGGAGAGGTATTAGCAGTAGAAAGAGGGAAGTGCTCATGCCATTGTACAGAACACTGGTGAGACCTCACTTGGAGTATTATACACAGTACTGGAGACCGTATCTTCAGAAGGATATTGATACCTTAGAGAGGGTTCAGAGAAGGGCTACTAAACTGGTTCATGGATTGCGGGATAAAACTTACCAGGAAAGGTTAAAGGATCTTAACATGTATAGCTTGGAGGAAAGACGAGACAGGGGGGATATGATAGAAACATTTAAATATATCAAGGGAATCAACACAGTAAAGGAGGAGACTATATTTAAAAGAAGAAAAACTACCACAACAAGAGGACAGTCTTAAATTAGAGGGACAAAGGTTTAAAAATAATATCAGGAAGGATTACTTTACTGAGAGGGTAGTGGATGCATGGAATAGCCTTCCAGCTGAAGTAGTAGAGGTTAACACAGTAAAGGAGTTAAGGCATGCGTGGGATAGGCATAAGGCTATCCTAACTATAAGATAAGGCCAGGGACTAATTAAAGTAGTTAGAAAATTGGGCAGACTAGATGGGCCGAATGGTTCTTATCTGCCGTCACATTCTATGTTTCTATGTTTCTATATTCACTTGCTCTTGTAAGAGCTGTTCCTGCAATGCTCTCTGGACTAGGAGAGATCTACCCACTGGAAGCTGGATCCTGGTCTTGGGTCCAGGGTGGGTGGAGGACAGCGAGACCCCAACCAAGCTGTAACGCTGGAAGTGGGGACTACGGTGCTGATGGTGTGCTCAGGAGTACTCGGAGGTACTAGGAAGCAGCGATTGGCAGAGGCACCCGGTTTGGGTGCCAGGAGGTCCACCACAGTCTATGTCTTGCACATACAGTTCATACATCGATACATAATAGCCTCAACAAGTATAAGCCGGTATTATGCTCAGAGTGCTCATAATTAATTATGGTCCAGGTGACAAACCAAACATATGAAGTTTCGGCCACAAGGCCTTAATCATACATAATTAAGCTCTCACAGCCGAAACGGCGTATCTTTGTTTTGTCTCCTGAACCATAATTAAATATACTTTATTATTTACCCTGCACTGTGTAGACTATGGCCCTTCACTTCTGGATTTATTTTAGGGGATAGTGGTCCTCCCCCACAGAGCTCTGGTGTATCAAGATACTATTGTGCAGCACTCCACTACCTGCTCATAATTAATAATAAGTATTAAGAATATAACACTATAATAAGTATGTATAACCTTCACACATTTTCAAATCATTCATTAACCTTTTGAAAACCACAAAAGAATCCAAATCAGCTGGCCACAGCTTGTACGGTTTTCTCCAAATGGGCTGTTATGAACCAAGCCTAGCTGAAAGACAGTTTTTCTGTGTGTATTTTGTGCTTTTCATGGCTGCAAATTAAACCTTAATTCGAAAGGGATGACTGTATCCTTTGAGTGTAAATACACTGGTGACGCAGCCACTTTCTACATGGAGAGCTGCATCCAGGACATCTTTAAAGATTATTAATAGCAATCCTCTGATAAGCATCACCACCTGCACTTACTCCCTTTGTTTAATAGGTTGGGTGATTGTTTCATGGAGGTCGCTGTGGCCTGATCTGTACTCACGCAGTTCAATTATGGGTTGTTTATTATGGGAAATCTTCACTTCTAATGGAAAGGGTAAAGTCTTCTCATCCTTTTATAGCCTTCCATCTAAACATGTAAAATAGAGTCTTCACAATAGAAGCTGGCACAGGATCAAGCTGTCTGCCTGGATCACTGACTTTAAAAGGAGAGATGCAATGTTCAGTCAGTGCTTCATAATAGATGGATCGGGTATGACAGGGTCTTCCTATACTCACTGTTCACATATGCATTATGTGGTTGTAGAAGCCTTTAAATATTTTAGACAATTAATTGGGTTTACAAAAGTCACTTAACTGTAAGCTCCTCTGTTATAGAAAATCACCATACTGTGGTTCAAAACGACACAAGCTCTCCACTGCAAATTAACTTAAGAATTGCCACAATTAGCCCTTAAAGTTATTGTAGGTGGTTAAATAACAAGCATGTGGACTATTTCTAAAACACAAGAGTGACTGAAGACCACCCTAACTGTGGGGCCAAGAAATGTATGTCCTACTAGCTGCTTCCACCACCATGGCTCTTAAATAGGAATGGCCTTCAGTCCACCCCAAATAAACAAATGACCAGTCAAATTATTAGATTTGGAGCAGATTAACATGTACCCCATGATAATAAATACCAAACAAACAATGAATTATTTTGAAACATGCTTTTACAGACAAGTAAGGACTGATCAAAGTATATTGTATAAGTGTATTAAGAAGACCGCAATTATGAGGGAAAGTACCGAAAAATTGTTAAATACCAAATATGGTTTTAAAAGGATACTATAGTCACCAGAACAACTATAGCTTAATGTAGTTGCTCTGGTGTCCACAGTCTGTCCTTGCAGGCCTTTTAATGTAAATAGTGCATTTTCAGAGAAAAGGCAATCTTTACATTACTGCCTAAGAACACCTCTAGTGGTAGTCACTCAAGATGGACACTAGAGGTGCTTCAGCATTTTCAGCATCTCCATGCTCTGCATGGAAGCAGTGAACATTCCTCATAGAGATACATTGATTCACTGCATCTCTATGAGGAGATGCTGATTGGTGCAGCCTGGCATTTTGCAGTGCATGTGCAATAACCTCCCTATGTTTTCCTATGGGAAAGCATTGGATTGGCTGAGATCGGCAAATTTTATTATCTCTGCCAAGAAGGCAGAGCGAGGCCAGCTGTTATGAGACCGGCGCAGCACTGGAAATAAGGTGAGTAAACTCTTCTCTATGTTGACTGCCAGGTGCAAAGTACAGAGCTTATAGCAATGGTTGACAGGGAGCCAAGATGGAGTGACCTCTTTGCAGGATAAAAAGGCATGGATTTCTAAATTTCATTTTATTTTTCACACCTCACAAATAAGTCAACTTACTATTAAAAAAGCAAGGGAAGAGACCACTCCTCTTTTTAAAATGTTTTTTATATTTTTTATTTTTGTAGTGCAATGTAGAATAGCATAAGAATACATAGACATTTCTCTTTAGGCAAAATAGCTATAGAAGATAACATGAAATACCTAGGGTGATGCACTTGTTATATAGATAAAGATAACAGGAACTGTGTTCAATGCGGGGAAGGCAGGTTAAGATAGGAAAAAATGGTGAGACATAGAACAATAAGTATGCATCAAGACAGATATAAACTACTGGGATCTCAGATTTAAGCAGTAACAGATATTCGAATGCCGGCCAAGAACATCAACTATAATGCAGGTAACTTGCAGAGTGTGGTCAGGCTAGTTCCAACTCAGCTGCAGGTAGGAGTTTTTAGCAGTCAGCCAATTCATACCAAGGGAGAGAGTCCCACTTCCCGCCATCGCTAATCTTCCCGATGTGGTCCCTCTACCGTGCTGTCATGTATCCTTCATATCCATGTGGCAAAAACAGAGATAATTACCTTCCGAAGATCAAGGGGAGTGCCGCTCGGCGGTCTTCTGCCATGATGCCTGGCTTGTGCGGCATGTCGGTGCATGCTGGCTGCTGCAGATCCATGCAATTATATAGCCTCATGTCCGTCTATGGTAAAGACAACGTTGATGTGTAGGTGACATCACTCAAAAGATGCACACGCACATTTTGGGGTCAAGGGCTAGGTACAGCCAATCAGATCTGCAAGAGGGTTATTTAAACTCACTTATTCCTTAGCTCATTGCCCTGTCGTGGTTTTTCTTAGATGTTTATTCGAGTGTGTGTTCTTGATCGTGTTTTTCTGGTTTTTGACTTTGGCTTTGTTTTGACTTCCCTGATTTCTGGTACCCTTGACTTTTGGCTTTTCCTTATCACTGTGTCTTGTTCTGTGTCCCTGACCTCGGCTAGTTTTCTGACTATTCTCGGGTAAATTAAGTCCAGCCATTCTAAGGCCTACTAAGACATTACCCTAAGTTCTAGGGTGTGATACTATTCTGCGTGCTGGATCAATATAATCCTGCATGCTTACCGCTCAGGAGTTTTTTTTTCAGGCTTCAGAGATATGGAGTTTGTGTCGGGTGGGAGCATGCTTACTAGCCCTTTGTTGGGGCGGGTTGTAACAGGCTTGTGGTCTTAATTGATGGGGTGCCGGCCATTGTAGCAGCTCCCTGCGCCTTTTCTTGTGCAATACCCAGCCTGGAACACGAAGGGGAGACCAACGTATGCTTTGGCGGTCATCAGGACGGACACTGGGAATCACAACTCTGTCTACAGGAGTGGGGATAAGTCCCCTTGTCCTACGTTATGCCTGTGCTTGATCTTCTACAGCTGCCCAGAAGCTCTCAAGGATTTGGTCGAGCTTCAGCAGGGATCTGGCGACAATGTCAATTGGATGTGGTGACATGATGTTTATGTCAGGAGCGATTGCGATGTTTATGTCAGGAGCATCTTGGCTGGAACAACGTTGTGCCAAAGGTGTATGGGCCCGGCGGGGACAGGGATAACCCCCAGCGGCCCAGAGGGGGGAACGAGGCGATAAGAGGGGCTGTGCTGCACAAGTCCAGGGGCGGCCGCCTCTCCAGCCCGATGCCTTCACTATGCCTCACTTGGAGATTCAGGAATAATGAGTGGTCAAGGATTCATGGAGTCGTGCAGGACACTCCAAAGGTTACAGAGGGCAGATACGTATCATGCAGAAAAAGGTTTATAGCTGAGGAGCACTCTTGAGATGTGTCTAGCCGCCATGAAGCCCAGGCCCGCCCCCTAGACCGTTACTCCTGTAATACAAATGTCATACTATAAATCAGACAAACATTAAAAGCCATCTATGTGCAGCATATTTTACTGCATGCAGACAATGGTCACATGAAATCCAAGGTCAAATTGTTTACTATACAATGCACATGCATGCATTTTCTTGAAAAGAAAAATGATGTATATGCGAAGTAGCTAAGCAATAGCTCTTGTACATTTAATTAACATCAATATATCTGCTACATAAAACCACTTCTTTTGCAGTTGCACTTGTAACAACATACACTATAAAATATTGTTTGATTTTAATATGAATTACCATAGAGTTCATATCTAATGCAATGCAAAACTAGAGTTATTAATAGAAAACCATACAATATACACTGGGGAAAAAGATGAATGGCCAAGCTGCAGAGCATGGACAATCTGCATATTTGGAATAATGCACTTTAGTTCTGCTTTATATGTAGCAATATCCATTTTAGTATTCCCTATTTCAGATGTACTCTAAAATGGAATATATATTTACATATGTGAATCGAAGATCCATCGCTTTATTATATATTATACAAAGAAAGACTGAAATCATTATTATACGGCCACATGTAATTAATTCAGAAAATATATATACCCAGACCGCTGAGCAACGACAGTGAGGGGTTTTAATGTAATTGCCTTTTTATTTTAATTTTAATTTTGTTATCGTTGAATATGTGGAGGGATTAAGAAAAAAAATTGTATTGCACATTATTTTAAACATTAGTTACTGTAGTGATGGTTATACATATTTTCACAGTAGAGATTTTGAAACTGTATACAATGTTATTGTTATTATATTCATACTAATGCTTGCACCAACATATTCTACAGTGTTGCACAATAGGTGCACTAAGAAAGTAGTAGTAGTTGGAAGGTGGATAGCATACCTCCCAACATTGGAAAATAAGAAATAGGGACACAGGGTCTGTGAAGCTAAATGTCAATGGCATCACTAATGACAGCCAAAATGGTCCGTCACAAAAAGTGCAGCACACTATACAGTCCAGGGTCTTTCTGAAATTAGACCCCTATACAGAGTACATTGTATGACATTGTCAGAGAAAATGGACACTGTACCCATGTGTAATAACAGTGTGTGACAAAGGGAACATGTGTGTGTGTGAGAGAAAGCAAGGGATATGGCGAGAAGGAAACAGTGTGAGTGAGTGTGTGAGAGAGATAGAGAGAGAAAGTGCGAGATAAACAGTGCAAGAGAGAGAAACAGTAAAAAAAGTGTATAGAACGTGTCCATGCAGTCTCACTGCTCAATTCTCTGTCATTTAGGAGGCACTGGCACCCCTCTCCACTTTCAAAATGAGAATTTCATAAAGATAAAATTATCTGCCTTTCTACTTGCACCTTGCTCCACACTCCTCCGTTTGCTCCCACCGGCCAAACCTTCATGAAGGGTGCACAACGAGTTAGACCTTGGAGCCTTTTTATTGAAGCCGCACAGCTCTCACGCTCTCTCCTCCATGATTGAGCCCTAATGGGCCCCTGTTTGCGCTGCGCTTGCCTGATGGTTATGTTGCCAACTCTGCCTTTGTTATCAACCCCCTTTTTTGTGGTCTCTATCCCTGCAGGTTACTGTGCTCTATTAAACTATCTCCTTTGGGCCTGGCCTAGCCAATCACAGTGTGTGCTGTCAGGGTGACCCCCTGCTCTGTACTTGTGTGCTGGCACTGACTACACCTGTATTGATAGTTCCTGGCTCTATCTAGTGTGCCTGAAAGCACTGAATTTGGTGGTGGGTGATGCCCCACCCTTTACCCTGGCCGTGCCTACTACATGGAGGCCACCTACCATTCTCTGTGCTGAAGGTGACCCCCTCCATTACCTATTTGGGGGTGCGTTATATGCAATCTGTTGTTAGGTAAACCCCACTAGGTGACCCCCGGCCTACCTTTCTTCCTAGAATACACTGACTATGGAGTGCGTTTTCAGTTGATGGCCGAGGGAACTGATTTTATTAAGCCTGAAGGCACCATGCTCTTCACTGGCAGACTCTCTCCCTAAAGCCCTAGTCGCTTTTCAGGGTGATGCCCCTCCCTCTGCTCCAATGCAGGTCGGTCCCCGAAACTCCTGCACCAAGAGTCTCTGACTCATGCGGTTCCCTACACTCCTTAGAGATGGACTCTGCACCCAAACATCTCTGGAAGGGCCAGAGTGCCTCCACTAATAAGGGAAAGGCACTCAAGCTGGCTAGCTTGGGCTCCGTGCAAATCGGCCATGCTTACGAGGGTACCTTTGCGGGGCACAGGATTAGAATGTGCTGAATAAATACTATGCTGGTAGTTCCGGTGCGTACTCTCCGGGTGACAGGGAGCCCCTTGATTGCCCGAATTCCTACTACGGAAAGGAGATGGTGTTTGGTTTTTCCAACCTCCGTTCCAGCTTCTTCCATAGAAGACCCAGTGGAAATCTTGGACTCGGCCGGCTCCTTTTTCATTAGCTCTACCTGAAGCATCCACACCTCTGAATAGGCCCTTCCAAGTCATATAGCAGAGTTCCTCAAATACTGGAGCCACTGGAAAAATACATCAGAGCCAACCACCCTAAGCCCATACTTCCGAACTTCACCCCAGAATTTGATCCAGGGCTTGCCACCTTTTTGAACAGATCATGGAAGGATCTCCATAAGGGCATGGTACTGGGACTCCACTCCACGCAAGATAAGTTGCATGCTGACGCAAATATTCATTATGGTAGATGAGGTGCTGAATGGCAATACCCCAATTGACGCACCTTTCCTCCGACAATAGGCACAACTTACCTTTTGGTCTCCTTGCCAAAGCTAATTCGGCCATGTCTGCCAAAAGCCGCATAACTGTCTTTATGAGTTGGATGCAAATCTGATGGATCTTGCGTTTAAAGAATTGTCGGAAAAGGTCACAAGAAAGGGCCGATGTTTCCTAAGCAACATCTTTCTTGTCAGGTAGAAAATGGGTGCCCTCCATCCCTTGATAAACCTTCTCTTTCCCAACGTTTACCTGGTTTGGAGGCTAACCATTTACTCAATATGGAGGCTAACCATTTACTCCGAGAATAACTTTGAGAGGGCGATTGGTTCTCACTTATAAATTTGAAAGATACATATCTTACTGTGCCAATCCATCGGACTGACAGACATTTTTTACAATTTCTGTGGCAATGTTGTGTTGGCAGTTCACCTACCTTCCATTCAGACTCCATTCAGCTCCATGGTGCTTCACCAAGATACTGAAGCCAGTCATGACAGCCCTGAGGGCCAGGGGATCAGATTGGTTGTCTATCTGGACGACATCCCACTGATGGAGCAGGATCCAGCAATTCTACAGGAGGATATGATCTTACAAGACCTGGGTTTTGTTCTTAATGTGGAGAAACATTGAATCCCTTGAGTCTTCTGTCCTCCAAAGTGGCCTCGATCAGAAAGGACATCAGACGTATGCTTTGCAGTCTTCAGATCACTTTGCAGGACCTGGCCTGCATTAGAGGCCTTCTGTCTTCCTTCATTTAAGCCATTTTCCTGGTCCTCTCCATTATCAGGTGATATGCAGTGCTTGAAGGCGCATTGTCTAATTTACTTGACCTCGAACAACCAGGTCATTTACGTATCTGACTAAGTCCATTCTGCATTGGTGATGCTGCACGAAGGTACAGCAGTGATGTCAGCTCCTGGTGTTGGAGAGCCAGGAGCAGCAGAAGAAGATGGAGGAACCCGCGAGGGACAGGTAAGTTAACCGCACTTTGCCTGTCCCCCAGGCGTCTTGACCTCCAGCATCACAGCGTGTCACAGCCCGGGTTTTTTGTAAAATATGCAAAGTCCCCAAACTCCGCTTTAAATCACTTTTGTTCCTGTTTATGCAGCCCTAGCTACACCTTTCCTTGTCTGTGACGCAAACAGCCTGCATTACATTTTTTTACATTTTATTAAATATAATATAATATACACACGGAGGCTCCTATTATGCATAACACTTTCTTTAATTCCATCAGAAGCAAAGATAAAGAGGGATATAAATATATTAAAATGAGAAAAAAAACTGTACAGTAACACAAGCAACCAATCACATAACAGAGGAAGTGACTCATTCTTTTCTGCTCCCTCAGACCTAAGTATTCTCATTCATTTCTATGGTTATTGTTTCATCTTATGTATTGCTACTTAGTATTTGTACTTATAATGTTGGGTTACTTGCTTACATATTGCTGGTTGTAAGACTGTGTGGTGTGCCCACCTTACTCCTGGGTCTCTCATGGACCGGCCAGTTCCCTGCCGGACCCGCTTTCCCCCTCCCCACGATAGCGTAGGAGACCTCTGGGTGGGCTGCCCGACGTTTCCCGACCCGTAGGCAGCATCTGACTCTCACTCCTGTCGACTGCGGCTCTCCTGGTCCTGGTCTCCGGACCACCCTCCCCCTGCTGTGAACAGGCCACGGCTAGTTTCTCCTCGTGCAGCAGCCATTTTGGGGCGGGAGCTTACTCGCGGTTTTTCCTCTCTGGCACTGCTCTCACCCGGTTTGCCTGTAGTACGGTCCTCCTGTTCCTGGGTCCCATGGGCACACCACCAGTCAAGTTTTGCTCCCTTACACTGCTTTTCCCCATGGGTTATTTAACCCTCTTCACCTTACATATTCGTTTTAGTGAATTTGCTTTGCACTCGGTCACCCTTTCCCTATACTTAACTTGCATCATGCAGGCTAAGGGTGATATGCCTGAGGGCCAGCTCAATTAGTTCCAGTAAGAGCAGGCTGAGGATCATATGGCATCTGAGGAGTTTCAGGGCCTGCTGGACTCCACTATGGCCTCATCTATTCAGAGGGCCTTTACCTCTGCCATGGGAGCAGTGTCTTCATCGCTATCCCAGATGTTGGCACAGGCTGTTTTGCTGCCCTCAGCAGCTGCCTCTACCCTCCTGGGTACTGGGCCTCCTTCTACCCCTGCCACACCCGGGGCCCATAAGGCTTTGGCGAAGGCGAAACACCTCACTTCCCACTCCTCAATGCAGGTACCGCCTGCAATGATGGACACGCTTTAGGCAGTCAAAGATGGCACAAAAACAGCCAGATTGTGGAAACTAGCTAGGTCCCGTGAAGAGAGGTCGGATACCGACCAGAATGAGGAGGGTGACTGAGGCTGAGTATGCCTCTTATGACGAGGACGTTCTCCCTACTGCGGCAACCCTTACTGGGGCTGCCGCTACTGCCCACAGTAGTTTCGCTCGGGAGGTGGGTGGAGGCTTGCTCACATGGAGGTATTGAATGGCAGGGCAATCTTCGGCTCAGGTCCGTATGAGGTGATCGAATTTGAACGGATGGGGTGCGAGCTGTGGCAACATTTCCACCAAAGGTGGGTGGTCCGAGATTGAGAATTCGTTGCACATCAACTGTCAGGAGCTCTTGGCAGGGGCTTTTGCTATTCGCAGCCTTACCCCCGGTTGCGCAAACTGCTGCATTGTGCTCAAGATGGACAACCGGTGAGTTACATCAACCACCTGGGGGGGCACGAAGTCAAGGATGCTAGCCATCATGGTGAAAGATTTCTGGCAATTCTGTCTTCACAACAACGTCTCGGTGACGGTGGAGCACATCCCAGGCCTGGACAATTCGTGGGCCGATTGGAATTCGAGATATTTTAAAGACTCTGGGGATTGGCGCTTACACACTTCAGCGTTTCAATATAGCGCGATTATGGGGACCATTCGAAGTAGATCTGTTTGCGTCCCGGCTGAATGCCTTCATTGAGGCTTGGCCAGACGCTCGGCTGTATGCCTTCCCTCCATTCAACCTATTAGCTTGGACGCTCTCGAAATTGGTCCATCACGACTGTATGATGGTGTTGATCACTCCTCTGTGGAGATCACAACTGTGGCTCCCTCGGAAATGGCGATAGATTACCCGCTCTTGATTCTGAACTTCCAGAATCTCCTATATCATGATAAGAACTCACACAGATTAGTGGATCAGGACCTCCTACACCTGATGGCGTGGCTCCTTTCTGGGGTCCTTGGACTCTCCCGGGCATTCCGCAGACAACTCCTTCTCCTTGACAATGCATGGGCGCCAGATACTCGGTCTATCTATCGCTCATCATGGCGATTGTTGTCTAATTGGTGCATGGGACAAGCACTGGGTCCCGTATCTGCCCCTTTACATATGATTTTGGAGTTTCTTACTGGCATATCACACCATCAATTTGTTCCGTTCGGCTAGCTCAGTGGGACATCGAGGCATAGATGGCTCACCGGTCGGGAGACACCCTTTCGTCTACTCAAAGGGATTCGCCTTACTCGACCGCCTAAAGCTAGGTTCTATGCCTTTTGGGACGTCAATGTGGTGTTGCAGTTTTTGGCACCTTGGTATCCAAATTGAGATTCGACGCTTAAGCAACTGTCCGCTAAGTTGGTGATTTTATTCTGTCTAATTTCCTGCAAGCGAGTGTCAGGTGTCAGGGCACTTGATTGGGATGCCATTACATTTACCCCGGAGGGTATTTCCTTTAATATCTCCAGGAAGATGAGGTCAGCCTTAAAATTCTTTGTTTATCCTAGGTTCCAGTGCATGTCCGGTAGAATGTCTGAAGACAAATCAGGATGCTACTCGGTGCCTGAGATCATCGGATTTTCACCCTCTATTCATTTCCTTCCGAACTCATCTCCCGGTGTCGACTCCTACGTTGGCGTGTTGGGTTAGTTGGTTGTTATCTTTTGCTTGAATTGACACGTTGATTTTTACGCCACATTCGGTGCAGGGAGCCATGGCATATAAGGCTTCAGTGGTTGGTTGTCGTCTAGAGGATATTTTACAGGCTGCTGATTGGTCACGAGAATCGACTTTCTGTGATTTCTACTTCAGACCAATTGAGCACATTGCATCTCAAGTGGTGGCTCAGCTTTGAACCTGCATAATAGGAGCCTCCGTGTCTTTAATTTCTGGGGTATGCTCTGGACTTCCCCAAGTATTCTCTGACGATTTAAACACCTATATTTCTACTCGAATTTAGAGCTATACAGGCAATATTTTTTTGAGCTTGATCCTATATTTTAGGATATACCGATATTCTTATGCTACTTGGCAATTATTTATAGGGTTACCCAATTATATCTACTCATTATATACATTGTTTATCTCTCCAGGGATACTATTTCTATGTTCTATCTCAGGCTTCCCCAAACTCCAGCCCTCCAGATGTTGCTGAACTACAACTCCCATGATTCTCAGCCTATTTCATTCATAGAATCATGGGAGTTGTAGTTTAGCAACATCTGGAGGGCCGGAGTTTAAGGTTCGTTGGCTATTTTGTAACAAGTACAACTTATTAGCTCCAGTAGTTGGTTCTATTTTAATACTTTTTCTTTTTTTCAAATTTTTTCACTTTTTTGGTGTCTAGGTATATTTAGATGTGTGTACCCGTTTAGGGCAATAGAGTTTTTTCATTTTATCCTATTTTTTTAAATTAATTTTTGAATCTTTTTGTGCTTTATAAGAATAAGGCACTTTATGACAATTATTTAAATACAGTAATCGTTACCAGGGTAATAGGACTGATATCAGGTGTTCATTTCTGCAGATCCTGTCTCAGCCCTTCCTAAAGTATTGTAGTAACATAGCAAGTATATGCCTTTAACTGGCTCCTTTTATAAATGCCGGGTGGCGAAGAACTTAACTACGTTTGGGGTGGTTAGGCCCTGCTAATTCCCAAGTGGCTGGTTGAGGCTCTAACTATGATTTGGTCCTGCACTGTGCCATGAATCAATGGCAGGGTGTTGGCCTCTTAGTAGTAACTGAAGACAGAGGAGAGGGGAAAGTGCCGTTCTAACTGTGACAGTATTTTTAGCCTGAGCTTGGGGTTAATCGTGTTTCAAGTGAAGTAACAGGAGGGCATGCGTACCTGAAAGTTAATGAGAGGTCTTAATTTTTTTTTATTATTATTATACCGACCTTCGTATTTAGCTCCTTCATTTGAGTGGTAGTAACCCTATTGGTGTCTTGGACCTAGCAGATTGAGTTATTGAAGTGAGAGTTAACTATTTGACCTAATAAGCCGTTGGCACATTTATCTTAATGTTTTATGATGTGAGTATTATGAGGGGGTAGTAATGTATGATGGTAGAAATTTAACGGTGTTTCCATATTATTGGTCATATCCGTGATGCATTGACTAACTTATGGGTTTGGTCGTAGAATTGAAAGCGTATGTTTAAGTTTAGCATACCCGTCTGGGTGGGAATAGTTTTGTTGATAGAAGTTCAAACTGAAATGACACCATATAGGGACATACCTAAATTTATAACTTAATGACCGAGTATTTCCAATAGCAGTTATTAAGTTTTTATGGTATCCCCTCTTTATATCTGTTTGGACCCCGTAATTTCCCAGCGTACTGTTTTTAATAACGTACCGTGTTTTACTGAATTGAAATGTGAAACTTTGCCTGAACAGTCAGAGAGTATAAGTCAAAATCTGGAAGGACATAAAATAACATGCGCAACATGTGTGGGTAAACATGACATACAACGGCTGGAATGATTAGAAAAGTTCCCGCTAAACATACACTGTTTAAAGAAGCATGATATTTCAACCTGACAGGACCATTTAAACATAACATGTATAGGAAGTAATTTAGTTTGCCTATGTAGTCGTTGCAATACACATATATGTGGTTGTTATGAATGAATTTTACCAGTAGATGGCGGTGTGGGTTCGGGACTCCGTTAATTTGAGGGAAATTTTCATGTGGTTTTGTTCGTGCCATATAAACGGCCGTGTGAGCTAACCGTTTGTGTGAGTTAGCTTATTATGTGAGTTAACTGTTCGTGAGTTTTTAGCCGTTCGTGTATTAGCCGTTACATGTGGTGTAGCCGTTTCGTGAAGTTTAAGTCATTTCGTGTGATAATGCATTTTGTGTGTTTTTTTTAGCTGTTCGTGTAGTTTGGTCGTTCGTATGAACTAGTCGCTTAAGTATTGCCGTTCATGTAAGTAGAGCCGTTCATATGAGTTGGTGCGGTTCGTGTGTTTGAAAGTGTTTCGTTAATTTTTACTCACTGTTTGAAAGCTGACCCGGAAGTACGGCAGAAGTACCAGGAACGTGGCGGTAAAGGTGTCCGAGCAGCTGTGGCGTTTGACTGGGTCGAGGACCCCCTGGAAGCCTGGTAAGTATACCAAGAGGGAGACTGCCCTTAGGAAACCGGAAGTGACCTATCGCCGGCGGCCTGGTATAGAGGTAAGTCTGAGTTTAAATAGGCCGGGTCACCCCCTCCCACAACTCCAGAGGAGGCCTTTATATATTATATATTATATATATATATATATATATATATATATATATATATATATATATATATATATATATATACACACACACACACACACACACACACACACACACACACACACACACATACAGTTGCAAGAAAAAGTATGTGAACCCTTTGGAATGATATGGATTTCTGCACAAATTAGTCATAAAATGTGATCTGATCATCATCTAAGTCACAACAATAGACAATCACAGTCTGCTTAAACTAATAACACACAAAGAATGAAATGTTGCCATGTTTTTATTGAACACACCATGTAAACATTCACAGTGCAGGTGGAAAAAGTATGTGAACCCCTAGACTAATGACATCTCCAAGAGATAATTGGAGTGAGATGTCAGCCAACTGGAGTCCAATCAATGAGATGTGATTGGAGGTGTTAGTTACAGCTGCCCTGCCCTATAAAAAATACACACCAGTTCTGGGTTTGCTTTTCACAAGAAGCATTGCCTGATGTGAATGATGCCTCGCACAAAAGAGCTCTCAGAAGACCTACGATTAAGAATTGTTGACTTGCACAAAGCTGGAAAGGGTTATAAAAGTATCTCCAAAAGCCTTGCTGTTCATCAGTCCACGGTAAGACAAATTGTCTATAAATGGAGAAAGTTCAGCACTGCTGCTACTCTCCCTAGGAGTGGCCGTCCTGTAAAGATGACTGCAAGAGCACAGCGCAGACTGCTCAATGAGGTGAAGAAGAATCCTAGAGTGTCAGCTAAAGACTTACAAAAGTCACTGGCAAATGCTAACATCCCTGTTAGCGAATCTACAATACGTAAAACACTAAACAAGAATGGATTTCATGGGAGGATACCACAGAGGAAGCCACTGCTGTCCAAACAAAACATTGCTGCACGTTTACAGTTTGCACAAGAGCACCTGGATGTTCCACGGCAGTACTGGCAAAATATTCTGTGGACAGATGAAACCAAAGTTGAGTTGTTTGGAAGAAACACACAACACTATGTGTGGCGAAAAAAAGGCACAGCACAACAACATCAAAACCTCATCCCAACTGTGAAGTTTGGTGGTGAAGGCATCATGGTTTGGGGCTGCTTTGCTGCGCCAGGGCCTGGACGGATTGCTATCATCGAAGGAAAAATGAATTCCCAAGTTTATCAAGACATTTTGCAGGAAAACTTAAGGCCATCTGTCTACCAGCTGAAGCTCAACAGAAGATGGATGTTGCAACAGGACAATGACACAAATCATAAAAGTAAATCAACAACAGAATGGCTTAATCAGAAGAAAATACGCCTTCTGAAGTGGCCCAGTGTCAGGTTACCTGTTAATATTGCCTCCGAGGAGGACAACCTCTCTTCATAGGGGCTCCCCTCCCCTAGCATTTGGCAATTCCGGCCGTTTTCGCGCCGGCCGCGCTAGCTCCTACCCCTTTTATGACGCGACGGCTAGCGTCGACGTCATGACGTCATCATTAACGTGAAGTGCCGGGAACCGCAATTACGGACCTTTTGGGGGCGTGGTCTCAATTAAGGTGACAGGGTATTTAAGGGAACTTTTACTACTGCTCATTGCCCTGTCGTGGTTCTAGCTTGCTAGTCACTCAGCGCGTTCTCTCTCTTAGTGTTTTCGGTTTTGACCTTGCTTGTACCTTTGTCCTGTTGCTCTCTCCTCTCCTTTGACCCGGCTTGTTCCTCGCTTACCTGTCCTCCGGCTCCCTCGACCTCGGCTTACCTTTTGACTATTCTTGTTTTGTCCATACGTTAGTCCGGCCATTCTAAGGTCCGGTATACGTACCTCCTCCTGTCCGCACTCTGCGTATTGGATCCCTGTCACTATCCTGACATTACGACAGGGCCAAATGGATCCTGCAGGTGCTAGTCGTCCTGACCCCAGATTTGAGGCCATGGACCATAGAATGGACCAAATGGCTCTAGCGTTACAAACTTTGCTAGCACGTCCCAGTACCCAGTCAGAAGAAATACGTTCTACAGCTAGCCACCCGCTAAGTACTGGTTTGGAAGTAGCCACTGTAGGCGCATCTTCCCATGTCACTTCCCCGTTACGTTATGGGGGTTCGCCTGATGCTTGTCGAGGTTTTTTAAACCAGATAAGCATACATTTCGAACTTCAACCCGGGCTTATCCTACTGACAGGGCTAAAGTAGGCTTCATTATAACACTGCTAATAGACAAAGCACTTAGATGGGCCAATCCCCTTTGGGAGAATGATAATTCTTTAGTCTACAACTATACTGCTTTTGTCACAGCGTTCAGAAGGACTTTCGACCCCCCAGGAAGGAAGATTAATGCTGCCAGATCTCTGTTACGCCTTAAACAACAGAATAGAACCCTTGTAGAATATGCATTAGAGTTTAGATCACTGGCAGCAGAGGTGAAATGGAACGAACAAGCTTTTATGGATGTATTCTTGAATGGGTTGTCTGATGAGATTCTAGATGAGATTGCCACAAGAGAACTTCCAGAAAATTTAGAAGATTTAGTGTCTTTCATTTCCAGAATAGATGAACGCGTGAGACAGAGGCAGAATACTCGGGAAAGAGTTAGTAGACCTCCTGTAAGACTCGCTCCCTCCTTTCAGAACCCTGACTCCTACAATCCTACTCCACCAGAACCTATGCAAATAGGTAATACTCGCTTATCTGAGGCCGAGAGACAGTACAGAAGAAGGTAGGGTCTCTGTTTATACTGCGGGCGGAGAGGTCACCTACGTCTTAATTGCCCTAATCGCCCGGGAAACGCTCACACCTAAGTTCCCCTAGAGGACGGGCCTTGGGTGTTTCTATACTGTCCTCTATGTATAATGATAAAGACCATAGGCTTCTGATTCCTGTCTCTCTAGCTTGGAAAAGTGGTACTATATCTACGATGGCGTTGTTAGACTCTGGAGCAGCAGAAAGCTTTATAGACCAAACTTTCGCTAATAAGCATTGTCTCCCATTCCAACTGAGAGATACACCCTTGGCCGTTGAGGCCATAGATGGTAGACCTTTATCTGAACCAGTAATATTCCATGAGACTAAACCCGTTAAACTTACTATTGGTATCCTCCACGAGGAGATGATTTCCCTCCTGTTAATATCCTCCCCGGCTGTCCCAGTGGTGCTAGGATATTCTTGGCTCAAGAGACACAACCCTCAGATTGACTGGGAGGGTGGAGAAATCGTTTCTTGGGGAACTGGTTGTAGAGAAAAATGTCTGCAGAGAGTCACTTCTGTTTGCCCAGTAAACTCTTATACCAACTCTTCCCAATCCACAGACGTTCAGATACCATCTCAGTATCTAGATCTCAAGTCTGTATTTGACAAGAGTAAGGCGGATACTTTACCTCCCCACCGGTCTTATGACTGTACTATTAAACTTTTTCCTGGTACTATGCCTCCTAGGGGTACGGTATACCCTCTGTCTACCAAAGAAAACTTAGTTTTAGAGGAATACATCAAGGAAAATCTAGACAAAGGATTTATTAGAAAGTCTTCTTCTCCGGCGGGGGCGGGTTTCTTTTTTGTAGAAAAAAAAGACGGTACCTTACGTCCTTGCATAGACTATCGGGGATTGAACAAAATTACCATCAGGAATGCTTACCCCATTCCTTTGATTACTGAACTCTTTGACAGACTAAAGGGCTCCAGTATTTTTACCAAACTTGACTTGAGAGGAGCATATAACTTGGTGAGAATTAAACAAGGAGATGAATGGATGACAGCATTTAATACCCGTTACGGACATTATGAGTATACCGTAATGCCGTTTGGGCTATGCAATGCCCCGGCCGTCTTCCAAGACTTGATTAATGAGGTCCTTAGAGAATTTCAACACGAATGTGTGATTGTATATTTGGATGATATACTAATACATTCTAGGGACATTGACTCACATCACAGACAAGTCAGAAAGGTATTACAGAAACTTTTACAACATGGATTGTATTGTAAATTGGAGAAATGTAGCTTTGATCAGTCTCAGGTAACTTTCTTAGGCTACGTAATTTCCAAGGACGGGTTTATGATGGACCCGATCAAACTAAAATCGATTTTAGATTGGCCTTTACCCAAGGGACTCAAAGCCATACAAAGATTTATTGGATTTTCTAATTATTACAGACGTTTCATTAAAGGGTACTCCTCTGTTATTGCTCCTATCACTAATATGACTAAACAAGGAACCGATACCAAAACGTGGTCTACTGAGGCTTTATCTGCTTTAGAAACGCTCAAACAGACTTTTGCTTCAGCACCTGTATTAGTTCATCCTGATACCTCTCTGCCCTTTTTGCTTGAAGTTGATGCGTCTGAAACAGGGATAGGCGCAGTATTGTCCCAAAGACAAAGGTTAGATAAGCCGTTGCACCCTTGCGGTTTTTTTTCCAAGAAATTATGACACACAGAAAGGAGATATGATATTGGTGACAGAGAACTCTTAGCTATTATTATGGCATTAAAAGAATGGAGACATCTGTTAGAGGGCACTGTTCTCCCAGTTACTATCTTGACTGATCACAAAAATGTATCTTACATTGGGGAGGCCAAAAGATTATCTGCCAGGCAAGCACGTTGGTCTATGTTCCTTACACATTTCAATTACATACTTACTTACAGGCCTGGTTCTAAAAACACCAAAGCAGACGCATTGTCTCGTCAGCACGAACCTATCACCATTACAGAAGACACATTGTCTCCTATTGTTCCTGAAAACAACATTATCGCCAACACCAATGTCAAAATACACTCTCCATTGCTCGTAGATATAATGAACGAACAATCTCTTGCTCCCGAGCGTACTCCTGAGGGCCGCTTATTCGTGTCTCCCAAATTCCAATTGGACATTATTCGATGTTTTCACGATAGCAAGTTTGCCGGTCACCCCGGCATCCACAAAACTTGCTGCCTGATTTCCAAAGACTTCTGGTGGCCTAGTTTACGGAGGGATGTGGAAGACTTTGTCAAGGCCTGCGATATCTGTGTCAGGAATAAACTACCACGGGATCTTCCTTGTGGTCTATTGCAGCCCTTAGCCGTTCCCAACAAACCTTGGGCTAGTTTGGCTATGGATTTTATTGTTGATTTGCCGGTTTCCAATAGACACACTGTTATCCTCACGGTTCTTGACAGGTTTACCAAAATGGCTCATTTCATACCCTTGCCTAAACTTCCTTCCTCACCCGAACTGGCCGTGATATTTGCTAGGGAGATTTTTCGTTTACATGGTATTCCCAATGAGATTGTGTCTGATAGGGGGTCCCAGTTTATTTCCCGTTTTTGGAGATCCTTCTGTTCCCAGTTGGGCATCAAGCTGAATTTTTCTTCGGCCTATCATCCTCAATCTAACGGAGCAGCCGAACGCACTAACCAGAAAATTGAGCAATATCTACGTTGTTTTGTTTCTGAACACCAGGACGATTGGGTCGGTCTGATTCCTTGGGCGGAGTTTGCTCACAACAACCTTGTTTGTGGTTCCACTCGTAATAGCCCCTTTTTCTTGAACTATGGCTTTAACCCTACTATTCTTCCGTCGGTGTCTCCTTCCCAGGGTTTACCGTCGGTTGATGTTCATATAGCCAACCTGAGAAAGTTGTGGGATCAGACTCGACAAATTCTTACGCGTAGTTCCGCGGTGTTTAAGATGCATGCTGATAGGCGTAGACGGCCCGCTCCTGTTTTTTCTCCGGGTGATAGGGTCTGGTTGAGTACCAGACACATTCGCTTGAAAGTCCCTTCCTTGAAGTTTGCTCCTCGTTACATAGGTCCTTACAGGGTGTTGAGGAGGATCAACCCGGTTTCTTATTTGCTGGACCTGCCTCCTACTCTACGTATCCCTAACTCTTTTCATGTGTCTTTATTGAAACCTCTTGTTTGTAACAGGTTTTCTTCCCACTCTGCTCCTCCATCTTCGGTTCGAGTGGATGGTCAGGAAGAATATATTGTTAGGTCCATTCTTGATTCTCGTATTTCTAGGGGGAAGTTACAATACCTCATAGACTGGAAGGGTTATGGTCCAGAAGAGAGATCTTGGGTTCCTTGTGAAGACGTGCATGCTCCTCGTCTTCTTCGGGCCTTCCACGTTCGTTTCCCTTCTAAGCCCGGTCCCATCCGCCCGGTGGGCGTTTCTAAAAGGGGGGGTACTGTCAGGTTACCTGTTAATATTGCCTCCGAGGAGGACAACCTCTCTTCATAGGGGCTCCCCTCCCCTAGCATTTCGGCAATTCCGGCCGTTTTCGCGCCGGCCGCGCTAGCTCCTCCCCCTTTTATGACGCGACGGCTAGCGTCGACGTCATGACGTCATCATTAACGTGAAGTGCCGGGAACCGCAATTCCGGACCTTTTGGGGGCGTGGTCTCAATTAAGGTGACAGGGTATTTAAGGGAACTTTTACTACTGCTCATTGCCCTGTCGTGGTTCTAGCTTGCTAGTCACTCAGCGCGTTCTCTCTCTTAGTGTTTTCGGTTTTGACCTTGCTTGTACCTTTGTCCTGTTGCTCTCTCCTCTCCTTTGACCCGGCTTGTTCCTCGCTTACCTGTCCTCCGGCTCCCTCGACCTCGGCTTACCTTTTGACTATTCTTGTTTTGTCCATACGTTAGTCCGGCCATTCTAAGGTCCGGTATACGTACCTCCTCCTGTCCGCACTCTGCGTATTGGATCCCTGTCACTATCCTGACACCCAGTCAGAGTCCTGACCTCAACCCGACAGATGCTGTGGCATGACCTCAAGAAAGCGATTCACACCAGACATCCCAAGAATATTGCTGAACTGACACAGTTCTGTAAAGAGGAATGGTCAAAAATTACTCCTGACCGTTGTGCACTGATCTGCAACTACAGGAAACGTTTGGTTGAAGTTATTGCTGCCAAAGGAGGTTCAACCAGTTATTAAATCCAAAGGTTCACATACTTTTTCCACCTGCACTGTGAATGTTTACATGGTGTGTTCAATGAAAACATGGCAACATTTAATTCTTTGTGTGTTATTAGTTTAAGCAGATGATGATCAGATCACATTTTATGACCAATTTGTGCAGAAATCCATATCATTCCAAAGGGTTCACATACTTTTTCTTGCAACTGTATATATATATATATATATATATATATATATATATATATATATATATATATATATATATATATATATATATATATATATATATATATACATACATACATACACACACACACACACACACACACACACACACACATATATACACACACACACACACACACACACACACATACATATATACACACACACACACACACACACACAATACCAAGAGGTTCTGCACTCCTCCTTTCCATAGATATGTTGCCCGGTGCTCAACTCTACAATAGTTAGATAAATGAAAAAAAGCCAGCACTCTGGGTCTTGTAGAAAACACTTCTCAGGTTTATTCCAATAGTCATTGACTATTGGAATAAACCTGAGAAGTGTTTTCTACAAGACCCAGAGTGCTGGCTTTTTTTTTTATATATCTATCTATATCTATATCCATATATATCTCTATATAGATATATAAAAAATTGTTAGAGGATCTGCACAATGGATTAGGACGTCCACCCCTATTAGCAGTACCAATACTACCAACCTAAGGATTCGCTACGTGAGGTCACAATAAAATCAAACCCACATTCAAACTGTGCCTCCCCAATGGAGTCGGGATTTAGGGGTTATCCCTCTGGCTATTGGAGGTTCTTACCACCTCCCCCTTTTACAAGGGTTTCGCTCCCTAATGTACCAGCCGCTCTAATGATCTGCGTTATATTTGAGCACTAATATCAATATAGTGGTGGGGATATAAAGGGATATCTACCTACATACCAGGCTACCCAGCCATTTTTGGAACTCTGGCTCCAATCCAAATTTCCCATCATCCTCTTTCTATCAGACATCCACCTCGCAGAACTCATCCTTTACAGAGGAACTGACAGGGTCAGATGCTACCGAGGCAGAGGCCGGGAATAATTCAACATAAGTGAGTCCTGTATACCATACAAATGTCTCTACACTAACTGCGGGCAGGTTATGCCTTTATTTACATAACTGGAAAGAAATATTGTCAGACACATGGATTCTTCAAACGGTACTGGGATACGTTATCGAATTCCACTCACCACCATGGCAATGGCAACCCTCGCCTCCGCTAAAAACCTCAAAGGACCAAGAGTCCTTAACTACAAAATCCAAACTTTTTTCTCCACGGGCGCAGTGCAATATGCTCAAGGCGACGACAGTTTTTACAGCAACATATTCCTAGTGCAGAAGAAGACCGCAGGTTTTCGCCCAGTCATAAACCTATGACAACTGAACGCCTTCGTAGTGTACCACCACTTCAAAATGGAAGGGATACTTCCAATCTGGTCCTCAAAAAAGTGATCCATCAAGTACGAACCCAGAGGACTTCTCTACTCCTCCTCATACCACAGAGTCAAGCGTGGTTCTCGAACCTGCTCCTATCCGTCCCGCAGGGAGATCTTCACCCCTTTGTACTACAAGACCATCTGGTCCTAATGCCTTGGATGATTTCAGGGGAGCATGATCCACGGACGGACTATTGCAGATCACCAAGGACCAACTATGGGATTCGTGGGCACCCGGAACCAGACAAAGCTGCCTCGCTTTCTGGAACAAATTGTCTAGCTGGTGTTTGGAGAGGGACTCCGATTCCTTTACAGCCCCTACTTCCATGATTCAAAATTTTCTCTCTTACTTATTCGAGTCGGGACATTCCTATTGGTCCACTAATGTCACAAGATCAACGATTTCAGCGGCTCACATTCCAGTACACGGTCTCCCAGTGGGTCAAAATCCTCTGATTTGCAGATTCCTGAGAGGTATTCGACTGTCTCCATCTCCAAAATATTCAAGGCTTTGGGGCGTTGACATGGCACTTTTTTGGGGTAGGCCAGACAACGTTCACTGTCCCTTCGACAGCTTTCAGCTAAACTTACGATGTTACTTTGCCTAATATCTTTTCATCAAGTAGCAGACATTCAGGCCTTCAATGTCGATGGGTTCTTCTTGGTGTTGAGGCGGAGAAAAAAACGATTACTCCAAGGTTTGTTTTTTTTAATCTGTTTTTTTCCTACAGAAATGTTTAAGACATTACTGCATTACATGGAAACCAGCTCCTTTACAGGGTGCTCCGAAGGGCCAACTTCTAGTGTCATACACAAGACCACACAAAACAGTTTCTACTATTACCCTCGCTCGATCGGTACGTTGGATTCTTACTTTGGCGGGTATGGAATGTTGTTTCGGTGCTCATTCCGTATGGGGTGTAGCGGCGACGCATGCTTTTTCGACAGGTGCATCTTTAACAGATTTTATGCGCTCGGCGGATTGGTCGCGAGAAGACACATTTCGTTTTTTTTTATTTTAGACCTTCTCATGCTTCTTTTTCGCTAATTGAATAGTGTTAAACCTGCTAAATATTAAGCCTCCTGTCATGTGGCAAAATTGTAGATTATGCTAACGTAGTGTATTTATAATCTTAATTTTAGTAATGACAGGAGGAGAGTATTTTCCCTCCCTGTGTTCTGTTCCCCCCCCCCCTTTTTAATCTTTGTCATATTTTGTTCTATTTGTCTGTATATGTTTCTATATGTTTGCTACAATTGTATTGTTTAGAAGTAGAACAAGGAGTTTTATATATTTTCTAATGAATGTTATGTAGCTAGTACTTGGCTTACTCGGTTATATATTAGAGTTTGTATAGACCATTTTATTAGAACATTACGACTGCTATATATACGATATTTAAAATAATAAGACATAGAATTACGGTCACTACAAGTACCTTTCACTAGTTTCTGGTTGATTTTAGCATGAATATCATCACCGAATCCAGTTGGGATATCTTTACTTTACCACTACGGGATTATTTGAAGTTATCAAAAAATTTAAGTTCTACGGTTTCTGTTACTGTTAAATTGATTATAAGTGCACTACGTTCGCATAATGTACAATTTTAAAATCAATTGGTAACTTAGTTTAATAGTTTTTATCTCCTGCTCTGTAAAGTGAACTTTAATCACACACAGGAGCAGGGCCGGACTGGGAAAAAAATTCGGCCCGGGCATTTTTAATTACAGCGGCCCACTGAAAAAGGGGCGGGGCCAGATAGGGTGTGTTTTGTCATCTCCAATGACAATCACGCCCCATCTCAAAGTGAGCATGTTGGTTCAATGCTCTTCCAGGGCATGAGAAAAGGGCCCTGTATTTGATCTGCACAGCGCAAGCAAATTTAATAACATGCTTGCATTGTGTTTGCTTGAAACTTGTCTCAGGGGTTTCCATAATTGGGATACTCACTGTATCCCATTTATGGAGACACTATGTGTTTGCTTAAAGGGTATCTAGTGTGTTCATAGGGGATCCTGAGTGTGTATGTCAGAAATGTAGTGGGTGTGTAAGTGGTGCAGCGTCTGTGTGTAGGCGATCTAGTGTGTGTTTGAAGGACTCAGGAGTGCGTATAGGAGATCTACTGAGTGTGTGAGTGGTGCTGTGTGTGTGAGGGTTGTAGTGTGCAGTTGTGAGGAGTATAGTGTGTGTGGGAGGGTGCAGTATGTGTGTGTGAGGGTGCTGTGTGTGAGGGCGCTGTGTGTTAGGGCACTGTGCGAAGGTTCTGTGTATTTGAGGGTGATGTGTGTGTGAGGGTGATGTGTGTTGGGGTGATGTGTGTGTGTTGGGGTGATGTGTGTGTGTGTGGAGGTTGCTGTATGTGTTAGGGTGCTGTGAGAGTGTTAGGGTGCTGTGAGAGTGTTAGGGTGCTGCGAGAGTGTTAGGGTGCTGTGAGAGTGTTAGGGTGCTGCGAGAGTGTTAGGGTGCTGCGAGAGTGTTAGGGTGCTGTGAGAGTGTTAGGGTGCTGTGTGAGTGTTAGGGTGCTGTGTGTGTGTTAGGGTGCTGTGTGTGTGTGTTAGGGTGCTGGTGTTAGGGTGCTGTGTGTGTGTTGGGGTGCTGTGTCAATGTTAGGGTGCTGGTGTTAGGGTGCTGTGTCAATGTTAGGGTGCTGTGTGAGTAATAGGGTGCTGTGTGTGTGTTAGGGTGCTGTGTGAGTGTTAGGGTGCTGTGTGTGTGTTGGGGTGCTGTGTCAATGTTAGGGTGCTGGTGTTAGGGTGCTGTGTGTGTGTGTTGGGGTGCTGTGTCAATGTTAGGGTGCTGGGTGAGGGTGATGTGTGTGTTTGCAAGGATTTTGTATTGGGGAGGCAGGTAAATGGCACTATTAATGTTTTACTAAAAAATAATAATAAATACATTATATCCCCCCCCCCTCCATTCTTACCTGTAGCCTGGAAGATGGGGGGGGGGGTCATGCTCCTGCCAGCCATCCCTGGTGGTCCTCGTGGTAAGTGAACTCTAGCCCTTTGGGGCTAGAGTTCACTCTCACGAGACCCGGCCGGTTGCCATAGCAATGGTCCGGATCTCGCGAGAGAAACCCGGCGGAGCTGCAAGTTTGAGCTCCGCCGGGTCCTCTCTCCTGGCGGCTGTCTCCCTCCCTCTCTCCCCGCCGGCGGCCGCGTTTGAGCGCATGTGGGCCGGTGAGGGAGATCTTTGATCTCCCCACCGGCCCTTCATTGAACATAGTGGGGCCGGCGCTCGGATAGACCGGCAGGGGAGATCCTGGGACCTCCCTGCCGGCCTCTGCCCATAGCCACCGCGGCCAACCGGGCATTTTCCTGGTGTGCCCGATGGCCAGTCCGGGCCTGCACAGGAGGCTCCTGTATGCTCTAGCAGGTTATTAACAAAGCAGAAGATAAATTCTAGATTAAACAGAATGTGCAATAAAGGAACCTAGAATATCACAGGAAGGGTTTAGGAAGGCTTTGCAAGTTACATGCAGGGAGGTGTGACTATGGTTGAAAAAATATAAAACATAAAAGTGATTTAACTCCTACGTGGCAGAGAATTGAGCAATGAGACTGCAGATGCATGGTCTAGACCAGGGGTAGGCAACCTTTTAGCAGTACTGTGCCGATATAGGATTGTGATGTCCCATAGTGTGCCGGTCCTATTTTTTTTTTTTTTTAATTGAGGTGTGTATGCTGCCGTATTCTGCTTGTGTTATTTATACTGTAATTGCTTTGCATCATTGCATTTGTGCGTATATGAGCTATTATATTGTATATGTTCATGAGTAGATTGTGGTATCGTATATGATACATATGAATGTGGGCTGTGTATGGGGGCAGCTTGTGGAATGGTGTGTGTGTGTGTGAATGGATGTCACATTGTGTGTTTGGTAGTGTGTGTATGTGTGGGGGCTGTTTGGGGTATAGCATGTGAGAGGCTGCATGTGGGGTTGTGTGCATGTATGTGGATTGTTAGTGGTGTTGCGTTTGTGTGGATTGTGTGTATGTTTGTGTGTGGGCTGTCCGTATTATTTGTATGAGGGGAGAGTCTTTCTGCATTTCTGTGTATATCTAGCAATGTGGGTGGCTTCCCTGGGTTCCAGTGGGGACCAGGCCGGCCAGGTACAGGTCAAGGACAGGAGCTGCAACAACAACTGCGAGCTGCAATGCATAAATTGAGGATTGTCCTTCACCACCTCTTCGTATTAGCAGATATCTGAAGTTTTACTGGGACTCCTGATAGGCCAGAGCCTGTTTGACTCTAGCAGCCTTGAGTGCCGTGCAAAGGCACCTTGAGTGCCGTGCATGGCACTAGTGCCGTAGGTTGCCTACCCCTGGTCTAGACACTAACACTGCTTTATTAAGCTAAAGTTGTTTTGGCACCTATAGTGTCCCTTGAAGTGTCATTGTGGTAGCTTCAGAATAGGGAAGAAAGGAAATTTATTTTGTCAGACCCCAAATCCCTTTACACTGTCATTGCAAGTTTTCGATTTCCTGATTTAGTTGCAAATGGTGTGAACCAAATACACAAATTACATTTTGGGGTATATGGAGCTTAAATAGGACGTCTGCTATTGCACGCCTCTCCAGGTTGAAATCCATTAATGAAAAAGTGTCTGAAATGCTGTACATTTTTGAAAAATGTTAAAACAATATACATACAACTGTGCGTGATCTTAGGTTACAGATCCACTTTAATCAGAATTCAAACAGGCATGCCTGCCATGTCCCAACTATGAGGTTTAACGTCAAGGTCATACTCCAACAGATGTCTAAGCTGGGCCCAAAACAAAGGCAGTAATTTTGCCCATTTTCCTTTACGGGTTTCATAGTTTGGATAAGGTATCTAATTTTGCATTTGCAGTTTTATAAAACTTTGTGAAAAAAACAACAAAGAAACATATGTCCCAATTGTTTGTAGTGAAGGTCACAGAACACTGAAGTAAGGAGAGCAGACGGCTCAGCTATTACGTGACGCAGTAGGGATCCCAGCTGCCTTAGTGGAGGCAGCTGCTTGTTTAAGTGATATTGCCTAGTCACTTACATATATTTTAATGTTGGCTGCTGAGCAGTGCTAAGCCATTGAGCATGTGACATCTCAATGCGTGTTATGGAGCCCATGAAACTCAAAACTGGAGAAATTTAAATGGTTTGTGACTAGAAGCACACAGAAGAGAATACACTTTAGTGTAATATTTCTTGGTATTCAGTGACAGTTTTAAATACACAGCTGTCAAAGGGAATGTGTTGCATCAGACAGGACTGTAAAGACTACGAGATATTGATATGGATTTTAAATGATCTGTAATGATATGATTAAGGAATTGTGTCGGTGTCACTAAACACTGCATTATATTCAGTATAAAAGATGTGTGATATGCATTGAATCAAACCTCACATCATGATTCTTACTTAAATTCGAAAAGCACATCCTCTTATGAGCAATTTAATGGCACTATAGGAGCAGAAGTGGAAATGCGTTTTGAAAACCAATTAGATTAATTTGCATTAAACCTATCAATGTTTCATCTTTTTGCATAACTCAATAGCGAGTAAACTAGTGAGTTGTACTTTTTGTTTTATAAAATGTTTGTGGTTTTTTTATTTGCACTGTGTGCCAGGTTTACATGGCACATCTAGGACATGCAATCCAAAGTAACATATTGAAATGGGCACAGTGGAAGTGAATACACTTGTACATCCTGAAGTGCATGGATGGGCCCCATAGGGGTTCATGTTCTTGCACAGGACCTGTGGAAAGAATGTCTGAGTGTGCATACGCCTGTATAACATACATTCCAATCTGATGCTGAGTTGGTATGAACAGGCCTTGAGAATGATGGAATGTTGGTGTTGCCTGCTGGAGAGGCAAGTGTGTTTTATATTTACCTTTGCTGAACTCCTCAACCCAGTAAGTGCTTCAAAAGGAGTTTTCTGAGGAACCATTACTTACAAATTTGCTTTCTATGAAGAAGTTAGCAGGGCTGGACTGGGAATGTATGCCAGCCCTATAAATAATTGTGCCACAGGAGTGTGTGTATATAATGTGTCTAAGATCATTAAAAGCACCTTTTATACTCTGGGCATTTTTTCTATAATGGATATAAAATATTGCTCAGAAAATTCTTCCCAATCCAGCTCAATGGGACTTAAGTGAAAATGCTTTGGCAGTCCTGTTTGGGTTAGAGAGTTCAGAGAAGGGCTACTAAACTGGTTCATGGATTGCAGGATAAAACTTACCAGGAAAGGTTAAAGGATCTTAACATGTATAGCTTGGAGGAAAGACGAGACGGGGGGATATGATAGAAACATTTAAATATATAAAGGGAATCAACACAGTAAAGGAGGAGACCATATTTAAAAGAAGAAAAACTACCACAACAAGAGGACATCGTCTTAAATTAGAGGGACAAAGGTTTAAAAATAATATCAGGAAGTATTACTTTACTGAGAGGGTAGTGGATGCATGGAATAGCCTTCCAGCTGAAGTGGTAGAGGTTAACACAGTAAAGGAGTTTAAGCATGCGTGGGATAGGCATAAGGCTATCCTAACTATAAGATAAGGCCAGGGACTAATGAAAGTATTTAGAAAATTGGGCAGACTAGATGGGCCAAATGGTTCTTATCTGCCGTCACATTCTATGTTTCTATTCCACATGTCAAATCTGGCAAGAATGAATCTTCTATCCATGAAACTGTGAAAAAAGAAAAGAAAAAGGATACTATTGCTGTGGTTCCTCAAACTGCAAAAGTTACAGCCATAGTTCATGACCAGTGTTTAGTTAAGATGGCAAAAGCATAAAAGTTGTGGGTGGAAACATGAACAGAAAGTGATTTCCAATTGACGGTAATGTGCTGCTTACTAATGCAGGGGATGGTTACAAAGATTTTGAGGAATAGTTTTGGACTGAGAAAAATAAAATACTGAAGAAGGTGCTTCTACCAATAAGTAAGCTCCTTCCATAATTCCGACAGAGTTGAAGGATAAAGAATACCATACAAAGCAAGTCTTCAGTTGCAATTAAATCTAGCAGTTCTGGAAGAAGATGCCTGACAGAACCTACATTCTTAGAATTGCAAAGCATTCAACAGTTCAGATGAACTTTGACACTATGTGGCAGTGCTGCATGGCATATTATAAAACACAAAAACCAGGTTGCGCTGAATACTGTATGTACTAAGTCCAATTCTTTGGAAGACCCTGGCTTGGATTCGTCCAGGTTTCAGTTGGTGGTAAGTATATGTAATAAAACAGAAAATAACCAGTAAGGTGTTTGGGGTATTCCTTACTTTCAGTGTTTGCAGCTTAATTTACGGTTTATATGAATTGACCCCTTAGCGCTTATCCTACCTTTTGTACATGCCATATTATAAACCAGGTGTAGTACACAGAGTCAAAAACAAAAATGGTCTAGTTGCGTTCTGTCAACATAATCAGAAAGCTTGGGTGACAGACACCTTGTTCATGGAATGGTTCCAACAATGCTTCATCAGAAGAGTGAAAAATATTTTGAACAACAGAAGTTGCCACTTAAAGTCCTATAAATAATAGACAATGCATCTGGCCATCCTCAATTTGTTGTCTCTGAACCTGCCTGTTATTTGATCGCATTTGATTACCAATTGATGCAGATCTTAATCTTGGCATAAAATCATTCACTATTGATGATGCAATAACATTTCTGAAAACTGCAGAGGATGGATTAAAACCAGAGACCGTAAATGCCTGCTAGAAGAATTCATGGAGTGAAGTTGTGAATGATTTCAAAAGCTTCCTGAAGATCAGGAAATAATTGATGCAGCAAGACCAGTTGGTGGTGTAAGATTTTGTCGATATGCTCAATGAATAAGTGACAAAACATATTAAAGGCCATTGAAGGGGGTTAAAAAATAGAAAGTATTGGAAGAACCTGTTTAAGGCAACCTATAGTTGCAAAAATAATTATTATTTTGAGACTAGAGATTTCCTTGCATCCACCCTCTTTGAGTTTAAAAATGTAAGTTATATAAACATTACTCACCTCATTTCCAGTGCTCGGACTCCTGCGACATCCAGCTTTCAGCTTCTTGAGATTGGAAGAGATTTCAAATACGTCACCAGGCATCTTTGAAGGTGGATGCCTGCTGACATATTTGCCATCTCCTCCAATCTCGAGAAGCAATGGATTGGAATTAGACATGCACAGCCAAATACAGCACTTCACAAATAAAATGCTGCTACTAGCAGAATTTGATTCCCACACAGAGTTTTATTCATCTAGAAGAGTAAGTGCCTCTAGTGGCTGTCAGGAAGACAGCCAATAGAGGTGAATTTAACCATGCGCAATCCAGTACACAATCTTTATTGAGGTTCTTGGCACGATGGTACATCTCACGGAGTGATTTGTCTTGCCATGAAACCTTCTCCTCACCTGCATCTGCAGTTGTCTTAGACATTCCCAAAGCATTTCATCTTTGGGATGTACTTATAAATGCTCTGTTCTATGTGATCTCAACATTCGGCCCCAACAACCTTTTTTCTGGCTGGTGTACAATCTCTGGGTGCTAGATTTTGGGAGGAATCCTTTATTCATTAAGAATAGCTCCTGGGTCTTGATATCCCTTTAGCATGCCTTTAGAATGGCAAAGCATTATGGAAGCTGTAGTTTAAAAAAAATAAAAAAATAAAATCTAGGGATCGGGGGCAGAGCCTGGCCAGACTTGTTGCTGAGTAGCTCATTTATTCCTTTATATTCTTGTGCACTGCCTTAAACAAATTTAGAGCACTTTGCAAACACTTTAGCAGGGCTCTGCCATTTGCAGCCATGGAAGGGCATTCCACTGAAGAGGACTTGCATGCCATTGGTAATGACACAATATGCCCCCTCCTCACCATAATGGACTGCTCTGCCTTTAAATGCCCAGGTTGAATTTTAGTCCTAGTTCGGTCATGGAATCAATGTTTTCTTATGGGGAAGCTTGGATGCACGACCAGCACTTGCCATGTATATGCATCAGTTTCCAATGCTCCTCTATGAGGACCATTACATTGGCCATCCCAGAGAGAGACAGACGATGATGCAGAAGGGAGGAGGGGGAATCCTACAACAAACCTCCAAAGACGGTACTACAGGTTTGTATTCCTAATGCTAGTGTTCCTTTGAATATAAAAATAAAAAATTTAAAAAGTTAGAGTGACTTACCAGATGGTTTAAATTGTATTGATATTTAGAATATCATGATTTAACAAAGTAACCTCAAAAACAGTCATTAGCCACATACCCTTAATTTCAAGGTTTTGAATCAGCACCAACAATCACCACTTCATGAATTCCCACAGGCCACAAGTGCAAAAGGCTAATAAATGATGTGCGATATTTATACATGCGAGTTTGTTTAGATACAACTCAAATACAACCTTACATTGACACCTAGTTTTAAAGCCTTTACTTCTTTTAATTCTTCTCCTAAACTAAAGGGCACAATGACCCATACTAAACTATAAAATAGAGTTAATAAGTCAGCTTGTCCTCTCTGCTGCTGATCTTTATAGTCATACTCATGGCAAGCTCTGGCTCAGCAACCTCTACAAAAGGCAGCTGCTGCATGTCTGGCTAATTAATATAAGTGGTTATCTCGTTATATGTCATCACAGGCTCTCACCCCGAGACACGACATATTAAACATATCTGTATGATAATGATACAGGCTTGTAGAACAAGTTATGCTGTCTACCTAAACTAAGTGTCAGACTTTGTACATACTCTGCCAGTACTGGGCCTCAGCAGAGATTACTATATTCATAGGTCTCCTTAAGATATTATGAGGATAACCTCTTGTCGAAAACCAGTGTGTGCCACTTACCCCGAAGACAAAACATTTAACAAATTAGAGGCTGTTAAAATAAAAATGCTGCCATGTGAAATGTCTTCAGTGTGTTCAGATGCCAGTTTGATGAATATTAACAAGCTTCATAAAAGCATGTTTTAAAGTAAGAAATATAAATGTATAAAACATAATTACCTAATTGAAAGCTATATGTATTAACACAGTGTGCAATCTAATATGCTTAACAACAGGACTGGAGAGGAAGTAAATGTTCCCATTAAAACGATCACTGTCCATTTTTAACAAACCATACACTACTGCAATACGCGAGAGCTACAATTATTCTGTACACATTGTAGAAGCTGGCGGTTGAGTCATCATGGTGAATACATACAGAGCATTCAGGAAACAATCTGAGGTCTGCAATATCTAATAAAATTACAACCACTTCCTCATAGCAATAAGGTTTAAAACACTGAAAAAGAAAAGAAAAAGGCCACAGTACAAAAACAGGCTTTCCTGGGAGAGGGAGGAAAAGTAACAAGAAGCTGGTTATATAAAAGTGGGGATATATTAAACAACCATGAGAAACATAGGACAAAGGAGGCCATGATCTCTTGCATTTCCAAAAAACAAAAAGTGATTCTATTGGAATCTTGGGAAATTCTGAGCTCCCTCAAGAGAGAGGTAGACCCATGGGTCTGAAAAGACCATAATAGGGTATCCCTGTAATCTTCCTTGCCCGCAGTCACCGGTGTTGGGTGGTCTTATGCTGCAATAACTCAGAACAGAGAGGTCACAGAGCTGCACTGGGTAAGAGGAAGCCCTCTGCTGAAGTCAGCAGTGACATTACCTAAAGGAATTCCTCTGTGTAAGGGTTCATGTTAGGATGGAGGTTATAGATGGAGTTTGGGTTAGTGCAGGGGTAGGCAACCTTTTAGTATTACTGTTCTAGTACAAAATCTTGGTGTGCTGGTCCTATATTTTTAAATCAAGGTGTGTATGTTGCCATGATTGTGTTATTTATGGGTGCTTTGTAACATTGTATTTGTGCATATGTGGGCTGTTTTATATTGTGTAAATTCATGAGTAGTTTGTGGTATTGTGTATGATACCTATGGAGGTGGGCTGTGTATGGGGGCTGCTTGTGGAATTCTGTGTCTGGATGATATTGTATAATGTGTGCTTGGTGATGTGTGTATGTGTGAGGCTACTTGTGGTATTGCAGGGGAGAGGCTAAATGTGGGGTCATGCGCATATATGTGAATTGTCAGGAGTGTTGTGTTTCTAAGGACTGTGTGTGTGTGGTCTGTTTGTATTATTTGTATGAGTGAAAGGTTTCTTCTGCAGCTTTGTGAATATCTAGCAATGTAGGTTGCTTCCCTGGGGTCCAGTGGGGACTGGGCTGGCCAGGTAAAGGTAGGAGCTGTAGGCTGCGCCACTCCAGTGCAGATTCCCATTCACAATAGCTGGGAGGAATGATCAGAAATCACTTCCTCTAAATGCTGCAAAGCATAAATCGAGGATTGTCCTTCACCATCTGCAATCTTGGGTTTTACAAGCAGATATCTTAACTATGGGTTATCTGACACCTGGGTTAGTGGTTTATCTAGAGTTAGAGCAGCTTTAAAAATATGCAGAGATCCCAGAAGGTAACAAAGACTACTGGTGATAACTACTTTGCATACACATGGGAGTACCTCCCCTCCGGCTCTATATAATAATATACAGCAGATGAAAGGAGTCTGAATGAATTAAATATTCTTCTGATATACTTTGTTCTTTACATAGTTGAATGTGCTGACAACAAAATCACAAAAAAAAAAAAATGGAAATCAAAATTTTCAACCCATGGAGGTCTGGATTTGGAGTCACACTCAAAATTAAAGTGGAAAAACACACAACAGGCTGATCCAACTTTGATGTAATGGCCTTAAAACAAGTCAAAATGAGGCTCAGTAGTGTGTGTAGCCTCCACGCGCCTGTATGACCTCCCTACAACGCCTGTGCATGCTCCTGATGAGGTGGCGGATGGTCTCCTGAGGGATCTCCTCCCAGACCTGGACTAAAGCATCTGCCAACTCCTGGACAGTCTGTGGTGCAACGTGACGTTGGTGGATGGAGCGAGACTTGATGTCCCAGATGTGCTCAATTGGATTCAGGTCTGGGGAATGGCCGTGCCAGTCCATAGCATCAATGCCTTCGTCTTGCAGGAACTGCTGACATACTCCAGCCACACGAGGTCTAGCATTGTCTTGCATTAGGAGGAACCCAGGGCCAACCGCACCAGCATATGGTCTCACAAGGCGTCTGAGGATCTCATCTCGGTACCTAGTGGCAGTCAGGCTACCTCTGGCGAGCACATGGAGCGCTGTGTGGCCCCCTGCTGACACACTCCAACCACATGAGGTCTAGCATTGTCTTGCATTAGGAGGAACCCAGGGCCAACCGCACCAGCATATGGTCTCACAAGGCGTCTGAGGATCTCATCTCGGTACCTAGTGGCAGTCAGGCTACCTCTGGCGAGCACATGGAGCGCTGTGTGGCCCCCTGCTGACACACTCCAGCCACATGAGGTCTAGCATTGTCTTGCATTAGGAGGAACCCAGGGCCAACCGCATCAGAATATGGTCTCACAAGGCATCTGAGGATCTCATCTCGGTACCTAGTGGCAGTCAGGCTACCTCTGGCGAGCACATAGAGCGCTGTGTAGCCACCCCACACCAATACTGACCCACTGCCAAACCGGTCATGCTGGAGGATGTTGCAGGCAGTAGAACGTTCTCCAAGGCATCTCCAGACTCTGTCACGTCTGTCACATGTGCTCAGTGTGAACCTGCTTTCATCTGTGAAGAGCACAGGGCGCCAGTGGCGAATTTGCCAATATTGGTGTTCTCTGGCAAATGCCAAACGTCCTGCACGGTGTTGGGCTCTAAGCACAACCCCCACCTGTGGACATCGGGCCCTCATACCACCCTCATGGAGTCTGTTTCTGACCATTTGAGTAGATATATGCACATTTGTGGCCTGCTGGAGGTCATTTTGCAGGGCTCTGGCAGTGCTCCTCCTGTTCCTCCTTGCACAAAGGCGGAGGTAGCGGTACTGCTGTTGGGTTGTTGCCCTCCTACGGCCTCCTCCATGTCTCCTGATGTACTGGCCTGTCTCCTTGTAGCGCCTCCATGCTCTGGACACTACTCTGACAGACACAGCAAACCTTCTTGCCATCCTGGATCAGCTGCACTACCTGAGCCACTTGTGTGGGTTGTAGACTCAATCTCATGCTACCACTAGAGTGAAAGCACTGCCAGCATTTAAAAGTGACAAAAACATCAGCCAGGAAGCATAGGAGCTGAGAAGTGGTCCGTGGTCAGCACCTGCAGAACCACTCCTTTATTGGGGGTGTCTTGCTAATTGCCTATAATTTCCACCTGTTGTCTATCCCATTTGCACAACAGCATGTGAAATTGATTGTCACTCAGTGTTGCTTCCTAAGTGGACAGTTTGATTTCACAGAAGTATGATTGGCTTGGAGTTACATTGTGTTGTTTAAGTGTTCCCTTTACTTTTTTGAGCAGTGTATATAATGGGCACAGGGTGACTAAAACATAGGAGTAATCTGGGGACCTCCATAAAAGGGTCAGTCTTCAGCCCCCTGCTAACTACCGTCACATACTGTGAATCATTTTAATTGATTATTCTAAATCACAGTAGGTGGTCCACATATTCATCACAATATTAAAGCCTCAGGGTGCACCACAACTGTAATACATTGAGACATTTTCACACTTCATTACAACTCTTAATGGATAGGATGATTGTAACATATTTGTCACTCTTATAGGGATGTAATATACAATTATTTGCTGGAATAAAATCAAGCAAGTTTTTACCAGGTAGGGTCAGACACGTTGGTAACTTTAAAAGCCCATTGGAGTGATGAAACTCGTCTTGAACGGAGGGGAGACTTTGGACTACCATTTTTTATTAGTTCAAGTATTTTATTTAAACAATTAGATTATTATATGTTTTTTTAAACAATTTTGTTTAATAAATGTTGTTATCCAAGTCCTCTGTGCATGCCATTTGCCTGCTTCTAAAGAAGGGTAGTGCCCCCTAAAAAAGCAAACAAGCACCACAAACCAGAGCCAGTTTTCTAGGGCACTGAGCAAGGTGAGCAGCACCATTATTGATATCATTCTGCACGGTGTTATTGATATATTGCACAAGGGATTGTTCGCCTGTTTCCTTTGTGTTCCCTTATAGTTACCATCACTGGACTATATGAAAATGTGAATGAGTCAACGGAGTACACACCTGCTCTTATGATTTGAGCCTCTCTCACCGGCTCAATTCCATGTTAGTGTGAACACTACTACATCTTACTCATAAGAGTGCTTAACAATACACACCATATCTCTTGTTTTTTGTTTTTTTTCTCTTTATGTATACTTTCCAGTAAAAGATTTAATCTATGTAAACACCCCCGATGAAGTTAAGTGACTATTCTATTTTTGTTCATTCACCTAAGGCTGTTTCATCTGTCTTCACAATTGTAACTCATCCTTCTTTTGTGTAGGGATTTAACTCTGCTGACACCAAAATGTTAGGACATTCCATGTTTTCTTAGCGGCATTAACACCCGCTCTATGGAGAACTGCATGGAAGAGCCTAGAGTCCTCAAGGGACTAACACAAGAGAAGGAAAAATGTAAGCGAGTTGAAATTTTTAACTATATTGTACTAGAACACAATGCCACCAGGGCATAAATTCCAATTTGAACAGCCCTCCCAGCTCATAGTCAGCTCTTCCTTTTGTTCCAGAGCCCTGCAGAAAATTAGGGAAGACAGAGTTCAAAGGGAAGGCATGATCTTAGCATGTGTTCCACTTAAGAACAAGGTTCTGAAGAAGTTGAGGCACCTTTCTCAGTCTATGGCACTGAAACTTCGACAGTTCTTATACAATGCTGTGTATATAAAATAAACGCAGCAATTTAAAAGTGATTAAAAGTCCAGAGCATGCTTTTCATGGATGGTATACTAATGCCCCGGGGCATTAAGGTTATACTGGAATCATCAAGTCAAGGCTTTTCCAATATATAGGTGGGTAGGTAGATATTTATTTTACACACACTTGCCTGTGTGTTTTTTATTTGTTCACATTCCCCAAAGAATTAATCTTAAGTGGTTAATTCACTAGTTTAGTCCCTAAAGGGCAAGAGTTGGGGTAATACTAAACAATTAGAATATACAATTTTCAGAGATACAGGATTTCACTCCTGAGGGAGACCAAAAGGAAAAATTCCTTATAATAAAAGTCAAACTGGAAAAAATAAATTAAAAAAATCATATTTTCTCTCCTATCGTTATTTCAAGGAAGAGTCTGCTGTAGTGGTTATAGTGCCTGGAGTGCCTGGTAACACCTTACAGAAAGTAGTCAAACTGTTTTAGTACTATCCGAGCTGGTACATCCAAATCAAATTATTTTTATTCCACATCCGAACAAAATTGATCCTTCCAGGACTTACCTGTGGAGTCTTATTCAATGAATCGGAGTCAGACGAACCGACTCAAAATAAAATTTTTAACAAGTGTATTGATAACTTACTTAGGTGAACAAGTCTATTGACAACTGAATATCTCTATAGAATAAAGCATATATGATCCAGGACTCTACTCACTTGCTGAACATGCTCAGGTGATATTCTCAGCCAAAATGCAGTCCTGCTTAACTATGTAGGACTAAGTAGAAGCTCACCCATGAGAAGACTGGATGCAGGGGTTGCAGCATCAGGTACCTAGCTGGATCCAGGTATGTTGTCAAACCATATTAAAATGGTTTGACTACTTACTATGGAATAGTGCCAGGGCACTGCTGGCACTATAACCATTGCTATACTTGGTGCTGGGAAAACATTCAGTAAATGTTAAAGTAACTAAATGTTGTTATGTACCACACAAAAGACAAGCATCACGAGTACCTGTCCCCCTCTACCCGCAGCTTTACACAAACTCGCCGAAGCAGCCACAGATGCCTGGAACCCCCCACCTCCTCACCCCCCCCCCTCTTTCCGACCCACCCCTTCCCATACGACAGCGGCCAACGCAGTCCCAAGTGTTTTGATCTCTATCTATAATAAGCCGTGACAATGTATTCAATTATGTATAACTTGCAACTTGTACTGTTACTTTTACACAATAAAGTATTAAAAAAAAAAAAAAAATGTTGTTATGTACACATATAGAACATCAGAAGTAAGTCCTATCAGTCTTTTAGAAATATATAATATGCATAAAAAATATTAAACGTAAACGCTTTTAAGTGGTGGAAGCAACACACAGAAGAACCCAAGTCAGGGGTAGGAAACAGTTGGCAACTCCAGATATTGTGAAATACATCTCCCATGATACTCTGCCAGTATTGTGGAGTATTATGGTTATAAGAGAGATGTATTCCACAACACCCGGTGTGTCGAAGGTTGCCTGTGCCTGGCCCCAAGGTTCAAAGTCACATTGAAAAAGCATGTTCAGTTTAATCCAGCACTCTCTCAGCCTATGACTACATTTCTGTGCAAAAAGAGGAAGTCATAGCATATGTGATGTCATACATAAGAACCACCAATCAGCCCTTCGAATTCAGATAGTTTGTAAAATAAGGGAATATGTATTACATTGATATTGTTCAATCTTCACAGCAATTTTCTGATCACGTAACCAGGTATAAATCATCTTCATGTGGCAAAAAAAAAAAAACACACCATATTACTATCGACCTGTTTAACTCCTGGTGTTGTTTGGGGTGTGCAAAGATGCTTTAAGCCCAATCGTGTGATCAGAACTCTACAGGGAAGATTTGAGAATATCAATATGCAAGTTTGAGCGAAAATGCTGTAGTGAGAGGGAGAGAGTATTATATATAATATTCGATTATTTTATTAAGCAAGACATGTCAATAAGTGGCACCAATGTGTGGCGTGACAATCCAATGTCTCATTTATTAACGTATACCAGTAATTCTGCGTCTGTGCAAAGTTCTGTGTGTGTGTCTTACTCTTTCACAACCCCGATTTTGTCTCTGCACAGCCCCTCCCCCCTCCGTTTGAGTAGGTCTCTCCCCTACAACCCCCAATTTGTGCATTTACGCACTCCCATTTCAATTTCCTGACTCCTTCCTACCCTCTGTACTGCAGCATGGACATGTGAGTTTGTGGCAGACAGCACCCATTGTCTTGACTACATTTTTAAAACTGAACTTCCAGTTCCTTTGAGCTATGTGAGCCATTGAAGGTTTTGCCATTAAAAGGGGAAACTAATATATGAGATATACGCGTCTAGCACCTTACAATCGACGATATTTTTAAACCAAACACTTACCCGAATGCAGAGTTCGACTAAGCTTCTTCCTGAAAAGCCGGTGGTGCGGGGGACACCTCTCGCGGGCCTTTCCGTCACTGAAAACCCTGACTCGAGGCTTTGCGGCCTACCAGCGACCGGGCAGTGGAGAGACAGCCGCTCTCCTACTGCTTTGACTGGCAGTGAGACACCCAACTAGTGCTATTTCTCCCCCCCATGGACCGTCGGGGGTTATCCCAGTCCCCCCTGGCTAGTCCCTTATACTCACGCTGTACTCAAATGACCGACACCTGCCACATGGTGTATCTGGCTGAAACATTCAAGATAGCAGACGAGCTCCCTGAGCAGGGGCGTGAGATGATCCTACCGGGCTTGATGGACGACATGCTGCAATGTGTTTGAAAGGTTCTGGCAAAAAATAGAAGCCCAAACGCTACCTTCACAGCCCCAGCTACAAGGGAAGATGTGGAGTGGCAAGAGCAAAGGAAAACCTTAGCTCCCTATGGGCAAAGCATCCCCGAAAGCATTTGTGAAACCTGCCTCAGACACATCTGGGCAGAGGGCTGCTCCAACCACAACTGCACAGAAAAGACCTCAACGGCAGAAACTCAGCACCCGCCTCAAGCCTCCACAGTCTCCCGGCGGGGAGGGACTTAGTATCTCACAGAGTCCAGGACCATGGATGCCAGAAGCATACCCGCTCTCAAGCCTGGAGAAGCCAAGCCAACACACTGGCATACCTCCCTCATGCAGCAAAACCCAGAGGCTCACCCACTATACCGAGCCGAGGCATTGGCTGACATGGACATGCCACTCCAAACACACCACCCGCATGCCTCAAGGACACAGTTCTCTATGTCAAAACTGGCACCAGGGTGCTCAACTATGCCCTTCTACACCCATACGGCAATTTCATTTCATGTTATAGCGCAAGTTATCTTTAACTCTTTAGACGCCTACCTGCGGCTGAGTACACTTTACACTACATTGAGGCACTCCAGGGGTTAATCTCATTAGCAACATTACACAGGCTCACCTAAACAGTTTCCTCCATAACACATCCGTTATCTTCACTTACAATACAGCAGGCCATCATGCTTAATGTGTTATATTCTTGCTTAGACTACAGGAGAGCCACACATCTCGCTACATATATTAGCCTGTACCAAGCCTGACTTAAACAATATTATTTTCCTGCACCACAAGCATACTCCACACACTTACTAGTTGCAGAGACCCATCAGTCACAATAAAACTTGTTTGTATATGAAAAAGGTGCAAAAACTCATCCCACTATCTAGCCTGTATGCATCTACATATATACACACACACACACACACACACACATATATATATACATACATACACACACACACACACACACACACACTGTTGTGTCGTTTTGACAAAGCTATGTAATGTACCTACCTGCACAACAAAAATTAAAAAAATATATCACATAATAAACATCTTAGCAGCGAGAATTGTAAAGCACTGCAGAATATGTTGACACTATAAATGCTAATCATAAAAAATACTAAAACATGGATAAAAACCGACGTAAAATGATCAAATCTAAAAATGAATTGCAAAAGATTACAAAATTCCATCTCTGCATTTAGGCCCCTAGGGATTAATGTTCTTCCACCTCTTATCAACATGACACATTGGGCTTTCATTCCTTCGTCATATTCCCACTTGCTCCGTGATCCTGTTAAGCATCATCTCTACAGTTTTCTTCTATGTCCTTTGAAATGCATGCTTTCACAGGGCATCTCCCACTTATAGCAATCAGTGCATATCCTTAGCCTCTCAAATTTTGCTCTTCCAACCAGGAAATTGCTCTGATAGCTCATCTGCTCTTCAGCTTTATATTGCCATGCAGTGAACGCCAACTACCCATCTGCCGATTAAAACCATGGTTTTCAGCCATTAACTTTTTTATTTTCTCACAACACTTTACCTGGTGTATCCTGATCGATAACTGTCCCTGTAGAATATTATTTTTTCTATATTTTTATTCATATTGGGTATGGATGTCTTATGGGTTAAAAAGAGCAGATGGTTATTTGCTATGATGTACCATGAGAAGTCTGAAATGTGGGTGTATAATGAGAGGATTGAGGGTCTTCCTATATGTCCTTATATGCTCCGAGTTTTAGTTAAAAGCTCTGACATCTTTAAAGTCATTTCTATAAAAATACAGTAGACAAAGAAACACATTCTACTACTCTTCGGTTGTTTCCATGACTTTCTGGACAAATATGAATACCCTCTATCGAAGACCTCTCTCTCCTTGTAACATCAGTTAAGCCATACCATTTGTTAAGGTGTAATATATGAATTGCGGTTTGCATTGTGAGTAGAATAAATGCATATTTAAAAAAAAAAAAAAAAAGAACATTAGATTGCGCATTAATATTTTTGGTGATATAGAAGTATATTACGGCGAATCATTAAAACAAGATATATACATATATAGACTTATTACCATGACCCCTAAAATATACATATTTATTACAATTCCATATAGTAGTGTTAATATATCATAAAATACGTTCATAAAAAGTAAAATTGTTAATCTGATCTTATATCTTATTATCAAACATAGGTATAACATCATACACTGTATATAATGACTTCACACTTTATTTTTGTTAAAATAAAGGAATATTGGCTACTCTACTATTTTTTAGTGTGCCATATACCTCTTATCTTTATTTATTTTGGTATACTTGACATCCTGATTATCCTCTACACAAGGACTGGACTCAAGAATCCTTGGTGGGGATTATAACATCTATGTCTGAATCATAGAACGGTCCGGCTGCTTCAAAGAGCATAATTAATTTTCTTCATATTTCCTGCTCTAATTTATATTATAATAGAAAGCACTTATTGTTCTCCTTTCTTTTGAGTTACACTGGTCATCACCCTGACACCAAGTCCACCAGGGACATCTGCATTGTGTATATTGGACTGCTGCTGTGTGTGGTCTTCTGGTAACTGGACCGTACCAAAGAATCCAAAAAAATAACGCACACCTTATTGAGCAGACACACAGAGCTGTGTGTCTGCTCAAAAAGGTGTGAGTTATACCGTTTATACAACTCTTTACGAATCCAGAAAATATAGAGAGCACTATTGTTTTCCTCTTACTCTTCTCTTTTGGGTTGGATGGTCCCTGCCTTGCTGTGAAGCACACCTCAATTACTTTTTTATATAACTGGATTTCAAGAATCTGCTGTGCTGCTCTCTCTACACAAAGACTGTTGCTGTTTGCCACTACCCTACAAGCGGCACCCATTTTAGAAATCAGAATTTTTATTTTTCCATTATAATTTAATATATATTTTCTGTTTTTTTTTTTTTATTTATTTTTTTTTAATTAATCTGTAAAATATCTTGTTTTGTGTGCTAGTTTCTATTGACTTAAAGCTCAAAGTAAACTTTACAACAGTACCATATTTGGCACAACCGTTTTCTAGTTATGTATATCATGAACATAAAGATAAGTGACACCCAGCAGCACAAACAACTCTAACCCAGCACAGAGGAAACCCTCATGACATCCACAAAGCTTGCTATGACACTGACCAGTCTCACGTACTACAATCCTCGGACGCACGGGATCAGCACCCAGCAGCAACACCGGCGGACCCGATGGCACTGGCCTCACGCAGGGGCATCGGCTGAATAAGCTTACTTGGACTATCCAAACAGCCCCAAGCATAGCATACAAAGTCACAACGCCCTAACCCATACTGAATTGTAAAGCTGCCGTAATATGCTGAGACTTGGGTGATTGCTAACTGAAGTTTTACCATGAGACCCAGTGGTTTCATTATCCCTTGCGATCCTACAGCCAGTTCCAAGTTCCTGCGGACTCCCTCTTTCTTACCCACACCTCACAGGGACGACAGTCGCTACCACCTGCACGGCTGTTGTGCATAACCCTGGACTGCCGAAGACTCTTTCACATGCAGATAAGCAAGCTACCAGGGATGCTTCTGTTAAATTTATGTCACAATATGTTTTAAGTTGTTTAAACCCTGGATACTGCATTACAACGCTACCTAACAAGCGTTGACTTTGGTGAAAGCTTGAAAGTTAGTCATGGTCAATATAAAGTTTAATATTTCAGCTAAGTTAACTAACAGAAATGAATATGCTAAGTATACGCTTCAATAATCTTAACCTTGTCTAGCAAATCTATCTCCGTGCTAATGCACACTAAACGAGGTCTCTATCATTACCTGTAATATGCCTGTCTCTACAGCATGAGCCCAGGTTGCTAGCATATGCACTAAAATTGTACCTCTTACATGGAAAAAATCTAACTAGTGCTAGCATGTTACTAATTACCACAGTTACCGTATGAACCAAACATGTTTGCATACCATGTATACCTACATGTAAATTGATACTTTAATGCTATGTTTCTTAAGCCTGATAATATAAAAATTGTGCCAGTTAAGAATACACCCCGCATGCTCGCATGGGAAAAGCCTGAGGATTGCCTTCGGGGTACCTCAAACATGCCTGTAATATATACGTGCACTACAAAAATAAAGAATTTATATAAAAAAAAAAAAAAGATAAGTGACATTAAACAGTGGCCTTTTTATGTATTTGGAAAACAAACCTTATAAAAAAATATAACCAAGTTAGCAGGTAACTGAAACCAAAAATATAAATGTTAATGGAAACAAGAACTTAAAAATAAAATTAAAGAGGTGGGGCTTGGCTGCCGAGCTGAGCCGTCTCATACAGTTGGAGCTACGTGCAGCATCGTGTTTTAAGCCTACTTTGAGATTCTCCATCCACACTTTCTAAGCTTGGAAGCAGCATTGCCTTCTAGCATACCGGTCTACCAGCGGTGGAAGCTCCATTAGTGCACCTGCGGCCTTCCAGGCAGCCAAGACACTGAGAAGCGACCGTTCTCGTTGCCTCTGACCTACCTAGAGCTATGCTCTCTGTGCTTGGACATACCATTACCCCCCTGCTGGTGAGGGTTTTCCCAGCTCCCACAACACTTGCCTATGCTGGTTCCCGCTCACTGCAGAAGTAAGAGAACTTCCAAGATGGCGGACGCCCATGCACTACTAAACAGCTCCAGTGGACTCTCCTTATCCAAGTTGACCGATTCTTGCTGCGACTTGATGAGGCTTTCTCACAGTTCTGGGCAGAACTAGAGACTCGCATGTTGACTACCTCGACACAACCCCAAGAGGGAGATGGGAAGTGTGAGCAACAGGGAGAGAGTAAGCCTCCTTCGGGTACAGTCTCTCAAGCTACTCATGCCACCATTAATGTAAGCCCACTTGGGGCCGATAGCCTCAAGGGACCTTGCACCCACAGACCGAAGGCAACCCAATGCTGGTGGCACAGGACTAACATGGCCTCCTGTTTCCCCCGATGGGAAAGGGTCTGTGACTTTTGGAGCCTCCGAGACTGCGACTCGAAGATGCAGGCTTTATTAAGGGCCGGAGGGATGATTTCTCTCGCTTCCACCGTTCTGGTACCCCCATCGATCGCCTACTGAGAGACGTACAGATCTTAAGCACGGGGATCGACTGCCCGCAAACAAGTACCCTTATGTGGCTCTACACTGGGAGCCAGATGCTATCCTACTACTGTGGGACTTCCTTAACCCAGTTTGATTAAGCAGCTATATGTTTCAAATTTTACTTATACACTCTTGCTAGAAGTTGCCTCAGTATACTCTTTTTGTTTCTTATCTAAAGTTCTATTTTTTTCTTACTTTATTTTCATTTTCCCCAACCAATATGGCTGACGGGAGCAGTCAGGTGACCCCAGGGCCCTGTTAGCACTCTTTGTTTTCGCCCTTGGTTTGTGTTATGTTTTTTTTCATATCGTAATAATATTATCCACTTATAGTGCACAGAAACACACTTCTCTGTTTACTAATAATTATTTTATCTCTATATTTTCTTATTTCACCTTTATCTTTCCCCAACCAATATGTTTATTTTTACACTACCCACCAGCCCAGACAATCCCCCTGCAGGCAGATCCACAGCCAGCTCTAGGGGGCCTGATTTGCCGTGGGAGGGCTGCCTGGGTGTCAGGCAGTCCTCCCGAAGCGGATCGCTGGGAAGGTGAGTATCTGGAGGCTCAAGCAGTTACGGCGTTCTATGTCACCGCAACGGCTTTAAAGCCCATTATAATGGGGGCAGCATAAAATGCCGTAATGGCGTTAAGGGGTTAAAGAAGCTAGCTCCAGGCTTAGTGCAAGTAACCCCCAGGTGCTAAGTGAGAATTCAAAGTTAAGTCCTTAGAAACTGAATGGAAAGCATAGTTGATGAAGAGAACTTTTCCAGTTTGGCTGTTTTGTCCTTGCATGTGAAAGTCACTATGAATTCACTTTAAATACTCACTTTTGCACATGTAGCTCTTAAACCGGATTTCTGGCATTAAATGTTTAATTTCCTCGCTGAAACCAGGATCAGGTGCACAGGTTGGGAGCAATAGCCACCAGATATTTTTTATTAACATTTACAATATTTACAGTTGTAAAATCTTGTTGCCCCAAGATTTGGCCGGCCTAGACCGAAGTAAATCTCTAGTGAGTTCACCAAAATTCCCTAGTTAGGGAACGCACCAAAAGGAAAAAAAGAAACCTTTGCATTATTTTTTGCCATTTTCCTTCATCATAATGTATTTAAACCAGATCAGCTATATTTTCCTAGACGTATAACAATAACCAAAGTGTTTTTTACAGCTTGTGAAATTTAAAGGCACACTATAGTCACCAGAACTATAGCATAATGTAATTGTTCTGGTGTCCGCTGCCTGTCTCTGAAGGTATTTTAATGTTTCTTTTCAGAAAAAAATGCAGTGTTTATATCACTGCCTCGTAATGCCCCTAATGGCTGTCACTCAGGCGGCCACTAGAGGTGCTTTCTGGGTCAGTGCTGCACAATGTTCCCCCATAGAGATGCACTGACTGGCGCAATGTGGTAATTTGTCGCATGCACAATATCCTCCAAATGCTTTCCTGAGGAGGAGGAACAGGGAGGAGCCAGCCACAACATACCTGTGCTGGCTGGAATAAAGGTATGTTATTTACCTTTTTAAAGAGGGGCAAGAGTGGCTGGGGCCTAAACTGCATTTTTAACAACATAGTGACAGGGATACACGTTTCTATTCCTGCCACTATGGTTTTCCTTTAACCACTGCTATATATGAATCCTACATACTGCATGGAAACTTTTATGTGCTGCCCACAAACGTGAGATATGTGTCTATGTGGGTCAAGCTACCCTACTTTAAACATCCAGAAATCGCCTATAAGGAACCATACAGCATTAACAGGTCGGGGAGTTGTTACTTGTACTGCAATATAAATGAAAGTTACTGGGACAAGTAGTGCTGTCAGCCCTTACCCATGATCCCCCTCCCAGCGCTCTGTGTACCTGAGCATTCTACAAGAAGACCGAGTTCATTCTGCAGACAGGAGAAATCACCGCTTCCATGCAAGTCCAATGCTTGACGTCATCCATCTCCGCGGAGGCCATTATGCGCATGCTCAGTGACTGAGCGAAGTACATACCGCCGGAGAGCCATGTGAGAGATCTTTATCACATGTTACTTTATTGCAGAAGTTATTAGGCCAGTCTTAATGTGCTGAATGGCAGCCAGTTACTCAGTATAAACACACTCTGATGCATGGACTAACTCCCATCATGCTGAGCAAGGTAGGACCCATGAGGAGCACCAAGAGTATAATAAAATAAAGTTAAAAAAAGGTTAAACAAGTACGAACTGAGGTGAACAGACCATGTGATCCATTTCTAGGCAATGTTTATAGAAAACGCTCCCACAAGGTTTCATTAAAATCGCTGCTGTTTATGTTATATAACTTGGTTAAAAGCATTTTTTATCTTTAGTACACTTTATTTTTAGTACATTTGAATAAGTTGTGTTAGTGCTTCGAGTGTGCCTGTAAAGTTTGGCAGGTTTTTGTATTTTAGTTTATATCTCTGACTAATCAGTTCCTACATATAAAATTGACCTGTTAGTTATTTTATTTTTTTTCTCAGTTTTTCTATATAATCTGCAGTCATTTTAATACACACATGCTGAATACTCTTTCCATGAGCTTTCACAAAATAGGTCCTTGGTTCCCTGCTAAGTGTCAAAACCAGCTAGTAACTCTGCCTGCTCTGGAAATCTCAGATAAAAGCATGTTTACAAGTCTTACCAGGAAAAGGTTTCAATTTCTTTGTAATGTATACAGACTGCCTTGCACTCATACAAAATGTTCTAATATGGAAACAAAATAGCAGAGAATGAACTGAGACAGAATAACAGTATCCTGATTCCTGACCCATCAGACCAGGGGGGTGTCAAAAGAGAAGAGTCCCACTTGTCCTAGAGCTACAACTTGCATTATGCTTTTTTTTTTTTTTTTACATTAAAACTAATAAAGCATTTTGGGAATTGTAGTCCTGCTGTAACAGAGGGTATATCTGTCGACCACCCCACCCCTGCTTTAAAAACGTTTTTGAGTTAATGATTTTGTTTTATTAGATGTGAGTTAATCTTTACTTTGTTAGATGTATGGTATATAATCATATTACCTTTTTTATGCTACTCCCCAGAGAGGATTGCATATGACACTAAACAATGGAAAGATTTAAATGACATTTGGACCTTTATGACCACCAGGCAACTTATTGGATATATGAGGTCACATGTAATAATATGACTATCAGGGTGACACTTAGAGAGGACTTTATTTTTTATATAACTGTTAAATCATTCTAGTATCAATTTGTCAGGGATACATAGGGCAGTTGTTCTGGCCAATGCCCAATATTAATGCTCCATGCTATATCAGTGGTTCACCAATGAGTATCAGTTGAGATCAGACTCGCATCTAGCAGTCTTTCACACATTTCTATTCCTTCTGTGGGAAGGTAAAAGTAGGTAAAAATAAATCCGTGCTAAGCAATTTAAAAAACAAAAACATTTTCTTGATGGCTGTCAGATTTCTCCTAAAATTTAACAAGCTGCTACTCCTCATAATTAATTTTATCCTTGAGTATTTTTCTCTCCACAAAAGTATCCAGATATTGTTTGAACATCTTCATTGTAAGGAACTCTCCCTTAACTTTGCTGTAGGCAGAATCTTCTTTTTCCTTGTTAATTTTGTTGTCTTCCTCTGCACTTTTTCTACAATAGAGCATCAGAAAATGCTAGCAGAATGCTTGGTTGTATAGGAGAAGGTATTAGCAGTAGAAAGAATTAAGTACTCCTGCCATTGTACAGAACACTGATGAGACCTCACCTGGAATATTGTACACAATACTGGAGACCGTATCTCAAGAAGAATATTAAGAGAAGGACTACAAAACGGGTTCATGAATTGCAGGGTAAAACTTACCAGGAAAGGTTAAAGGATCTTAACATGCATAGCTTGGAGGAAAGACAAGATGGGAGGACATGATAGAAGCATTTAAATACATAAAGGGAACCAAGCATGCGTGGGTTAGGCATATTATGTGGAATTCACAGACCACGCATGTCCCACTTCTGTAAACACGTCTTATTTGTATTCTGCTACTATTCTCAAATACAATGATGCTGCTCAGGGCTGCCTTTAATGCAGGGCAAATGGGGCAGCTGCCCCACTTGCCCCAATGCCCCCAATAATTTATTTTGGGATCGCCGATCCTAAAAGATATTATGACGGGGCCGAGCCTGACTCGTGAACTAACCAGACATGCTATGTCCGAGCTACTGCTAACGGAGCCTCAGTATGCAGGGCAGATTCCACACAACTTCGTGGAGCAATCGCTTCAACGACTGGCCGAGCTGTTTGCCCCATTCTGGGCTACTATGGACAGTCGGGCTGCAGCCACACAGAGGTAGTCTAAGGAGGGAATTCGGAGGGGCGTAAGCCCGAGATCGGATGGTCTCCCAGCGGGCTTGGACTCTACCCGTCAAGCAATCCAGCCTAAGATCAGCCTGCCTATGCTGAGGGCCTCCAGGGTATTAGCCCAGAAGCATTCACCATATCGATGGAGGGTTACCCGTCGCAGGCAGAGATTCAACACCAGGGCCCATGCAGTGGGATGGACTTGGTCTCCTTGAGCCTCCAGATCCGTGGCTTGAGGATGTTGGCCTGGGGCCAAAGGGGTGGCCTGGTCTGCTCCCATCTTGCAACAACCTTTACCAATCTCCCTACCCACATCTTGAACATTCCACATGTGGGCATCGGCTAAGACTGGACTAGCTGTCTGGGGAATACTACTGTCAGCCATACAAATGGTACAGAGCCTCCACAAGCCTACAGGATCCAGCAGTCTTCTTTTCCTACGACTCTAGTATGTTGGGCTTTACTCAAGCTAGTTTGTCAATGCATGATTAACTAGATATTAGCTTGTCAGTCATTCTTTTTTTTTTTTGTTTTTTTTTAGTTTAGCATGTTTAAATTTGCAATACTCTAAGTTTTCGTAGCCCAGTGCGTTTTCATAGCATAGACCCATGCAAACCTTACCGGTTATGCTGCAATGTTGCTTAAATATGTATATCTTTGTGGCCATACGCCTACACATACCGAATGACGTAACTTGAGTTTAATACTGCATTTAAGCCTGTTAAAGGGACACGCCAGGCACACAGAACTTCTGCCCATTGGAGTGGTCTGGGTGCCAACTCCCACTACCCTTAACCCTGCAAATGTAATTATTGCAGTTTTTTATATACTGCAATAATTACCTTGCAGGGTTAACGTCACCTCTAGTAGCTGTCTCTTCAATGCTTTCCTATGGGGAGCTCTAATGAGCATGCGCATTAGGTCTCCCAGGCCAGTGGGTGGGAGCAGTCTCGCCCACCAGCCGACGTAAAGACTGAGAGGAGCGGCGGCGAGAAGAAACCACTGCCGAGGGACATCAGCGGGGGATGGGGGGTGGGAGGGAGAGGGGACCTGCAGTGCCAGGAAAATGGATTGTTTTCCTGGCACTGGATTTTCCTTTAATGCGTAGAAGCATGTACCAAGCCTGTGATTTATAGTATATAATGAGGCAGATATTTCCAGGAGTAGAGCAGTGTATACTTGTATATCAATTCACTATTCATGTTATAATTCTTCGTCCTAATTGAATATATCTGTGTATGATGTTACTTCACTACGATAGTCTTGTAAACTCATATTGCTTTAAATAAAAAAAGAGATATTATATTATGGCAGACAAATGACCCGCATGTTAAGGGATGCCATCACATCCAGTGGCCATCCAATGGTATGGTATCCTCAGGAACCCGGTCAGTGCTGTGGCCCTTTAAGACCGCAACAGGGCCCCTGTGATCACTTCCTCCCTACTAACACAAGGTGCCGCACAGGAGGAAGGAGAAGAGGAGGTGAGCAGAATAAGTGTCTCTGACTCCCAACATCATCAGCCAGCCACAGGACAACAGGGAAGCCACTCTCCTGCACCTAAAAGGTAGGAAATAGGAGTATGGCTTAAAAAAACAAACAACTTTTTGCATGTTTTTCTTATTTCCAATGCATATTTGCATTATACATATTTTTTTGTTTTCTTTGATTACAGTTCTGACTTTATGTTGCACTAGTTAACTGTTTCTCATATCTGGCTTCGTAAGCTGATGCTTCATGTGTTATACCTAGCGTATTTCCCCCTACCGAAGCCAAATATACCATTGACCATTTTAATGCGCTCTATTAACATTTGCTTTTGTAAATAGTTTTGAATGTTAATGCTTCTCAGTTTTAGTTTACTTCTGAAGTTGCTGTTAGAAACAGTCAGCTAGGAGGTGACACCACGCGTAATTCTCCAGTCCATACATCCTTCGATATAAAGGAAGGCTAAATATATACATCTTCAAATTCATTCCCACTAATTAGTTTGAGAATCATTATTGATAGTAATTTCAACCACGAAAAAAGCGTGTTATAGTAAAAAAACGAGAGTTCGACAAATCATAATTTTGTTTTGTTTTTTTCTCATTTCAATTTAATTTTGCTGCAGCTCAGGCTGTTTGGAAATAAATGCTTCTATTACAACCTACATGTCTTCAGTTGTTGGGCTACATTCTTCAGTTTCTTCCTAGTTATTCCACCCCAAAAACCCACACTACTTGTACCTGTCCACTTTTCACAGCTCTTATAAAATTTACATTTCTGTTTTGAAGGATGATAGAACGTAAGAAAATCTCTTGAACTATATCTATCGTTATTGCTAGATCAAATTTAAAGAATGTGTTGCGAAGACTGGAAGCCATTACTGAATATTTTTTTAAGTGCAGATTAATATTGGTTTAAAGCTGGATAAGTATGCTACACCGCAAGTATTGATCTTAAGCTGCAAGCAGCCTATATTGGCCCGAAAACGCTATCAATCTTCGTGATTTTAAGTCCAAGTTTTTTTGAAGTTTGAAAAGTTCCATTTGATTTTTGTTTAGTATAGATTTTATCTATAAACATTTTGAAGTGGTTAACTTGTTTAACTTGAGTGATAAAATCATCTAAGACAAGTTAAAGATGGTGATTTAAACAATGCCAGATAATGATGCCTGGAAAATATTTTTTTTATTTTTTATTTTTTTTTAAGTCTGGTGCTCATCCCTGATTTGCAACTTTGCATTATACTTGCTCATTATACTTGCTTATTATTATCAGAGCAAATCAACCAAATTATTTCTGGGGTGGGGGGGGGAGAGTAGTATATGGGAGTAGAAGACATGGCCGATCAATGTATACAGCATTATGTGGTGAACTGTAGGACCTGGTACAAGAAAATTGCAATCTATTTAAAGGACCACTCTAGGTACCCAGACCACTTCAGCTTAACTGCTATGTTTATGAATGGGTTAAGCCTTCCCCCATTCCCTCTAGCGGCTGTCTCATTGACAGCCGCTAGAGGCGCTTGCGTGCTTCTCACTGTGATTTTCAGTGAGAGCACGCCAGCGTCCATAGGAAAGCATTATGAATGCTTTCCTATGTGACCGGCTGAATGCGCGAGCAGCTCTTGCGCGCGTGCGCATTTAGCCGACGGGGAGGAGAAGAGGAGGATCGGAGGAGGAGAGCTCCCCGCCCAGCGCTGGAAAAAGGTACGTTTTAACCCCTTTACCCTTTCCATAGTCGGGCGGGAGGGGGACCCCAAGGGTGGGGGACCACTATAGTGGTCCTTTAAGCCAGGTTGCAATTTCAATTCCTTTGTGCTGTAAAAAAAAAAAAAAAAAAAAAGCCATCTTAAATAGAAAAAATTTACTGTTGATAATACTGAAACTGTGAATAAAACGTCACTTTTATTATTAAAAGGCTAAAAAACCATTTATAATATATATATGCATTCAAAAACATGAGCTACTTTTTATCACTATGTATCGTTATAAGCTGTGAACAATCTTCAGTCATCCTCTGCTACACATAGAACACAAAGTAACAAATCTAAATATAAAGAAAAAATTTAACAAATACTGCAAAATCTATATAAGGCTTCACTCGCAAATAATAGAGAGGGGACACTGGACAAGATAGCTGATACTATGCAATGTTAGCAAGATAGGAGTAGCCTGATGGCTGCATGGTGCAAAATAAATGTACATATGAGAAGACAAAACCAATAAATCCTCAATCAGAGGCAGTAATATATATATATATTCTCCTAATGTAGTGCTAAAGATGCCCCAAATATTCCAGTATTCATCGGTAGTGGCCAACGTAGCAACATCCGTTCTATAATATAGAGTTTTATCTTCCATGCCTGATTGTTGGGCACCTGTATACTAAATGGTGTTGTGCATTGTAATATTGTTATAGGGGGACTGTCACAACTAAATATTTAAATGGACAGTTCCTGCAAGGTGAAACCATGATATGATTGTATCTATATTAGAGTTGTCAACTATTGTGAACATTCAATGAAAGATTAGAGTGACGATCTGAGATATGAAAGCATGTGCCGCAACCCTATATTGTATATGTAATTAATGGGTACACAGAAATTGTAAAATATGTTCACCTCATGAAGCTATCCCATTAATGATCATTTATTGTATTTGGGCACGGTCACCTGTCCAAAAAATGGTTTCCTCCCACTAACCTAAGTATAAATCAGCATAGCTGGGTGCACAGGCATTGTCCATTGCGTTGCCTCTTGAATTTAAGTAGTATTTATCATTAAAGACAAATAAATTGTGGGTTAGAATGAATCATCATAATGATCGAATACATTCCTTTTAGACTTGTTTGAGATTTGATGATTTGTTTAGAAAGCAGGAACATGCCTGTAATCTTTTGTCATGAGGGATATTACTGTAAAATGACACTGTCAACACACAGCCAGGAGAGTATATAAAGAGACCATAGAATTTTCTAAGACCAATAAGGTCTATTTTGTGTCTTATATGAGGATGATAATGTAAATACACATGGATGGAATAAGTTTTCCAAAAAGTGGCTAGCTTTTAGAGGTAGAGAACCATTTCCTGACACAAGTGGTCTGCTTAGAGGATTGTGTGGGTTTTTGTGAACTTCCAGTTGACAGTAGAAAGTGGTTGTAGTCAGACTAGACTATGAATTTATACTCCTCTCTAGCTACTATGCCACTTTCAACTGCTGGGATTAGGATTGATTTTCATTGTAAATTTGTTTGAGCAGGGTCCTAAACTACCTATTGTTCCTGTAACATTGTATAAATGTTTCATTTATTGTTAAATTTATCCCTTTTATAATATTGTAAAGTGCTGTGGAATAAGTTACGGGCTATATAAGTATCAATAATAATAAAATTTCATTCAAGTACAATAAATAAGGGTCAGGAAGTAACAAATTATCAGAGGGCTATATTACTAAATCTGACTGCATGATTAGTTCTTGTAAAGCCTTGCGTTCAATAGAATTAAGGTTGGTTTTGTACATTCCATGAGGTGGTAGAGCTTCTATTTAATCAGTGGTCACCTGGGTGAAAACATCCACACTCGAAATTTCCTTAAAATATGGTGTAAACTATCTGGTCTCATATATTTGTCAATGCTTGATCAGGATCCTGACACTCCAAAAGTGTGAGTAGTGATTGCGGGACTAATTTATTCTATGTATTTTATTCACAAGCATTCCACTGCAATGGCAATGAGTTTTATAAACATAAACTATTGTTGTATTACAAATATCTTTGGATAATGTGTACTTTTGTTATAAAGATTTGTTTAATTATTACAATATAATTGAGAGGCTCACCTGAGTGTCACATCACCTGTTTTGTTTTTTGTTTTTGTTGTTTTTTCCTGGGCTTCTGTAATCTGGGAATAGTGTCTGGATATATTGTAAGATTGGTAACCGTAACACTATCACAGCTCTATGGTTAAAAACCTGACTGTAGATAATTCCAATGGAAAAAAGCAAGCCAAAATTAACAGAATATGCAAAATCAATGGGATGTTTATTACCTGACTAGCACATGCCAAATTAGTTATTTTAGCCACTTTATACAGATACAAATCCACCAACAAAGGCACTAATAATTTTGTGACACAATTTATATGTTTAAAACAGGTAAAGCAGCACCTTCTCAGTGAAACAGCCAATTAATCGAATATAAAAAATAAAAAAGGTGCACTATGCCTTTAAAATTCTAAAGTGCAACAAAGTGAAAGAAAGTGTCAGTGCACTATACAATATAATATCAAAAATATCCAGTACAATGATATTGAAAAAATGTGCAAAATCACAAGTGTGTTCTGTGTTAAAATATGCTAAAACAACTTACTAAAGAAAAAAAATGGAAATAATATTTTATTTGTTTGGGTATAGATAAGAATTTGAAGAATATATATGCCATTTTAGAAAAGGTATCACCTTTCCTGCCTAATTTTTTTTGTTTTCTGCTCAGGTTATTTAATTACAGTTAGTTTATAGGATCTCATCCCCCCAATTTCAATACTCTTTTTATGTATTATTATCTTATTTGATTTTTCTATAGAACCCTTCCGCCATCTGTTGTTGGAATTTTATCTGATTGCTTATTTCTGACCATATTGATGTCATTGGGTTTTTCCAGTTTCTGGCTAATGTGAGTTTAATTGCCATAAGAATATGAATAATTAATATCTTTTGTTCATACTTGCAATTTGGAAAATCTAAATGGAATAAAAAATGTCTGGGGTAATAGTATTAATTGTTGTAATCCCATTTTTAGAAGTATATTAGAGATCTTTTTTTTTTAATCTCATCTAATTCTTCACATTTTAATTCTATATGGAGTAATATACCATCGGTGAGTGATTTAAAAAAAAAAAAAATCTCTTGTATATTAAGGCTATGGTTGATCTTCCTGATTTAAATAAATCTATCTCCCTGTGTTTCCAGTGTGAATGATTTGTTTATATCACTTTCCCATTTTTTGATGGAATTGGGTTTATCCAGGACCATTATGTCTTAAACCATATGTATTACTTTAGAAATGTGTCTATTTTTATAATGTTAATTAAATTTTCAAATCTTGGGTGTTTTTTGATATCTAAGGTATTTAATAAGTGGCTTATTTTAACATAGTTGTACTATTCTTGATTGGGCAGTCCGAATTGAACTTGAATATCTGTAAATGACTTAATTTTTCCCAAAGGAGCAATTTGAGTTATATTTTGGATATTATATTTATCCATTTTGATAAGTCTATTCCATCAATATAAAATCTAATAACTTCAATAGGTACTGAGGGGATTAATTCATTGCAAATACCCATCTTCTTTTTAAATAGTTTAAGAGTGGTAATTGTTTCATTTACAATTGTATTTTCCTCTAAAAAAAAAAAATGTATAATGTTCAGAACCAATGCAGGCTAATTTAAATAAAATATTACTTTTTATTTCCATATTTTCCAACTAGGATCAGGATTAATAGAATTATCCCATTTTAAGCAATGCATAAACATGGTACAATCATGTAATTATTTTATATCTGGAAGATTTCTTCTGCATTTATTCTTTCTTTTAATTAGTGTGTTGTATGAGACTCTGGGTATTTTATTCCCCCAAATGAATTTCATAAACATTTTTTTGAATTGATGGAGTGTTGAGCATGATATTCTTATTGGTATAGTTCGGAACATATAGATTGATGGAGTGTTGAGCGTGGTATTCTTATCGGTATAGTTCGGAACATATAGATTAGTTTTGGTATTACATATGCTGAGACCGTATTTATACGACCCATCCAGGAGATTTCTAATCCTTTCCAACTTTGAATTTTTTAAAAAAAATATTAATAAGAGTTTCTTAAAAGTCTCTTCTACAATTTTATCTATATTTGATATGATTATAATTCCAAGATAATCTATCTTGTGATTATAAAAAAAGTTCCATTTTAAACTTTTCTTTTAAATACCTTACGTTTTCAGAGTTTATATTGAAAGTTAACGCTTGTGTTTTATTCAATATTCAATTTAAAGCCAGAATAGTTGCCAAAATTAACCTGAAATTAATTTTAATAAATTTGTAAATGACTCTGTTGGATTGGAGAGAGTTAAAATAACATCATCCGCATATAGAGTGATTCTACGATGTTCTGAATGGATCTGTAGCCCTACGATTTTATCATTTTGTCTAATTGCCGCTGCTAAAAGTTCCATAGCTATTACATAAAGGAGTGGCACCAGAGGGCAACCTTGTCTGGCGCCATTCCGAATATCAAACCAATCTGTTACCATTCCAGGACATATGACTCTAGCTTGCGGGTTTATATATAATGACATTGTACTCTCCTTAAAAAAGCCTGTCAGTCCAAAGTTTTCCATCACCAAGCCGAGAAATTTCCAGTTAACCCTGTCAAATGCTTTCTCTGCATCAAATGCTATAAAAACTGATTGTATTTTTTGTACTTTTAGATGATTCATTACATGAATGATTTTGCGAGTATTGTCATCAATATCCCTACCTGACCCAAAAGGATTTCTGGGGTTACCGTTTTTAATCTTACTTCCAATATTTTTATATCAAGATTTATCAGAGAAATGGGTCTATAATTCAACAGGGTGTCACGGTCCTTTGCAGGCTTGAGAATTGGGAAAACTAGTGTACTTTTTAGCACATATAGTTTGGATATATTAGGCTCCTTACTAATTTATTTTTTACTTTTCACTTGATATTGCAACATTGTTGCTCTTTTGACTTTAAAATTCCTAGATGGTGGTTAAATGCTACTCTATATCTAAGTATCTGATACCTTGACAATTACATTTAAAACCGATACAAACCTTTATTTTGAGCAGACTTTCCTGTTGGAAATGATACTTTTATATCTAGTATTTAACATTAACTACAATTACTCCATTAGCTGTGTGGAATTTGAGCTTGTAAATCCGTTAAATGTACATATTTTATGTTCAGTATTGGTGGACTTTTTAGACTTTATTGCAATCATTACTAAAAGCTAAGTTTTAATGTTTTCCTTAAATTTTTTCTGCTTAAGTAAGAGTTTCCCTCCCTCCTTTCTATTTCTTCAGGTATCCTAAAACTAAAGATATTAGGGTAAAATAATACATCCTTCCCACTTATGAAATAATAGTAGGCTCTGTTGTTTCGCCATGTTCAGCTGGTGGTCCTCCTCTTGTGTGGATAATGAAACAGGTTCAAGCCTCGAGTGGCCCGCAACCCAGGAAGGTAGACGATTCGAGGGTCAAGTGTCTGCTTGTGCGCTGCATCCACGGGGTGCCCATCTGATATCTGAATTTCTCTCCTTCTGTGTTTCTCTGGAGGCAGATAAGATGAAGCTACTGAAAAAATGCCTCCAGCATCATCAGGGACCTCCTCATCACGCTGTTCTCCTGAGGCAAGTGCCAGGCTCTGCGATGCAAGTATATTTGTTGGCCATCTTAGGTAGCTTCATTGTGCCCAGACAGCATTCAGGAGCGATTGTCACTAACAAGAGAGGCTATGTGGGCAGCCCAGCAGAGACCGGGAAACCCCCACTGGTCTAGAGGGGGAAGGTAATAGTGTTCTAGGTCCTCAATGAAAGCAGCCATCTCTGCCCAGCTACACAACAAGGCACCCCGTACATGGGTAACACACTGAGGCAGTAGCAGCTGCTCAGTATCCGGTAATATCCCCTAAAATTCAATAATAAAACATCCATCCATTCAGCTTGATGGTCAAGCACTGCCCCCTCATTATTTTATTGTATTTTACTTTGTTATTTTATGTATTCTTCGGTATTTAGTTTTTGTTCCTTTTTTTTTTTTTATTATTTTTTTTTTAATCCAGTAATTTGTTTTATTAGTCTTTCTATAGTGGCACAACCTGTTATTTGAAATATTTATTTCTTTTTGAGTCTTAGAGAGGTCCCCATTTTCAAATTTGCTGTTTTTGGTCTGGCTGCACTAGAACTTCCAGCACTTAACATCTCTTTTGCTACTTTTGAATAAAATCTACAGACAAAAACATCCAGGGTTTTGTGTGCACAGGCAATGGGAGACTGTCAGGTTTTTGAGTAGAGGACTTGGATTGCACACAAATAGAATGATAAAATCTGTGATATCTAGTTTCATGTTCAGGCCACCAAATAGAAGTATTGCTTGATGTGTGTGTTTTTTTTTTTAGCAAGTGACCTACTATTTTTGTGGGATGATATACTGCAGGCATAAGCAACCTTGGGCACTCAAGATTAGACATGTGCAATTCGTTTTGGTCCGAATTAAAATTCGGCCGAATTTCGGGTAATTCGCACATTAGGGTGCTGAAGAGACTGACAGGTAAGTCTCTACATTTACCTGTCACAGCACTCTGGTGGGTTTGAAATCCACCAATCTGAGTGTTCTGTGTCATTTTACACAGCGTGGGAAAGTTCTTTGTAATTTTCCCACGCTGTGTAATTTGACTCATAACACGCTGGTTACTTAATTGGACCTTTTTTTTTTTTTTTTTTTACAGTGATTTAATAGACATGCCCCCACTCGCGGTATAGCGAGTAGGGGCAAAATTTACTAATACTAAGTAATTTTTACTTAGTATTAGTAAATTTGTCTGAAAGACCAATAGGGGTAGATAACTCCCTACCGTGGGAATTAGGGAGTTATCTACCAAGCGGCTGCAAGAGAAGTCCCGAAATGCCGAACCGAGCCGAATATTTTCCCCATGCACACGCCTACTCAAGATGTTTGTTCTCAACGTGACTGCCTGACGTGGTCACCCTGAGCCACACTCCAGTTCTTGTTCCAGACTGATGTGTTTTTTCTTGCCTTGTCTCCAGCACTGGGGGCTGGACTTTTCCGTACAAACCCACCTTCAGTGACCAGCCTTGTCACCCTGACTATACCCAAGTAAGCCGTGAAACTCTAGTGGACAGGGAGGAACCCATGGAGATCGGATTCATCCGAACTAGGTTGCCTCCTGAGGAAAGAGGGCACATCATCTCTCTCTGCCCAAATCATCCACCTAGGCCAAAAGCTCTTCTACTGGGTACCTTACATCATGTCAACCCGGCAACACAGCCAGGAAACTGCCAAGGTTGCTGCCAGTCCTGTCCATGTTCTATAACACAAAAGGGTACCCAGACTATGGTAAATAACATAACCAGTACCCCTGAGAAGTCTCCACCTTCAGTTCCTGAGACATCTGCACCTCATCCTGTAAATACTTCTATTGACACCATCACTACTTCCTGCCAGCCCAAAGAAGACCTACTTTCAGATTGTGCCTTTGCTTCTAATGGTACTATAGTCCGTACAAAAGATTTACTACAGTTCGAGAATGCATTGCAAGCCGCGAACTCCGCTCCTGCTAAGGTACGAGGAGAACTTACCAGCAGCATCAAAGACCTTGACTGCTCTCCAGCTGTACCAGAAGCTGGTACTATGGAGCCTCACACACAAAAGGGACTCCACTCTGTGGACTTTCTTGGATTGTGAAACTGATGAGGATTACTGCAATTATAAAGAACCTGTTCACACCCGGAGGGCGTTCTTAAAGGGGGGGTCCTGTCACGGTGCTCACCGTGACATCCAGATGGCCAGACGTGGTCACCCTAGAAGTGCCCCAGAAGTGCCCAACAGGGGATATGAACCTGGATCCTTCTGTGTGCTGAGCTTGCTGTTTTTCCTCTGAGCCACCCTTCAGTTCTTTTTTCGGCCTGATTTTTTTTTTTTTTTTTTCTTGCACTGGGGGCTGGACTTTTCCTGTGGCTACTCCTGTCTGGAGTCCTGTTCCAGACTGATGTTTTTTTCTTGCCTTGTCTCCAGCACTGGGGTCTGGATTTTTCCCGTGGCTACTCCTGTCTATCTCGGTCCACCTGAAGCATATCACTAATTAGCCAGGTATATAACACTGCCTCTCCCTGAGGGCAGTGTCAGTTCATTTACTCTGGTTCCTGTATTTGTATGTCTTGATATAGTGTTCTCCAGACGCCTCCTGACCTTGACTTATTTCATCGTTTGCTGTGACCTCTGGCTTCCCCTGACTTTGGCTTTCCACAACTACTCTTCTGCTTGTCCTTTCCTGTACTGAGACTTGGAGCTGCACAGCCCCATGCACAGACTCACAGCCCTGGTGGCTTCTTACCTGGTCTTCTTACCTGGTCACCTTGGTCTGTGTTTATTTGCAAGGGTGAGCTTATAACTCTGCACGTCAGACTCCACATCAGGTAAGATCCTGACAGGATGTAGGCCACAACATTTGGAGTGCCACAGGTTGCTTATCCCTGATATAATGTAACCAGTGGCATACCTACCAGGGTCGCAGGGGTCGCAGCTGCGACCAGGCTCCTCACTGCAGGGGGCCCGGCCGCAGCCACGACCACTGCGACCGTGGGCCACCTAGATGCCGCCCCTTCCGTGTTCCCTCGCGCGCCGTTTGATGATGCCGTGGGAGCCGGAATATGACGTCATGTTCCGGCTCCCGGCATCAGTGGATAGCCCGCGAGGGAGCAGAGCAGAGAGATCACAGCTCCCTCGCCGCGTCTGACAGGAACTCTGCTGCCCACCGCGCTGAAGCCCCAGGGACAGATCCACGCCAGATCTCCAGGTAGGGAGGCTGGGTGGACATTTAATATTAATAATTTGTGTTTCTGTAAGTGTGGGTCTGAATGTGTGTGTGTGTAGATGTCTGAATGTGTGTATATGTCTTTATGTATGGGTCTCTGTGTGTGTGTCTGTATGTATGTGTCTGCATGTTTATCTGTTTGTCTGCATGTGTGGAGGGGGGGGGTGGAGAAGGGACATGTGGGGTAGGGACGTCGTTTCTAGTTACCTCTCTGAGTGTAATGATTTCCTTTCTATCTCTTTCTGCTACAAACATTTTTTCAGGGGTAATCTCTGGAGGTGCCTGTTATTGATAACATTGGATCTCTTCTAACAGTGGTGAAGAAGAAGTAAGTCTGGTTGCAGTGATAATGTGTTCAGAATTAACTATAGGAATGTTCCCTTTCTGTTTTGCCACTATATATTTCTTTAAATTCCCTGACCTACTTCATATTCTAGCAATCAGGAAGAGCAGTTGTTGGATCTATTTGAACTGGACATTTTATCATAACTTGGTGCTAGGCAGGGGTGTATTTAGCCCCAGGAAAACTAGGCATTTGCCTTGGGTGGCACTATTTAGCGGGCAGCAAAAAATGCTGCCCCCAAATGCCCACTGAGGCATCCCGTGTGATTCCCCTGTCATGGGGGGGGGAGGAATGGGAAGCCGCCCGCCGCACTGAAGCCCCACTGGACCCCAGGGACGGATCCACGCAAGCTCTCTAGGTAGGGAGGCTGGGTGGAAAATTCTTAATTACATTATTAAGTTGTGTGTGTGTGTCTTTGAGTGAGTGTATATGTGTGTTTGTCTGTGAGTGTCTGTTAGTGAATTTGTGTGTCTGTTAATGTGAGTGTGTGTGTCAAATCAGAGTCTCTGATTGTGTGACTATCAGTGTGTCTGACAATGAGTGTCAGTGTGTATCTGTCAGTGTGTGTGTCTGTCAATGAATGAGTGTGTCAGTGAGTGTGTGTCAAATCAGTGAGTCTGTTTGTCATTGAGTGTATGTGTGTGACTGTAAGAGTGTATCTGCCAATGTGTCTATGTCAATAAATGTGTGTCAAATCAGTGTGTCTGTCATAGTGTGTGTGTATCTGCCAGTGTGTGTCTGTCAGTGAATGTGTGTGCTTAAAGGGACACTAAAGAAGCCCAGACCACTACAGCTCATTGAAGTGTTCTGGGTGCAGTGTCCCAATCTCTTTAACCCTGCAAGTGTAATTATTGCAGTTTCTGAGAAATTGCAACAATTACCTAGAGGGGTTAACTCCACCTCTAGTGACTGTCTACCAGACAGCCACCAGAGGGACTTCAGGGTGGTTAGGCGACTAAAAGTCAACTAACTGATGCTGGACGTCCTCATGCTGTGCATGAGGACATCAGGCATCTGCTTAATCCCCATAGGAAAGAATTGATACAATGCTTTTCTTTGGGGAAGCCTAATTCAAGTAAAGAGGAGGAGCTTTGGCACTAGATTCAGGTAAGTGACCAAATGGGTTTTAACCCCTTCAGTGCCAAGGGGGCACTATAGTGCCAGGAAAACAGCATTGCTTCCCAGGCACTATAGTTTCCCTCTAAACATAGTAGGAAAAGGTGTAGTTTAAAGAGGAAGAGATGGGGAAAATTTAGATTAGGGGGGTGCCCAGGTTTAGTCATGCCTAGGGCAGCGCAAAACTAAAATACACCACTGGTGCTAGATGTTTACTCTTGATTGTATATGGGGTTGATGATTCATCATCTATGATTTGTATAGTTTAAAAGTGAAACATTTTGTCAAGAATACTGTCTGCTTATCCCTTTTGAAAGGCTGTCATTGATGTGCTATTAGTCCACACCTCAGTTGCTAAAGTTCTCTATGCCATTGCATAGTATGCCTAAAAGGGCTTTTCCAGCACAGTGGGCACTACCAGTTCAATCAAAGGTCCTTTAAATGAGGCTTAAATGAAATTCAGTGTCGTTATGTAAAATGGGCAAATCGGATTCCCAAAGGAGATTAGCTGAAGCAAGAGCCTTGTTGCTAAGTGTTTTATCAGAAAGCCTATCTTGGCCCTATCTGTAGGAAAAAAACAAGGGTTTATCTCAAAATGTATGCTAAAAACCATGGCAATATATAGGATCTCCACTATAACATTGAGGAGGGTCATGTGAGCCTTAGGGGTAGAATGACTAGCCTCAGAGACAGGGGAAGTAATATATGACACACATGTTGCTGATTGTGTCTCAGGTTGCAAATGAGCAGTACAGGACAAAATAGTCTGGAGGGCCTGGGTGAATTGATCCTTCTGGGGATCCAACACATCCATTCTAGCTCTCTATACTGCCATTTGTTGAGAAAGATCTGTAGGGTCCATAATGGCCCTGTTGTACTGTCACAATATACGTAAGGGACCCCAAACGCACAGACCCTAATCTACAATAGAGAGCACTGTAATCCATATTACTAGATCTTCAAGAAAGCCTGGCGGCTTAACAAGAATGGTCAGAGAGATAGCCAAGGTCAAGGGTAAGATTTCAAAATTAAATACGTTAGACAAGCCAGAATTCAGGTATACAGAGCACAGAAGAACCACAAGAAGGTGATTGGGACTAGAAAGTGATTTTAAATACCAGTGTCTTAACCCCTTAAGGACCAAACTTCTGGAATAAAAGGGAATCATGACATGTCACATATGTCATGTGTCCTTAAGGGGTTAAATATGGATTGGGCGAAGTCATAGGAGAGCACAGACGAGTTTGTCGCCAAATTTTGCATAATTTACAACTTCATTCTTGTGCGCCAGATTCTGTAAATATGCCACAGGAGTTGTGGACTGTATTTGCCTGCATTTGGATAGCAGTGGAGATGCCTTTGCCTTGACTCTTCCAGTGATTATAGCCATCTCCTCTCTCTCTCTACAGCTATGTCATCATTAGAGACTGAATATTCTTAAGATGATCTAAAATATCTCATTTTGTAACTCAGGAACCAAAGTTATCATTGGGTTGATATAAAAAAATAAATAAATAAAAAACTACATTAACAGGGGTGTTGTCCAAAGTATCAAGGCTTCATCTGATGCAGTGGAATGAAATTCATATCTCGTTGCAAGTTTAGGCTGCAATATATCTAGATAGTTTGCCGGGTTCTGGTTCCTATTTCATTCTCCCCATGCTTTCCTATGGGGATTTCGGCGACGCTGGAGGTCCTCACATAGCGTGAGGACGTCCAGCATTGCTTAAAACACTTTTCGTGTTCTAAGAACATGGACGTCCTTCTAGTGGCTGTTTGATAGACAGCCACCAGAGGCGGACTTAACCCTGCAAGTTAATTATTGTAGTTTATAAAAACTGAAATAATTACACTTGCAGGGTTAAGGGTAGAGAGAGTTGGCACCCAGACCACTCCAATTGGCAGAAGTGGTCTGGGTGCCTGGAGTGTCCCTTTAAGCAGGCAAGGTGAGAGAACAAATAAAAATTATAATTATAAGCTGATTTAAACATGACACGGCAACCCCAAAACTGTGTATTTGAGCATATGCCACCGCAATTTTATTTTTTATGAATACAAATTGAAAAAAAAACTGAGAAAAATTCCTTTAGTTTCACTATAGAAATTACTCCTCATTTTCAGTCTCAATACTGTTAAGCTGCTCAGATAAATTGCGATTTCTTTTCATTCGGTTGAACTTTTTCCTATATTTACGTTAGCATGCTGTTTGTCAGACATAATAAACAATTAATAAAAGGTATCTGAATTTTTTGATTTATTTATATGAAAGAAACTAAAGAAGGCAGATCTTCCTATGGATTTGGGAAAAAACTACAATATGAGAATTCAGAGTTAATTAAAAATGAACTCCAGAGTAGCCAAACTGCAAAAGCATAGCAGACTATTTTTTTTTAATTCGGCTATTTTTTACCTTAAGTATGACATTGATCTTGAATTCATATTGTATTTTCACCTTCATAAATAACCTTGCATGGTATCTATAGAAGAAATGAAAAGTGTAATTTCTAACTAATCCATTAGGGGGAGATATCATATTCCTTTCCAACAAGTACATATATTTTTTTTCTCCTTTGAGATTACCCAGTTTTTTTTGGATACAGTTACCCGTTCATAAGTATATTCTCAGTAAATTTTGTTTTACATCCTTTAGCAAACCGTGTATACAGCCATCAATAAAAGAACATGAACGTTTCTGATTGTTAAATAGTATTAACCATACAACTGGTGCCAGCTGACTTAAAAAATATTAAATATTATAAACCATAAAACTACTGCAACCTGAAATCAATGTGGGTAGCATGTACATGGACAATTGGTACGGGCATCATAAAGATTGTCTTTATATAACTAATGTACTTCCACTTACCTGCCATTGTAACTGTTAAAACAACCTTTTAAAACAAGCAGAGCCCATTATATGAGAAATATATTTCTAGGTAACTTGCTCAGATTCTATTAATAAAGGAGAATAATGAAGGAACAAAATTGCCTCTGTATAGCTAGGTAATTGTCACAGTGAATACACCCTAATATGCAGAACTTAGGTAAACCAAAGAGTTGAGACAGAATGGAAGCAAGCCATGCAATGATTTCCAGACCAGTGGCGCCGAGCGGGTAAGTGCCATGACAATAACAAGGTAAGTCAAAGTATATACATTATTTTCATGAAATAAATAGAATATATACATTATTTTTATTGAGCTATACTCATGTACTCGCTAACTCATTGTAAGACCGTACAGGTCCTCAGTCTTTTTCCACTGATGCTCACCTTCGGCGATCAAATACATGCTTCACATTGGTGCAATTCCTTCCAACAATTTTTGCAAAACCTAAATACTGCAGTATACACAGGAATAGGTTTTCATTTGTGGTTTTTCAGTTTTTTTTTTTTTTTTTGTAAAGGACCAATTTTGAGGCACGTGTGGTAAAGGCAACTTCCTGTTTTTAAGAAAATAAAACCTCCTCTCTTGCTACTTCCTCTCAGTTTTCTGACTCTCTGCCAAACTTGGGGCTCTTCTTCCTGGAAGAAAACTAAACAGTCTGCAATCACAGCTGCCTCTAACAAGTCTGCATGAGTTATTTCCCCCTGTGGCCAGAGGGTTAAGACCAGGGCTATTAAAGCACTCTGCCTATGCGCTGAGTGCCCTGAGTGCAGTCTGCATACTTTGAGTTTATATATGATACGCTCATGCTGATGCGCTAATGCAGGATACCAGGGAACATATCCAGGACAGTGGGACAAGACCCCAAAATCAGCACTGTGCTTCTGAACACAGGAGCATGCTTGCATAACTAAATAAATATGTTTATTACTATATAAAGTCAATCATCATTGATTTACTAGAATCATCACTATGCTCTAGGTCCTTGAACATCCCTTGAAACTTAAGTATTAACAAATTAAGGACCATGTGACGTGCTATGCCGTTAAGCAGTGCAGGACATTTATACATTAATACTCAGTCACGGCATATACCATCATGCAGTACATGTACCAGCAGGGGTTAAATCCCTGCTCACACCAGGAAACCCAGGTATAAAAAAATACCAGGGGGGCCCCCCTCTGTCAGCTGGGGCCCTAGATTTTTTGATGAGCTGCATGCAGTGCTGAAAGTCTGCATTGCATATATCCATAGAAAACACTGCAGCTAAGTAATTCGTTCGCTGAATCTGGTTTTTGGGAGGCCCCCAGGGTCTGAACAGAATTTATATGTGTATGTGTCACATCAAATAAAGCCATTTTAAAAATGGTATATAATATGTGTTGATGCAGTAAATGAGAAAGATGGTAATTACAGTTGAACACACAGAGAGCAAAAATGCAGAAATTGCTTTGGTCCTTAACTAAAAACAAATTAAGCCTCGACCTTAAGGAATTAAACAATACTAGATAATTCCAAGGTGGGTGCACTATAACCACCTTTGAATAGCATATTGGCTGTCAGAGGTGCAGAGCTCACTTTATTTCATTCCTCTTAAGTTGCACTCCAGTGCTAACATTCAGAGATGTCAGCATTGAAGCAAGTTATAGTTATGGTATCATACTGGCACTGGGTTACTGTGTAATGTACTCCTGCCTTTCTTGTGTAAACAGTAATGTTTCTCTAAAGCTGTCATGCCACTTATTGTTTGAAAAGATTGTGTTAATGAACATAACATGTCCGAATGAACAACGTTTAGTGTTTTTGCTCGGACTAAACAATGGAAAAAGTACTTCGTTTGCATTCTTCCTTGCTGTTGGAACAGTGCCTCGCAGGTATCAAAAAAGCTAGATTTATAACATAGGAATCCACTTTACCCCTCAGGACTGCTTGATGGTCTCTGCAGTTACACAGTGCAGGGCTTTAACTTCCATCGGGTAGTTGCAGGTATCATTAAATAACAGAGGCTACACTCTATCAGACAGAGGCACATTTAGTGGCCTCAGACTGGCTGAAAAACTGTGTGTAGCACTGTCATGCTGCAATCACACAGTACTTAGAGAATTCTACTGAGATAGTGTTAGGGCCAGGAGTAGGGTTGGTGTTAGTAAGGCACGGGGTTAGGGTTGGTGTAATGAATAGGAGTAGGAATGGTGTTTGGGCTAGAGGTAGGGGTTGGGTTTGGGATAGATATAGCACCAATGTTTAAATCAGATGAAAGTGCATACATTGTAAATTTGAAGGTCCCCACAAGGGTGCTCCTGGAATGTAGGGCGAATCTCAGAACTGTTAAATAGAAGAGCTCCCGAGTGCACAAAGTAATTTCCCAAAACGGCAATCTTCTAGAGGTTTAACATCCTTTTGGGGCATCATTTGCGAGTCTGGAACAAGAGTCTAGATGGTTAATGTGAATTCTTTGTATATTGGATATCTGATGTCAGCACGTACAGCATACTGGCAACAAGCATCCAGTGGTAGCATAGCTCTCCCCACTCCCCCATGCCACCCATGTCTTCCTCTTAGCCTGTCCTTCCCCTACATCCCTTCTCCTCCAGCAAGGGGGAGTGACGTCAGTAGAGGGGGAACAAGCTGCAGGGGGAACTCAGCACTTCTTTTTTATTTGAGTTGGGTGGGGTGGCAAAAAGCACAGCTTTGGTTATTCTAACCAAAAACAATGCAACTTTTTTATTTTTTTTAAAGTTTTTAATGTTATTCATATTTAACCCGTAAGGATACCAGGCATTCTATGCTACCCATTTTAGACTGGTTCTAAACGCTGGAGGGCAGCATAGAAAGTCCCTGCCATCCAGGGAACTTACCGGGTCCCTGCTGATCCAACGCTGGCGGTCGCGATCCTGGGGTCTTCCTGGAAGCTCAGACAGCCACCCCTCTGCCTGATCCGGCCCTCTCGGGCCATGTGATCACATGGCCGGAATAGCTGGCTTATACAGTGCCTGCAGGGGGACTGCCTGAACTCCCAAGCTGTCCCCCTCATGCCTGCAAAAAAAAAAAAAAAGTTAAAATAAAGTTTTAAAACCGTTTTTAAGTACTTTTTATTTAATATATATATATATTAAATAAAATCTAAGTATTTTTATATACACATACATACATCATTATTAAAAGTATATTTTAATATATATATATATATATATATATATATATATATGTGTATATATATATATTTATTTATTTATTTATTTATTTGTAGTCGGGGACAATAAGCCGAGTTATAGTAGTGGTGTAACAGCTCGGTTGTAGTGTGCCGAAACCGACGTTTGGGTAGGCCTGTAAAAGAGGGCCCACTAAGTGATTGCTTAATAAAGGGAGCGGTGCGTGGGCTGAACCAGCAAGTCTCTGCCCAGTGAAATGGGAGGCCTGTGAATTTATAGGCCGGACAAACTCCTCCCACAACTACAGGCTCCGCCTTTCCATTTGTAGTCGGGGACAATAAGCCAAGTTATAGTAGTGGTGGTACAAGTCGGTGTTGGTGTGTCCTGAAACCGACGTTTAGGTAGGCCTGTAAAAGAGGGCAAAAAGTTTAACAGTTTAATCCTTAATACGTATTTACATTACATAACCAGTACTTTAAATGCCTGCCTCAGTTCCCTTTCCGTTTGAGGGATATCTGGAGTATGCAGACGAATAATAAATAAACAAAATAACCAATAAATAAAATAAAAAATTATATACCTGTTTATATTTTTCTAACTGTATTTTGATATTAGCATACATATATTTAAATCAAAATACATTTAGAATGATGTTATAAATACATGTTTTATATATATCTATGTATATATAGAGCTATATATATATATATATATATATATATATATATATATATAAATTAAAAATAATAATAAATAAAATATATATATATTTAAATTCTACAAATATATTTATATAATATTTTTACATAATTTTTTTTTTATTCATTACAATATAAGGGACCTGCCTGACAACCAAGTCCAGAGTTTGGATGCTTTTTGCATTTTTCACACACAAACGGCACTTTCAGTATAACAGTAGCCACCATGTACAGGTTTTTTGGTGTTTTCAAAAGTTACAGAGTCAATTATAAGGCTTGAATTTCCTTTTTTTCACATTGAAATTTGGCAGATTAGTTATGTAGCCTTTGAGACCGTATGGTCTTAGTCACAAACACTGGCCAAAATTAGCGTTCAAATTTGGTTTCTGCATTTTTCACACACAAACAAATATGAACGCTAACTTTGGCCAGTATTTGTGGGCATAAACCAGAGGAGGGCTGGCAGCCTTAGGCCTGGGGGGCAAATCCAGTCAAGAGGCCCATTGCACCAAGAGGAGAGTAAAAACACCTTTACCATGTGATTGAAAGGGGGGCAGTCACCTAAACAGACACACTCCCTGAAAGGCGCGCACACACACACACTTGCTGATTTGGCACATACTAACAAAACACACTCACTGACAGGCACATGCACACACTCACTAACAGACACACACAGACAGACACACTGTTACAGGCATAATGACACACACAGGCATACTGGCTGGCACACACAGAGACACACACTTGCACAGACATACTGACGCACACACATAGACAGACATACTGACACACACACACACACACACACACACAGACATACTGACACACATAGACATACTAATACACACACATACAAACTTTACACTTTTAAAGCCAGTAGACAGCAGCTGAGTAAGGGAACATGGCTGTAATAGCAGGCTAGGGGCTGTAGTAGGGGGACAGGGGCTGTAGTGGAGAGTATGAGCTGTAATTGGGAGGTTAGGAAATGTAGTGGTGGGGGATAGGGGCTGAAGGGAGGGAGAGAGGTAAATTGAAAAGTCTGAGTCCCCAGCCAGAGGCAGAGAATTCAGATTTTTTTAAAAAAATTTGCTGGATGCAGGCGGCCCTGGGTTTAGGGGGGCCTGGGGGGCAATTGCCTCCCTGTCCCTGCCCGCCCCCGGCATACACCATTTGTAATACCTTGGGTTGTCTACTTTTGCAAATGGTATGCCATCATAGAGGTAATTTTCATTCATGGGCTACCGTATGGTCTCAAAGGCAACATGACCAGTCTGGCAAATTTCAATGTGCTTAAACTGAAAAATGTAATGTGCTATATTTGACCCTGCAACTTTCCAAAACTCCATAAAACCGTTAAAATGCCATGCAGAACTAAAAAAATTAAAACATTTCTTAATTTCATATTTTTTCATATTTTTGTCATATTAAATTATGTTTAATATAGAAATATTTGTTGTGAAATGAAAGTCCAGTTTTTCCTATACAAAATGATATATAATATGAGGTGAATTATGGTTGATCAACATGTAGCGCAAATGCCAGGTTTTGTTTACATTTTGTTTTGATCTAAACTTGTACAACTGCCTCCATCCTTAAGGGGTTAATATTTTTACATTTAGTAGTAGGGCATGAAACCCTACCACATCTCAAAAGAGCCTTGGTCCTTAAGCGGTTCATTTTTTGGGGAATCGGAAATGGGTATCTATGTTAACATTGGATTTAAACATTAGAAAAAAATTATGTACATGCAATAAAAATTAAATATATTTGGTTGTCTGCCTCTGAGTATTTGGGTGGATTTGGAGGTCAAGGCAACACCTTGAGCTCTTTGTCATGTTCCTCAAACCATTTCTGAACAAATTTTGCAAAATGTCTGCAACAATATATAGGTAGGTGATACATGTTAAAGTAATCATATGAATGCCAGGAACCATTGTTTCCCATAACCTAATGAACAACACACTGCCTCCTCCAGCCTGCCTTCGTCCCATAGTTAGGGGCGTACCTAGAGCATTTGGCACCCGGGGCGGATCCTGTGCTTGGCACCCCCCCCAAAAAAAAATAAAAAAAAAAAAC